>JADMNL010000022.1:604487500-605087500 GCA_016271365.2 Neoceratodus forsteri
TTTCTGATGTCACGTTCTCTGTTTCCATGTTTATAAGTGGTGCTACTTGGGCAGGACCTAGTGGGCAACAGAATTCTGCCAGAGATAGGGCCAACATAATGACATCTATAAGTGGTGCCAGGGCTATAAAACACACCCCGAGGAAGAGCAGAAGAAACCCCAACAGCACATGGTAGAGGTAACATGATGACCTTCTGCACTTCTTACATAGAAACATAGAAGTTGACGGCAGATAAGGACCGCAAGGCCCATCCAGTCTGCCCATTTCTTTTTCTACCTTATAAATGTGCCATTGGCCTTTGCTCTGTCAGTGGCCTATCTATTCATAGTCATTTGTATTGCTCCCTTATGCCTATCCCATGCCTGTTTGAAGCCCTGCACTGTATTCATATTCATAGTCACCGCTTTTTGTGGTAAGCCATTCCATGCATCCACCACCCTTTCTGTGAAAAAGAATTTCCTCACATTCCCCCTTAATCGGCCCCCCTCTAATCTCATGCTGTGTCCTCTTGTCCTGCTATTTTTCTTATATTTAAACATGTTAGACTCTTTCACCTTGTTAATGCCCTTAAGGTGTTTGAATGCCTAGATCATATCACCTCTCTCCCTCCTTTGCTCAAGGGTATACATATTGAGCTCTGTTAATCTGTCCTCATATGTCTTCTGATGCAGTCCCTGCACCATTTTGGTTGCCCTTCTCTGGACTGCCTCAATTTGGTTAATGTCCTTGTGAAGGTGTGGCCTCCAGTATTGCACGCAATACTCCAGATGGGGCCTAACCAGTGTCTTGTAAAGAGGGATTATTACCTCCCTCTTACGACTTGTGATACCCCTACTAATACACCCTAACACCCCTCTAGCCTTACCTACTGCTTTAGAGGCCTGCTTGGATGATTTCAGGTCATCAGTGATGATGATGCCCAAGTCTCTTTCTTCCTTTGTGACTGCTAGCAACTCCCCTCCTAGCCTATAGGTGGCTTCAGGGTGTCTCTTACCTATGTGCATGATTTTGCACTTCTTTGCATTAAATCCCAGTTGCCACTCTTCTGACCATTTTGCTAGTTTATCCAGATCTCTTCTTATTCTGCCCACCCCATCTGGATCATCTACTCTGTTGCGGATCTTGGTGTCATCTGCAAACAGACAAGCCTTACCCTCTAGTCCATCTGCAAGGTCACTAATGAAGATGTTGAAGAGGACTGGCCTCAGGACTGATCCCTGAGGTACCCCACTTGTGACTTGCATCTCTTCTGACTGTATACCATTTACCACCACTCTCTGTTTTCTGCTCGTGAACCAGTTTGCCACCCAGTTGACCAACTTCTGACCCACCCCGAGCCTACCCAGCTTATTTATCAATCTTCTATGTGGAACAGTGTCAAAAGCTTTGCTGAAGTCAAGGTAGGCGACATCAACTGCTCCCCCTTGGTCCACCACTCTGGTTACCCAGTCAAAGAAATCTATGAGATTAGTTTGACAGGAACTTCCTTTTGTAAACCCATGCTGTCTTGGATCCTGTGCCCCTATGGATTCCAGGTGTTGCACTATCCTTTCCTTAAGGAGTGCCTCCATAATCTTGCCCACTACTGAGGTAAGACTGACTGGTCTGTAGTCCCCCGCCTCCTCCCTGCTACCACTCTTGTGGAGCGGGATCACATGAGCCCTTCTCCAGTCTTCTGGGACCTCTCCTGTGCTCAGAGACTCACCAAACAGTTCTGCTAATGGTTCTGCTAGTTCCATCTTTTAGCTTCTTAAATACCCTGGGATGTATGCCATCAGGTCCGATTGCCTTATCCACCCTGAGCTTAGCGAGCTCTTGTAGGACCCTTTCTTTTGTGAAGGGAGTAGTGCTCACCTCCCCCCCCCCTGTGTCCATGATGCTGAGCTGTGGGCCCTGCCCTATCTTCTCTTGAGTAAATACTGAGCAAAAGTATCTATTTAGGATAGATACCCTTACAGAGTCCTCCTCCTCGCATGCTCCCTTTTCTCCATTAAGCTTAGCAATACCCCCTCTGGACTTTCTCCTTTCACTAATGTATCTATAGAAAGTCTTGTCACCTTCTTTTACTGTTCGTGCTAGTGTTTCCTCAGTTTGGGACTTTGCCTGCCTTACTGCCTTCCCTGCTTCCCTTAGGGCAGTTTGATATGCCTCCCTATCTTCATCCCGCTGTGTTCCCTTATATTTCCTGAAGGCCAGCCTTTTGGCTCTGACCTTTTCTGCTACTGTATTTGAGAACCAAAGTGGATTCCTTCTTCTTTTGCACTTCCTTTTCTGTCTAACACAATGGGATGTTGCTTCAAGTATTGCATCCTTAATGCTTGCCCACTTTGCCTGTACCCCCTCACCTGTGTTTCTTTTTGCCAGGGCTAGCTTAACTCTGTTGGCCATCTTATCAAAGTCAGCTCCTCTGAAGTCCCATATTTTTGCCCTTGAATGGGATGATTTAGATGTAGTAGCCAAATTGAACCATATCATGTGATGGTCACTGGCCCCCAGGTGACCTTCTACCTGGAGATCTGTGATCCCTTCCTTGTTAGTCAGTACTAGATCTAGGATAGCCCTGTCTCTTGTGGGTTGCTGTACCAGTTGTTTGAGGCCCTCCCCCTGCAGGGAATCCACTACGCGTCTAGTTCTGGCAGATGTTCCTGCTGGTATTGACCAATCTGTGTCCGGCATGTTGAAGTCTCCCATTATCAGAACCTCCCCTTTAGCTGTCATGTTTTGTATATCTTCTAACAGCAATGTGTCTATGTCCTCCCCCTGGTCTGGGGGCCTGTAGACAACCCCAGTTCTTATGGCTGTCCCGTTTCCTGTTTCCAGGGTGACCCACAGTTCTTCTGGCTCCTTATGTGCATTCTGAATTTCTGTAGCTTTGATATTTTCATTGACATACAGGGCCACTCCTCCCCCCCCACCTTTTGCACCTCAGTCTCTTCTGAACAATACATAGCCAGGTACTGAAGTCTCCCAAGTGTGGTTACTGGTAAACCACGTCTCACTAATTGCCACTATGTCCAGTTTAGCCTCTGACATTATTGCCTCCAGGTCTGGGATCTTATTTCCCAGGCTGTGAGCATTTGTGTACGTGATTTTCCATTGGCCAGATTTTGGTGTGTTAGTTATGGTAATTTTTTTTTATCCCGGTACACCTCCTGTTAAAAATAAAAATGAAACAAAATCCACTATTACAGTTAGAAATTCACGGATGTCAGATGCTGTGGTATGCCCATCCTCCATGAATTGCACTGGCTGCCAGTCAGATGGAGGATTATCTTTAGGGTTGGATTACTGACCTATATGGCCCTACACAGTCAGAGATCAGGCTACCTGCAAGATCTCCTCATGCCCTACCGCCCATTCCAGACCCTCCATTCCACCGAGGGTTGCCTCCTCAGTATTTCTAGGGTGAAGTTGTGGAACTCTGGTGATCAAGCCTTTTCAATGGCCACACACACCCTTAGGAACTCTCTTCCTCAACAACTTTAGGAGGCACCCTCGGTGGAATCCTTTAAAAAGGGATTAAAAACCTTGTTATTTCACCAGGCATTCAGTGGTTTTTAATTATTATATGATAATTGGTTTTCCTTGTATTTCACTTCTTGTTCTGTACTGGATCTGTGTATTGTTAATGTTTCATTGTGTTTTTAACTTGTATTGTAAAGCAGTCCGAGTCTCCGGAGAGAGGAGCCATATAAATAAAATGTCTGTCTATCTGTCTATCTATCTATATATCTATCTCTCTGTCGCTCTCTCCCTATCTATCTATCTATCTATCTATCTATCTATCTATCAATCTACCTTAGCATTGGACTGGCTGAATAAAATTAGTGTTCCTGCAAAGGCTCAGCAGACACAAAATGTATTTATTCAAAGGTCCTCCTGATGAAAACAGGACTACGATGAACTGGAACACAGGAGATTGAAGCAAGACAACCAGAAGATCTCAAACCAGTAAGGAGACATTGTACCCTACGCAGCACAAACAGGGTGAGAGCCGAGGAGTGATGACATCGGGGATAAGGAGTAAAAGACAGCCACAACATGTGAAGCTGACGGCGAGCAACAAACACAGAAGGATGAGACACTGTCGCTGAAAGTATGCATAACAGACACAATTTACAGTGCACGCTAATTTTAGACCACTTCAGGAGACAGTTGAAAAATAAGTAGGAGGTCTCAGCAAAATAATGAAGGAGGTTGAGAAAGTAATTAGAATTGAACAGAGGAAGTGACACAACAAAAGGCATTTGTACTGAAAATGGAGAGGAAAGGGAAGATTTTTTACATGATCCAGGTAGCACACTGGTGGCCCTTCTGCTTGTCGCTCTGCTGACGCGGGCTCAGGAATGCACTTAAGTTGCTAAGGGTTTGCTTGGGTAAGGAGCGACAAGCATCCCTCAGGACAGTTCTCCTTCTTTGGCTGGGGGGGGAGGGGGCATTCTCTACCTCTTTGCCAGCCAGCTGGCGGAAGCTGTGTGCTAGCAAAGCAGAAGTAAACATCAGGGGAGGGGCCAATGCTGAATGCACCAGTACGTGCATCATTGCAAGGCAGCAACCCTGGGAGGAAACTCATGGAAAACCCACTACCCGCAGGGTGACATCCAGCCCCCTGTAAGCCACACAGCACCGAACAGGCAATTGCCTGCACACCAGATCTAGACCCTGTCGGGGATGTTGTGCTCCCTGGGGATCCCGCCATGGGGCACATGCCATGGTGAAACAGGATGGTGGGGTAAGTACTTAGAGAAGGTAGATGACAGAGCTGGGGAGCTGACAAAATGGGGGCAAAGAATGTGACGATTTTGGAGGCAAAGCTGGACAACCTTGAAAAGTGGAACTTTTAAAGGGGAACAGTCAGCTGCGCTAAGAACCCTGCTACTAAGAGTGGGAGTGGTGCCAATTTGCACTTTGTATGCAAAAACCTGTTTTTTGTTTTTTTTACTTTGTTAACTATAATATAGCAGATTGCAAACAGGCTGATTATGCTGACATGCAAGCTATCAGTTTTTGTAAATACAATACCCAGAATCCCCTGCAGCTGACACCGGAGGAGGGCTGCAGCAGTGGGAGATTCAATAGCCTGCAGTACATGATGGAGTTTTTATTAGCTCTATTCTTTTATTTGTTGCCTCCTCCCCCCTTCCCATGGTTACTTACAGTCACAGAGGACTGTACTTAGCCCTCGGAGAACAGCGGGACTGGCAAGCATCTGATCGGTGTTTATAAAATCTCTAACATGCACTGCAGGTTACTGAACCTCCAGCTGCTGCAGCCATGCTCTGACATCAGCTGCAAGGGATTCTGGGTTTTGTAGGTACAGAAAATGTTACCTTGGAGGTCAACAGAATCAGTCTGATAAAATTTACTGTATGGAAATAAACAGTAAAAAAACAAAACAAAGTTTTTGCATACAAAGTGCAAACGGGGACCAGCCCCATACTTGGCTGTGGTGCTCGTAGTGCTGACAGTTCCCCTTTAAAATAACCTATAACTAATCAGAACATCTTAAGGCGCAAAGTGTGTGATTGCGTTTATGCAAATCATGAAATATGTCAGGTGGAAAGGACACACAGGGCACTAAGATATGCTACACACCCAACAGAGAACTTTCACCCAGGGCAATAACATTTCTGATGCTCAGATTGCGGGACAAAGAAAGAATTAAGCAAGCTACAAGACAAAAATTCTATTTGAAACATCACAGTTTATGGATAGATAGATAGTGACTTGAAATACGAAAAACCCATTGAGGCCATAATAGAAAACAAAAGTGAATTTTGATTTGCTTTATAGATCAGAGGCCTCTAGATAGGAGGAAAAAAATAGTTTCCAATTATAGAACGCAGGAAAATGTGATCTACCTGACTGCTAAAAATCAATCTTAGGAGTCTCAGACAAACGAATGAACAAATAATGACCCATATGTCCATCAGCCATTAAGGAAGCATCAGTGTGACCTTTGCAACTGTCTAGATTGTTTACTTTTATCAGCCAGATGACTATTACACGAGTACTGATTATACATCAATGTGTACATTCAGATGCACCAGCATTTCTTATGGTAGAAACGTACTGCTGTATTTTTGCGTTGAGAGCTAGCAGTTCCACAGCAGGCAGAACATTTTAGTGATTTTTACAGTAGTCCCTTATTACTTTTTATTTATTTTCTGTTTTGCTTTTGCTTTTTTTCCATACAAGTGTTTATCCTCCAGAGCTGTGGCAGGTGGCTTCAGCCTTCCTGACAGAGGGACTCTCTCTGGTCCCACTGCTCCCGTGCTTTGCTGCTCCCCCGTGGCTCCACCGCACATTGCCCCCTGCGGCGGGGCCAAGAAGGGATTGCCAGCTTCTCCCCCCTCCCAGAGACCCAATCCAGAATCCTGGGATGGATCCCAGGAGCGGCAGACCACCATTGAGCCTGCCAGGCTCATAGTTCCTCCATTTTTCTCCACCCTCCTCCCCCGTTGACGTAACAACGTTGGATCATGCCTCCTGACCCGTACTGCCCTCCAGCCACTGCCAGACGGCAGTCGACAAGCGGGACAACAACTCTCCCTTGCCCCGAGAGAGAGAGGAGAGCAGTCCTCCGGATGCTCAATCCTCTCTCCCCCTGCCGACCCCCAGAGGCCAAGGCTTGTTCTCAAACCCGGGTCGCTGGCAAGGCACGAAGTGTAGCGACCAGCACCTCAACCTCCAGCAGCAACAGGCCAGCTATGTTTTTCCTTTTCTATGTGCTCACTGGATGGTTTTCTACCTAATAGTACTGGATGTGATGTGAAAAACAGAACTTTGAAACAGACATATCTAGTTCTGTTTCTCCCACTACATCATCAGCATGTGATCTCCCTCATTGTTCCATCACAAGCCCTGCTGCCTGATTGGTAACATACGTCACAAGTAGGGTTGCTCAGATAATCCATTATAACACTGGAAACTTTGGATTTCAGCAAAAATTCAGGATTTCAGATTTTTGGATAACGGAGGTGCCAAAAATCTCGAATTCTAAATGTTAGGATAACACATCAGATACGAATTCGGAAATGCGATCCGATTTGGCAAATTACAATCTCTTTCCTTCCAAAGGAACATGAAATGAAGTTTATGAATTTAGCTAGAATAACTCACAGGCAGATAAGGGAGCTTACCCTTTTGTTTTGATGGCCCTGAAAAGGTGCTCCTTAAAATACTGGGTTTTACACTGATGCATATGGTGAAAACTATTGCAGACCTTGTGTGCTCTGTGGAAAATTCTGCAGCTGGGAAAATACAGAATGCCAGGGGCCTTGATTGAAGAGGAAGTGAAGCATTGCAGTACATTTTAAATTTATTTCTAACACATTATTTTCTTTCTGTTTACTACATATCTCTCGTATTGTCTCATTAGTCTTTAAAGAGCCTCATCAAGATTTTTGAGAAACATAATATTTGGACATGAAGCAGCTTATATTTCTCATTAGCTCTGTAATTTGTATCCCCATTGTTTATTACTGAGGTTATATGGTTTATTACTGAGGTTATATTGTTTATTACTGAGGTTATAAAACAGGATAGTTGTTCTTTAAGGGTTCATCACCTCTTATTAAATCTCCCAAGCTGATGTCATAATACTCTGCTTGTGACATCGCAGTTATTCCCATGGCAACAGACTGCTATGTTGCAACAGACTGAACATCATGATTTCAAGTGTGGAATGAGCAACAGAGACTGATCAACTCTAAGCCATAAAGAGTTTGTTTATGTGAGAATTCCTTTAGTAATATATACCGTAGTGTATGGTAGCTCATACACGACAATGCTATTCTTTTACTGAGTGGTTACTGTGACATCAAGGACCTCGTGAGAGAGGTGTGAGAAGAGCGATGTTGTGTATTTGGGCTGTCTTATACTATTCTATATTGTGTATGGACCCCAAAAAACACAGTCGCTTACTTTTTCTAGTTCAGGCAGTCAGTCTCTGCCATCTGGAGAGGTGATATGATCGAAATATTCAAACACCTTAAGGGCATTAACAAGGTAAAAGAGTCTAACATGTTTAAATATAAGAAAAATAGCAGGACAAGAGGACACAGCATGAGATTAGGGGGAGGCCGATTAAGGGGTAATGTGAGGAAGTTCTTTTTCACAGAAAGGGTGGTGGATGCATGGAACGGCCTACCTCAGGATGTTGTGGATATGAATGCAGTGCAGGGCTTCAAACAGGCATGGGATAAGCATAAGGGAGCAATACAGATGAGTATGAATAGATAGGCCATTGACAGAATAAAGGACGATGGCACATTCATAAGGTAGAAAAATAAATGGGCAGACTGGATGGGCCTTGCGGTCCTTATCTGCCATCAACCTCTATGTTTCTGTGTTTTTATCTGTTACCCGCTCTTTGTGGCTATCTGCCCGCTGGCCAGCTCGCGTATGCGACACTTCAACTGCCACTAGCCCTATCAACAGCGCTGATAGGGTCGCTTGCATTGTGACATCCACACTAGTGCAGGATGAAAAGTCGTTCTGCATTAGCGTGAACATCGCAACTGCAGCAGAACGACTTTTTACGGTGTATGGATCTCCATACACAATCACATTTCACCATACACTGTAAATGTGAAAAACTCTATAGAAGCTATATGAAATGGAAGCTGAATTGTGTGTAAATATTATGTTTTCCAGAGTTTCCCTAAGTTGTCAGCTGCTCTTCAAGACTGTCTCTGTATAGCTCCTTCTCTTTATTGTGCAGTTATAGGTGCTCTAACCAGTAGCATCATCAGCTGTAACTGGCTAGTCGATTCTGACATTAATACAGGATAATTCGTTTAATCAGTACCCTGATAAGGGTGATGACTCATTAATCAGGATGCTTCCCTACAAACTGTTTCAAGCCCATTCTCCACAGTGCTAATTTAGTCTGTTAATAAGGACCTTATTTTAGTTAATGGGAACACTTTTTTACCTAACCAGATGTGCAATCATAGGCTACTCGCATAAGGATTATGTTTCCGATGCACCTTGATTCATTTTGTACTATTGCCAGATGAGGGTCGATAGAAAGAGAAGGGAGTCAGCTACACAAGAAAAAAAATACAGGTTACTCACCTGTAACAGGAGTTCTAGGAATGGTATATGTTGTTCATCCTCTCTGTCTGGCAGGTTCCTTGCCGCTTTAAATCTTGCCGGAAGGTCTTCAAGCTGGCTCCTCCCACCCACCCGGGTGATAAAACTCTCGGCTCTGCCCCATGACGCCAGATCTAGCCCGCTCTAAGCCAGGTTGTGCATCGAAGCCGGGGAGGTCGGGTGGGTCATGTGGATGAACAACATATACCATTCCTAGAACTCCTGTTACAGGTGAGTAACCTGTATTTCTAGGGACATGGATATGTTGTTCATCCACACTGTCTGGCAGACTCCTAGCAGTTCTCTGGGAGGAGGGAGGCAAGGAGCACACCCCCTACTTAGGGAATAGAGACTGGAGAACCGAGGCCCCAAAACCAGCATCCTGGCGTGACCCTATGTCGATGTGGTAGTGGGTAAATAAGGTATGAGCCGACTTCCAGGTAGGAGCCCTGCAGATATCCTGGATAGGGACGTCCCTGGAAGCAGCCACCGATGCAGCAGTATGGCAGGTAAAATGAGCTCTTATCCCTCTGGGATGCTCCATGCCCGCCCACCTATAGCGGAGATCTATGCAGAAGGTGACTCACCCGCTCATCGTCTGCTTGGCTGCAGGTCTGCCAGGTGCGGCTTCAGCGTAGATGACAAACAGCTGGCGAACCTCTCCCCGAACTTCAGCCATCTGCTCCTCATAAGAGAGCGCTCTTCTAGGGTCCAGAGTATGGAGCCTATATTCGGCCTCCGAGGTGTGATTGGGGTAGAACACCGGCAGAGTCAACACCCGGTTAAGGTGTGGCTCCGTCACCACCTTCGGAAGGAACTTCGGGTGGGGCGCAGGACAACCTTGTCCCTGTGGAAGACCAGACAGGGAGACTCAAAGGAAGCGCCTGGAGCTCTCCCATCCTTCTGGTTGATGTGGTAGCCACCAAGAAGGTGTTCTTCCACAACAGGTGGGAGAATCGCACCTGTGCATTGGTTCAAATGGCTTGCTTGTGAGCTTAGCCAATACCAGCAGTAGATCCCATGGAGGTGGAGGTTCCCGCACCGGAGGGGGGATGTGATCAAGGCCTTGGAAAAGTGCCAGACCACCTTTCCTGTGCCACCAACTGCCTTCTGGCCCGCGTCCGGAGGGCAGAGATGGCTGCCAGGAGCACCTTAAGGGTCATCGACCAAAGCCCTTGCTGAAGAAGAAAGGACCACAGGTAATCTGGAGTGCTCACCGAGGAACAGGAGAAGGGACCAGGCCCTTCCCTAACACCAAATGGAGAAACTCTTCCATTTGAAGGCGTAGCATTATCTGGTCGACTCCTGATGGGACGCCTCAACAACGTTGAGGACCTCACCAGAAGACCCAAGGCCTCGCAACTAGCCGCTCAGGAACCAGGCCGTCAGGTGCAGGGATTGAAGGTCCGGATGGAATACCTTCCTCTGATAACAGAGATCAGTTCTGGGCGGGCTGGAAGCCGCCTCAGGAGCCTGGAGCTGAGACTGAGGAGAGCTGGATACCAGAGCTGGCGGAACCAGTCTGGGGCTACCAGAATCACCTGCGCCTTGTCCCCCCTTGCCTTGAGAAGCACCTTGTGGATCAAGGGAATGGGGGGAAGGCGTAGAAGAGGTCCGGGGTCCACGGCCTTGAAAAGGCATCCCCTTACAGTGAGCCCTGCTGAGGGGGGCGGGCATGAAACAGTCTCAGCTTCGCATTCTCCCTGGAGGGAAAAAGGTCCACCCGAGGCATGACCCAGTGGGAGAACAGATCTTGTGCTACCTCCGGCAGGAGAGAACCCCTCGTGAGATGCAGCCCCTATCCGGCTTAGGGCATCGGCCAGGGTGTTGGAGGCTCCTGCCATCCAAATGGCTAGGAAAACTGCCTCCAGGCTGCGCACAAGACCAAATGAGGAGAGCCTCCTTACATAACGGCAAAGAGCACGTCCGGTCCTGGTGGGCTAGGTAGCACATGGTCATGGTATTGTCCATCTGGACCTGAACCACTTGACCCAGTATAAACAGAGCGAAAGCGGTGTGAGCTAGGTGGACCGCATGAAGCTCCAGCAGGTTGAAATGGCATCAGGAATCCCGAGGGGACCAGAGGCCATGCACTCTGTGCTCCCCCGATGGGCACCCCAACCCACCAGAGATGCATCGGTTGATAGAAGACCGTCAACTCGGGGTGGATGAACAGGATACCCTCCTGTGGATGTGCCGGAACGGACAACCATTGGAGAGCATTCCACACCTCCTGGGTCACTGTCACGGGCTGTTCCAAGGGATCGCAGCATCGTGACCACTGGTTGGCCAGCCCCCCCATTGAAGGGGATGCATGTACCAATGGGCCCAACAGACCACACTGGTGCAGGCCGCCACGAGACTCAGGCGGTGCAGGAAGTCCTGGGCAGGGCGCAAATTCCCAACCAGACATGATTGGACAAAAGAGGAAGAACTTCGGCCCTGTCCGCCGGGAGCCGAGCTCTGGCTCGAAGAGTCGAGCTCTGCCCCGATGAAATGAATCACCTGCTTCGACACGAGTTCCGACTTGGCCTCGTTGAAGATGAGGCCCAACTGAGAGCAACCTGGAGGGCCAGAACTCTGGACCGCTCCACCTCCTCTCTGGAAGGGGTTGCAATCAGCCAGCCGTCCGGGTAGGGGTACACCCGGACCCTTCGGCGCCGCAGGAATGCTGTCACCACTGCTTTGCATTGGAGAAGACCCTGGGAGCTGGGAAGATGCCGAAGGGCAAGGCTCGGAACTCATAAAGAGATCCCTCTGCTCTGAAGCGGATGAACCTCTGAAGAGACGGACAGATCAGAACGTGAAGAATGCATCCTGGAGGTCCAGGGGACAGAACCACATGCCTCATTCCAAGGATGGAATATCTGAGTCAGAGTGACCATCCCGAAAGTCCGAGACCTTAGGAACTTGTTCAGGTCGTGCAGGTCGAGAATGGGGCACCAGCCCCCTGTCCATTTGGGGACCAGGAAGAACCTGGACACGAGCCCCAGGTCCGAGAGGAGGATCCGCACCTTCCTGATAACCTCTATCCTGAGGCACAGGGCAACATTGGCTCGGCGGCCGACAGCAAGGCTTCAGACCCCGTGGTCCCCCCGGGGGTGACGGCTCAAAGCGGAAGGGCCCGCTCGAAGACCAGAGACAGGCCCTTACCTTCCACCTCCCACACCCAATGGAAGGGAAGTGGTGGAGCTGCCTGCGGGGACCCAGGAACGGGTGACGAGGTCGGGAGTGACGCCCCTCAACCCGTCACTGAGCAGGCTTGGAGAAGGGACTGGCCGAGAGAGCCCCTGGGCCTTTACCTCCTTGCTTCCCATTAGAGGAAGCCACTGGCTTGGGTTCGGGATGCCAAGCGCAAGCCTGCTAGCCCTCTTGCCGATGCTGATGGGCCAGTCGTGCCGCAGGGGCCGAAGGACGAAGGGGCTTATGCAAAGGCTGCCGGCCGCCCTTGTCCCTCTGGGTGGAGGTGACCGAGTCCAGAGTGGCATCGGACTTTTCGATCCCCTTGAGGTGTCCCTCCACTCCAGAACCGAAGAGGTCGGTCCCCAAGAAGGGGATGTCCGCCAACTTGTGCTGGGTATCCGTCATGAAGGTGGATATCCTCAGCCACGTCCTGTGGCGCATGGCCACCGTGGCCGCTACTGACCTGGCACAGGAATCACCTATGTCCAGAGCAGTCTGAAGCTGCTGCTCAGCCACCGCCCTACCCTGGTCCCGCACCTGCCGGACCGTGGTCCGCAGGTCGACCGGGAGATGAGGGAGCACCTCATCCAGGGAGCCCAACGGGGCGTGGGAGAAGTGTGCCATCAGCGCGGCCGAGCTGGCCTGTCGGAGGCCTAGGGAGGACGCAGCGTAAACCTTGCGCCCGACATAGTCCATCCTTTTGGACTCTTTGTCGGGAAGCCTATTCACATCCCGAGCGTTTCCGGAACGCTGGAAGACGTTATCGGTAACTAACCCCTCCGCAGAGGGGTGCTCCGAGAAACTGGGCAAAGATCCGATAGGGACTGCATACTTCCTGGCCATCCTGGCCAAGGGCACAGGACAGGAAGAAGGCCGTTGCCAAAGCTCCAAGGCTGGGCCGACAATGGCCTCAGGCACAGGGAAGGCCTCCGAGGGTGAATCCCCTCGGTCTAGGATCTCCGTCAGGGGATAATAGGCCCGTTTGGACACAGGCTTGAGGTGTATCCCAGTGAATTCTGAGATGAGCCTAAGCAGACCCAGGAAGGATGACAGGCTATCGTCCAAAGATCGGTCCCGGGGGGGACTCAGGGCCCCCCCGCCTGAGGAACATGGAGGAGTTGTCGTCGGACTCCGAGGGGTCTGCAAAGAGCTGCCTCAGGCCTGAACCACCCTTCACTCACCGAGGGCGGGAGTCAGAGGAACTGACAACCTGTGGGGCAGGTCGTGACCCGACCGAGGTTCCACCACAATCAGTGGGGCAGCTAGATTTGGTCGAACAACTGGCCCGGAAGTGGGCATCTCGACTATGGCGAGCGGTTGCGTTGGCCGTTTAGGCAGCAGTCACTTGGTAGCCGGGGAATGAATCAGAGTCTATTGATTTCCAGACAACAGCAGCTGTTGCCACGTAAGCTCCTCAAAGCGTCGACGCAATCTGCGTCGAAGCCTCTCCACATCCGAGGAGGAACGGTGTTGCCACTTAACTCGGTGCCCCAACTGAGGCTGCTGAAGTCGGCGGGAGCGACTTGACCCAGAAGAAGACCGAGACCGAGATCCTCGGGAAGACCGAGGGCAGGTCAGGGAAGGAGCGGGGGACACCCGTTCTTCCCTCGGCTCGGACGCTTTGACCGAGGACTGCCGCCCCGAAGGCACGGGCAGAACCTCGTCCTCCACCGGGGAAACCGGCGAAGGGTTGACGACTCTTCCAGATGACCACCCGGGTGACAGGTCAAGAGAAAACCTGACTATGTCAACAGGAGTCTCGGCAGGCTGGCTTGATGGGGGCACTGTGAAGCCAGCGGCCTGAGCCACAACCGCGACTGAAGTCGACAGTCGGCTGTCCGGGGAAGGAGATCTCTCCCACTCCCACGAACGCCGACGGTGGGACTTACCCTTCGACTCCTTCTTCTTGGGCCAAGAGGAATGACCCGATGGCCCCTCTCCCTTCGTGGAAAGGGACTGGCGAAGCTCCTTGAAAGAAGCCGAATGAGAGGAACTCAGAGAGAGCGGGATAAATGCCATGACCGAGGAGGAGGGAGATGCAGCCTTGGCCACCTCCTCCTCCAGGGCAATAGAGAGCTCCAGCTGCTCAGCCGAGTCAGCCATCGTGGACATTGCCCAACGAGCCTCTTTGGATTTTTCCAGCGGGAAAAACTCCTTGGGGCGCTCAAGCCTCAATCGGGCAGCACGATCCTCCAGGACATTGGTAGAAAAAGCGCGGCACAACTCGCAGACCTGCGGGTCGTGGTCCAAGTCAAGGCAGTATATGCACGTGGAGTGCGGATCAGTCCTAGAGATATTCCACCCACCAGGTCGCCTCTGAGAGCTGGGAAATGAATTGTCCATTGCAGCCGCGAGGGAAGAAGACCGAAGTTTAGAAAACTTCAAACTAAATCGGACAAACCGAAAAATCAGGAACCAGTCGAAAAACGCAGCGCGCTAAAGAGGGAACCTGAGCTTCCAAGCGGTAAGGAAGATCTGGCGTCATGGGGCGGAGCCGAGAGTTTTATCACCCGGGTGGGTGGGAGGAGCCAGCTTGAAGACCTTCCGGCAAGATTTAAAGCGGCAAGGAACCTGCCAGACAGTGTGGATGAACAACATATCCATGTCCCTAGAAAAAAGATTTAAGGTGCAATATTGACAGAGGCATGCCAAACAAAAATCACCGACTTCTTCCAAAGTGAAAATACCTGAAAAGTGCTTTTCAAATTATTTTAACACTATCATCATCAGGTTTTATTGGATAGCAATTTGAGATAAATAACCTAATTTACAAATGCATCCATACATAAGACAAAAACTTCATAACATACATACAATTTATACAGACATAAATTATAAAACAGCAATAAGTAATTTAAAAAAATTACTTGATTATCCATAACAATTACAGTGCTTGTTATATAAGCTAGCTAATGATGCTCTAAAGTTCTGGACTTCACCAACTATACCCACAAAGCCCTGGGCCAAGGCCACCTGGTAAGTGCCATCTCCATTGTCCTTACCAAGGCATTCAACACTTTTAGTCATGCCCTCCTCGCTCAGACTCTCCCCCTCTCTAGGACTGTCCTTGGAATCCACCGTATGGTTTTCCCACTATCTCTCAGCAAGGCAGCAACGGGTAAAAATTGGCACCAGCCTCTCCCCCTGCCTCCCTGTCCATTAGGGTGTGCCCCAGGGCTCCATCCTAGGGCCCCTCCTCGTTTCCCTTTTTCTAAACTCACTTCCCAAGGCCTGCCCAGGTCGCACGTTACTGTGTGCAGATGATGCAGTAATTTTCAGTAGCCACCCTGAGCCTAATCCACTCCAACAGGACCTTCAATGCCTTTTATCGCTATCTGAGGAGTGGTTTGTCGAGCACAAGCTTATTTTAAACTACAAGAAAACTAAAGTCATGGTTTTCTCTCACCTACAAAATAAATCAAGGGGCACCTCCCTCTCCATCCTCAACAACCGTCTCTCTGCCCTTGACCAAGTCCCCAGCTTCAAATATCTAGGTATCATCCTAGACCCCTCCCTATCCTTTCAGCCTCATATCAACCTATTCTGCACGTCCGTGAATAGCAGAATTGGCCTCCTATACCGGTTCCACCATTGCCTGCCCCTGAAGCCCTCCACTTGGTTGTTACCAGTTCCGTTCTCTCCCTAATCGACTACAGCATAGTCATTTATGGCTCAGCAACTGATACCACACTCCATAGACTAAAGGTGTCTCTTGATAAAGCCTGTCGTCTGGTGACTGGCTGTGACAGGTTCGCCCACACCTGCAACCTGTACCGCCTCTCCAATTGGCTGAATCTTGAGGGCAGACTAAACTATCACACCTGTGTCCTGGCCAAGAAGATCATTGCTGGCCTCACCCCCCCGGCCTCCTTCACCTCGTTACGCCCCACAGCACCCCCAGTCCACTAGGAACGCCAGCAAGCCTACTTACTCTATACCTTACTGCAAAACCTCCCATTGCCAGAGGGCCTTCCTTTACTGGGCTCCCTTTTGGCTCAACTCTCTTTGGTATGAGATTTCCTCCTGTGCCTACCTGGGCTCCTACAAATGTTCACTAAGGGAACACCTCCTCTCTCTCTTGGCAGGAGTGACTGTACCTGAATTACTTCCTTACCACCTGCCCCTCCCCCCCCAAACAAGGTCTGTCTTGGACTGTCTACCACCCCATTGGGGCTCCGTCTCAGTAAGATTTGCCTGACCCTGTGTGGTTTGTGTCCTCCCCTCCTCCCCCGACAAGGTCTTCTTGGACTGCCTGCCCAAATAGGGCTCTCTGTCAGTAAGGTATGCCCGACCCTGTGTGGTCTGTGTTCGCCTGTTGCCGGGCATGTATTATTTCCCTAGTTGCCTAATTTTGGCCTGTTCGCATACATGCACCTTACTGTTATCGTTGCTTGACTGTACCTGTGCATTTTACTATTTATTGTACACTGTTTTCCTGTCTGCTGTATTCTCTCACTAGTTGATGATGTGGAGCCTTTGCAAAGGAGTCTGTGACTCAAAGGGTTGTAATTCTGATACTTTCAATAAAATAAATACAAAAATAAATAAAGCACCCCATTGGGAGTAATGCTTGAACTTTCAGTTGTTTATATAACCTGTCCCATGTTCTAGGGACCATGACAAACAATAACTTGTCACCAAAGCTAGATTTACTTCTCAGAACTTGATAAGTCCGAGGTGTAGATCTCAAGGAATATTTATGGGGAGTTTTAGACTTTAATGCACACAGTAAATATGAAGACAAAATCTGTATAAATTAATTTGTACACAAATGTATTCCAGTGGAAATCTCTACAGTTTGTTAATGAAGTCACACTTGCTACACTATACAATGTACACTTTAACTCTCTGACTTCAGTGCCATTTACAGTAAGATAAAATACTGTACTGTATATAGTGTACAAATAAATGCAAAGCACAAACTGAACATTATTTATGACAAAATCAAGGGCTTTTCTTAAAAGGGATGGACGCTTAGTAGGGATGAAATGAAGCACTCCCAGCTACCTCTGCTAGGCATCTCCAACTGTGATACTATTTGCATGCATGCTGCAGTGATAAAGACTCAGCACGCTCAGGGACTGCTCCGTTTTCATCAGCACAGCAGCCCACTCACATTGCGGTATCAGCATCAGAGGCCGGTGACGGACTGCAACCAATGACATCACTGATTAGGGCAGCTATAGTGGTGCAGTAGGGGGGTACAGAGTTGGTTTAAAGACCAAGAAAAGAGAAAAAACAAAGCAGACAGACATAAACAAATAGGAACTGTGGATTCTGCAGTCCTTCCCTTTCTTTGTTAAAAGATTTATGTAAGCAAACTATTACGTATGGAAGAAAGAACAGCTCAGAACAAGCAGTATTAGCAAATTATTTTGTTAGATGAAGAAGAGCTGCCATCTAATGTAACGATTATGGGAATAAAGAATTCTATAAGAAAAGTCAAGTGTATGAGTGCATTCTTAAGACATGACTGCATTACAACAGCTTGACTCCACTTAAATATTGTAAAATGATTGTGAGAACATTGCTGAAATCTGGCCACCTCATTGGACCAACTGTACCACATAACAGTTATTTAACTCACAGTAAACTGCCAGAAGTCACCTTACAAAATGCAATGAAACATAGTAACAGTCATTTATGGCAACGATATTTAGGTCAGTCATGTCCCTCCCCCTTTGTTTCATAAGCAAGTATGGATAAATATGCTATGCAAACACATACAAATTTAAAGAGATTCCCTACCCACCCTACTACCCAGGGGCATGGGGTCATAATGTCGTCTATAAAAAATGTGCGGCAATAAATGCGGCAAGTAAAATGCCATGCTCTGACATAACGTTGGACACAACAGCGACCCTCCAACAACAGTGCACAGCCATTGAAATCAATCACACTTTTTGTTTTTATGGGGAGCTTTGCCCCGGACTTTAAATTATCAACTCTGAAGGGGTGTGGACATCAAGGATGGGGAGAAACTTGGGAGGGTGGATTCTATTTTTTTCCCATGAAAAAAGTTGCAACACCGTGGTCCCAGGTCTCCAGTGATGCTGTGTGCTGATGCTTAGCTACTCCACCATGGGAGCACCTTGACCAGGCACAGCAACCCAGGCTTCTTCAGCACTTCCTCTACTTCACGGTCAGTGACAGGGGTAGTGGTAATTCCCTACCGCTGTTATACTCCTGTCTCTCTAAATGTTTCAGCGTTTTACACAGCGCGGTTATTGCCACAGTGTTTTTGTAGCGCAGTATTGACCCGGTACCCTACCCAGGCTACCCAGTAGATCCCTTGGTAAGCAGAAATTTGTTCAGGCCTGCCTTATAGGCCTGTGCTTTCTTCATGTCTACAGTCTCTACCTTTAAGCTGTTCCATAGGTCCACCACCTTCTGGGAGAAAAAGGACCTCTTAACTTGTTTACTTTCTCTGAAGCACTTCACGACACATCACCCCCATCCTGCTGCAGGACACCAGATCAAACATCTCTGATTGTTCAACCTTGCCGATACCCTTGATTATGTGAAAGATTGAGGTCATGTGCCCGTCTCACCATCCTTTTCTTCAACGCGATCATGTCAAGGACCTCCAGCCTCTACTCATACTCTTTTTTTCTGGTGGTCCTGTGTGGCCCCGTCTTTACCACCTTGGTGTCCTTTTCATACTCAGGAGACCAAACCTGCATGGAGTTTTCCAGCTGGTGCCTGACCAGGGCCTTGAAAAAGTGATAGGATTACAGCAACAGTCAGTTAACAAGTCATTAAATGATGTGACCCCCTTCTTCCAAAAGAGAATTACTTCCCTCAAGCCTTCTTCAAGCCAACCTCATCACCCAAACAGAAATCCCTACTTTCAGACGTTGCCACTCTAAACTCAGAAGTTATGTTTATGCAGCAGTTTTCACGAGACTGCCATCAGCTATAAACTTTCATGCAGAATCGTGCAAAGACGGTGTAAATGAATACAATCAAAACTTAATGAGTATATTCAAGCCCTCTGCCCAGCATAACTCTAACCCATCTTAAAGGAGATTGGAAATTATTTTGAGATGGTTTTAACTGGTAAATAAATCAGAAATCCAAAAGAGTGTCCTCTCTGTGTGTAATTTTTGAGTGCAAATATGATTAAAACATACATTTGTATGCTCCTTTTAATGCTGATCACCAATCAGCTTCACAGTCTTTTTTTTTTTTTAAATCAGGAGTCAGCATTTAATGTAGTTGATAAAACCACTGAATCTAGACCACATGTAACAGCTGGCTACATGATGAATCAGCAGTCAGTGATGTGAGCATTTCAAAGCTTGGAATGTGCTGAGTCTGGATTTCATGCTGATTGGTGATCAATATTTGAAGGTGCATACAAATATGTTTTAATCATTTTTTACACCTACAAAAGACAAACAGAGGCCTTTGTTTGGAATTCATGATTTATTTAACAGTTAAAACAATCTCAAAATCATTTCCTATCTCATTCAAGTGGAGGAGCCACAAGGTCAGCCCATCAGCGCAGCAGAAGCACTACCGCTCACGACATGGGTGACCTGGGTTTGGGAACACACCTGAGTTGTAAGAGGGTCAGTCTAGGGAGGAGGACCGAGCATCCCAGAGGACGCTGTCTTCGTTGGGGAGGGGGGGTTCCAGACTCTGCTGCATGACTGCCACCTGGGTGGCCGCTGGTGGCAGTGCTGGACGAAGCTGTGTACTGGGAACAGGGAAGCCGACTGGCACCAATGGTGCACTGTCAGTCATTGTGTGCGTGCCTGTCATTGAGCTCTGCCTCTGGTGTTCCAGGGAAACAAGGGAGAAATCCCAGAGGGCGCTGTCTTCCTTGGGGAAGGGGGGTTCCAGACTCTGCTGCATGACTGCCACCTGGGTGACCGCTGGTGGCAGTGTGGATGAAGCTGTGTACTGGAAACAGGGAAGCTGACTGGTGCCAATGGTGCACTGTCAGTCATTGTGTGTGTGCCTGTCATTGAGCTCTGCCTCTGGTGTTCCAGGGAAACAAGGGAGAAATCCCAGAGGGCGCTGTCTTCCTTGGGGAGGGGGAGTTCCAGACTCTGCTGCATGACTGCCACCTGGGTGACCGCTGGTGGCAGTGTGGATGAAGCTGTGTAGTGGAAACAGGGAAGCCGACTGGCGCCAGTGGTGCACTGTCAGTCATTGTGTGCATGCCTGTCACTGAGCTCTGTCTTTGGTGTTCCAGGGAAACAAGGGAGAAATCCCAGAGGGTGCTGTCTTCCTTGGGGAGGGGGGGGGTCCAGACTCTGCTGCATGACTGCCACCTGGGTGGCCACTGGTGGCAGTGCTGGATGAAGCTGTGTACTGGAAACAGGGAAGCCGACTGGCGCCAATGGTGCACTGTCAGTCATTGTGTGCGCGCCTGTCATTGAGCTCTGCCTTTGGTGTTCCAAGGAAACAACGGAGAACACTAGATAAAACCCGAAGATGAGTGGAATGAAAGCTGAGGAGACTCCTGAGTGCAACACACCATCTGCTTACCACCTCCTGTAACTACATAATTCGGTGGGGGGGAGTGTGCCCAGCTCCTCATTACCCCACCCTGGAGATGTAAGTCTGGGGTAAGGGGAGGCTGCAGTAAGCAACAGAGGGATGCGGATGAGGCTGGGAGGTCGCTGATACAGGATATGGGGGCCACTTCAGATGGGGCAAATAAATAGAATGTTTAAAAAAATGGGGTGCTACCTTAAGGCTAGGTTCTTCGCAAAGTCACATTTTAGCACAAGAAGTGATAGCTAGGGGTCCAATTCTATATAAGGACCCAAGACTCCAGGAGTTCAAAGATTAATAGTCAGAGGAATGGAGGGAAGGCGTGAACACTCTCATGGACTGGTGTGGTGGTATCCACCCAGTTGCAATCGTCACTGCCACTGTGATCTGCTAGCAAGGGCCTGGGACAGGCACAGATCTCATGGAGGGTGGCTCAGTTGGCTCTGAGGCAGTCCATACCTGCAGTTTTGCTGCACTGGCCAGTTGTCCATTATGCTACAGCCTCAACTGGCCACAAAGGCATACAGTCTCACCATATCAGTCAGGCAGCAGCCTTGGGAGTCAACTCGCACCTAGCCGACAAGTGCATTAAACCTATCAAGCATAAGTCCAGGGTCAAGGTTCTGGGATATGGTAAAATGAATGTCTAGAATGTGACTGTTTAGTCATCCTACCAGTGTCGACTAATGAATTCTGTAGACCCTGGAGGCAAGCACCATAGATCTGTGTTAGTGTGAAGCCAACCGCGATAGGGCAGGATGGAGGGTGAATGTAAGTGCTCAGGCCACTGCAATGCATCATTTTCCATCTACCTCGTAAAAGTGTCCGAGTTCTAATGAAATGTGGTTTTGAGTATGTTTGGCGTTGGTTCACTAAAGTTCATGGAATGGTAAATGCTTTCTAAAGAATTATTGAAACCGCTGCGGACTTACTGGAGAAGCATTCTACTTTTGATGAATGAACCTCTGTCTCATTTTTTACGCTGCTGGACATGAAATAAAGTCAAACTGTATTTATTTGGAGGCAGTATAGCACAGTGGGTTAAGGCTCTGAGCTGCAGATCTGGAGGTCTGGGTTTGAAACCCACAGCCACCTTGGTGCATACTGTGTGATCCTGAGCAAGTCACTTAACATCCTTGTGCTCCCAGGTCTCACTTGGAAACAAGCTTCGGCTTAGTGTGCTACTCCGGGTTAAACAATATTCCCTATTTGGAAGAATTTTGTACAGTGCTGACCCTCTTTTCATTCTGTGGAGTATATTCTGGACTGGATTTTGTCCTGGTAAGATGCACCCACATTAAATGCCATACTCGTTTTATACTACTATACCAAACTCGTTATAGAAACCAGTTCTGTTCTGTATTTATTCTAATGAACATGTTTTGTGCAGATACAACTGTTTGGATGCTCTGATATTCAGGACTACGTGAAGCTGAGGTACTGTTAGAAGACCAGTGAGGCAGACTGTCATCAGGGACTTTGACAACTGTTTTCCATCTCAGCATTGTCGTCTCTGACCTCATTGTGACGGTTTCCTATCACAGCTTCCAGGCTTGCCTAAAGGGTGCTGTTCTATCATAGTACTAAATGCTGAGGCTGCAAGTGTTGTTTCATGGACGTGAGTCTTCATTTCCATCATTCTGCAAGAGGCAAGCATCCTACTGTTTCACTGAGGGGGTGGAGGAGAAGGGACACCAAGAAGCTGCAACCAAAATTTAAGTAGGAGCACTGCGCAGTCCCCTGACCCATAAAGCCTCCAATGTCTCTCTGCATGATCAAAGGGGCACCCTTTCTACCAAGATATCCTGGTCTCAGAACCCACCTTTGCTGGGTTACATAACTGTTACCACTCTGACCTCTCTGGAAATTTGAAATGAGAGCTTTTTTTAATTTTTGATTTATTGTTTTTCCCTTCCCTGCTGTTCTATGAAGGATATACCCTGTTCAGGCTCTATCAGCCATTACTGAGATGGCACAGAGTAATTTTGCCCTAGTTTTCTCCCTCCACCCCGTGATGTGAGCGGTGCCTCCATCAGTCTTTACACCAACGCATCCCCACGGTGAGAGGCAAGCTCCCTAGCCCAGCTGTAGGTGTCACTGTGGCATCAGAACTTGTCCTCGCCCCTTCCTGACTGAGGCACACTGTTGGCCAACAGCTACCTCAGTGGAGCCCATCCAGAGACTCAATGACCCAGTTTCGTTCCCAAGCCTGGGTTGCCTGTGTGGCAGTGTGGCATGCTGGGTCATCAGAGCAGCCCTAAAATGGCAGTATTTAAAATGCACCGCTGCAGTTTTCACAATTGCTTGAAACAGAACCCTCAAGGGATATTGCACATCACCAAGTTACATGAAGCACTCTTTCCTCCCCAAGTATAACTTGTTCGGGTAGCACCAGTGAGTAATTTATTAACATAACATTTGAGTGAAAAAAAAAAAGCATTTGTCAATGTCAAATGTTTGCTAGTTGGTATTGGCATTGGTAGTGCAGGAGTTAGAGAGATGCATAATAGGAATGACAGTGAAGTATTGAAGTAACGCCAACCCTCACCCCCACCCTGCAGAGATTGACAGGTGTTGGGGGTGTGCCTTTGGGTCACCGGCCATAACACTCACATCGTTCCACCTCACCCCACCCCGCAGATGCCAACAGGTGTCGCAGTGTGCCTTGAGGTCTTCGGCCCTTATGCTCACCCCATTCCATAAGGCAATAAGCTGAGATGGGTGCAGTATAGGAGAATGGGGTGAACGTTAGGGCCGAATAGCCCAAGCACACCTCAATGCTTGCCAGTGGTTGCAGGGTGGGAGTGGGGGTGGAATGAAGTGAGCATTATGGCTAATGACCCCAAGTCATACGCTCGGCTGCCTGTCAGTTCATAGGGTGGGCGTTATGGGTTTGGAAACCCTAACTCCCTGGCTATTGGCATTTTGTTCCAAATTCTCAACATGGCTTTTTGGGACCCCACCACATGAACAGTGGCAGTATCACTTTGTTACTCAATCCCAAAAGGGGATTTCGCACAGCACGAGTGCCATTCAGCGCCACAGGTGCGAAAACACGTTTTGGGCAGGATGTGAAAAATGACAGCTGTACTGTTCATGAGGAGGTATGAAGAAATGGCCATGTTGAAAATCTGGAGTGAAAATATGAAAAAGTGGCGAAGTTACAAGTGTGTATAGAAACTGTGCAATGCACGCTCGTAACTCAGTCATTTTTTGGAATGTTTTCACCATATTTTCAACATGCCCTTTTTGGGACTTCCCCTCATGAACAGGGGCACTGTGATTTTGATAATCTGTCTCAAAAGTTGATTTCACACAGCGACTGCACCATTCTGTGCCACAGGTGCAAAAACACATTTTGGGAAGGATGCAAAAAATGACAGCTATACTGTTCATAAGGGGGTGTGAAAAAATAGCAATGCTAGAAATTTGGAGTGAAAATATTAAAAATTAATGAAGTTATGAGTGTGCATCGAAACTGCGCAATGGACGTTCATAACACAGTCATTTTTTGGAGTTTTTTCACCAAATTTGCAACAAGGGCTTTTTGGGACCCCACCTGATGAACAGTGGCACTGTTGTTTCATTAATGTGTCCTGAAAGGTCATTCCTCGCAGTGAGCTCAAAATCGCCTTTTGTGATCGAGAAACGAAATGACAGTGCCAGTGTTCACAAGTGGGGTCCCAAGAACCCCGTGTTGAAAGTTTGGGACCAAAACTACTAAAATTGGCTGAGATATCAACCTAAGTTGAAACCCCCCACTGACTGCCATTATAGGGCATACTATCATTTCTTCAGTTCCCTGTTGGTCTTTGAAAAGTGCAGACGTGTTCCTGGTCCACAGAAGATTGCTACTCCTGACCTCTGGAGGTAAGTATGGGTGAGGGGAGGATGTGGGGAGGTGGGGTGTGCAGAGGAGGGTGGGGGTTGGGGAGGGGCCAGCAGGAACAACGAGGGACCGTTTTCCTTTTTTTTCAGGTTTTAATAAAAAAGACACCGTGAGATGGTTTTCTTTTTTACAGGTAAAATATTAACAAAATGGATTTTGTCACACTGGCGTGGGCTCCCAGTGTGCCAGATTACTGGAGGGGGGATCAATGCCGACCCAAGGATTGGGCCCTCGAGGTCAGCTGAGAACATATGGGTGTGGAGGGGGTGGTGGTGTATCCAACACCAGGAGTGGACATCCTGGTGTCGGAAACATCAAGCAAGTATTTTTTGGCACACTGAGGTGAGCTCCCAGTGTGCCACATTAATGGGGGAGAGGGGATACATGCTGACATGGGGATTGAGCACCCCAATGTCAGCAGGGGACAGAGAACAGAGGGTGCGGGGTTGGCAGCAGCTAACAGCTAATGGGAGCTAACATTTAAATGTGTTGTCCTGCTGTGTGCCTGGTTGGGAGGGAGGGGGACTGCTGCTGCAATAACAAAACTGCCCCTGATTGCAGCGACAGATTTTTTTCAAGTGCGGTGCTCGCTCTGAAGTTGCCATCATCGTCAGCTTCAGCATTAATTGGTGGCCGAGGGACACACCCATTAAAGCATCCACTGCATTGACCACAACACTGCCGCAGTTCTACAATGCTCTACTACATCAATATGTTTCTTGTGCACTGTGCTCGTGAGGAAACATAAAAATGTGCAACTTTACACTTCTGTGATGCACTGAAAATAGTACAACCATGAGAGATACAATAATCCCTCTTCCCCTGTCCATCCACTCTGCCTCTTCGCCCTTAGGTCTGTTCTTCGTGACTTTCCAACTCCCATCTGCAGCTGCCCCTGACCCCATACTTTATATGCCTCCCACTCCCCTCTCCTCAGATTGCCCTGGTCCTGTTTGCCCCCCCCCACCTGTTACACTCTGTTGGGATTATTTCACTATGTCTATATCGAAGCTCAATTTTATTCTGCCTTAAGCACCTTGTTGAACATTTTACCCTGAGCTGATTTTGTTTTGCACATCTGTAATGTGCTGATCCTTTCTGATGTACTGTATTGCTTGCATTGACTGCTGTTTATGTCCATCTGTTAATGTACTATTAATTTATTTTTCTCCATGTTGTACTATTTCTCCTCACCTCGCCCCCAGGATGCATCTGGAAATGAGCTGTTAACAGCTCAGTGTGTCTTTCCGGGTAAAACCTTTACAATAAACGAATTAATAAAATAAATAAATAACTGAATAACTAACTAAATGCTCACTGTGGGACAAACAAATGTACCCCCTAATGGTAGCAGTCACATTTGTGTATGAGAAGCTGTATATGTTGCAGGATGGTCACTGTGATAGTGGTTAGTGCCAACCAATGCTTGAGACTGTAAGAACATGTATCTTTCCTGGCTCAGGTACTTTTAAAGTTATGCAAACTGGAGTAAATAACAATTAGTGTAAGGCTTGAAGTAAGAGCATCCTCTTTTTTTTTCTAAACTCAGTTTTATTGTAAGTGACAACAGCAACACAGGTATACACATCTTCAAATCATTTTTTTTCTACAATTATTCCATGAAGTTTGTAGTAGCTGTCATTCCAGGCGTGAATTTATCAAACTAACGAAGTCTTTCTAGAATCTAGAGTTTGTGTAATGTATTTTATGGTATCAAATGCTGCTACGGCCTCATCTTTATCTCCACCTTCACCAACCTTAAATTTGTGGGTGTCCATTACTAACATAGTTTTGATTGCATGGTCATGGAGTTGCGACCCTGATCACATTAACCTTCCTCACCCTTAACCTCTCATTCCGGGATGTGTCTTACTGCACCTTGCCTATAGTTCATTATGTCTGTCTACTCTCAGTCTGAGTTTGGCTCTTACTGCCTCCATCCCTTAATGGTCTTCACCCTATGGACCCAAGACTCATAAGAGAGGGGGGGATTCACCCGCAGCCAGTTCGCCATGATTTCCTTCCAAGCTGCAAGCATAATATCCCTAAAAACCCTTGTCGCTAAGGGTTACCAACCGCACGTGACCTCCAGACCTAAAATCAAATGTTTTATTTATTTATTTAAGTTTCACCAGAAAGAGCATATTGAGCACCAAATGCATCCTGGGGGAAAGGGAATACAGGGAGAGCATTCAGACAAAATGTACATATATACAGTAAATAGCAGTTAGGAATACAATATGGATGTGGCAGCGAATAGTAAGGGAGAGAGTACAGCACATAGTACAAAATATAAGCAAACAATAGAGCAGAATACATAGGATTTATATTTTACAAAGTTATTTACAGAATAAACAAAATTGTATTTTACAACTATTTACAGGATAATTTGAGACTGCAAACAGCAGGCAACCAGTATGGCAGGATGCGTAGAGATACTTAGAGTGACAGACAGGATGGCGGACAGACTGGGGAGGAGGTGCCAGGGGACTAGAAACAGGTGTAGGAGGTGTGGAAATGGTCTTTAATGAGGGAATTGCAAACCCAAGAGGAGGGAGCAAAGTGAATGGCGCGGGGGAGGGAGTTCCACAGATTGATTTATTATTTTTACACCCAGCCACAGTGCCTAAAGTTGCCTCTGACCCTTGTGCCATTAGAGGGACATCAGCTCTGTGGATTCACCCCTCTGCGGTGGAGCCGTCCCAAGGGACGGTTCTGACACTACAGCACGCCCTCATTGATCACCTGGAACCAGGAGGACCAACAGCTTTGAGACTCCTAATGCTTGTTTTTTTTTCTTTGTCCTGTTATGAAACCCACATCTCAAGGACATCGGCATGCCAAGGAATCCAAGGAGACAGGTGCACATGAAGATATGCTGTCACTCTAGACTCCAGCTGACACCCTTCCCTCCCACAGGATGCCCCCCAAACTGCAGTGCCAGCTGTGGTCACCAAGTGGCAGTCAAGCAGCATGGGTGGCAGCCCTCCCTCCCCAGAGGAGGAGAGCAGCCCATAGGCACTCAATCCTCCTCCCCCCCCGGCTGGCCCTCCAGCAACCAAGGCTCATTTTCGAATGCCGATGTCATGAGCGTTAACTCTACTGCTGCACTGGTGGGCCGGCCTAAAATCAAATGTTTAAAGTCCAGCGGGATTGAGACCTCCCACAGTCTGGAGAGTTCCTCCTGTACTTCAGGCCAGAAGCTAGCAAGCACTGGGCATGCCCAGAATATATGCTTGTGTGACCCAGATTGTCCACACCTCCTCCAGCACAGGGTAGAGTTCCCTGCTGCGAAATACTTGGTAACTGTGGGAGTGTGAAAAAACCTAGACACACACTTCCACTTAAACTTTCTCCAGCCTGGACAGGCTGTCACCCTCCATGCCCCACTCCCAGGCCTTTTTCCAACCCTCCTTTGAGATAGAAATTCATGCACCCCCCCTCCCATTTAGCCCTAAGACTGTCCATTACCTGACAGTCTGCACTCAAAAGGGCTTTGCAGGCATCTGATATTGATCCCCTTTTACCCCTGAACCTCGCTGCCCAATATAAACATTTCTCGAAGGGTGTCAACTTTGTCTAGTTTTGGAACCAAGTAGTTCACCTGTAGGTAATGTTTGATTGGTAAGTACCTGTGAAAATCTGTGTGAGGGAGGTCATATTTTGCTTGCAGATCACTAAATGACAGAATCACTTTGTTGTGGATCAAAGAATGGTATCTGGCCAAGGAGAACCTTTTCCACCTGGAGAAACCTGGGTCCGCTTGGGGAAGATGGACGTTTGGATAGACACTACATTTTTACTGTTCGCTAATCACTGAATGAATTTCCATCATGAATCTGTTTGCCTTACATTACTACAAAAATTGTTTATAATTTTAACACTCCTCTCTCCAAGAAGTTCATCTTGGAAAACGGTTGGGTTGGGAAGTAGGTGGCAAGCTGAATGGATTAAACTGGAATATTTTTGAACAATTGGTCACACTTTATTTTAAGTGCCAGTTTCAATGTAACTGTGGGGTAGGTAATCATTAATTACATGCAAAAGGGGTAATTACACTGAAGTTACACATTTGTTATATGTAACTACATTGCAATTGCACTGCAGCTACAGTGTAGTTATACTGTAACAACAGCGTAATTAAGGAAACTTAAAGTGTGCTGTTACCAACATTTCACTGGGGTGACTGGAATTTGTGGTCTGCATTAGTTTGTGCTTCACCATCTTCAGCTCCTTATATGGTTGTGAGACCCTAAAGAAGACTGGGACATCTAAGGACAACCCTGTTGGCCTAATATAATCTTTATTAGCATTGCTATCTCTAACGTTTTCATTTCATTTTCATTCATTTATGGGAAAAATGTTATGCCAAGTCACATTTGCTATGGTGTCTTGGGGAACAAAAGTTAATAAATCTTGAATCAAGCTGGCACAGTGGTGTAGAAGATGGAAGCATGGACTGCCTCACCACCTGTTGCACTGGCGATCCACGTTTGGGAATGGATCTGGGTCACTCCAGGTCTGGCTTGGGATGGGGGGGTGAATGAGCATATGTAGCGTAGCTTTTTTCCCTCAGGGAAGGGGAACTGGCTGGCCCTAAAACTTGACTGACACCTATAGGAATCTTGGTAGCAGCACCATGGGACAGCAAGGGGGTGGCAAACTCAATGCCCAGGCACCGGAGATGACGCGGTGGAGGTGGAACATCCACATCACATCATTGCACATGCGTGCACCCCAAGGGAGAAAATGGAGGAAAACCCCTCCTGAGTGCAGAGCATGGTGATGGCACAGTCCTTCGCTGGCCCTGCACCAAGGACTAGGCACCCGTGGCCAGGTCTTGTGATAGGATGCTTGCAGAGAAGGTAAACCCGAGGGAAGCTGGGTGACAGGGCCAGTCAAAATGACCAGAAATCAAATGCAAGGTGGGGGAGAAAAAAGAATCTTGGGTCCAATTCACAAATATATCTGGAACACTGCAAGCCCCTGGTGCCCCAAACATATGGCATGCGGGGCGTACAGCGTTCCTCGGCTGGCAACTGGGATTCTCAATCCCAGGCAAGACTTGCCACAAGTTAGACAGCTTTTGCTGGTCTAACTTGAGGCAGTCCTGGGACTCTTTTTACGGGGCTTGCACCAAACATTTGGCACCAGCTGCTGCAAAGTGGGAAAACTGTCACAAATGCACCCGATCTTCTTGAACTGGGTACAAGTTGTGGCAGTGTGTTTTGCACAGCTGCACCAAAAAACGTGTTTGGCGCAGGACTCGATGCAAGTCCTGTGTCAGCCTTCGTGAATTGGGCCCCTTGAATCAAAATGGGACATAAGAAAACTTCTTAAACAGACCCATTCCTTGAACTGTAAACTGTAAGAAGAGAAGGGCGAGCTGCTCTCCGAGACTCAAAATTGTCCAATCAGCATCAGACCATTTGGTAACTGTGATGCGATTAGTTTGTGACATCAGTAGTCCTATAAGTGTTTTGGACAGAAACCAAACCTGCAGAGCTTGGATAGTTACCACACTGGAGACATTATACATATCCGTTGCACTTTTAGCCAAGAAAAAAAACAAACACAGAAACATAGACAACAATGGTAGAAATAGACCAGATCCGGAATTCCCTAACTACATCAGGACCTATCGTCCATATGGGGTTTTATCTCTCCTAGTCCACCGCCCCACTTCCTTCTCTACTGCTACTGACCTGAGCAACCAGCAAACCCTTTACTCTGTCCCAGCCATGCTTGAAACCATTTATGGTCTTGGCACCCACTACCTCCTGTGGCAGACTGTTCCACAGCTCCATCCACCACCCTTTCCATAACTTCCTCACATACATCTTAATCATTCCCTCGCCACTCGTGACCTTGGGTTCTTGATTCTCTGTTCCTGCTAAATACTTCCCCAAGTTCACTTTTTTATTCCCTTCAAGAACTTGAAGGCCTCTATGATATCCCCCCTCTTTCTTCTGGTCTCTGGCGAGTACTTCTTCAGTGCCTTCAAAGAGCCTAGATCTGCCCTGCTGGCCCTGAATCATCTTGGTAACCTGGTGTTTCACCATCTCCAGCCTGTCCCTGTCCTTCCTTAGGTGAGGACTCCAGAACTGAGCACAGTATTCCAGCTGTGGCCTCACTAATGACCTATATAGAGGTAGTAGTCCCTTCTTTTTCCTGCTGTCAGTACCCCTTCCGATACACCCCAGCATCCTATTAGACTTACTATAGGCTTTGTTACACAATGGCTTGATTGTTTGAGGGAGTCAATGTTAACTTCTGATTCTTGCACAGATAATTTATTAAGTAGTGGTGCTCAAGTTTTTAATAGTTTACTTAATTCAAGCATTGTGCACCGTGTTAATGGCAATATTGATTTTACTGATTCAAAGGTATCTTCTGAGGTTATTGAGGTTATTGAGGATTCTACCCAGAAAGGAGCAAAATACACTATACCTAAGTATTCTACTTATAGACTAAAAGCTCAAAAACAAAAACCAAAAATGACTGACTTTTTTTCACCGCACTCACGTTCTTTAAAAATTAACACGGGTGACCCCTCTCTCATACCCCCTACTGGAAATGAATATGCAGACACTACAATACAGACACCACCAAGTAGTGAGTCTTATCAGAGCAAATCTATTCTCATGCCTGAAGGCTCAGAGTTATCCCTACATCCAACAGGGCTGGATTTTTTTAACCCTCCAGTATCTTATGCTACTTTAAGTTCCTCTTTGAACCACTGGGACAAATCTTCTCTGCTGGAAGGTTCACCTAAAGATGCATTCAGTAGGTTGGACAAAGACGTAAAAAAAAATAGATATAGATCCAGAAATTCTACTATCCTGCCCGGATACCATATCTAAATACACGATTAAGGCATTAGCACATCCCATTATGGCTAATATTGTGCTACTCGAAGCCCTCAAAGAACTCAAACTTCATATAAAGAAACTCTGTGGAATTTTTCTCAATAAATTTTCAGACCTGTCCACTAAATTGGATAATTTAGCAAAAGAAGATATGAATGGAAAAAATAAACAGAGACCTTCCTTCCCTTCAATTCATATGTCCCCCTTGCCTAATAAAATTAAGAACGGAAAATGTCAGCAGAAAAACTTAAAAAAGAAGTCCAGGTCATGGAAAAATAAAAAGGAAAGTAAAATAATAAGAAAAGATGTTATATCCACTAAGACTACCAAAACTACTAACATTAATCTAACTCAGAATCTACTGCCCAGAGTCCCTTTGAACATTATAGATCTAGACACAGTTTCACCAAATTCTATTAAAGAAGGCCTCTTGAAATCCAATAAGGAGGTTGTTAACACCCTCTTAGATACCTCAATAGAAACAGAACCTAAAAGATCTTTTCCTAAGGTTACTTCGGTCGATTTTAAAAACGATCAGATAAAGATAGTAAAGCCTCTTGCAATTGTAAAGAAGACATCTAGAACTCATATTTTGGAAATTTCCTCTGATTCAGAATTAATCCCGGCCCCGCTCAAGGACCACTTTAATTTTTCTGGGAGAGAAGTTGTTTTTAAATTTGAGAACATCTTTCTAAAACCTTACGAAACAGAAACGTCATTATTTAATATAATTTTCCATTTATTTAGCTCAGAACTGGAACTAGATACAGCAGCAAAGGATATCAAGTTAGTCTTTAGAGAGCTATCAATCCCTAATAAGCCAGTTTATGTTCTATTATCTAACATGGCCATTGCCAAATCCATGTGGGTAAAACAGTGTCTTATTAATAAACTGGATATACTGATTTCATCTCCAGTAAATTGGACCACGACATGGAAATCTACATATGGATCTAATGCACCCACTAAGTGCACTAAGGAAACCATTATTTCTACTTTATCTTTGTTAAATTGGAATTTTGAAAGGACTATCTGTTCATGGAAAGTGTCAATCTTTGGAATTCAGAAATTTGAAGGTGAAAATACCAATAGGTTGACAACATACATTCAATCACTTTTGCTCTATGTCTTGATTGTGAATTTCAATCTCAAGACTTTCTCTCTGTCAAAAGAATATTTACAGATCCAATGAATTCCCAAGTGGACATAGAAATCAAGTCAACAGAAATCTATAATCATCTTATGTCAAATAATCACAAACTTGATAAATATGATATCTATATGGTTGACTTTTTCAATTTGGACTGTTATGATAATAGAATTTAAAGGAATTTAGATAAAATGTGACAAGCAGCCCTAACTGCAACGTCATGCTGTATTGACGATACTAGAGACTGGAACGTGTTTGTTAATACTAAAACTACAGAGGTTTCCATTTTCATCTCATGGAACATTGCAGGTCTAAAATCTAAACTGGCTGATGCAGGCTGGTAGGACTTTATCTCAAAGTTTGATATCATACTGCTTCAAGAGACTTGGGCTATAATGGAAATTTATATTAATGGTTTTATGCTACTTGATGTCCCAGCTTTAAAAGATAAAAAATTTGGAAGACCGAGAGGGGGCTTTTCTATGTATATTAAAATAAGAGAGGGTATTCGTATCATGGAGCACATTTCACCGAGGAAAGAAATTTTGTTGAGTGTTGTAATGTGGGATTCTCTTATCTTTCTCATAGTTAACATGTATTTTCCACCCAGTTTTCATCTTATAGCGGAATATGACCCTTGGTTACAGCTGACTCTAGAAATAGACTCCCTAAATTTAAAACATCCAATTGACGCTATTATAATAGGGGAGCTTTAAATGCTCGTATTGCCAAGTATGACAACCTAGACATACTACAGTCTCAGATTTACATGGGAGACCTTGAATTTAGGGATTCTGCAGATAATAAAATTAATGGAGCTGGTCTTAAACTGATGGATTTTATTAATAATGGTAACTATCTCATTTTAAATGGGAAAGGAGAAGGTGGCCAGGATGGAGCATTTACTTTTTTTTCCCCAAATGGGAGGCACACCATTGACTATCTGATGATTTCTCCAGAATCTTATAACCATTTTCATGGTTTCAAAGTTATAATGATGCCAGAAAGCGACCATGCAGCCTTACTGGTCAAGGTAGATACTATTAAGGACAATACTAGGAATACTCAAAAAGCTTATCTCCCACCCTCTCTTACCCTTAGAGGCAAATACAAACTCACATTGAATAATAAAATATGGAAAAAGTAGCAGATATAATACACTCTCCTAGAATGACTTCACTATTTACTTTATTCCATGATAATTGCTCAGCACAGAAAATAAACAAACAGCTAGACGTTTGTTATTTAAACATTAAATCTGTGATTTATTCTTATAAAAACTCATCACCTAAGCCACTTACTTGGTTTGAGCAACAATGTATTGATGAGAAACGTAGACTGGGAATCATGATTAAAAAATCTATTAAAAACTCAACCAGAGCCAATATAATAAACCTCAATAGAGCAAGGAAACAATATAAGAAATTTTTCAAATATAAAAAATACGAGTTTACCCAAAAACAATGGGCACACATGTTAGAAACAATACAAAATAAAGACGCGAAAGGCTTTTGGTTACTAGTGGCAAAGGGCGTTAAGCTTTATGAACCATCTATGACAGTTTATATTCCCAAAGAAACTTGGGTTTCCTATTTTTCAGAACTTTTCACTAATGATTTAGATCTAGGAGACTACCCCAAAAGTCTGAAATGGATGCTCATGGATACCTATAAACCATTGGAATTTTCTTGGATAGAGGTTGAGCAGGCAATCTCTAAATTGGCTAACAACAAGGCTCCTGGACTTGATTGTATACCAGGAGAAATTTATAAAGAAAATCTCAATCGCTGGGTCCCCTTTTGTGAGAAAGATATGTACCAACTTCGTGGAGTAAAATTATCATCATTCCGATTCATAAAAAAGGTTAATTTCAAAATCCTAAAAATTATTGGCCCATAAGCCTTATTGACACTAGTAGTAAAATCTTCACCAGAATATTATTAAATAAACTACAGATTTGGGTTAATAAAATCAGCCATCTTTCAAATTTTCAAGCAATATTCCGAGATGGTTACTCAACGTAAGACTATATTTTTGTTCTGGCCCATTTAATTGAAAAATATAAATTATATAGAAAAATGAAACTGTATGTTTTATTTATCGACTTTTCTGCAGCATTTGATTCCGTAGTTAGAGAAAACCTTTGGAATATTCTTCTTGAGCGTGGTATAGCTACAAATTTACTAACTCCCAATTTTTTATTATATTCTGAAACTACTACAGTGGTCAGATATGATATATTGGGTAATAACTCGGAATATTTCATCACAAATAAAGGAGATAAACAGGGGTGCTTACTTGCCCCGCTCTTGTTTAACCTCTGTATTGACTCCTTGCTTTTTTTTGACGCTTCACTTTCTCTGGATTCTCCCAAAATCAACAACCAATCTTTCCATATCCTAGCTCATGCTGATGACGTAGTCCTTTTTTCTCTATCTCAAAAAGGACTCCAGATTAAACTAGACCAACTGAAACATAAATGTGAACTCTTAAATCTAAGAATTAATCTTGAAAAAACAAAGATAATGTTTTTTGGTATTAAACCTCCAAAACCAAAAATTATGCTCAATAATTCACAAATAGATGTAATTAATTCATATTGTTATCTTGGTATACAATTCTCTTCAATTGGTTCTTGGAATATTCATCATAATGCTCAAATCAATAAAGCAAAGTGTGCTGCAAAAGCTCTTCTTGGCTTTAATTGTAAATTTGGAGGATTATCAGTAGCCCCAGCTATCAAAGTGGGAGAATCTAAAATTTCCCCAATTTTATTATATGGTGCTGAAATTTGGGGTGTTAAGCTCAATCCAAACTTAGAGAATCCATTATCCTATTTCTATAAAGCAAATCTTCAAGTTCCCCAATCTACGGCCAATGTGATAGCAAGAACTGAACTTGGCAGAATTCCATTGGAGGATCTAGTTAACCTTAGACTTCTGTCATTCTGGCTTAAGATATTAAATAATCACAAAAATGTTTTATTAAAACATTGCCTCAAAGAAAAACAATCATGGTACTCAACAGAATTTCTTTCACCATGGTAAAGAGCAGTAATAACTAATTTACAAAGGCTAAACTCTATGCACCTTTGGAGAGATCATCAGATGGGCATTTTAATATCTGTTACCTATAGAGACAAACTAAAAAAAAAATATTTGATATTGCTCTTAATAACCAACTAAGGTTGGTCAGACTTCAAAAACAAGCTATATGGTTTGGGAAGAATAAAATAGATTTGTCAATAGAAAAATACTTGTCTCTTCCTATAGCTCTGAATATACGTAAGGTAATAACATGGGCAAGAGTTGGAATAATTAATTCAAAATTTACATATTTCAATTGTTCTCCTCTTTTATCAAATTATAATAATAATGAATGTCCTCGTAATAAAGGGTTTAAAGAGTCATTACATCACATTATATTACAATGTCCTCTGTATAACAAGAGGAGAAATTTGATTTTAAAGGATTTTTACGAAGATATTTAAACCTAGATTATGATCCTATATTTATCTTGCTCCATCCAGGGACAGTGAATGATGCAATAATGTTTTTTAACTTCTTTTCAACTGTAATCACTCTAAAAAAAAAGGCTTCCTGGACAAGATTACAACAAAAAAACTGATAATGGATATTATTCTTAGATGACAAAGAACCTCTGTGCGCAAACACTGAGGCAAAGGTTACCCCAAAGGGCATTTGGCTGGGAAGCCAAGTTTCAAGAAACTACAAAATCACACATGTCCAGACAATGCAAAGCATCATGGGCTGCATATACAAATCACCACAGAATGTTATGCTGGTTCAACTTTAAGCAGAATTGTATGGTGCCGAAAGGCCTCTCACACAGTTTGCAAAGGGTGCTAACAGATGACATAGACACGTGTTTCGTCCTACCAGGACTCATCAGTGTGCCTCGTCTGTTTGACACCCCAGTGGAATGAACCAGCTACCCTAAGACGGTCTGTCTGGGTTATGTTGTGGTGAACCCATTAAAATATAAAACTATTTAAAAGACAAAGAGCCTCTGTGTGCAAATACTGAGGCGAGGGTTACCCCAAAGGGCATTTGTCCTGGTAGGATGAAACACGTGCCTATGTCATCTGTTAGCACCCTTTGCAAACTGTGTGAGAGGCCTTTCGGCACCATACAATTCTGCTTAAAGTTGAACCAGCATAACATTCTGTGGTGATTTGCATATGCAGCCCATGATGCTTTGCATTGTGTGGGCATGTGTGATTTTGTATTTTATTCTTAGATAGCAGGTGTGCGCTGTTTATTTATTGTCTTTTGTAGTTGAATATTGCAATGTCCAAAATTAAAAAAAAACATTTTTTTGGAAGAACAATAAATGATTGACATCCTTGAGGAAGTCATTAATGATGACTCCCAGTTCCCTTTCCCCGCCATAGTGCTCAGTTTGACCCCTCCGCTCCACTATGTTCTTTTTTTTTTTTACCAGGCACATAACATTGCATTTTTTGGCACTGAATTTCAACTGACAAACCGTAGACCACCTTTCTAGCCTTTGTAGATTGCTCTGCATCTCCCTTATCCCTTCATTGCTATCTACCCTACTGTAGACCTTTATGTCATCTGTGAAGAGACACTACTTGCCCGAGATGCCCTCTTCAATGACGCTGATGAACATAGTGAAAAGGACAGGACCCAGGACAGATCCCTGTGGCACCCCACTTGTGACTTCCCTCTGTTCCAGTGTGACCCTGTTTATCACCACCACCCTCTTCTGACTCACCTTCAATCAGTTTTCTACTTATGTCCCTGTGTCCCTAGCCTCACCCAGGTCCTCCAGCTTCTTCAGCAGTCTTCTGTGTGGCACAGAGTTCAAAGCGTTGCTGAAAATCGAAGTAGAGTAAATTTAGAGTGTGGCCCTCACCTACTGCCTTTGTTACCCAGTCAGAGAAAACTATTATGTCGGTCATGACCCAGGACCCTAGGCAGCATTGTTTCACAGCAGGTAGGTCATGTCAGATGAATCTGATAGATTTCTTTGATTGGGTGACAAAGGAAGTAAATCGGGGGGGGGGGGCAGTGGACGTTGCCTACCTCAACTTCAGCAAAGCCTTTAACACCGTCCCACATAAGAAGCTGGTTAACATAATGGGTAGTCTGGGCATGGGAGACAAGGTGGTAAACTGGGTTAGGAACTGGCTAACAGACAGGAGGCAGAGGGTGGTAGTAAATGGGGTACAATCTGGGGAGAGGGGGGTGACCAACGGGGTACCTCAGGGATCAGTCCTTGGACCAGTCCTGTTCAATGTCTTCATTAGTGATATTGCAGAGGGGCTGGAAGGAATGGTCTGCCTGTTTGCAGATGACACCAAGATCTGTAACAGGGTGGATACTCCAGAAGGGGTGGAGAAAATGAGGAAGAACCTGGGGAAGCTTGAGAAATGATCTGAGGATTAGCAACTGAGGTTTAATTTAGAGAAGTGAAAAATTATGTATCTGGGGCATAGAAACCCTGGAAAGAGCTACAGGATGGGGGGTTCTGACAGTAACCAAGGAAGAAAGGGACCTGGAGGTTATTATTTCAGATGACCTGAAAATGTTAAAGCAGAGTACAAGGGCAGCAGGGAAGGCCAATGGCATGCTGGTGTGCATAGGCAGGGGTATCATTAGCAAAAGACGGGCGGTAGTGATGCCGTTATATAAAACCCTGGTCAGGTCTCACATGGAGTACTGTGTGCAGTTCTGGAGGCCACATCTTTGAAAGGACATTAAGAGGCTGGAGAAGCTCCAGAGAAGGATGACTAAGATGTTATACGGCTAGCACCCCAAAACGTACTAGGCGATATTAAGGGATCTCAATATGTACTCACTGGAAGAGAGGAGGGAGAGAGGGGACATGACCGAAGCATTCAAGTACCTCAAGGGCATAAACAAGGTGCAGGGCGGGGGAGAGACATCTTCCAATACAAGAGAAGTACAAGAACAAGGGGCATGACATGAAATTGGAAGGTGGCAGGTTAAGAGGGAATGTGAGGATGTTTTTCTTCACAGAGAGGGTGGTGGACACATGGAATGGTCTGCCAAAAGAGGTGGAGCAAGCACTGTGGTTGGAATTAAACATGCATGGGACAGGCATAGGGAAACCATAGAGGTAAAGCAGAGGGAGGGTCAGAAGCCGTAATCAAGTATGGGGCTTAAGGGCAGACTAGATGGGCCTAGTGGTCCTTAACTGCCGACAATTTCTATGTTTCTGTCTGACAAGACCTCCCTGCCATAAACCCATGCCATTTAGTATCCTGTAGACTGTTGCTCTCTAGGTAGTCCACAGGGTCCTCTTTGATCTGTGACTCCATCAGTTTACCCACTACAGAGGTAAGGCTGAAAGATCTGCAATTCCTGGATTGCTGTTTTCCCCCATCCCCATGTAGCAGGACTACTTCCACTACCCTTCAGTCTTTCAGAATTGCCCGTCTGAACTGAGCTATTGAAGAGCCGTACTAGGGGTTCAGCCAGTTCTACAGCCAATCCCTAGAGCACCCTTGGTTGCATCCCAATCCGGCCCAGGGGCTTTATCTACCTATGCTTCAAGCTCCTTCTGGACCCTTTCTCTGCTAAATACTGGCTGCCTCATTTCAGGAATGCTCCTGACAGCTGCCTTGATGTCACTTTCAGGCAGGGGCCCACTGTCTTCCCTCGTAAACACAGAGCAGAAGTAATCATTAAAAAGACTTTAAACATTCATTTAATAATACTTCCAGTTACCCACAAAACAAGAAAGCTGAGCTAGAGCACATTTAGAATTTTACAATGGGGGTGCAGTGGTTGGAACTTGGTATGTAGTTTTTGAAACAGGCTTAAAATTATTTGTATAATCTTCCATTACCTTTCTTATTACATTTTTAATAAAAAATTGCAAATATTGCAGTTTTGGTTTGGTTTGGGAAACATAGAAACATAGAAGTTGACAGCAGATAAGGACCGCATGGCCCACCTAGTCTGCCCATTATCCCTACCTACTGCAATACCGCAGACCTTACTTGATCTCCGGCTTTTACCCTCCCTTTCCTAACTGCTGTGATTCCCTTATGCCTATCCCATGCATTTTTGAATGCCATTAGTTTTTGGCCCCTACCACTTCCGCTGGGAGGCTGTTCCATGGATCCACCACCCTTCCTGTGAAGAGGTATTTTCTCACATTACCACCTGAGCCTACCCCCCTCCAGCTTCATATCATGACCCCTTGTTCTTCAACATCTTTTTTTCTAAAAAATGTTTCCCTCTTGTACCTTTATACTCATGAGGTATTTAAAAGTCTCTATCATATTTCCCCTCTCCCTCCTGTCCTCCAGGGTGTACGTATTGAGGTCTTTAAGTCTCTCCTCATTGGGCTTTTGGTGCAGACCCTGCACCATTTTGGTTGCCCTCATCAGGACTGCCACTACTCTGTCTATGTCCTGCAGAGATACAGCCTCCAGAATGGGACACTACTTTAGATGAGATCACACCAATGATTTGTATAGCAGCATCACCACCACCTCCTTTTTCTGCTGGTGATACCCCTCTACATACACTCTAGCATCCCACTGTTTCTCTCCACTGCCCTGTCATGCTGTTTGACCACTCCCCCATCATGTACTCCACCCCGGGTTTCTCTGCCCCAAGTGCATGACTTCTTTGTATTAAATCTTAGCTGCCACACTCTTGACCACTCCTCAAGCTTGCTTAGATCCCTCCTAATTTTTCCCACTCCCCCTGGAGTGTCAACTCTGTTGCACATCTTTGTGCCATCTGCAAAAAGGCATACCCTCCCTTCTAGCCCCTCTGCAATGTTGCTAATGAAGACATTAAAGAGGACTGGCCCAAGTACTGATCCTCATGGCAACCCACTGGTCACCTTCCACTTCTCAGAGTGAACTCCGTTTACCACCGCTCTATGTCCCCTATCACTCAACCAATTTCTAACCCAGTTTACCACCTTGGGACCTACTCCCAGCCTGCCCAGCTTGTTTACAAGTCTCCTCTGTGGAACGGTGTTGAAGGCCTTACTGCAATCTAAGTATTCCACATCCACTGCTCCACCCAGATCTAATTCCCTGGTCACCCAATCAAAGAAATCGGTTCTATGTCATAAGAGCGAAACAAGAACGGCAATTACAAAAAACAATGAGTGCACCTCGCAAAAAATGTCAATGTGCACTAGAATGCCTTGCAGGAACCGCTATTGGCACTAAATTTGATAACGAACAAGCAAAATACATGTTTTATGTGGGGAGCATTCCCCCCTCCCCACACCCCACAAACATAAAATAAACTACAGCGGGGGGGGGTGATACTGAAGAAGAGGGGGAAACTTGGGAGGGGGCTACATTGGGAGACAGATGTCAGCATGAAGAGAAGTTTTGGTGGGAACTACAGGAGGGGGGAACAATGTTGGGAGAGTGAGATAACGGGCTACAGTACAATACATGTAACACAATACTTTATATTTCTATAAAATTAAAAAAAATATGCCTACAACCAGTCCCGAACCCACGTTGCCTGACGCATAGGTGGTTACTTTAAACACCACACCAAATGGTCAGCTTGGAACTGGCCTGACGAACAAACCCACACGTACTCCTCTAGCCATGTACAAAAACTACGTGCTCCACTTCACGGTGCTATTAATAGCACATAGCTGTTTTAACTTTCATTATTTTGTCATTGCAGAAATTATCACACTCAAAATGACTTGCCCTCTTCCCGGGCTACCAAAGAAATCAGATTTGTTTGACATGACCTCCCCACTGTAAATCCATGCTGCTTCAGATCCTGTATTCCGCTGGATTCAAGATATTCCACAATTCTTTCCTTTAGCAGGGTTTCCATTAAATTCCTCAGAATCAAGGTCAAGCTGGCTGGCCTGTAGTAGCCAGCCTCCTCCCTGCTCCTGCTTTTGTGAAGAGGGACTACATCTGCTCTCCTCCTGTCCTCCAGAACCACTCCTGTCTCCAGCGAGTGGATGAACAGGGTGGTTAGTGGTGCTGATAGCACCTCTCTGAGCTCTTTCAATGTCCTTAGATGTATCCCATCTGGCCCCACTGCCTTGTCCACTTTCAGTTTTGCGAGTTCCTTCAGGACTCTCTCCTCTGTAAATGGACTGGTGTCCACCTCCCTTCCATTGATGCTCCTGTCGCTTATCTGTGGTCCCATATCTTCATCTTCTTCTGTGAATACTGAGCAAAAATATTTGTTCAGGATTTCTGCTTTTTCCTGCTCCCCCTCCACACACTCCCTCCTTCCCTTCATAGCCTTACAATCCCTCCCCTGAATATTCTCGTGTCACTTACCCCGCCACTGAGCTCCTACCGATAGGGCTACCAAACATTACCTATTAACAATGCCTCCTTTGGCTGCACTCACAAGATATGTCTAATTCTCTACTTTGCTGTAAATATCAAACCTGTTACTCCCTCCCTCAATCAGCAAACGTACTGTTCTCTTGAAAACTGTAAAATACAGCTCTCTGTAACACGTTCAATGCAATGTATAGCTGATCTTGATTCTGCAATATTGTATAACTGAAAATACTGCAACCTTTAGCTGCCATTCATGTTTGTTTTTTCTGCTGCGGAGCCTTTGTAAATGAGTCCCTGACTCAAAGGTTGTAATCCTAAAGTCTGTTAAATAAATAAATAAACTTATATACCTGAAAAATGCCTTGTGCCCTTTCTTTACTGCCTAGGCTATTTTCTCCTCAGTTTGCACCTTTGTGCTCCTGACTGCTTTTCCTGCCTCCCTCTGCTTCTCCTGATACACTTCCCTGTCCTCTCCCTCTGTGTCTCCTTATACCTCCTAAATGCTAATCTTTTTGCCCTAACCTTCCCCGCCACCTCTTTTGAGAACCATAGTGGTCTTTTCTTCCTCTTGCTTTTGCTTACTTGCCTAACGCAAACATGTGTTGCCTTCACTATGGCTCCATTAAGCAATAAGGCACAACAGGGTGTGGGTTATTGGGAGTTTACCCACGCCTTGTGTGGTGTGTCACGAGGTGCAGCCGAGGTGCAACCAATCTGAGATCGTGATCTCGAGTGTCCCTACCCCCCTCAACTTGAATAGTTCCTCCATACCTGTCTTGTTTATTCCCTTATGTATTTGAAAGTTTCAATCATATCCCCCCGTCCCTCCTCTCCTCCAATAAGTACATGGTCAACTCTCTCAGCCTGCTTACGTAGGGTATGTCCCCTAGTCCCTGGATCATCTTTGTTGCCCTGCATTGCACCCCCTCCAGTAACTTAATGTCCCTATTCAGGTATGGGCGCTAGTACTTCATGCAGTACTACAGGTGTGGCCTAACCAGTGACCTATACAATGGCAGGATCACCTCCCCTCTCCTTGAAGATATGCCCCTGGCAATACAACCCAGCATTTTGTTGGCCTTTGCTGCTGCCTTCCTGCATTGTGCTGAGTTGTTCATTGAGCCCATTATAATCACCCCCAGCTCCTTCTCCTCCTTTGTCACGGCTAGCTGACACCCCCCAAGCTGGTAGCTCCTTCTTGGGGTTAGTAACACCATTGACTACCCTTTTTAATAAATCATGGGAGGATGGTGTGGGTGGTGCCTGAGGACTGGAGGTGGGCGGGTGTGATTCCCCTTCACAAAAGTGGGAGCAAGACAGAGGCAGGAAACTACAGACCTGTCAGTTTAACCTCAGTGGTAGGGAAAATGGTGGCATCACTTCTGAAGGAAAGAATTGTTGAGTACCTAGAAGCCAGTGGGGCACAGGACCCAAGGCAGCATGGATTCACAGCAGGAAGGTCATGTCAGACAAATCTAATTGATTTCTTTGACTGGGTGACCAAAGTAGTAGATCAGGGAGGGGCTGTGGACATGGCCTACCTAGACTTTAGCAAGGCATTTGACGCAGTCCATCACAAAAGATTAATAAACAAAATTAGCCAGCCTGGGAGTGGGTCCCAGGGTGGTAGCCTGGGTAAAACACTGGCTGGACAACAGGACACAGAGGGTAATAGTAAATGGAGTCCACAGTGAAGAAAGGGGGGTTACTAGTGGGGTACCACAGGGTTCAGTACTGGGGCTGGTCCTTTTTAATGTCTTTATAAGTGACACTGCAGAGGGACTGGAAGGAAAAGTATGTCTCTTTGCAGATGACACAAAGATCTGCAATAGGTTGATACAAAGGTGGGGTGGAAAGGATGAAAAGGGACTTGGCAAGGTTGGAAGAATGGTCAAATGTATGGCAGCTTAGAGTCAATGCAAAGAAGTGCAAAGCAATGTACCTGGGAAACAAAAACCCAGGGAAAAGTACACAATGGGGTGAGATACTGACAACAACAAAATGGAAAGGGACCTGGGGGTAGTCATATCAGATGATCTAAAGGTGGGCCAGCAATGTGAGAAGGCAGTAAGAAGGGCTGGGGGGATACTGGGATGCATAGGGAGATGCATCACCAGTAGAAAACAGGAAGTTGTTGGCCCTCAGTACAGACAGTTGGTAAGAACACATCTGGAGTACTGTGTACAGTTCTGGAGACCCCATCTCCACAAAGACATAGACAGGGTGGGGGCTGTCCAGAGGAGGGCAACCAAAATGGTGCAGAGTCTGCACCAGAAGACATATGAAGAAAGACTAAAGGAACTGAAGATGTATAGCCTCAAGGAAAGAGGGAGAGGGGGGGACATGATAGAAACTTTCAAATACCTCAAGTGAATCAACAAAGTCCAAGAGGGTAGCATCTTTCAGAAAAAAGATGCACAAGAACAAGGGGGCACAATTTGAAGACAGAGGGGGGACGGCTCAGAGGTAATGTGAGGAAGTATTTCTTCACAGAGAGGGTTGTAGATGGTTGCATGGAACAGCCTTCCTGAGGAGATCGTACAGTCAAAAACAGAGGGAAAATTCAAGAATGCATGGAACAGACATAAGGCAATTCTAGTGGGGGGGTAGGAGGAAGTAGGCTGTTTGGTAACTAGGATTTGCAGCTTATCCATTAGGTAGAGAAATGGGCAGACTAGGTGGGCCAAGCGGTCCTTATCTGCTATCAACTTCTATGTTTCTATCTTTTTGCCCTGAAATGTAGCACCTTGCACTTTTTGGCATTGAACTCCAACTGCCAGGTGTCCTATCAGGTCTCTAGTATTGACAGATCTTCCTGCAACCCATGCCACCCATCTAGGTCATCCACTACTGCTCCCGTCTTGGTGTCATCTGCAAACAAACTAATCTTGCTCTTGATGCCCATTGAGATGTCTGATATGAACAACCCAAACAACACCGGCCCAGCACTGAGCCATGTGGTACTCTGCTTGTCACTGTCCTTAGAGATGAGAGCTCCCCTCCCACCACCACCCTATGCTGCCTTCTCTGTAACCAGTTTACTACCCATCCCACTATTTTCGCCCCTGCACCTGTACCTGCCAGCTTACTACCCAGCCTCCCATGCGGCACCGAGTTGAATGCCTTACTGAAGTCCAGAAACAGGACATCCACTGCATGGCCCTTGTCCAACTGTCTAGTTACCCAGTCATAGTAATCCACTAGGTTGGTATGACAGGATGTGCCCATGACAAATCCATGCTGCTTAATGTCCTGTAACCCATTGGTCTCCAGAAGGGACACCAGCCTCTCCTTAAGGATTGTCTCCATCAGTTTTCCCATGAAGGATGTGAGGCTTACCTGCCTGTAGTTTCCCAGTTCTTCTTTGGGACCGCTGTTATGGAGGGGTACCAGGTGAGCCATCCTCCAGTCCTGAGGTACACTTCCTGAGACCAGGGGAGGCATTGAACAGGTCTGCCAAGAGCCCCACCAGGATTTCTGCCAGCTCTCTCAGTACCCTGGGGTGAATGCCATCTGGCCCTGGTGCCTTGTCCACCCTCAGTGCCCTCAGGCTCTCCAGTACCCTGCCCTCTGTGATTTCCCCATCTGTCACCTCCCCCCCGAGCCTGATCTCCCCCCTTCTTAGTAGCGGCCCTCCTTTCTCCTTAGTAAACACCGAGCAGAAGTATTCATTAAGCGCTTCTGCCTGCTCTGCCCATTTCCACCCACCCCCATCCCTCTTAATCCTTACTATTCTGTCCCTACAGCTCCTTTTCTCCCTTATGTACCTGAAGAATGCCTTCTCTCCCTTCTTGATGCCTTGCGCCAGCCTGAGCTCCTTAGATGCCCTGGCTGCCATTACTGTCTTCGTCACCTCCTTTGATTCCTTCAGATAATCCTCTCTGTCCTCCCCGTCCCTGTTTTCTTGAACCTCCTAAAGGCAGCTCTTTTATTTCTTACTTTCCCACTCCCAGCAAGCTGAAGTCCCCCACAATCACTGTGTTACCCTTTTCACAGGCCCTTCTGATCTATCTCGCTAATTCCCTAACTCCTCTGTCTGAGATATATGCTTATTCATTGCGGATGAAACATAGGGTGGGGTGGCAGTAAATCTCTTAGATACCTTTGGCGACCTCTCGGGGTCCAAGGTAAATACAGAAAAAAGCAAGAGGATTAGGATTAGGATAGGCAAGATACACTGTGATGTACCATTAATTGCAGGAATTGCACCTTTTGGGAGTAGAAACCTGTCACTGACTGCATGTGCAAGAAGATGGTGCTCTCAGTTCCAATTGCCCCTATACACTCAGGGACAAGCTTCTTGCTAACCAAGTTAAAAACGTGCGAACAACCACAGTCCAGCAGCGTGTGTGTGTGGGTGTTGGGGTGGGGGGCTTCTTTCTTTTTTAGCTATACATGATGGGATGGGACTACCTTACAGTTTACAGTCAGCCTTTCTTTTTGCAATGGGGATTAAAGGGCACACAGATAACTGCAATAAATTTGGTTGGAATGGTGACTGTTGGTCAGTGTGTAGACTGTTCTGACAGTAATCTGTAGAAGGGAAAGTACTCACCTCTGGCTTGATCAGCCCTTCAGAACTGGTCTCTTTCCTGTTCTGGTTCTCTTGGTGGCTGGTCAGTCGGAGGCTCTAGTGAGGCGGGTTGGGAAATTAAAGAAAAAATGGGCCAGCCTGTTGACGCAGCGGTAGGGATTCCGCTTGCGACACCAGTGACTCGGGTTCGGGAACGGATCTGGGTCGCCGGAGGGCTGGCTGGGGGAGAAGGCTCGAGCGTCCCTGGACTACTCTCCTTCTCTGGGGGGAGGGGGGCTGAGTGTTTGGTGCAGTGGCGACACCCGGCAGAGGCTGGGTGTTCCACTATGCACCGATGCCAAATAGGACCACCAGAGGTGGGGCAGACGCTGGCGTCATTGCACGTGCCCGCCCCTGCCTACAGGGGGAAAAAAACACCATGTCCCCAGCCATCTCCATGAAGGCCTGCCCCCATGCCTCGATTAGCCTCCACCGCCGGCTCCCCGACTAGTTACTAGCGTCTCGGTGCTGAAAGGACCACAGCGCCGAGACCCCCTTCCTCTGGGGGGTAAGCCAAGGGTGACTGGGGAGTGCAGACAATAGGTGGAGGTGAGGGGGTCCATGACCAGGATGGACACTAATGGTTCGGGGGCACACAAAAAGTAATAAATAAAAAAAAAAAAATTGGGAAGGGCTCCCACAGCTCCAGTACTATGTAAGCAATAATGCCTGACAGGGTGGGCGGTATTGGGCAATACCGGACCTGCCAGGGGCGTAATGAGGCCCGACGCCGCAGGCGGAGGGCCTTATAGCCCTTGGCCAGTCCAGTATTGCCCAATACTGCCCACCCTGTCGGCATTATTATGCTTAGAAATGGGCACTGCAAAAGAAAAAAGTTTCATTAAAAAGAAGCTAAAAATTGTTTAACAAAAGTTTTGTAGTCATTTTTAGTAAAGTAGTTCCTCCTCCAGTATGGATTTTGTCCTATTGCAGATTCCGTGGGGGAGGAGGGTTGGTGTGCAGTTTGTGACGGGGTCTCGTTGTTGCGATACCGGGACTAAAGAGAACTGGAGACTCCGTGGGGGTTGGTGTGCAGTTTGTGTCGGGCTCTGCTGGTGTGGTTGCGATACTGGGACCGGACTGGAGGAAGCTAAGAAGACGAGGCGGAGAGTCAGCAGCGATGGTACTGGCTACAAATCAGCTGCTTAGAGCCGGAACGGAGTTAAACAGCAGACGGAGGATAGGAGTGGCTGCATTGTGGAGATACCGAGTTCCATAATGTTAGATTTTTTTTTTTAAAATGGAAGCGTTTTTCTGTTGGCAAATGCGGGAAGAGGCAGCTTTATGTGAGTAAGCGCTGCAGTTTTTGGATTACTACGTTGGTGACTGCGGTGATGTATATGAGACGGACAGCTTCACTTTTATTTAAAAATATTTCTTTTTAAATTGTGATACTTTCTTGATGTGGCCAGGTCTGGGTCATGTGGCAGGTGGCACTGAATTGGGAGGGTAGGGGCAGGATCTCTCGCTAAGCGAGTGCAAAAAACGGCATCAATTTCAAATGGAGATGAAGCATTTTGTCCAATTAGGAGCCGAGGTGGGTACTAGGATACTAGAGTGGTTAAGGGGCAGTATAGGCTGGTACTTCTTACTTGCTGGTCATCTATTGAAACTTAATGTACCCCTATCTTGAGGGTACTGACCAATCAGATGGCAGCAAGTAAGCCCATTTTCTAAGCTAAATTACATCCTCCTCTTTGAGTTCAAGGCACTCTGTTGGGTGTCTTGGGAGCAATTTCTCAATTGGAGCATGGGAGTAGGAATTAGATATTTAAAACTCCCTAGCATACCTCATTGGTAGAAAGAAAAGTGGAGAGATGAAAAGTTCTAGTGCAGCTCAGTGGCACACAGAATAGGTGCTTGCTCCACTGGCAGGAGAACACAAGTTCAGATTCCAGTGGGGTACATTGTTTAATATTTTTTCTCCAATAGGCAGGTGTGAGCTACAGAGTACTGGCAGAGAGCCACAAGACATTGTTACTTGAATGTAGCTCCCAGTGGTAAACTGAGGAAAAGGCGCCACATGGGCAGAAAGATGCCAGCTGCCATGCGGTTCAGTGGAGGGGGCACATGGCAAGCAATTGTGAGAGAAGGCCAACATCATGTGGCCTCCCCCCTCTCTTTTACAGTGGCAATCAATTCTTGTTCAAAATTTAACATTTATGTCAGTTGTTCGGGGGGGGGCAAGAGCCACAGAGTGGCCAAACAAAGAGAGGCGTGCATTACAAGGTGCAAGGTGGCAAACACAGATGGAAGAATGGGAAGAGGGATGAGACAGGTGAGAGGGGGAGGGGGGGGAGGAGGAGGAGGCAGGATACAGACAGGAGAAACAGATAGTAAGGAGACATTGAACCAAGGGCAAAGCCCTCCCAAAAGCAGTTAACAGTGTCCCATAGATGGAAAGCCGATCAGCTGTCTACAGCTGGCCGGCTTCATGCAAATCAAAGGTCTGAAGCCCTCTCTGATTGGAGCGGCTTTGGTCCTTTGAAATACGTGAAGTGTCAGCCCACCAGGCTGAGAGTGATGGCAGGACCACAGTGCATGATCACTGGCGTAGACTGCTGAGCCCGTGCTATTCTGAACTGCAATGGGTTTGGCAGTGACACCTCTCCCAACATCCTGTTTTACTCGTTCCAAAATGTTTGCTGCACAGGCGTGCATCAAACATAAAAATGAATGGCTTCTGTGCTTTAGCTAATTAGAACCTTTGGGTCCCGAATTTTTACTTGTGTATAGTGCTGACAGTTCCATTTTAACAGACTTTGACAAAAATAGTGCTTTTAATTCAAGACTGTCCCACCTTTAGGACTTCCTCATGAGGCACTTTGTCAAGAGTAGGCAATTTACAGTAAATGTTTTCGCTGAGAGTTATACATGTGCTTACATACATATTAGCTGCCCTCTACACCCACATCCTTATGTACTGTGGTGTTCTTTTCTCCTTTATATATCAATCAGTGTAGCTAATTAGGAGAAAGTCTTATTAATGTTTCTGTATTAGTGTATGTCCCTTGTTATTACTGTCATTTATCTGTAGACTGATTCCTCTGTGTGGGTCGCAATATTTCTCAGTGAGCCTAAACGCAATAAATAAATAAAAAAAGGAAGATTCTTGTTTTTTCAAGAAAAGGAACATTTTCTACAAGCTATCCGTCGTTTTGTGAAGAGAGCTGTGGGATCAAGAGCCAGTGGCTGTGATACTGGAGGACTCCACACCCACTTATGCCAGTTTAGCAGTACAACACGTTCAGCATTAGTGATATAAGAACCTATTTACTGTACACTACTTGTAGTATTACGGGTTAGTTGATATGACCCTCTAGTTTTTTTTAATCAATTTATTTGAGTTAGGAGGCTTCATCCCCACACACCCCAGTGTAATAAAAACAGGTGTGTGGGAGGGGGGGGCGGCAGAGCCCCCAACTCAAACTGATAAACAAAAATGCACAGCCATGCCAACTGACCCCGAGTACCGTAAGCTGGCATGTAAATAATACGAGAGGGTCTGTAGATCTTCACTAATGCCAAAATCAGCAGAGCAGCAAGTAGCGTAGCAGTACTGTAGCATAATGTACACTAATTCCATGACATACCACTACAATATTTGAGTGGGTCCGGAGTCCTCCAGTATCGTCCCACTCTCTACCAAGTATCTCTTCAAATAGTTACATTTTATCTTTATTTATTGAAATGTTTCACCAGGAAGGCACACTGAACATCAAGTTGTTCCTCTCCAAGCGACGGGTGGGGGGGGGTTACAATTGGATGAAGAATTAGACATACAGTTTAACATTTAAAATATACAAGAAATTAGACATTCAATTACATTTGTAACAAGACATACGGTTAAAAAAATATCATAAATAATCATACAGTCGCATTTGTAAAATAACATACAATTAAATGTATCATACCTGTGAAATATGAATTTAATTACAAGTGGCATATCTGAAGAACATTGTACATAGCGGTGAAGAGAAAGGAGAGTGTGCTGAGACGCAGGTCGGGGGGTGGAAGGTTTAATAGGTGATGTGAGTCATGGAGAGGAGCAGAGGCATAGAACAATTAAGGAGGGTTAAAGCAGGAGCAGTTAGATGAGAGAAAGTTATGTAAGGCAGAGGCAAGGGAGTAGGAGGAGGAGGAGGAATGCCGTATTTGGTGGGGGAGGGAGTTCCCGATTTGTGGGAAACAATTGGTAAAGCCAGACTAACCAATGAGAGTGGTACACAGGGGACCAACAAAGTGCGCGTGTCAGAGATCTGAGGAGTGGGGGAAGAGAGGAGAATGAGAGGTAGGAGGGAAGTTCTTCTAACCAAAATTTAGAAGTAAGTTTGGCACAATGAGTGAGGCACCTGTTGGCAAGCGGGGGAAGGGAAATCGTGTGGTAGAGGTCACAGTGATGGGTGCGTGATGGAGCATCAAGGGCAAATCGACAGAAAGAGTTAAATAGAGTGTCCAATCTGGTTAGGGAGTGGCACCATAGACTACATCACAGTAGTCAAAAACGGGTAGGATCATTTTTTGGACTAGTTCACGCCATGCTGAAGGAGGGATGCAACTATGGTTCCTGAATAAGGCACCGAGCTTGGGGCGAAATTTTTTCAGGATGGTGTCAATGTGGCCAGAGAAGTTGAGGTGTTGGTCCAACCAAACCCCAAGGTATCTGAATGAGGAGGTGTCCTCTAATATTGTCCCATCAAGGGTATGGAAAGACGGTTAAGGGTGGAGCCTAGAGAGTCTCTGCCTAATGCCAAAAAGGTCATGGAGACAGTCTTTTTGTCATGTAGGAATAGTTGATGTGGGGCAAATCATAACTGAACCTGGAGGAAGTCAAGCTGAAGGGTGGTTGCAACATCAGCAGGGCATTTGCCAGACAAGAACAAGACAGTATCGTCAGCAGACATATGGCTAGAGGTGGAGGGGGAGCGTACTGAGGCAAGTCATTTAGGAAGATGAAGAAGAGAATGGGTCCAAGCACCGAGCCCTGTGGGACTCCAGTTGAAATAGAGAGGGGGAGAGATTGTATCCTGGATCTTGACTGATTGTGTATAGGACTAGGTTGGTAAAATGTATTCATTAGTTAACTGATTAATTCATTAAATACGTAATAATTAATTAAGTTTAGAATTTCATTTTATTTTCAGTTTTGTTTCCATTTTTATAAGATATTTTAGCCACACAGAAGTACATAATCAATACAGCATATGAAACAAAGTTTAAATATGTAAAATGTTCCAATGTTCCACAGTTTAAATGGATTACTTTCTCTTTGTTTTTTAAAAAAGTAAGTAGTAACACACGGTAGGCATGCGTTTGTTAGGTAATTACCGCGCACCCCCAGCCTCCATGGGTTGGAGGCATGAGGCGTCAGCCGAGTGTCCTGCAACCATGGGGTGAGGGGAGTGTTGTAATTACAAAATATCTGCAAGCCCTGACATGTGTTATGTAAGCAAGAAAACACAATGGGGTGTGCGTCATGCTGCCAGTGCTGTGCAGTGAGGCACAGGCTGCAGGCGGAGTGCCTTCAGCCCCTTAGTGTGCATTGTAAAAGCACAATTCACAAACCCCAGAGTGCCTTATTGCAGTTATGAAGTGGGCCATGGGCATTATATGCAGTAAAAAATGCTGTTTTTATAATAATAATTATAATAATTTTTATAAGATGCACAAAAATGGTGATTTGATACCTTTTATTGTATTAACAAGTTTTACATTAAAAAACTTTAGCTTTTGGACTACACAACAGAGTCCTTCATCAGAAAATTTTTATAGTAATTAATTTTTATAGTAAAAGACAGAGTTGAACCATTCAGCAGTTCAAATTGAGAAGCTGGACCCCCTGCCATTGTCTCTAGCTGCAGCTAGTGAGTGGGAAAATAATGGCTGCTGTTTGAAATATCTAAATTCTAAAGCTACTTATTGATATTCCAGAGGCACTGCACCCTGGTGGGACTCATTTAGTCTATGCATTGTCTTCCCACAATGCACAGCTCTCAGCCAAGTAGAATGCGGTATCTAACCTGCCTTTTCATAACGCATTTATAAACTGGCACCAAAATGATAAAAAAACACTAAAGAAATTGTTAAAGTGAAAGAAATAAATCTTCATCACTGGTAAATCAGTCTCATACCAAAGAGCTAGGTTTGCCCCATCAAAGAGGTAAAATTGGCAAGCAGTTAAGTCACTCATGTTGTTAGTTGAACCTTTTTTTGTTTTTTCAAACTGTTACAGGTACTGAGAATTCCACAGCAGTGTAACTTCAAGACTTGCAAGGCACTTGTCAGACCCGTGTGGTTATTGATCAATGATCGCACAGGTCTGGACAGTTACTGACCAATCAGATCACTGGATTTTTCGTGCCAATTTTTATAAGCTGATGTATACAAGGGGAGTGCAAATACATTTGGAAGATAAAAGCTGTTATTTTCACTGGAGACATAGCTACTGTGCAAATCACGTTATTTGAACAGTAACTATGTTATTTGCATGGTAACCACAGCCTGTGCTTTTTACATGAACTGGCTCCCTGCTAGCAGCATATCAAACAGTGGCACTGTCACTTTAACAATAAAAGTGAACGGCTTAGCTTGTCATCTTTAATAAAGTGAAAAAGAAAGAAAATCTGTAAACAGATAATCCATTTACATAATACTGCATGTTTTTACCCATGAGAGACGCACACACAAACAGAGCAGGAACCCCCATGGAATACATTGATTATCTCATGAGGTAGTTTCAAACATTCATGTTATCTGGTTTGAAATGTTCTTGTTATTGCCGCGGTGCACTCATGGCTGCGCCACTTGTGCAGATGTGCAATGACAACGACATTCCAAACCAGATAACATGCATCATTGAAACTTCCTCAAGAGATAATCCCTATTTATACATGATACATTTTGAGATAACTGGGTAAATAAAAACTGTTCTCTTAGGCATCATGAAAAGATACATAATTACTGATGACCCCCTTTATCAAATGGTTCACAAGCTTCTGTCAAACGCCGTACAGTGTTTGCCCAAATTTTCTTTCAGTAGCAGTGTAACGCGCTGCCTCACTGGCTCTTACTCTGTGTGTGAGCGGGCCGAACACCAGAAGAAACACGGCAGTTCTGTGTTTCTGTTATCAAGCAACCAATCTGGTCATTCACCTTTCACTCTCATTGGAGGTAAATTTTACATATTTTACAATATTTATCTGGTTAGTTGATCCTGCTGTTCCACCCTTTGAGCGAGGCATCGGGTGATGGTGGCTCATCGGGAACAGACTGTGGCTAACTTCCTTACTGCAATTCAAAGTGTAATTAAAAAAAAAGCCGAAGTGAAAAAAAAACAAGGAAAACAATGCATGTGCGGTGTGTGTGTGTGTGTATGCACGTGTGTGTGTGACAGAATTGCCAAAACTGCTTCACTATCTTTGGCATTCACTCCCTTGCACCAGTAATTATAAAAAACAAGCATTTGTCAATGCTGAATGTTTGCTTGCTGGCATTGGTATTGGTAGTGCAGGAGTTAGACAGATGCAGAATAGGAATGGCCATGAAGTATTGAAATGACGCCAACCCCACCCACACCCTTCAGAGACTGACAGGCAATGGGGTGTGCCTTTGAGTCGTCATCCATAACGCTCACACCATTTCACCTCGCCCTACCCTGCAGATACCAACAGGTGTCGCAGTGTGCACTGGGGTCTTCGGGCCTTACGTTCACCCCATTCTATAAGGAAATATGCTGAGATGGGTGCAGTATAGGAGAATGGGGTGAACTCTGGGGCCGAAGACTCCAAGGAACACCTCGATGCTTGTCACTGGTTGCAGGGTGGGGGCGGGGGTGAAATGGCGTGAGCATTACAGCTGACTATCCCAAGTCATACCCTTACACCTGTCATTCTCTACATGGTGGGTGGGGTGTTAGGGTTTGAAAGTCTAACGCCCCGGGCATTTGTTGGTATTTTCACTCCCAGTTTTCAACATGGGTTTTTTGTGACTCCAACTCATGAACAGTGGTACTATCAGTTCATTACCCAAAAGGTTATTTTGCACAGCAACCGTGCCATTTGGTGCCACAGGTGCGAAAACACATTTCAGGCAGGATGTGAAAAATGACAGTTGTACTGTTCATGAGGTGGTGTGAAAATATGGCAATGTTGAAAACCTGGAGTGAAATATGAAAAATTGGCAATGTTACGAGTGTGTGTAGAAACTGTGCAACGCACACCTGTAACGCAATTATTTTTTTTTAATTTTTTCACCAAATTTTCAACATGGGCATTTTTGGACCTCTTCTCATCAACACTGGCACTGTGATTTTGTTACTCTATCCCAAAAGTTGAATTCCCATGGTGACCACGCCATTCTGCACTACAGGTGTAACAACACGTTTCAGGCAGGATGCCAAAAATGACAGCTATACTGTTCATAAGGAGGTGTGAAAAAATGGCAATGTTGAGAATCTGGAGTGAAAATACAAAAAATCGGCGAAGTTACGAGCGTGCGTAGAAACTGCACAATGCACGCTCGTAATGCAGTCATTGTTTGGAATTTTTTCACCAAATTTGCAGCATAGGCTTCTTGGGACCTCCCCTCATGAACAGTGGCACTGTCATTTTGTTAATCGGTCCCAAAAGGTGATTCCATGCAGCAACTACGAAATCACCTTTCGGGACCGAGTAATGAAATGACAGTGATATGTGCATGAGGTGGGGTCTCAAGAACCCCATGTTGAAAATTTGGGGCCAAAATTCAAAAAATGGCTGAGATATCAACCTAAGTTGACCACCCCCATTATAAAGCTTACCATCATTTCTTCAGTTTACGACGTGTCCCGCCACAGAAGATCGCTGCCCCAACCTCCGGAGTGTAAGTATGGGGTGAGGGGCAGGAGGTGTGTGCAGAGGAGGTGTGGTTGGGGGAGGGGACGGGGATGGGGAGACCACAGGACTGTTTTCGGTTTTACAGGTTAAATAAAATAAAAAGAATATAGGGGACTGTTTTTCTCTTTTACAGGGGGAAACAATTACAAAAAAACATTTAGGCACACTGGGGTGGGCTCCCATTGTGCCACAATGGGGTGGGGTGCATTCCACTGCCGACACAGGGATTGGGTACCCCGTTGTTGACAAAGAACATAGACGGGTTGCAGGGTGGCGCATCCGACACTGGGAGTGGGCATCCCGGTATTGGAAACAATTATTTTGGCACACTGGGGTGGGCTCCCAGTGTGCCACATTAATGGGGGGATACATGCTGACACAGGGATTGGACACCCCTGATGTCAGCTTTGCGGGACTGTGTGGTGGGCGGCAGGAGCCACCATGTTTCGGCACACTGGGGTGGGCTTCCTCTGGAGTGGGCTCCCAGTGTGCCACATAATGAGGGGAAGAGATGCCAACATGGGGATTGGGCCCCCCCAGTGTCAGCTTTCTGGGGCGTATGTGTCGGGTAGCAGGAGTCGCCATTGTGGAAAGCTGCGCCGTGGCTATTTCACTTATTGAAATGTTTCACCAGGAAAGGCACACTGAAACTCCGCTGGTAACTCCAGCCATGCGCATGACTGTGCAATGTAGTGTGCATGGCTGGAGTCTTGTCATCTGCCACTGCAATGAGGAAACTGCACCTCACTGGAGCAGCAGATTTCTTTCAACTCCGTGGCTCTCTTTGAAACTGCTGTCATCGCCAGCGTGCTCACTGATTGGCGGGTAAGAGTCGCACCCACTAAAGCATCCCCTGCATTGGCCACAACACTGACACACCTCTGAAAGTGCTACTACCTCAAGATGCTGCTTGTGCATGTGCAAGCCAACATAAAAATGCCTGTGCAAGGTGTGTGTTCGAATGAAGTTCCACACACTCTCAGGGTGATAATCTCATAAACCCCTTGAGCTTCGCTTTCAGGGTTTATGGATTATCACACACCTAGGGTGTGTGAAAAATCCTCATAACACACACCTGCTTAGGCATTATTCTCTGTTAATATCTTTTCAGGATGATGCACTATGCCATCCTGATAGCTTTCCTTGTTGTACTAAGTTATAATGAATTCTAATATAGAAGTGGTAGTGGATCTCAGAACTAGCCAGTCCTAAACAAGCACAAATAGAACACTGTAACTGGCTACCTTCTGAATTCTACTCCCCAGCTCCAACCCTGCAGCAACTGTAAAAGAAGCAGACATTTAGTCACACATTACAAAGTCACAAGCACTTTTACACATTCCCAATCATGTTCGTCCCAAAACATACTTCTGTATAAACAGAACATGACATGGCCTGACTGAAGGTATCACGTTTATGATCATTCGAGGGCAATGATATTAAGATATTTCATGAGTGGTGAAAGCCACTCATGCTATATAGGGAATATCACATGAGGTAGCCTATATGCACATGTTTTTAAATACTTTTTTAAAGATTTGCAACTGGTTTTGTACAAATCAAGACCAGTGTTCAATGAACGAGGGTCTTGTTAGTTGAACACTAGCCTTGACTTGTACATTAGGCAGTTGTAAACCTTTAAAAACATAAATAAAAATATGCCCCCACAGACTTGTATGGCGTACACTCCCACTCTCTCCATATACATACACACAAGTCCGAAAAAGTCAGCATGCAGGAGCTTGGCCAGCAATGTTGGAAGTTGAAGAGCTGGTCCCTCTGGGGCAATTTATGATCCCTTCCCTGCTGGAGGGGCAACAACAGAAAATTATAAATGTCTGCTAAAACAGCTCCCAGGGAAGTAAGGGAGCTGATACTTTATTAGCAGGGTATGGACAAAAATGTCAAGAAAGGTTCTCTTTAAGGCTGACATTCCAATATTTTGTCCTGACAAGTATAAACTGAAGGGAGATTAAAAGTATGATGTTAAAGCTTTTTTTCCCAGTGATCTGATGAGCAGTTAAAGAAGCAATCAATGCATGATACAGTGAACATTTTGACCTCTATTTTATTTTTATTTTAGGCTGCCCCTTACCTCCTGTCATATGGTACATTTCTTTCCTGATTCAGAGTCTGCTTAAGTACTTTTCTTTGTATTTGGATTATTAGAAGGAAAGCTCTTTTTATATGGCTTGTGCCAGGTTTTCAGGAGTACTCTCAGCTGTTTGTGTACACCTGTCATCCCATAAGGTCATACAGCAGTGTCTGCTATATGCTACTTCCTTTCTGTCACATGAGAAGCAATGTTAAGCAACAGCTGTTAAAGAAAACAAGAGAACACTGAAGAAACCTGTACTGAGCCACATTAAAAGACTCCTTTTATTATTTCAAATTTTAAAAAAGTGCTGAAAGAGACTTAAAATGTGGAAGAAATTGCATCGCACTAGACAAGTGATAAGGAGCAATCTAAAATAAAATAAAAAAAGTATAGGTCATAATTGTCACCACTAACAATAGAATTGATATTCTGGGTACTTTCTGTACCCAGTGAGAATGAACATTCTGCAGGATAGGCAGAAACTCTCATATTCATCCCTGGAGTAAGCTCTAAGAGATGTGAAGACCCCCCCCCCTTATCTAAGGCAATCCATAGAACTGGAAGTACTGCTCACTTAGTACTTTAGCCAATTACAGAGACCTCAGCAGCAGTGTGAAGGAAACAGACTTTGGTCAATTTGATTTGTGATTTTTTGTAAAACATGGAAATGGGGGAATGCGGTTTGTTGGAGAGCAGGATGGCAAAACTGTGTTTTACAAAAAAAACAGAATGAATAGTTGTTTAAAGGAAAATAGAGGGAATTGTCTCAGAGCACACAGTATGAGTAAAGTGTGGGGTGATAATTATATCTAAGGTGCTGACATGGCACCATGCACCTACTGTACATTTAGTGGCAGAGGGGACCATAAACTATTTATGTTAAAGGGGAGTTGGTGTAGTCCACAGGAAGGCTGACTTTGCAAACAGTTGACAGGATAGATCACCTGGTTATGGGTCCCTTTTCTCCATAACAAGAGGAAGGAGAGAAAGGAGATGTAGGAATTTGAGCTTGGCAAGATGCCAAGGTTGAGAGGCCGTGGGGCTGTAGTCTGCCCGTTGACTTTGACCACTTGTGGTCTGCTGCTTAGATCTGCTTCACCCAACCCCAGGGCACTTTGTGGCAGCCCTAGGTCGGTGATGCAACTTGTGCAGGACAATAGCATGATTCACAGAGCCTTTACAAGATCAAGGGCCATTGTAAGGTCAGGTGTTACTTTGTGTAAAGCAATGCATGAGGAATGTTTTGGGAGGAAGCCTGACTGGGCACCAGAAAGGCCATTGTGGACAATGAAGTCACTCAGCTGTTTATTTGCCAATTTTGCCACTTTTACAAGAAGCTTGCTAAGAAGAGTCACTTCCAAGAAGGGCCATTAATCTTCCATTAATGAGCCACTGATGTCTCAGTGAAAAACATTTTAAAATGTAATATTTTGATAGAATCCTACTTATCATTCAACTGTTTCCTGATCTTCCTTCCCATAACACTTTATTATTAAGGTAATTTGCAAGAAATCTGGATCTCTGTCATGTGACCTACATCTACATAAACTGCTTCTGTACACCTGACATTATAATCCTCCTCTGTGATGTCATAATCATCCCTACAGCAACCACTTGTGATGTCACAAGCAGATAATTCTGATGTTACTTGTAGACAAGCAGCAAGAGAAGATGTATTGTACACCAAGCGCAAGATGTTCAAAAGTCACAAAACAGACACAACTTTAAGTTATGTCAATGTAATAACTGGGGGACATTTTTTTCATTGGGGAAGCAGGTTATAATTCGTCATTATCACCCATGGGTTATAACGGCAAACATGCGCCATCTTCTTTTCTGCCCAGCTCACGCAACTCACTGTGCTATAAAAAATGTCGCCCATCACCAGAAACACAAACACCTTGCTGAACCTTGACAGAGTGAGAAAAATGTAGCACAGCATAAAAATAGCCCCCCAAAAATGAAATGTGACCCTCACTAACCTTCCAACTCAGCACCACGGCACTTCACAGTCCCTAGTTCTGAAAAGCAAAACAGTCATTTGGTTTCTCTTCTCTCCACAAAAACTGTCATGAACTCTGACCTCTGCACCTTGTTATGTTGCCTAGGCAGCGGCGACCTGCAGCAACTACAATTAACTCAGACTCAAACTAAAAACTTTCTTGAATCCAGTTCACATTTTTAAACATATTTCCTTTCATTTTCAGCTGTTGTCATGCTGCTACTGCGCTGTCACAAGTTGTCGCTTTCATATTGGGATCAAAGCTCTGGCACTCCTACAGTCTGTCACTAAAATCAAACCATTTTTTATGTCAAAAGTGATTTATTCCCCAAAGCACACATATATGATGTTGCTGAATGCTGAGTGTGCATCCAAATTCTTGTCTTACCTTCTGCTGAATAAAAAGAACACACAGCACACTATTTCATAAACACTTTTTTATTTAATGTACTCTAGCTAGAGAAAAAACATCCCCCAGCAATTACATAAAACAATACATTGGGGGAGAGTACAAAACTCGAATTTAATGCACACCCTCGGTGTGGGATGCTTTGATAAACCCCATGGGCTTTGCCCTCAAGGTTTATGTAGCATCCCACACCGCAGGTGTGCATTAAATTCTTGTTTTGCACTCCCCCCCATGTATTATTGTATATGTTATCAACTGTCAGGTATGTCTAGACCATGTTCTGGCTTATTGGAGTTTGCGTCAATGACTGGACTTAGCTGCAGAATTTCAAGCTGTTTTATGGTAGTTTACATAAAATTTTTGAGACAAAAATGCTAGGCACAGAAGTAAATGATGGACTCGTTACACTTGGTCTGAAAATTCTGCCCAGGCACATTTATTTTTGAAATTTGCAAACTGGACGTAACTCAGAGTTTTGAAAACTGGACTTAGCTACATCCTAGTGTAACCCCTAGATGGCGCTATCCCAGGGGCTACTACCCCTGCCTGATTTGCCACTAACAGGTTGAGGGGCCTGGATCCAATGGCTGGTGCCTCCACCCAGAGGTCAGGGTTTGCAATAGTTAAACTAACTTGGTCACAGCCCTCTGGGACACTGCAACCCCCCTTTCTTCCCACTAGTGGCCCACACAGTATATCAGAATTACCTTCACAGTATACACTTACCCCCAGGACTGGTTCAGGCACTGGGACCCCTGTAAAATAAGAAGATGCAGTGCAACAATCACAGTACAATACTTTAACATAGACAAATACCTCAGGCAGTATAACTTTGCTGAAACAAGCAGCTCTGATTTATTTAGGGGGATGTAACAAGGACAGAGGGAAATCAGGTTAATTAGCTTATCACTTTACTCATCTACCTATGGCTCTGTGCACAGGCCTATCCCTACCAGTTACTGTCCCTGGGTACCCAAGCCCTAGTGGCTAGTCCAAACCATGGCAGCTGGTAGGGGCCCTTTCACACAGAGAAAACAAAAATTAGTTAAACAGTCAGCAGTACAGTAATTCCATATGGATTCAATGTGGCAATTCAACAGGGAGTGACCCTGAATTAGTACTCACGACCTCCAAACAAGATAGGGTCCTTCAACGTCAGCAGGGCTACTCTTGAGCTCCACAAGACTCCTCACACATTTATATGGTAAACAGTAACAGGCAAAAGTCCTTTAATGGCAGCAGGATTCACTTGAGCTACACAAGCCTCCTCACACATTTATATGGTAAACAGTGACAGGTAAAAGTCCTTTAATGGCAGCAGGATTCACTTGAGCTACACAAGCCTCCTCACACATTTATATGGTAAACAGTAACAGGCAAAAGTCCTTTAATGGCAGCAGGATTCACTTGAGCTACACAAGCCTCCTCACACATTTATATGGTAAAAAAGTACTATACCAGGCAGGCTGCTTCTCATCCCGATCGCAATTACTGCACAATACCGGGAGAACACACAGCAGATTCAGTTCCTGACAGACCGAGCGCAATTCAGCAATTTCTCCAGTCTTCACAGGGTGAGCCTGGTTTCTACTCTTCAGATATCCTTTGATTCTCTTCACAGGACGGATTCAGTCCTAACAAGCAGTTACACAAGCTGCAGACCGAACTTGGGGCCTTACACGCTTTCCCGACTAAAACTACACACCGAAAAGCACAGGGCTCCTTCCTCTTCACTGCCAGAGCTCAACTGAAACTCCAGCAGACAAAACCGGCACTTCCTTTGAGTTCCTCCCAGTTCTTGGCTGGATTGGCTGTCACTCACAATAGACTGCCCTGTTCGTCCAAAAAGGCGAAGTCCAAACTACATCTCCCAGAGTCACTGCCCATACAATCCTTGTGGCTGGCTCAGATTACGAGTCCAAGTTCTGATTCGTCCAAGGCACCATTTTAGAGCTACCTTAACCCACACTGATTGGTCCAGTTCAGCAGTTCAAAACTAGAATGGGAACTAGGCAAACACAGTTCTGACTGCAAAGAAAGCAGGTTAGACAAACTGTATTTTCATTATTACTCTAAATGATTTCTGGCAAACAGTTACATCTTTCAGATAGGTTCCCTTGCACTCCTAGTGACTGCAAAATGGAGTGAATTGGCAGCAGCTCGAGTGGTACTCAAGCAGAGAAACACACAGTCCCCCCCCATACAAACTAATTATGTCTGCAAGCAGACGGCTCTTCAAGAGATAGTACCAGAGGCTCTAAAAACACTCATAGATAAATGGCTTAAACGCCAAACACCATTCAGGCTTGGAGCATTCAAGCAAGCTCCTGGAAGTCTTTTGGGAACCCCCATTTGCAGGGGGGTTACACTAGCTTTGGAAATCAGACACAGCGGCAGTTTACTTTTATGTCCAAATGTGTACACAGTAGAAAAATAGTTTCTAGACATGAGCTTTGAAAATCCCCCAGCAAAGTGACTGAGATCCTCTTTGCATTAAAATATCATAAGTAAATGAGCATGTTGGAATGGTAAGTGTAAGAAATGCATATTAAATATTGAATGGCAAACAATGCACAAGAAGGCTGTTTTTCCATCGAGGGGTTCTTATGATATCACAGATCTCGAGAGCAACACTTAAAGAACTGGTGACACATTCAGGAGAACTTTAACAAAACATAGTACTTAGGCACTGTCCAGCTTGTATTTCCCATTAGTTCTGTATTCCTCCTCCAAACCCATTATTTAGTAGTGACATAATTTGCATGAAAAAAAGGATATTTGCGTCTGAAGAGTTCATCTGTTACTGCTGCTTTCTCCCTACCTGAAGTAATAGAGCATTGCTTATGACATCACAGTTACTTCCATGGCAAGAGATTGTAATATCACAACAGAGGATGATGATCTGAAGTGGGGAGTAAGCTATAAAGGCAGATGAACTTAAAATGAACTGTAAGGGACAACAATCATATATTCGTAAACATTTCTTCAGTAATAAATTGTGGAAGGAGAAATATGTAAAATATAAATGGACTGCAAGCAGAATTGTACCTAATTATAATGTTTTATATAGTTTTCTATGAGGCATCAGTAGCTCTTTAAGGTTTTTGATGTCACCAGAACTCTGAGACAGAAACACGTTACATTGATTACACAGATAGATACAAAGCTTTACGAAGACCGATGGTCCATTTAACTTGCGATTATCATCAGTAGTACCGTTACATTATTTATAATTAAATGGTTATTCAAACTTGATTTAAAATCAGTCATATTTCTGCTTGCAACTACTTCAACTGGTAATCCGTTCCAAATCCTGACCACTCTTGTGTTGAGCCAGTGCTTTCTCTTATTAGTGTGGTATTTCTCTCCACTTAGTTGTAGAGGATGAGCCCTTGTGGTGTACATCTGTTCCCTAAGAACCATGTCTAATTGATCCCAAAGTGTAATATCTAATAGTGTTTTGAAGATGAGACACATATCCCCCCTAAGCCCATGGAACTCCAGAGAGTACAGCCCCAGTACTTCCAGTCTCTCCTTGTATGATTTGCCTGAAACCTCCTTAATATAGCGTGTTGCTTTTCTCTGGGTCCTCTCGAGAGCTTTTATTTCACCCTTTCCACCAGGTGCCCAAAACTGGGCACAGTACTCAACACGTGGCCTCACCAGTGAAATGTAGAGTAGAAGCTGTACCTCCTTGGCCTTGCTTCTGATGTGTCTGTTGATACAGTGCAAAATGCCACTAGCCTTCTGAATTACCTGGTTACAATGCAATTTAAAGTTGAGGTCATTACTGATTCTTATGCCCAGGTTCCTTTCATCCAGTACTATCTTTAAATCTACCCCTCCCAGTATGCATTTAAACTTCAAGTTGTGCTCTCCCAAATGCATCACTGTGCATGTGTCTGTATTGAAGCTCAATTTATTTAGCTTGGCCCAATGTTCCATGATGCATGTCTTGTCTGTGTGTGGTTTTCCAGACGTTATTTTTTTTGTAGTATATGATTCATTAAAAATAAATGGGAAAATTTTCACAAGTGCTCACTCCCATTTTTTTCTGTAATTTTTCTGCTTCCGTCACACTGAATCAAATCGAAGTTGGAATCAGTTACATGAGGAGTAGGGGGCCCTGCAGTGGAGGTTTTAACAAGTAAATAATATTTAAAAAAAACTAGCGAGGTCACCTGATGACTCAGTGCATGTGTGCCATGCTTTCTTGCTGGTGATGGAGGTTTCTGAAGCGAACCCAGGGAGCCAAGATTAGTGCAGCCAGGGCTGGTGAGTGCTTCTGAGTACAGCACAAGCCAGCAAAGGAAGGGAGAAGTCCAGTCTCCAGCAGAGCTGTGTCCCCTTGTGGTGACCTGGGAGAGAGAGCTGCCTTGTCAGGGATGGTGTCAGTCCCTAGCATACTGCTACATCCAAAGCCATTGGAGGTACTGCTCCGTGTCGACAGAGGTGGGCGGGACTGGAGGGCAGAGAAGAAATGCACAAGAAAGTTGAAACAGCTGTACATGACAACAGTGAAAAATTTGACCTACATTTTTTTATTCTGTTTTTGATTGCCCCTTATCACCTGACTTGTATAATACCCTTCTTTCCCCATTCTGATTTTAGCAATGTTTTTTTTTTTTACATCTGAAATAATAAAAGGAGCGCTCCTTTTACTATGGCTAGAACCAGGCTTTCATTGGTATTCTCGGCTATTTTTGTTTGCCTGTTGTTCCATGAGGTTGGGGAACAGTGTCAGTTGCAAGCTAGTCCATTATAATCACTAGAAAAGTGATTGTATTTATTTGTTTGGTTATTTGGATTTTGTTAACTGGGTAGGAGCTCTGAGACTAACAGTCCCCTTTTCATGGTGCATGATGATACCACACAGACAGTACAACAGTGATTACTGATCTTAAAAAAACAACAGGGGATGCGGATGAAAATGTGACCTGAGCTATATTAAAAGGAGTGCTCTTTTTATTATTTGAACTCTAACAAAATAGTGATAAAGAAGATTCAACATTGGGGTGAAAAGGATATCATACAAGTCAGGAGATAAGGGGGCAATCTAAAACAGAATAAAGAAGTATAGGTCAAAATGTTCACTGCTGTCGTGCACTGCTGCTTTAATATGCCTTGGGCTCTGTTCTGTATAGATCACCACCAAGTTGTCTGTGGGGGGAAGGGGTCGATGATGAGGCTGGGGAGCTGGCAGGGGCTTGAAGAAGGCAGAGGGGATGGCTTGAAATGTCAAAATGCTAGGGGCGTGTGAATACCTAATTTTGAATATTTGGGACCCCAAATATTCAGGTATAAAGAGAAAGAATAGCCCCCAACCTTCTTCCCACCTCATATCCTTAATTTCAAGCCCCCATACCCCACCCTCTGTTTCTAACCCAATCTTACCCTCTTCTTCCCAGCACCCAGCATTTTTTATTTAAGTAGTTACAACTCTCACGATGGGTGACCAGCAAAAACCCACCCACCTCCACAGCTAGCCACCATCTAAGTGCTCATCTGCAGAAAAACAAAAGTAATTTCACCCTGCCTCTCACTCTTGCAGCCTTCGCCAATCCCTCCACAACACCAAATTCTTGAATTCAGTGGCAGACAACTGGCCATAGAATCTCCCAATCACAAAGAAGACAACTGGTACAAACCTGCCCTCCTTTGCAGCCAGATACCTTCTGCAGAATGAAAGTGCTCCCATGCTTGCTGGCTCCGTATAGTGAAACCAGCTACAGTAATCATGTGATCCGCTGTTTTCACTATACAGCTTGAGTACACGCTGGAGTACTTTCATTCTATAGAAGGCGGGCGGCTGTGGAGGAGGGCACTTTTGCACTGGTTGCCTTCCACTTAATTCAAGAAGTGGGTGCTTGGGGGGAGGAGGGGGGTTGGAGAGTGCTGCAAGGGTGGAGGGTGGGGAGACATTACCTTTCTTTTAGCTCAAATGAGCACTTGGATGGTGACTTTTCATGGAGGTGGGTGGGTTGTGCTGATCGCCCATCATAGGAGTTGCAACTACATAAATTTAAAATTGTGGGTGCTGGGGGGAAGGGTAGGATTGGGGTTCTAATGGAGAATAGGCACAAATAGGGCCACTATTCTTTATTCGTATCCGAATAATGAATAGTGCATTATTAATGGTATTTGGGAACTACTATTCCTTAATCCCATACCCCCACAAAATGCTTGGTTAAAAAAACATAAACTAGCAATGTTTGCATAGTGCTTTTAAGTATCCTCCTGGGATTCTACAGATAGCCCATCTATCCAACTCCAAATCCAAGATCCTGTCTGACACCATCTGGATTTTGGATCCAAAGTCAGATAGTGGGACCCAAGGTTGGATAGTGGGATCAGAGGTCAGAAAGTGGGATCTTAGGTTGGATGTCTACCTCAGATTCCTCAGATTCATGGTCAGATAGAGGAATCTGAGGCTAGATAGTGGGATCCGAGGTCAGAGGTCAGTCTTGGATCCCTTAGGTCCTGGAGAGTCACATTGGACAGTTGGTATCCTATTGGATCCTAGGTGATAGGATCTAATAGTTGGATATCAACGTTATCCGATGCAATCCGGTATCCAGTAAGACTGATGATATCCAATGGATTTGATTCCATTGGCTTCTGTCTGAGCAACTCTAAACTTATTTTACCAAGTATAGTTTGGGGGAACTGGATGTGTGGTTACTGGGCATGTGCTTACAGGGAGTTTTTTTAAATACATTGTAGAAATATGGGAACTTTTTTTGGGGAGGAAGGGGTGTGTCTGGAGCTCAGGACTTGCTAAACTTAAAACTCCACGAGGATGAAAAGTTGTTTAACCACAGTAATGACATCTCTACTGTAGTACAACTTTTGTTACCTTTGAGCGGAGGTACAAATTTTGTGATCCTTAAACTCTACAACAACTTCTGTGACCTGTGAACTCTGGCACAATAACTGTTTTGGAGTCTATGGATTTCCATACGCAACACACAACCACACACTATAAGCTAAGTTGTGTGTATGTATTGTATTATCACCAAGTTGTTCCTATGGTATTCGAGAGTCTTGTTTTTTTTTTTTTCATATGTGGTTTCTGGGTTTTTGTGGGGTTTCTCCCGGCCCCTACACCCACGTGTCCCTGACATAGCACGTGCATGTGAAGGCATGTGTATGCATGCCGTTTGGGATGCCTTTCCCTTCCAGTCATGCCATTCACCACCTGTGCTGGCACTGAACCTCCATTCGGTGATGGTGGGATTACGGGCGGGCAACCCCACCCCTTACCCAGGAGAGGAGAGCCAAACATTTCATCCTGCTCCCCTCCCCCATGCTGGCACACCCGGCGACCTGAGGTCGTTTCTGAACCCGGGTCGCTGGCATAGCATGAGGTGTGGCATTCAGCGCCTCAACCCTCAGCACCACGGGGCCAATCATCCGAGGGTCTTTAAGGATAAGAGAGGGCGCATATGATGAATCCAGGGAATGCAGAATGAAGACCCTATTTACAATTATACATGGGGTAGGAGAAACAAAGACCTGTGATTGGTCCGGTGTGATCTCATGACACTATAAAATTCCAGCACAAGAGCACAGTTCAGAAACTCTTATCTTTCTGAACCACATTATTCAGTTTTAAATCAGAAAAAAACATTTTATTATTCCAATAAGGCACACAGGGTTTGTATAACTGTGGAAGAACTGCACTTCTCGGTTGCATAAAGCACTCAGGATTGCCTTGTGCCTCACTTCTCAAGTCATACCATTATTCCACAGTAATACACATACAATACTGTTGTCCTTATTGCTTAAATCAAATCAGCCTGTAATCTGTGCATGGCTGTTTCATGAAACACCATCTTTCAATGCCGCTCTACAACCAAGGCTTGCAAGTGGCTTTCAAGGACTTTAGTCATTCTTTGTGCACACCTGCAGCTGCAGAGCTCTACAAGGACAAAGGCAGGTGGCAAAGTGGTAGGAGCTGGTCCCAACAACAGGCTTTTAACTGGAAACCTGGGTCAGCAATTCAGAGGATCCCCTGCTCTACACGAGCAGGGGATTATTTATTTGTTTATTAGAATTTTGGTAACCGAGTAAGTCCACTTAGACCATACAGTTCCTTTTTCTGGGGCGACCTGGGGAATAAACACAACACAGTACAATGGAAATGAGTTAATACATAAGTTGCAACCAAATGCAAGGGAAATACAAGGAGTACATGTATTGCAAAACCTGATATAGCGAAGATAACAAATATACTTATTATATTTTTTTATTTAATTACATTTATAAATGTACATGTTTACAGGGGTTTCATTGTAAAGTTTCAGGCACAAGATATTTTCGGCGTAGAAGCGTACAGTGAAGGCAGTGGTTAATGAAAACAGTTGCAAGGGGGAGGTTTAAGTAGGTATGAAGCAAGCTCAATTTTGAATAGTGGCAGGGGAAGGCAGGAGAATAATGCAGGTGGTACAGAATTCCAGGGTGTTGTGGCAGAATAGGCAAAAGATTGCCTCCCAGTGAGAAGGTTCAGTTTTGGGGTTGCTAGTATAGGAAATGAGGCTGATCTGAGTGGGCATGCAATTCTCTACAATACACGATACCACTTAGACAAGGAGGATCACAGAGATTCACTAGTTTGAAGGCAAAGCATAGAGTGAGACACTATAACCTGGAGTCATAATTTGGCCACTGTAGGGAAACCATTTATGTCACAGTGGTGTTTTCTAGGATCTGCCCCCCAAGACAAATCGTCTGGTCTTAAAATATAGTTGTAGGAGCCGGATGAGGGTATAAGGTTGGGCGGAAAGCAGCAGTAGCGCACTGCAAAAAAGTATAGTGAGGAGGGATGTGGAGTCAATTTTTTGGCATACAGAGGAGGATAAAAGGGGGCAAAGATGGTCCAACAGACTTAACTTTTGATTGATAGTTTTAGTTAGCAAGGTTATATGTGTCTCTAGGGAGAAATAAACGACAATATGCATCCCTAAATATTTAAAAGTTTGGACTACTTCGATGGTATCACCAGATAACGAGCACATTTTGAGAGGGTAAAGAGAGGCTGACTTGACGATCTTAGAGGGTGAATTGTGGAATATCATAACTTTGGGTTTTTTATATTCAGAATTAGGTGATTGTCTGAGAACCACTTTTGAGTGTGCTGAAGTCTGAAATAAGGCATTGGTTAAGCCAAGCCATACTTTTGGAAGATCGGAATAGGAGTGCATCATCAGTGTAAAGTTCCACTGATGCACCAACACAGAAGTTGGGAAGCTCATTAATGAAGAGCGAGAACAGTAATGGACCAAGGACTGACCCCTGAGGTACACCATGCAATATGGGTCTGAGGGATGACAGTGTCCACTTTACCCTTTGTGATCTACCAGTGACATAGTCCTGAAACCAGGTTAGTGCTAGGCAGTCTAGGCCTAGTTGGTGCAGTTTGCCAAGTAGAAGGTGATGGTTGACAAGGTTGCAGGCCTTTGTTAAGTCAACGAACACTGCACCAGTCACAAGGCCAAGGTCTCTTGCTTTGAGGATGTCTGCAGAGACCTTTGCCAGAGCTGTAGTAGTACTGTGGTTCTTTCTAAAGCCATGCTGGCAGTCAGTGAGAAGATGGTGTGTTTCTAAGTAGGACTGTAGTTGGTTATATAAAATCCTGTCTTGGATCTTAGCCAGTGGACCTAGAATTGAGATGGGTCTATAGTTTTCGACTGCACGTGTGCCCCCTTTGTGGAGGGGAACTTTCACAGCCACTTTACATTTACTTGACACGATACCAGTAAGGAAGGACCTGTTCATAAGACTACAAATAGGTGTAGCAAGTGCTGCTGCCCCTAACGTAGGGTACTTTGGTTCAATTGTATCATAACCAGGGGGAGCCCTCTGCCTTGAGTTTTAATAAAATGAGTACTTCCTTCTTGGTTGTGGTTCTTAAGCAGAAGGTGGGGCCCATGCCAAGGTTAGCATGGTTCAGAGTAGGGATGGAGAAAGCAGGGGATGGTGAAAGATGTGAAATGTACCTATCTAGGTTAGTGAAAAACAGATTTATTTCCTCTGCGGTTGAAGGTGGATCTTTTAGTAGGTCACCTCCTGAAAGTATGGAACTGGGACAGTGTGCTCAATTACCTTTGATTAAAGTGATAATCTGCTTCCAGAATTCCTTGGGTTTGTGTAGGCTATCTGTTTGGAGTGAGCGGTAGTATGCTCATTTTGCTCCTTGGAGCCTGGTTTTACACTGGTTTCTCAACTGTATATTTATAATACCCAGTTCGAGTGTAGTTGGCCGATTCTGAATGATTTCCAGGCAGCATCCCGTCTCTTCATGAGGGATCTTATTTCTTTGGAAAGCCAAGGAACTCTGAAGCCCTTAGACCCGCACTTGGTTAGGGGTGCATGCCAGTTGATGATGTCCATAAAGGTCATAATGAAATAGTCTAGGGCCTGGTAAATAGTGGGGAGTCTATAAGTGGACCCCAGTCTGTATTACATATTAATGCCAGAAACTCTTCTAGGTTAAATTTTGTCATATTTCTGGATTCCTGAATTATGAGTGAGGGGCTTAAAAATTATTGTGCCACACACAGTAGACTGGAGAGTGGTTGATGAGGCAGTCAGGCAGTACACCAACTGACGTGATTCTGTGGGGGCAGTTGGATGCAATCCAATCCAAATGCATTGTAGTACTTGTCTTGGAGTTTTGGCGAGTGGGTCCGATTACATGTTGAGTAAAGTTATTGCCATAAATGATTCCATGTGTTACTTTTTTGTGAGGACAACCAGTCATTACTAAAGTCACTACAAAGTACTGTATCTTGTGAGGGTAGATCAGCTAGGGAAGAAAAAAGGAAGGAAGGAAGACGGCTGATAGCATCTTTTGGAGGGAGATACATACAACCGACTTAGAGTTTTTTTTACATTACCAAGAATTAAGGAGGTAAATAAAGATTCTACTGAGGAAAGTTTATCCGCCGACGAGGGAATTTTTAAAGCATTTAGACTAGATTTTACATAAATTAAGACACCACCTCCTTTTTTTACATGCACTATCTTTTCTAAAACAAGAGTAACTTAGTAGGTCTGCCTCATGTGGCTGTATACAGGGTTTTAACCAGGTCTCACTTATGCCCAGGACGTCCAGGTTGTGTACAGTATATCAGTCCAGGCGTGAATTTCAGCCATCTTGGGTCGTAGACTTTGTAAATTTAGGTAAGCAATCTTGAGGCCTTTTGTAACTGGCCAATTGTGTAAGAAAGATGCTGCAGGAGTAAATAGGTACAGAATACTGAATGCAGGTACTGAATAATGGAACTACGGGCCCAGGATTTAATTCAACATCCCCAGCACAGGTAATGACTTGGAATAAGCAAAGTAATATTGTTAAAATTAAGGTGGATAGATAAAGAGGTATATGAACAGTCCTATCTAGAGAGTGCACAGAGATCCACGCACCCATCCCTAGGTAGAAAGCATCCTTTTTACAAATAATATAATTGTGGGGTAGGACGATCTCAGAATCAGGAGCTCTAACGGGAATGGATGAAGAATCGGAGGGTGGGTTGATTAGACTATGGGCAATGAGGGTATGTAATAGTGAAAACGATAGAACATATAGATGGTTGATCCTCCTCCCATTGGCTGACCCTTCAATGACTCGCGCTTGCTCCCGAACTCGGTTAATCGGCGCTGCAAGCAGTAGTGCTACCTCTGCACCAGTGGACCAGCCCGAATGTGGAAGATTGGCATGGGGGGCACAGATGAAATATGGTCTTGTTCCCCCAGTGTAACTGTCACGCTCACCTAGTTCCTGAAGCTAGTCTTGTCTAACTTTGTGCCTGCTGCCAAGAGAGGTTCTACCTTGGGCATGCCCCCAACCGCCCCCAACTGTCTGACTGTGTGACTCAGCAGATAGTATGGATCTGGGTCAGAGAGACATGTATGCAACCCCCTCCCCGAATGCCTTGTGCTGAACTCCTTTCACATTTTCTGAGGAATCTGCTACCTCTTTAAGAAAACCCTGTATCCACCCTCTGCAACACAGCCTTTAGCCACAGGTAAATTCCCAAGTGGCAATGTTACACTTGGACCAGATCTTCTGTTTTTTTATTTTTTTAATTTTATGCATCTTTTATTGTACATTGCTTATACTTCCAATCTCTGGGTTGGGGTACGTTGACCCTGGTGACCCCCCCAGCCTTATCTGCTGTGATCCCTGCCATCTCTTCCAGTGGGATTCTCTACAGAGCAGTACCCATGGGTGCCATGAACTGTCATTAAAAAGTTAACATGGTAGGGCTGGCCTGTCAGTGCAGTGGTACGGCTATGACTCACTATGTCAGTGACCCAGATCTGGAAATGAGCTGAGGGTGCTGGGGGCAGACCAGAAGGAGGAGGCTCAAATAATCCAGTGGAGGAGAAGGGAGGGAAGTAACATCACACTTCACTACCACCACCTGTGAATGCACAGGTGATAGTGTGGCAGACTTGGGGTAGGAAGGGGAGTAGGAACTACAGGCCTATTTTGTTATTAAGTCAGGATTATAAAATGTTGGCCAAAATACTATCTAATAGATTACAACCAGTTCTAAACAAATTACTAGGACAAGAGAAGGTTGTTATTTTTGACATGTAAATCTGAGGAAGACAATGTGAAGAGGTTAATAAATACTATTTCGGTGTCTAACAAGCACAGGATACTGGAGGCTCGATTTTCAAAGCCCTGAAAGTGCTGCAAGCCCTTGATGCATCAATCGTTTGGCACACAGGCCTTGCGGCATTGTCCCGGCTGGCAATTGGGATTTTCAGTCCAGAGCACCAGATGCTGCAAATTAGATCAGGTTTTCCTTAGTCTAACTTGTTCCATTTGAGGGACCCATTTTACGGGGCTTGTGCCAAACCTTTGGTGCAAGCTGCCGTTAAATGAGGAAACTGTCTGAACTGTGCCTGATGTACTAAAAATCGAGTGTAGTTGCAGCGAAGGGGTTTGGTGCAGCTGCGCTGAATAACAGGTGTGATGGGGGGCCTTGATGCAAGCCCTACACCCCCCTTCGAAAATCGAGCCCCAGGTGTTACAATAGCTTTAGATATGATGAATGCATTTGATGCCCTGGAGTGGAATTTTATCAGCACTGTACTTAATACATCTGGACTTCGTTATGCACTTGGAACCTGGGCCCACATCCTTTGTAAACAGCCCTCCACAACAATTATTACTAATGGTAAGATTTCTCCTTACCTTAAATTGTACTGAGGAACAAGGCAAGGCTGCCATCTTTCCCCTTACCTATTTATCTTTTCCATTGAACCCCTGATACAACTTACTGCTAAATCCCCCAGGATACATGGAATTAAAGTTGGGAAATCAGTTCAAATGACATTTGCTTATGTACACAATCTGCTATTAACACTTAATAGACCCCTGGACTCCTACAGTGTTCTTAAAACACCACTTAAACAATTCAGTCTCTGGTTTAGCAGTTCAATGGAGCAAATAGAGTCAGGTGTTGACTCATATCCGAGTCCAGCCTGTTTTGTGTAAGACCTGTACCAAGTAACCTAGCATTTGAATGTTAGCCTATACTGTTTCTTGTAACAATGTGGAATTGTATCTCTCTTCAATCATTAGTAATGTCTGTTTATAATCTCAGTGACGTAGAACCTTTGTAAATGAGTCTCTGACACAAACGTATTTCTGAATCCAAATAAATAAATAAAAAATAAATAAAAACTCAGATCATACTACTCTTCTGTCCTAAATTACTTGAAATATATCTCAAAAGGCAATCCAGTGAAGATGTACTACTAAATGAATTACAATACCTGGGCCAAACATTCATTTATTTATTTTAACATCTTACCTTACCTCTGAACGGGTGCGTGACCTGGGAGTGATACTTAACGATGGTCTGACCCTTTGCCATCAGGTGTCTGCAGTCATCAAGTTAGCCTTTTACCACCTTAGGAACATTGCCAGGATTAAGCACGTTGTTCCGTCCAGTGACTTGCCTATCTTGGTCCACACCTTTGTGACCTCGCGCCTTGATTACTGTAACTCCCTGTACCTAGGGCTTCCCGGGGTTAATATCAGCCGCTTGCAGCTAGTGCAGAACGCGGCTGCACATTTATTGACTGGGGCTTCAAGGAGATCTCATATAACCCTAGTGCTGCGCGATCTGCACTGGCTACAGTTCAGTGGCAGATCACCTTTAAGGTAGGTTTGTTAACCTACAAGGCCTTACATGGACTGGATCCGGACTACTTGAAAGAACGTCTGATTCCTTACACCCCTATGCGACAACTCCACTCAGCTGATGAGGGGTTGCTGGAGATTCCGAGGGTTAGATTGAAGTCATCTGGGGCACAGGCTTTTATGTTCGCTGCCCCATCCCTCTGGAATTCTCTACCTCGTTAGCTACGGGAGTGCAGGACTGTGGGGAGTTTTAAGCAGGCAATGAAGACCTTTCTATGGGAAAAAGCATTTCCTGATTCTCTTTGATTTTATGCTTATTTATTGTTTAACTGAGTGTGTTTGTATTTGTGAAGTGCTTTGATATTCTGAAAGGCGCTATATTAAATAAAATTATTATTATTATTGTTAACATTGGTAACCAGAAAGGCATACTGAGCCAAGAGTTGTTTTTGTGCTGCGACCCAAGGGAGGGGAACAGCGGAAGAACAGCAGCACAACACAAAGTAGAAAAACACTGAGCAACATTTAGTAAAAAACAAAAAACTAAATTTAAATAAATACAAAAAGTTGTATGTGCAGAGAATAAAGTGCAGTGCAGGTTAACAAGAATGCCTACCAAGTGCATATTCAGAAGTGGCAACAATACTTGGTGAGTAGGAGCAATATTGACGACTGGTGATTGACCTGAGGGGCGAGTTATTGCCTAACCTCATAAAGGAGGGATAAAACTGTAGTGGTGTGGAAGGTAGCCCAAGGCTGGGGCGGGGACCCAGATGGGTGCCTACCAGCATGGTTAAGGCATGGCCATGGAGGTATCAGGAAGAAGGGTAACAGGAACAGGTGGGGAAGGGTTGACGTTTCAACTGGTGCTTGAGGCAGCCTGCAGATGGGGAGAGGCAGAGGGAGGAAAGGAGTTGTTTCCAGAGTAAGGGAAGTTGATAGGAGAAGGCAGATTTCCCAGCAGAGGCGCAGGGGTGAGTAGTGGCAAAAGAGTGATGGTTCCTGGAATGGAGGGGACAGGAAGTAGGGGGGAGCTGGAAGAGCAGAGAGGTGAAGTAAGAGGGAAGTGAACCAAACCAGTATTTGGATATGAAGGGGCTACAGTGAGCCTGGTGACAAAACGGTAGCAGGAAGATGGATAGGGATGAATGCCATGAGCAGTGGTAGGTGTGTGGGGGGGTTGGTAGCAGAATGGCAGAAGGAGTTGCAGAGAGTGTCCACTCTGGCAAGGACATTGGAAAGGGTGGTGCTATAGACCACATACACATAGTCAAAGACAAGGAGCACCATTTTGGTAAGATGTTCCCTGCAGGCATGTGGAGATAAGCAGTCTTTGTTGCTGTACAGGGCACTGAGCTTGGGATGGGGTTCTGCATGGATGGCACTGATGTACACTTAGAAGTCAAGCTTACTGTCTGGCCACACTCCAAGGTACTTGATGGTCTGAACTGCTTCAAGAGCCATGCCATCCAAAGTGGTGAAAATGGGGGTGGGGGGGTGAGTCTGTGAGTCTGGCCAGTTTCTGAATGGCCCCATAGGTCATGGACGCCATTTGTTTAGAGCTAACTCTCAGTTGACTGGATTGGAATCAGTGCAGAACATTGTTGAAGTCCTGCTGGAGTAGATCTTCCACACCTGTGGTGGAGGGACCGGAGGTGACGATGACTGTGTCATCTGCATACATGTGGATATGTGAGTTGGCAAAGGCAGAGGGGAAGTCATTCAGGACAATGGAAGAAAGGATGGGACCCAGGATGGAGCCCTGTAAGACCCCAGTCTGGGTAGGGAGGAGAGGTGACAGGACACCTCCAACTTGTACCAACTGTTGTCAACCCATTAGGTAGAAACAGAACAGCAAAGTTGAGAGCTGAGAGGCCAGAAGAACTCAGGCTTGTTCAGAAGGAGTGGCTGGGATACTGAGTCGAGCACTTTAGCCTGATCAATGACTATTGTGGCCATAACGTGCCTCGATACATCCTGGAGAAGACAGAATCAGTGACACACAGCAGGGAGGAGACAGTGGAAAGGTGCTTCCAAAACCAGACTGGTAGGGAAGCTAGAAGATGAAAGGAAGTTGAGGAGTCCAAGGTGGGCCAGTTTCTCTTGCAGTTTAGAGAGGGAGAGGAGGAGGGAGATGGAACGAAAGTTGCCAGAGGAGGAGGGATCACACACCCTTTGTGAAGTGGAATAACTTTGGCCAGTTTCCAGGGCTGAGGAACAGCACTGAGAGAGACTAAATGATTGAGCAGGTGAGTAAGGGGAGCTGCAATGGCAGGGGCTGAGAGGTGGAGGATCTTGGTGTCCAGACCATCAAGGCTAGACTTTGATGGCCTGAGGGAGGAAAGGGCAAGCAGGGTTTGCTGGATGGTGACAGGGATTAAGGGGTGAGGAATGAGGAAGGGAGCAGAAGGGGGAAGGAAAAGAACCACAAGGGGAGAAGAATGGTGAGCAAAAGTTTGAAGAACTCACTGAAGTGAGCAGCAACAGAGGCAAGATCAGACACAGGTGAACCATTTACCTTGAGGACAGGGGAAGCGGACTGGGCAGGGGGCTCAAGAAGTGAGTGGATAGTCTTTCAGAATTTAGCTGGGGCATTAAAGGTTTTCTGCAGGCTGGCCTTAATCTAGTGTGACTTTTGCAGCCTGGACAGCTTTTGCACAATTGTTCCTCAGAGGAAATGAGGGGCTCTGTTTTCAAAAGCCCAAGAATGCCGCACGCCTGTGGTGCGCCGATCATATGGTGCATGAGGCTCGTGGCATTCTCCCAGTGCCAATTGGGATTTTCACTCTCATGTGTGAAATAACACAAGTTAGACCAGTCTCCCCCCCGGTCTAACTTGTGGACCTTTTTTACAGGGCTTGCGCCAAATATTTGGTGCAAGCCGCTGCAAAGAGTGGAAAGTGTCGTAACTGCACCCGATGTATTGAAATCGGGTGGAACTGCACCAAAGTAGTTTTGTGCAGCTGTACCAAAGAATGGGGTTGATGCAAAGCCTGTGTCAACCTTTGAAAATCAAGCCCAAGGTCCGGAGATGAGTGGGAGCATTTGCAGCAAAGATTTAAAACAGTTCCCTGATATTAACGTATTTACCTCTTTAAGAGATCTTCACACTGACTTTGGAAGATGGGATAAACTTAATTTATCCCTAGTGGGGAAAATTAACACAATAACAATGGCAGCAGTGCCAAAGTATATTATATTCTGCAAAATGTACCACTGACTATAGACAAGAATCATTTTTAGAAAATAGAAACACTAAGAAATTTTATGGGGACACAAACCTCTGTCCCTCTATGTTTCTAAACAGTCGGCTCCCCCAGAAGCTGGAGGTTTCACCCTACCTTGGAGGGAAAAGTATTACTGGGTCTTTATTTCTAAACAAATTCTTCAACATATGCATACAGCCTTAACCCTTAAAGGGATACTAGCAACCCCCTTAGGCCTCAAACTGCCTCTAGTTTCAAAAACACATTTTATAACTGCTTAAATTTTATAGAATATGCTGACGTGTAATAAGAGTAGATCAAGGAGCTGAAACAAAACAAGGTTGGGTATAATTACACCATCAACATGCATTTCAGTCCTGCTAAGAAAGGAAGCAGATCAAGTGGCCACATCAATGCATTTTAGAGAAGGTAAGCTATTGTAAAATGTGGGATTCTAGCAAGAAATAACACAATGCAAAAAGGCTGGCAATGTCCCTTTAAGCCCACACTGTAGTTGGATATCGAAGCACAGTTGTTAGCCGCACATAATCTTTTTGATTTTATTTTGATCCCCATGCCAGGATTCCTTAGAGACAACCCAATAATGGAAGGATCTGTTAAGATACTTAAAAAATTGTTTTTCAAGTGAGTCCGAAGCTTGCTTCAATCAGTGAACTCTCCTTACGGAACAATACACACATCTTATACAAAAGGCACTCCTTTGAAAGACCCAGGATGGAGCACACTTTGAATCAATAGGCTGTCTAGAGTTATAGGTAAGGATTCTAAAATTCTATTGACATTTGAGAAACACGGGTAGACATCTAAAATTCATAGACTTCATTTTTGTTTCTATGTCCAGCTAATGGGAGCTTTACATCATGCTGGATCCAAATTACACCCTTCCTGATTGGTTCCAGTTCATTAAACTGTCTAAACTCAAGAAAGGAGCTAGCCTGCTTTATAAAATATTTTCTCAGCCTGATGTCCACCTAACTAACTCACCAGAAAGGAAATGGGAAGGAGTTTGATATAGCAGTACCACCTGAAAAGTGAGAATTAGGCTGGAATATTGCACAGAAGCACAGGGAAGGTTGATTCAACATAAAATCCTGCACTATTACTACTATTATTCCCCTCTCAGACTGGAAAATATGGGTTTCTTACTAGGTGGAGCAGGCTGGAAATGTAAAGCTAAGCATGGAGTTGCCCCCAAATTAGTCAATTAGGGGATTTAATCCTAGATATATGCTTTATAGTGGTTAACCTGCATCTCCCCCCACCAGCATTGTTGTAGAAATATTTCCAGATGACCTCATTCTAAATAAATACCAAAAACATTGGCTTCTAGCTTTTGCACTATTGGCACCAAAAGGTTGATTCTGTCTAATTGGAAAACAGAAATAATCCCAACCCTAGAGGATTGGTTTAAGTGTATGGGAATAACAACTAATAATGGAAGGATTACCTATATGCTCTTAAAGAAATGAGATGTTTGATAAGATATGGGGCCCCTTTCAACGTGTCTTGAACAGATAATCAGTACAGTTCTGCAGTACGTAATGTATGGCAAACCAGTCAGCTCTATGTTGTAGCACTCTTAATTCTGGGTTATTATTTTATCCACACAAGCTCATTATTATCATCTCTTCAGAGATACTTCAGTTTCCTTCTGTACAACAACAAATTATTTGTATGACTCTTCCATGTTTCTTACCTTTTGTTCCAATATATAGTTAATTAGTAGGATTTTTTGTTTCTTTTTTATCCCTAAATCTATATTGTATTGTGTTTTGAATGAAAATAAACTTTTTACTGTAAAAGAAAAAGAAGAGAAACATAGAATGTGATGTGATGTGACGGTAGAAAATGACTGGGAGTCCATCGACACTGCTGAAAAAGTTTCCCAGGACCTAATGTCAATCCAGGGACCTACCTTCTACCCTTCAGCTCACCCCCCAATCCTGTACTGGGAGAGTAGCCCACGTTTTGTGCTCTTACTCTGTCCCGCCCATGTTTGAAACCCTCCATGGTCTTTGTGCCCACCACCTCAGCAGACAGACTGTTCCATGGCTCCACCACCCTTTCTGTAAGGTAGTACTTCCTCACATCCCTCCTGAAGCCCCCTCCCCCGCAGTTTCCATTTATGCCCGCATGTCAACGAGCTGGTGCTCCTGTTGAATAACTTTGTGTGCGGCACTCTATTTATGCCCTTCAGGAACTTAAAACTTTCAGTCATATCTCCCCTTTCTCTTCTGGCTTCTAGTGAATACATGTTTAGCACTCTCAGTCGCTCCTCGTAAGAGGACGTCTTTATGTGCTTCGCTGGGTTCTGCTCAGGATGCGGCAGTTTGGACTTTGGTCCCCGTGCCTCACTAGAGATCGTGAAGGTGAAACTAAGAGGTAAATCCACAGCAGCATCATGGCTGAAAATGACCAGAAGGCAGTCAGATCTGCCCACCAGTGGAGGAGAAAAAAACAAAATTTGAAAAAAAAGAAGAAAGCAACATGGTTTTTCTTTTTTCTTCCTTGCCCCCCCCCCACCAGCACCTTTCAGCAGCATACAGATCCAACAGCCTGCCTGAATGATTATTGAGTTACCAGGCCAGATTTTGTAAATGGATTCCATGAACAAAGGGGGAAAAAAGGAAAAACCCAACAGGCCTCTAGAACTCCAGGGCAATAACAGTGCAGAATACACTGCATGAGGAATCCATTGACGTACATTGCAGAAATGGGTTTAAAGCCCTGTTTACACAGTGGCAGCGATTGAAAATATCCACTGCTCCTCACTTGCTGTGCTGTCTGCAGACTCAGCAATTCGTGTTTACACAGTCCCCCCTTATTGCGCCACAAGTCATGCCTTGGGGTGGCTGTTCCTTCAGTGGAGGCGTGTTTCCTGATTCCATGAAAAAAGGACTGCAGCGGATTGAGTGCATAATTGCATTTACAGTACTGGAAAATGCGCTTGCTCTGAAATGGGTACCCTCTCCTGCATCGATCCAAAAACACGATCCGAATGCATCCTGAGGTGCTCTGGTGAGTGTCCTTATGGTGACATTTGCAGTGCAGCAACCACTGTGCATGGGTTGATGTGCTGCAAATGTGGTAGTGTAAACAGGGCTTAAGAGTGTCAGGAACAACACTGTTTCAGGAAAGCACACAGCACCATGTCTACACTCATAGAGTTTACCAGCTATTCATATGAGGCCCTGGACAAAGGTAACCTAGTTGGATCTATCTTCATAGACCTCACTAAGGCTTTCGATACTGTTAACCATCAAATTCTCATAACCAAACTACTGGCCCTGGGATTGTCCCCAGAAATGGTGACATGGTTTCAAAGCTACCTCTCACAAAGAACTCAACGTGTAAAAATAAACGGTGCAATGTCTGACCCAAGAATAGCCTCCCTCGGAGTCCCTCAAGGGTCAATCCTTGGCCCCTTACTATTTAGCTTATTCATAAACTCCCTGCCCAGGCCTGTCCTACTAACATGTTACTGTATGCCGACAATGCAGTAATCTTTACTAGAAGCAAACAACTAAGTCAACTGAATAAGGAACTCCAAGACAGCTTCCAAATGTTAGAACACTGGTTCCAACAAAATAAGCTACTGCTAAACTATAAAAAAACAAAAAGCAGCTGTTCTCTACACCCCATGTGAAAAAAAAAAGGCAAGCCTGCTGTCAATACACAGTCGTGACGGTGTGCGACTTGAACAAGTAAGCTCATTTAAGTATCTTGGATTGCACCTAGATGAAACCCTCTCCTTTATGCCTCGCATAGACCATGTTGTCAAATCAGTCAGCCTTAAGCTAGGTGTACTTTATAGGCACAGGAACTTTATGACACCCAGTGCCTTGCGGCTAGCCATCAGTAGTTCACTGCAGTCCTCAACTGACTATGGGCTGGTTATTTACAGCTCTGCAACAGACGCAGCTCTAACAAGGATTAAGCTGCTACTCAACAAGGCGTGCAGGTGCACCCTCAGAACAGACAGACTAACACGTACATGTACCCTATACTCTCAAACCGGCAGGCTCCCCTTACACAGCAGGATTAGGTATCAAATATGTCTGCTGGCAAAAAAAGCCAAATTAAACAGTTAACTCTCTGTTACTGAGAGTGCATGTTGATGCAATAATTCTCCTGAGCCTGAAAAGTGTTCAATTTGTTTTAAAATATACTATTTTAGAACTGTTTTTGTACTTGTATTGTGTGTACAGCACTTCCTGGTTTGAGTATACAGGGGCAGTGTGGGAACTAGGAGGACTGTGCTGGTTGTCCCTCCTGAAAACAGCATTTCCTCACTGTTCTCTGAGCTCTACCAGGGGACACTGTTAAACTTTCGTTACATCTTGCCTTTTTAAGGGCTATTCTGTGCCCTACACTTATTTTGGGCTGCTTTTTTGCTAGCGAAACCGGAAGTTGCGCGACGACGCACTTCCGGTTTGGCTGGCATTAAATCACTCGCACTAGCGAGCGGGCAGCAGTTAACTCTCTGTTACTGAGAGTGCATGTTGATGCAATAATTCTCCTGAGCCTGAAAAGTGTTCAATTTGTTTTAAAATATACTATTTTAGAACTGTTTTTGTACTTGTATTGTGTGTACAGCACTTCCTGGTTTGAGTATACAGGGGCAGTGTGGGAACTAGGAGGACTGTGCTAGTTGTCCCTCCTGAAAACAGCATTTCCTCACTGTTCTCTGAGCTCTACCAGGGGACACTGTTAAACTTTCGTTACATCTTGCCTTTTTAAGGGCTATTCTGTGCCCTACACTTATTTTGGGCTGCTTTTTTGCTAGCGCGAAACCGGAAGTTGCGCGACGATGCACTTCCGGTTTAGCTGGCATTAAATCACTCGCACTAGCGAGCGGGGTCGTGGGGAGCGCGCTGAGACTGCGCAGAGACACGCTGCCTTAGCGCAGTCTATCGTGTCCATCGTGGTCATTGGGACAGCGGTCTAACAACAGTCATACTGGTTCTATATATAGAGGAAGCCCAGGTACTGTACTTATAGTTAGTGTTATCACTTACTACCATAATGAAAAGAGCAAACAATACTGCACGTCCTGTGAAATGTACGCAATACGCAAACATATTGCCAATTACATTTGTGACAGGTGTATATTAGTTAAATCACTACAGGATGAAGTAACTTGACTCCTTAATCCTGTAGAAATAGTTCCTGATGTTACCCAACATGCTATTGACCCAGAAATTGAAGCTTTAGAAGAATACATTGACCATATGTCCTTCCTACTGGAAGCCAATAATATGCCCCCCTTCCATGATAATGGACTTCAGGGTACTTCAGAAATAAATCCTTCTTATAATGATACTAATAAGACTCCCTTAAACCCTCAGGGTACCTTAAGAAAAAAGACTGTTTTTAGCGAAAAACAAAAAACTTCTTCAACCCCTCAGTGTTCTCATCCCCCCCCAGAACCACTGATATTTACTGATACCACTTCTTGGTCTACCATTGCATCCTCAAAAATCAATAAAAGAATTAATTCACAGGTAGGGGAGACTAACACTTCCCCCTCAATCATATTACGCAACTCTTATGAACCATTGGTCTCTCTCTCAGTCGATGACACTTGTAATCCTAATATTGAACCAAGAAATGTTCAGGGCGACATCCCCCTCCTTCTTCCTCATAATAATATTACCCCCACTCAGGTCTTTGTATTAGGTGACTCCACGATTAAATTCATAGATCGAACCATCTGTAACCCTGATAAAATAAATAGGACTTGTTCAAGTTACAGGGGGCTAGGGTTTCTGACATAACTGCCATGACCAAAACTGCTTTACGTGCAGCAGGCAACAATCCATTAGTTATAATCCATGCTGGGACTAATGACATCACTAAAATCCCATTACAACAACTTAAACAAGACCTAGTTGCTCTCTGTAATTTATTAAATGAGAGAGGCTGTAATATCGGCATATCTGAAATTCTTCCAGTGCCCCGAGCCTCCTTCTATATCCAAAGGAAGATTAAATCACTAAATGAATGGCTCCGAAAATGGTGCTTAAAACAAGGCATAGCTTGTCTCACACATTGGGAGGAATTCAGTGATAACCCCTCCCTATTTTGCTGGGATGGTCTCCATCTCAGCTCAAGGGAAGTTCTCTCTTGTTCGTCAGTTTTATCATTTATCAACAATAATTTAAACTAAAACGAAGGGGGAGACTGGCCCAAAAAGCCATCTCTTAATACATTACATAAGTTGAACATCCTATCCTGTAATGCTAGAGCACTTAATAAAACCAAAATGGCAGAATTAGAGCTGAAAATTCAGGAATCTAACATAGGATTGATTGCTATAACTGAAACATGGGGAAACCAGGATAAACAGTGGATAATGAATATCCCTGGATTTAAACATTATTATAAAAATAGAGCTAATGAACAAAGGGGGGGAGGGGTCAGTCTTTATGTCACCAATAATATTCCTTCTTTCGAGACCTCGATATCAGTATTTACAGAAAGCGTCTGGGTTTATTTGCAACCTAAAGGACATCCCCAGATCCTGGTTGGAAATTGTTATCGTCCACCCTCTTCGGATCTTACCTATCTCAATCAACTATCTTCAGAAATTACTCAAATAGCAGATAAAGGTTCAATAATAATTTAGGGACTTTAATCTTCCATCTATAAATTGGGATACACTTTCTGGACATAATTTATATGACTCACAGCTGATTTCAACTATTACAGATCTTGGCCTTACCTAACAAGTTAGAGAACCTACACGAGGGAATAACATTTAGATTTAGTTTTACTAATATGAAGGCCTCCTTGTCCAATTTAGGGTGCTGGACCCCTGGCAATAGTGATCACATGACAATTAATTTTCTATGTCTCTGGTTCATACAAACCCCATTAATAATTGCACGATAAAACAATATGAGAAAGCAAATTTCTCAAAATTAATGAACATCTTATAGCTATACCCTGGGACTCAGTACTGCACTCTTAATGCTAATGATGCATGGAGCACCTTTAAAAAAAACGATATAGTCTAGAAGAAAATATGTACCTGAAAGAAGGAAGTATAACAATAAAGGCAAGGTCCCTGCCTGGTATAATAATAATATCAGAAAACTTAGCATTCATAAACAAAAATTATTTACTTTATTAAAAAGTGCAAACCGGAAGAAAAGGAGGATAACTTTATTAAGTAAAGAAAGCACTTAAAAATCTAAAACATCAATTATCCCCACAAACGGAATTTAGAATTTAGAATTGCCCATACTAAGGACTCATATAAAGTCTTTATTCATATCTAAATAACAAAAGGGTAATATAAATAAAATAGGTCCATTAATTATCGATAATACAACCATCCTCTCAGATAAGGTGACTGCAACAGAGTTTAATAAGTATTTTGCTCTGTCTTCGAACAGGATAAGGAGCCTATATTGATTACTAATACCACCATATCCCATAGTTACTCTATCACTATTTCCGATACTTATAAACTTCTGAAAACCTTGAAACCAACTACTAGCTCAGGCCCTGACGGTATTACATCTAAATTTCTTATGGGAACATATAATAGTATTGTCATTCCACTTACAATTATCTTTAATAAATCACTTGCAGAATCTAATGTGCCCGTTGATTGGAGAACAGCTACTGTAACACCGATCTTCAAAAAGGGGGTGCATTATAAGGCTGAAAATTATAGACCTATCAGCCTCACCTCCATTCCATGTAAATTATTAGAAAAATATATTAAATATATAATTGATGAGGAAATGGTCGCATTAAAAATAAATGATACCACACAACATGGATTTAAACCCGGCACTCATGTACTACTTAATTTGCTATCTTTTTACAATCTAGTTAGCAGTTATCTTGACTTAAAATCTCAGTAGATGTCATTCTGTTAGATTATAGTAGGCGTTTGATAAGGTCTCACACTATATTAATAAAAAGCTAGTAACATTAGGATTTTCTGAATGTATCGTGTCTTGGGTGAACAGTTGGTTATACAATAGAACTCAAACGGTTAGAATTAATGGGAAGTATCGGAAGAAAGATCTGTGACAAGTGGGTCCTCAGGGTTCCGTGTTGGGTCCCACCTGTTTGGTATTTTATTAGTGATCTTACTATCTTATCACAGAATATGTTGTCTAAATTTATGGATGACACTAACTTAGGGGACCTGTTGATAATGAAATCAACAGGAATATCATAATAAATGACTTAAAAAATTGAATCTTGGGCAGTAACCAATAAGATGTCATTTAACGTGTTGAAATGTTCTGTGTTGCATTTTGGCAAAAAATCTAAAACAAACATATAATCTTAATAATATCAAACTTGAGAATCTGTCGTGGAAAAGACTTGGGTATATTGGTTGATAATGGCTTGTCATTTTCAAACCATTTTAACAAAGTTACAAATAAAGCCAATGCTCTTTTACAGGATAAATAATACTTTTGTTCTTAAAACAGAAGAATGTATTATGACTTTATATAAGACTCATGTTAGACCCCATTTGGATTATGGCTCACCCCTGTGGAGTCCATACTTAGTTAAGGATATCACAAAAATTGAGAGGGTTCAAAGAAAGGCTACAAAAATTATACCCCACCTTTCTCGCTTTGATTATGAAACTAGGCTTCATAAAACCAAGTCATACTCATTGGAAACTAGAAGACTAAGAGGAGATATCCTTCAATTATTTAAAATCAGATTATCTCCCACATTAATGAAATCTTGTGGATTGTCTTTGCATCCAGAAAAATTGTAGCCAGAATACATAATAAACAAATCAAAATTGAGAAAACAAGAACAAATAGAAGACAGCAATTTTTTAATATTACAGCTCCAAGAGTTTGGAATTCCTTGCCACAGGAAATTGTTGATTGCCAGAATATTGACACATTTAAGTTTAAATTAGATAGATGGCTTTTGAATAGAACATAAACTGTTAATGATCCACATTGTGTGGAGGACATTCTCGATGGGCTTTGGCCTTCTTATGTCCTAACTACCAAGTTACCAAGTTACCAAGTAAACCTAACCCCTGCCTCCCTGAAGAAGCTTTTCCAACTGACTAAAATCACTGAACGTGCCAGAAGTAGAACTAGAAATGCACTCCAGGTCCTCTTTAGACACACCATCCTAGCACTAAGGTCCCTAGTTTATAGGGGCCCTAAATGGTTAAATGAACTCCCTTACACGCTTCATGAGTTGAATAACATTGCCCCTTTCAAAGTGGCACTCCGGAACCGCCTATCCCAGTCTGATGGATGTGTCTGCTATACCCAGCCTCCCCCTCTTAGACAAGCAGCACATCCTCCCTCCAACCTCCAATACTTCGCCTTTAAGTAAAACATGACAAGGCCATGCTGGCTGCGTAATTGCACCTTTATGTCCTATTGCAGCTACACCTCTTTGTCCTATGTACTACCCACAATTGTCTGTACAAGTTTGTTTGATTCACTGAGGAACTGCTATACTTGTGTAACTCTAAAATGTCTCTGCACCTTGATTTTTGATGTGGAACCTTTGTAAACGAGTTCTCTAGCTCAAAGTTTATGTAATCCGAATCTGTAATAAATAAATAAAAGAGTTATGTTGATTATTGTGTATGAGAAAATCTCATCTGTGCATAACAGTGCCATCTAGTAGCGAAAGCTGTGAATAACAGTCAAAATTGAAGCCATCTAGTGGTGGTCAGTTAGACTGCAAGCATGGGGCACTCGAATTTCCAAGCTGGGGAAGGGGGGAATTTCCCATTGGTTGAATAGTTAGAGGTGCTGCCTTTTGGACTCAGGGTCTCATTTTTTTTTTTTTTATTATTTAGTCTGCTTTTTCCACTCACTCTGCTTTCACTGACTACTATCTCTCCCCCAGCCCTGTCACCTGCCGTCCCTGGGACTTACCTCTGACCTTTTAGTACCTAATGGTTTACCTCGTCTGTTGGCAGAGCCTTCTGGGTTCCGCAGGCCCGGGGAAGAGTTTAGCTAGGTTGCGGTCAGCAGCCCAGTAAATGTTGCAGGACCTGCGAGAAGAGCGGTGGTGTCATTCTGCTGTCAACGAGGTTGTTTTTTTTCTTCTTCCCTTGTTCCTATCCCTGGACACCTTGCAGGCTAGGACTGAGTTGATGTCGGTACACTAGCGCACTGACATCTCAGCTGGGAGGCACCCAGCCCCCCCATCATGGCTTCCCTTGCACTGCCAGCTGTGGTTACCCGGGTGGCATTGCTACAGAGGCACTCACGGACCTGGGAGCTTTTGAAAGAAGTCCTGCTGATACTGGCCATCACAAAGAAATTTCTGAAACTGGAGCTGTGGCACTTGTCCTCTTTCCCATACCCTCCTAGGGCCAGCACTACCCATCTATGCTGCCCTCTTGCCCCACCTAGACCCAGAACAATATAAAGCAGTGCACAAATGACAAGCGTAATCAGAATTTCTATAACTCAATAGTTGTTTATTAAATACACCGCTGTGTTCAAGCCCCTAGCGCCTCGGCTCTGTGCCTTCTAGGTGGCCTTAGCTGACAAACAAGAGATCATACCACAATTAAATACATAGTTTGTTCAGTGACATCATACAATAAAGTGATTAACCAATTATCCTATGAACTAAAATACAAAATATTCATTCATCCTATTACTTGATACACACAGTGTCACTATCATATTAATCATCTGTGGTCCTTAGCAAAAAGTAACAAAAGACTGAAAAAAAAAAGACAATCAAACTGGCTTCATATCAATAATTTTAAGTAGCAGTACACCAGATATTTCAAATGTTAGACTGGGATCTACTAAATGGGATACTCCAAATCTTAACAAACTTTGTTTAATGCATACTATTACAATTAACAATTTTACAAGGGGAAAACTTATCTCAACACACACAGTAAGAAGAGTTACAGGACATAAATTTCTTAAAGCTGTACTGTCTAACATTTCTTAAAGCTGTACTCTATATAACAATCCCTCCTGACTTAGCTAGAAAGTTCGTAAGTCAATAATTCAGAAAATAGTATGAAGCTATCAAAGTTATTACTGTGGTGTCCCTTTTAGTCATGTCATTAGGCTATATCTCTACATGTCCATCCTCTTTGGTGGACGTTTTACACATCCTGACTGATGTGGTAGTACTGGAGGCTGTTGCTCTGGAATCTGATTAGCATCAGCTACATCTTGTCTCAATTGCTATGGTTCCACTATCTCTTCCTGTTCTTGTTCTGGAAGAAATAATGCTGGATAACTACCCCGACTCTGGGTATCCCTTCTTTGTCCTGTCACAATTCTAGTACGTAATTGGTTCACATGTTTTTTCACTCTCCTCCGATTAGTCAGTCAAACACTATAGACAACATTTCTGAACTTTTTTTCCACCTCGACTTCTATCCATCTCTTCGGCCTGCATACATCCTGATTCACACAAGGTCATTGGGTTTGAAGGATCCGGTGATAGGAAGCATTTCAGTTCCTGACTTATAGCCCAGAGGGTGAAGAAGGTCCAATTGAGTTTGAATCTGACGTCCAAACAACAATTCTGCAGGGGATATTCCCGTGACACAATGTGATGTTGTTCTATACATTGCATGAAAGTCCAAAAAGGGCTATTTGTATTGCCGTCAGTGTAGTAGGACTAGCTTTGTCCATACTCTTTTTAAAAGTCTTAACCAGGTGTTCTACTTCGCCATTTGAACTTGGATGGTAGGGAGGTGAGAAAATATGGTGGATACCACGTTGCTGGCAAAATGCTTGGAATTCAACAGACATGAACTGTGGTCCATTATCCGAGACAATCACATTGGCAAAAAAAACCATGGGTAGCAAATATAGATTTCAAGACTTTAATGGTACTCTCAGTAGTTGTCAAAGACATTTGATGAATTTCTGGTCATTTACTATAAGCATCAGTTAAGAGTAACCACATGGAATTTAAATAAGATCCTGCAAAATCAATATGCAACCTTTGCCAGGGTTTGTGAGGTTGTTTCCAATAGTGAACTGAAGCGCTTGATGGATTTCCCATCGATACAGCACAACTTTCGCATCTTTGCACAACCTGGTATATGTCTCTGTCAAAGGAAGGCAACCATACGTGAAGCCTGGCTAGGGATTTCATTTTAGCAATGCCTGGATGGCCTGCATGCAAAAGAGTCAACGCATTTGAGTGATAACATTGGGGTACTACGACACGCAATCCCCACAGAAGACACCCCTCAGCAATGGACAACTGCCATCTCTTTGTATAGTAAGGTTGTAGTTTACCCAAACAAGTAGTATCTTGTGGCCAATTCTCAAGCGTATACTGATATACTTGTTTCAAAATTACATCTCGACTAGTCGCTTTTGCAATGTCCTCGGCTAGTACTGGAAGCTGATCTAACTGTTGTAGCTCCATTGCACACACAACAGTACAGTCCTCCATATCTTTAAATTGCACTGGAAAACTATCTGGCCCCACCTGGCATACTAATGGTTCCTCTTTAAGTCCCACATTGAACTCCATTTCTTTGGATATTGGTAACCTCGACAAGGCACTACTGGTCAGTTGATTGGTATGTAACCTCAACATTACAGGCAGACAAGATTAATGCCAGTCATTGAAGTCGGCTAGCAGCTGTCTCAGGAATTCCTTCTTCTGGACTGAAAATTGTCACTAGTGGCTTGTGACCCGTCTTCAGGTGAAACTTGTAACCTAGCAAGTATTGGCGAAATTTCTGGACTCCAAACACAATCGTTAATGCCTCTCTCTGAATCTGGGCTTAATTCATTTCAGCTGCAGTGAGTTTGTGTGAAGCATGGGCTATCAGCTTTTCTTATCCTTCTGGATCTGTAGGGAAAAGGATAGCTCCTATACCCACGTGACTAGCATCACAGGCCAATGTGATAAGTAAGTTAGGGTCATAATGAGTTAAATTATTCACATCGGTTATAGAGAGCTTGATAGCTTGAATTGCCTTACTGTGGCCCTTAGTCCACTTCCACGGAGTACCCTTATGTAACAGTTCATTTAGGATAGCCCATTTAGTGGCTAAGCCAGGTATGAAGCAATCATAGTAGCACACCATACCCAAGAATAAGCACAAATCTGAAACATTCTGTGGTTCAGGCATGTGCACAATGGCTTCCACCTTTTCATCATTTGGATGAATTCTGTCTTTGTCAATAGTGTGACCTAAGTACGTGACACTTGGTTGACAAAATTGGTATTTTTTTCTCTCCTCAGTCTGAATCCACTCTGTTGCAATCTCTCTAAAGTCTTATGTAAGTTAAGTAAATGTTCTGCTTCTGTTTTTCCCGTGACAATGATATCACCCAAATAACAAGCAACACCTGGTATATCACCCACTGTTTGCTCAATCACTTTTTGAAAAATAGCCAGTGCAGAACTAAGGCAAAAACATAACCATTTGTACTTGTATAGTCCTTGGTGTGTATTAATCACTACCAATTGCTGAGACTCTGTATCCAGCTCCACTTGAAGGTATGCATCAGCGAGGTCCAGTTTAGAGAATCCCACACCACCATTCAGTCTATGAAAAAGTTCCTCTGGTAAGGGTAAAGGAAATACATCTGTGCTAAGTACTGGATTAAGTGTCACCTTAAAATCTCCACACATTCAAACCTTACCACCTGGTTTAGATACCACCACAACTGGAGTAGTACAATCTGAACTTGAAACCTTTTCCAGCACACCTGCTTTTTCCAGGCTGTCCAATTCTGCCCCAACTACCGATTTTAAGACAAAAGGGAGTTTCCGTGGTTTACAAAACTTAGGGACTGCATTAGGCTTTGTAACTATTTATTATTCATTTATTTATTTAAGAGTTTTACCAGGAAGATGCACTGAGCACTAGTGCTCAGTTCCAGGTGTGTCCTGGGGGAAGGGGGCAAAGGGAAGCAGTACACTCACATCGTCAGTAGAACAAACTATACACTTAAGGAGCACATGGTAATATTGTTACAAGAAATTTGCAGGAATATACAAGTTATACAGAAGCATTATATACAGAGTGGATTTAATCACAACATGCGCATCCAGTAGAATGAGGGGAAGAGCATGACAGTAAGGGCTGTGGACAAGATTTCGGGCAGTACAACCATGCGGTGGGTCTAAATCACCGTAATGGGAGAGAATATCGACTAACAGTAGGACTCCCCAGTTCACTATTGTTTTAGTCTCAGCCTACTCACAGGCACATGATGTCATGAAATGCGAGTTAATGAGGGAGCTGAAATGCCTTCCTGGGGCATATGCTGGATGATGGTAGGGAGGGAGTTCCATAGTATGAGCATCCGATATCTGAAGGATACTTGACCACTTGAGGAAGACACCTGTGGGATGGCCAAGGTTCATGTGTCTGTGTTCTTGAGGGAGTGCACAGGGGGGTTAGGGACAGCCATCACTGAGGAGCGGTAAGGGGGCAAGGACTGGGACCAGTATTTGGCAGTGAGCTTGGCACAGTGAGACAATCGGCAATCGTGGAGTGAGGGAAGCGTGAGGGACCAGTAGAGCACACAGTGGTGAGTGGAGGGGGGACTATCCAGCGTGAAGCGGCAGAAAGAGTGGAAGAGAGGGTCCAGTCTGGCTAGGATGGACTTGGGGGCAGCACTGCAGACTATGTCACCATAGTCAAATGTAGGGAGAATAATTTTCTGTACGAGTGCACGGCGAGCTAGTGGCGGGATGCAACCACGACTCTGATGGAGAGCACCCAGTTTGGGGTGTAGCTTTTTGTGGATGGCGTAGACATGTACAAAAAAGTCAAGGTGCTGGTCGAGCCATACCCCAAGATAGCTGAAGGAGGTGCAGACCTCCAGAATAGTCCCGTCCAGGGTGTGGAAGAAAGGGGTTACAGGGAGTCTAGAGAGTCTCTGCCTTGCGCCGAAGATCAAGGAGATGGTCTTCTTAGCATTGAGAAAAAGCTGGTTTGCATGGAACCAGAGCTGAACATCATAGAAGTCCTGCTGCAGTCTGGTTGCAACATCAGCTGATGACTAGCCAGATGTATACAAGATTGTATCATCTGCATACATATGAATGGATGTGTGTGGGCAGGTGAAGGGCAGGTCATTTAGGAATTTGGAGAATAGGAGGGGTCCAAGGAGCGAGCCTTGAGGGACCCCTGAGGTTACTGGGAGGGGATGTGAGATGGAGCTTCCAATTCTAACCACCTGGGATCGACCGGCCAGGTAGGAGCGGAACCAGCTGGTGACCATGGTAGAGAGCCCAGCCGGGAGAATTTGTCAAGGAGGAGGCCACGGGAGACCGTTTTGAATGCCTTTGTCAAGTCGACAAAAATGGCTGTGGTGATAAGGCCCTTGTCCATGCCATCGAGGACTGAGTCTGTGAGACTGAGGAGTGAGGTGGCAGTGGAGTGAGATTTCCTGAACCCAGACTGGTAGAGTGAGAAGAAGGAGGAGGAGTTAAGAAACGCGGAGAATTGAGAGAGGACTAAATGCTCCTGTAGCTTTGCTATGATAGGTAGGAGGGAAATGGGTCTGTAGTTGCCAGGGGCCGAGGTATCACCACCCTTGTGGAGTGGGATTACTGTAGCGTGCTTCCAGTCCTTAGGGATAGTTGCTTAGGAGAATGAGAGGTTTAGAAAGTCAGCCAGGGGTGCAGCGATAGTAGGGGCAGCCAGGTAGAGCATCTTTGAATCCAGCCCAGAGGGGCATTTGCCTTTGTTTGGGTTCAGGGGAAGCAAGGCATGATAGACTTCTGGTGGGGTGACCTGCCGAAACTAGCTTGGCTTTAGCTGTTATGCAACATCCCAGGCCTTTCCACAGCTCTGGATACATGTCTAAACTCTTCCCAAGCTTGGGCGGGCTACTGCTTTGTAGTACCTGGACAGCAGCAAGTAGGCCAAAATCTGCTGGATCAATATGAATGTTTACAAGAACTGGAGCATCTCTGCCCAAAATGTTGACACCCTTTTTTGAAACCAGAAAAGTTAAAGGTGTACTAGGAGAATTAGTCCTGCATACCAAAGTGGTAAACAAGCCCAGTGGCTGAATTGGTTGCCCTTCAAATGCACGCAGCAACTTATTACAAGGAGACAATGGTGGCTTATGCAGATCAGACCATGTTTGATGGTTAATAAAAATAACTGGAGAAGCAGAATCTACCATTAAACGCAACTGACACCTCAGTTGTGGCAATTGAAGTAACACATAGAAAGGAAGAACATTTTCAGTCTGCATTTGTGGTGCAATAAGAGCCACTGCACTGTCTGTGCTCTCTGAACTGACCACTGCAGTTCTTCTGCAAACCTTAGCAATATGCCCCTGACGTTTACATGCATGACACCGAACTTCTCTGAATTTGCACTGGTTCCTGCTATGCTGAAATGACCTACATGATGCACATTTGTACTGGCCATGCAGTTTGGGAGGAGTGGTTGAATTTTTCTTTGAAAACAGTGGTTTCACTGGCCTATGCAGCCAGTGTAGTGTTATGCTTGTGCAACTGTGTTAGTTTGGTTTTGGCCATTCGCACTCTCTATTCCAGAGGAATTACCACCCTGTAGGGGTACGAAGGCAAGGAACCCTCAGAGAGGTTTCCACCCCTGGAGGTGCAACAGGACGGTTCCCGTGGCTAAAGGTACCTTAGGAATCCCCCTAAGGAGAGAGTGCTGCTGCTGGAGGAGGAGGGGAGGATGGTGGGGCAAAGAAAAAATGCTGCACAGTGAGGCTTAGAGGAACTGCTTATATAGCTCAGGAAGTGGGATTGGCTGGCTGCGTGGCCACCGAACTACAGGCAAGCCTTTCATTTAGACTTAAGATTGAGCTGTTTCAAGTTTGGGTTTACTGCAGTTACTTGTACCTCATTTTTTGAGTTCATCTTAGCCTGTGCTTCATTTTCTGCAGCTTCATACATTTGTGTCAACTGTAAAAGTACATCAGCATATTTCTTGACACTTACAGAAAGTAATTGCTGAATACGATGTTCATTATTCAACCTCATAACAAACTTATCAGCTAAATTAGATTCAAGATGTTTCCTGCTCCACTCACATGTGAGAGCTAAACGTTTAATTTCAGTCAAATAAGATTGTAATGACTGACCTGGTTTTTGCTGGTAACTGTAGAATTTATAATGCTCAGCCCTTGTAAAAGTTGTTAAACTGTATTGTGCATTCAATTTAGCCTTTAGGTCTTGATATGACAAATCCTCCAACCAGTCCGGTGCACACAGGCTACATAAAAGTTTGAAGGTTTCACTCCCCAAGAAAGTACAAAAATCAGCCTGAATGGAGTCACCCTGTAGCTGTTCATTGCTGCTTGTATAGCAGGATTAAGTAATAACCACTGATCAACCCGTCTGGACCACGTACCCCAGTCCGTTCCTATAAAAATCTCAAAGGTGGCTGAAGTTGCCATGATACTGCACAGTTCCAAATTGCTAACTTGCCTCCAATATAGAATGTCACAAAATGGTACAATTCAGTAAGCTGGAGCTATGACAATTTTCATCCTCTTTGTCACCAGTTTGTTGTATTTGGTGGCCGAAAATAAGTACCTTAAACACATCAGGGTCTTGGTAATAAGAAAACACATCACACAGCAATCTAGGCCTTCTCTGTTTACTTCCATTCAGCACAGATACAAGGGGAAACTTATCTCAACACACACAGGAAGAGTTACAGGAAGTAAATTTCTTAAAGCTGTACTGTCTAACATTTCTTAAAGCTGTACTGCATATAACAATTTATAATTATGCAAGCGTTTTTGGGGGTGGGGGGGTTGAATTAAAAAAAAACATGTGGATCCGTTGTATAATTCTGTGCTTGTATTCAATTGATGTTTGTGTCAGTTGTTCTTGTACTATCTATCCATCTATCCATCTGTCTATCTATATATCTATCTTATACAGGCAGTATCTGTCCGTTCATCCATCTGTCCGTCCATCTATCTATCTATCTATCTATCTAGACAGTATGTATGTATGTATGTATGCATGCATGTATGTATCTGTCTGCCTATCTGTCTTTCTGTCTGTCTGTCTTTCTATTAGTGGGAGGACACAATCCTACATTCTAAGGACATAGATCCCTGCCATGGGATCCACTCTGGCTCCTATGATTCAGTGATCTGATTTCACCATGTGAACTTGGGTCACCCATGTGTAGTGCAGTGCAACTTCTTCTGCACCATCCTGTGACTGACCTGGGGTGATTTTTAAAGGGCTCCACCCTCAGAACACACCAGGGTTATGGTGCTGAGTCACTACAGTGCCAAACGGCAATGTTGCCGTCCACTCTATGGGGGCACAGGGGGCTATGCCTCCCCACCCCCCAATATAGATCCAAACACTGGGGAAGCGGATCTCGGGGAGGGGGTAGCGAAGTCGGGTTTTGACGTTGTAGTGACTCAGTGCCCTAATACCGGTGCCCTGAAGCAGTGCAGTGTTTTTAAAGAGCCTATAGCAAAGATGAAGATGAATGGAATAATAACAGAATCTTTAAGGCTGTACCAAGAGGCTAGACAAGGATGCTTTACTACTGCCCATCTGTTGTGTGCTGTTAGAACTGCTGGCATATGAGATAACAGCAGACCCCAGCATTTATTACTGACATAAAGGGAACAAAAAACAATAAACCACTAAACCACTGGTAGACCACACAGGATATTGTTTAACAGACAGTACAAAACACAACACAATACAACACAATGCAACACAACACAAGGAATGTTCAAAACATGGGTCTTAAATTTGAGAGCTGCACAAGCACACAGATGTGTGATGGCAAAGATGTAATTGTAGCCCAAAAAATGTAACATGAATTATAAGTTTAATTAATTCCCATGGGACTTTCAGCCCATGGAGCAGCTGTGGGCTCTCCTGTGGAGTCACTTCACCAGCTCTCCAATTCTCCAGGGGCTTTCAGCCCACAGAGTAGCTGTGGGACCTCCAGTGGAGTCACTTCACCAGGTACTGAAATGGACAGGCCTCTGCAGAGACTTGAATTTGGTGCCTTTTTGCCTGGCTCTTGTGGTGAGCTAGAACAGTAAACTTGAGTGGTTTTGTCTGCTTGGGAGCCCAGCACAACGCCTTGAAAAGAATCTTTCTTTGAGACTGCAAGTAGCACCTATTCTTAAAGCTGGCTAGCTAATTGAGTTCTCGAACGCCTGTGGCGGCTTCTCAGTCTCCTAGCAGGACATTATCTGAATGCTGCATTCTCAACTCCTATAGGACTCAATGCCTGCATATGGAACAAGCGGCAGATAGTAGAGCTCAATTTTAATTTAGTGCTGCGTTACCGCTACAGCGGAACAATGCTCGGGTCATTCGGCGACCGGCTCTTGCAGCTGCATCTACTCAGGATTGCTGCCAGTGGGTCATTTGCTACTCCGGATGATGAGCGACCACTATTTGGCTCAGGTACCTCGGCAAACTTATAAGAGCAATCACCGGTGTAGTTGTTAAAACAGATACTGGGCTCTGGGCTTATGTTGTGATTGCTTGCATATCTTTTGGTTACAGGCTCATACGAATGTTGGGGGTATACCTGTTGGGCTCAGTCTCTAAAGGCAACCTGTGTTTCTAATGTAAAATCCCTGAGATGTATGTTACTTTTGCATTGCTCAACCTATTGGAATTTGTGTTGCAAACAGGAAGAGGTATTCTGCAGCTGTATTGTTGCTCTGTATTTTACTAACCTCCCACTGTCTCAACATAACCTTCCCTATTCACCCATCCCCTTTTCCTCGCTGCTCGAATTTCTCTCTCCTCCCCTCCCCTCTCTTAGTCACTTGACCTACCAGATCCTCCCTCTGTAACCTCCCACTTATCTCCCTTTATTTCCTTTCACAGCTCTTCAATTCCCCAGGGGCATTCAGCCCATGCAGCAGCTGTGGGACCTCCCGCGATGTCACTTCACCAGGTACTGAAATGGACAGACCTCTGCACAGATTTGAATTTGGCGCCTTTTTGCCTGGCTCTTGTGTTGAGCTAGAACAGTAAACTCGAGCGGTTTTGTCTGCTTGGGAGCCCAGCACAACGCCTTGAAAAGAATCTTTCTTTGAGACTGCAAGTGCGCCTACTATTAAAGCTGGCTAGCTAATTGAGTTCTCGAATCCCTGTGGCAGCTTATCAGTCTCCTAGCGGGACATTACCTGAATGCTGCGTTCTCAGCTCCTGTAGGACTCAGTGCCTGCATCTGGAACAAGCTGCAGATCGTACAGCTCAGTTTTAATTTAGTGCTGCGTTACCGCTACAGCGGAACAACGCTCAGGTCATTTGGCGACCAGCTCTCGCAGCTGTATCTGCTCAGGATTGCTGTTCACCCCACAGCCACTGCACGGCTGCTCCCACCCACCCCAATACCCTCCCACCCTTAGCTGTGTTTACTTATATAGGGAAGGGTCATCACGGAAAGGTCATTGTTCCGTCGTTTTAACAGTCTACTTTCACGTTTGTAGGTTATAGCTTCTCACCACTAGGTGTCACCCTTACTCTAAAGTCAAACCAGCTCTACTACGTTGGTTTAGTTATAGTTACTCTTCATTGACCTCTGCCAGAACCCTACTGCCTACCTAACGATCTCCTTCTCTACACCAATATTGATTACCTCTCTTCTCCCAATGGTTTCCCCCGGTTCATTTTTGACATGTCTTTGTTGCCTATACCCGCTAACATGCTATGAACAGGTCTGTTCCTCCTTGTGCCTCTTCTTATTGCCCTATTAGTCCTAAACTCTCTCTCTTTTTTTGCTGATCCCCCACCACCTTCTGTGGAGTCTCCTGGTAACTTTACCTACTCTAACATGATAGCAGAATATCCCTCCCCATCGCTCCCACTAAGTCACATTAGTTATAAACTCCTTGGGGCACTGCTTCGGCACCTAGTGAGTAGAAGGCTTACCTCCACAACCTCACTCTCATGTACTATTGCACTCACTTTTCTTTGGGTCATTTTATTAACTCTCACTCTAGCTAGGGATATCGAAACAAACTCTGGCCCCTTGACCTCTCCTATCCCCTCCACCTCCAATCTCCTTCCCTATGCTCTGGGCCTGTCTTTTGCGCACCTTAACATCCGAAGTCTACTTACCAACCTCCCGGAGCTGGAAGCCTGGGTTATAGTGAATAACCCTGACATTCTTGTGATATCTGAAACTGGGTTAAGACCCCCTGTCCCAGACAATACCTGTGTCCTACCTGGATATAACATGTATAGAGCCGACCAGGCTTCCTCCAAAAGAGGGTGTGGCCTGGCTCTGTATTATAAGTTTCACCTCAATGTCACTCTAACGCCATCTCTCTGCGCTAACTACAGTGAGGTGCTGCACTCTATCTTGCTCCTTGAGGAAGCCAAGAAAGTGCACATATTTGGGGTTTATGCCCCCCCGTAATAGTAAACTGGGTCTTGAGGAGCTCACCTGACTAATACTCGCCCTAACTAAAAACAATGAGGTAATCTGTCTGGGTGAATTTAATCTGGATTGGCTTGGTCCCAACTCCTTGGCCCTTGCTACTATTGTCAGTAAGGCCAACCTTGAGCAACTCATCTCTACCCACACTAGGATAACTAAGAACAACCTCAATAGCTCTCTGATTGATTGGATCCTTACCAATCGCAAGGAATGCTACTCCACTACCGGAGTTCTCCCTGACACTATCAGTGACCACTGCCCTGTTTTCTGTATTAGGGGCCCCTCTTCTGCCACCCCTCTTCCAAAAGTACTTTCCTTTGTTAATTTTTCCAATCTGGACATCAACGCATTCCTTCATGACCTAAACCTGGCCGACTGGTCCCCACTATTTCATACTAATGACATCAACTTGGCTACTGATCACTTCAGTGCCACTCTACTAGCCTTACAGACTAAACACATCCCAGTCTCCACACATAGGGTCAGAGGAAAAGCGACCAAGTGGCTGAAGCAGCCCTTTCTGTAACTGCTCAAGGAACATGATAGACTGTGGACCAAATGGAAAACATCATCCGTTCAGACCAACTTTGTGGCCTACAGGATGCTACGGGAATTCCTGCAAGAAGGAGATTCGGGCTGCCAAGAGTACCTACTACCGAAAGCTCCTTCAGTCCTCAGCCTCTGACCCCAAGAAATACTGAAGCCAGATAAAGGAAATCCTGGGGAATACCAAACCATTGGCCCCAAGCGATATGCTAGGAAATGGTGCTCTGTGTAACAAGCCCTGTACTATTGCCAATGATTTTAACTCCCTTTTTACTGAATCTCCTAACATCCCCGCTCAGGCATCCCACAGCCCTTTCTCCCCCTCCTCGGCTCCTCCACCTGTCGTCCTCACTCATACTGCTCAGTTGGGCGTGCTTAGGCTACTTTGGTGCATTCCTCCATGTGGGAGCCCCCGGCCCTGACGGAATTGAGTCTCAGATTCTTCGAACTGGAGCCCATCTCCTTGTAACCCTAATCACCAGGCTATTCAATCTGTCCATCAGTACCTCAATGTGCCTGCCACTTGGAAGGCTGTCAGGGTTATTCCAGTCTTTAAAAAAGGTGTCCCTAAAGTCCTCACTAACTATCGGCCCATAGCATTACTACCAATCCTTAGTAAGATCTTAGAGAAACTTTATCCATCGCCAGGTCTCATCCCATCTATTAAACTTTAATCTACAATCACCGTCTCAACATGGTTTCAGGGCAGGACATAGCACCACCACAGCCCTCACCTTACTCACCAGCGAGGTCAAGTCCAATATGGACAACGGTTTACTCACTGGTGCCATGTTCATAGATCTCACCAAGGCATTTGACCTGGTAAACCATTGTCTTCTCCTACATAAACGTAATTCTTTAGGTGCCTCTGGACCCACCCTATCATGGTTTCATAGCTATCTTACGAATCACTCCCAATTCATCTCCTTTGGCAAAACTTTGTCATCCCCTGCTACCATCCCCTGAGGGGTACCACAGGGCTCCATACTGGGTCCTCTACTCTTTTCCATTTTTGTTAATGACACTCCCTCATCCTCTCCCCACTGTTGTACCATCATGTATGCTGATGACCTTGTACTCTATACTGCATCTCGTTCAGTCCCAGACATTAACTCCCACCTCTCTTCAGCATTCCAACAGATTCAACTCTGGCTCTCCTACAACTCACTACTACTCAACGTACCGAAGGCCCAGGCCATGCTTTTCAGGGCCACTAGGAAAGTCTCTGCTGCAGCTGCAGAGCTCTGAGTGGTTAGCTGCGATGGATCTGGGATCAAGACTACTAGCTCCTTCAAATACCTAGGTGTTACCCTTGATCCTGCCCTTGATTTCTCTTTGCATATTAGCGAGGTTTGTAGGTCGGTTAACATTAAGCTAGGAGCCTCCTACCGAGTGCGGCATTCCCTAACCCCCTCTGCTAGAATCTCTGTTGCATGGGGTGTACTGCTTCCTAAGCTTCTATACGCTCTCCCCATTTTCTCACATACCTATGTGGGTATACGCCATCACTGGGACACCACATATAACAACACTTGCAGATTTGCACTCTCCATCCCTCGTCTTACCCACCACCGTTTACTATACTCCTCACTGAACTGGCTATCCACTAAGGTCTGGCGCTCCTTCTCCCTGGGTTGCTTTGTTGACGCCATGAACTGAACCCCCCGTTCTGACTGTATGGGTGCTATATTTGCCCCTTTGATACCGGCCCATACTCTGACGTCATCGAACTTGCATCTGCTCTCGGTTCCCCACTGCTCAACCAAAATAGGGGAACAAGCTTTCTCCCATTTTGCCCTTAAATTCTGGAACACTCTACCGGACATCTTAAAGGGTTCTTCATCTCATCTTGTCTTTAAATCTGCACTTTTTTCCCACCTCCAAGCACTTGACTCCTGTGTATGTGCCTAACCCCCTTACTCTCTGCTTCCTGCCATTCCTCCCTAGACCCCTGGGCTCCCCTACTGTACTTTACTGTCTAACAGCATCGAATGTATCACTTTTCCATCCTTGAGCGGATGGTCACTGCCTGTTGTTTCACTGTCGACTCCCTATGAGGTGGTCACTATTGTAATTTTCTGACCATCTGGAATGTATCACTTTTCCATCCTTGCGCAGATGGTCACTGTCTGTTGTTTCACTGTCGACTCCCTACGAGGTGGTCACTACTGTAATTTTCTGACCATTTGTATTGTCTTAATCTTGAGAATGTACTGTATTTAGTCACCTGGCTAAAAGCCAGCCTGTATTGATAATTGATCTGTATGTTTTCTTGTTGATTGTCATTGATTGTTACTGTACCCTCCCCGGGTCATGCTTGAAAACAGGCAGGACTATTGCCTAATGCACTTACCCAGTTACCAAAAGCTAATAAATAAATAAATAAAATTATTCATGAGCCCAGCAAGGCTCCTGATTGGCTACTGGATCAGTCCTTAATGCCTTAGAAATGACAGATACAGCTGCCAACTGATGCTGTGTGGCATGCAAGGCTTGTGCCACACAACTAAAATGGAAATAAAACTGTAACCCCTAGATGGCGCTATCCCAGGGGCTACTACCCCTGCCTGATTTGCCACTAACAGGTTGAGGGGCCTGGATCCAATGGCGGGTGCCTCCACCCAGAGGTCAGGGTTTGCAATAGTTAAACTAACTTGGTCACAGCCCTCTGGGACACTGCAACCCCCCCTTTCTTCCCACTAGTGGCCCACACAATATATCAGAATTACCTTCACAGTATACACTTACCCCCAGGTCTGGTTCCGGCACTGGGACCTCCTGTGAAATGAGATACAGTGCAACAATCACAGTACAGTACTTTAACATAGACAAATACCTCAGGCAGTATAACTTTGCTGAAACAAGCAGCTCTGATTTATTTAGGGGATATAACAAGACAGGGGAAATCAGGTTAATTAGCTTATCACTCTAATAATCTCATTTATGGCTCTGTGCACAGGCCTATCCCTATCAGTTACTGTCCCTTGGGTACCCAAGCCCTAGTGGCTAGTCCAAACCGTGGCAGCTGGAGGTCTCTTTCACACAGAGAAAAGGAGAATTAAACAGTCAGCAGTACAGTAATTCCATTTGGATTTAATGTGGCAATTCAACAGGGAGTTACCCTGAATTAGTACCTCACGACCTCCAAATAAGATAGGGTCCTTCAATGTCAGCAGGGCTCACTTGAGGTACACAAACCTCTTCACACATCCATATACAAGAAAGCACTACACCAGGCAGGCTGCATCTGTATCCCGATCGCATTACTGCACAATACCCGGGAGAACACACAGCAGATTCAGTTCCTGACAGACCCGAGTGTAATTCAACAATTTCTCCAGTCTTCTACAGGGTGAGCCTGGTTCTACTCTTCAGAGATCCTTTGATTCTTTTCACAGGACGGATTCAGTCCTAACAAGCTGTTACACAAGCTGCAGACCGAACTCTGGGCCTTAACACGTTTTTGACTAAAACTGCACACTGAAAAGCACAGGCTCCTTCCTTCTTCACTGCCAAAGCTCAACTGAACTCCAACCGACAAAACGGGCATTTCCTTTGAGTTCCTCCCAGTTCTTGACTGGATTGGCTGTCACTCACAATAGACTGCTGCTGTTGTCCAAAAAGGCACTGAAGTCTAAACTACATCTCCCAGAGTCACTGCCCATACAATCCTCTTGTGGCTGGCTCAGATTATGAGTCCAAGTTCTGATTCGTCCAAGGCACCATTTTAGAGCTAGCTTACCCCACACTGATTGGTCCAGTTCAGCAGTTCAAAACTAGAATGGGAACTAGCAGACACAGTTCTGACTGCAAAGAAAGCAGGTTAGACAAACTGTAATTTCATTATTACTCTAAATAATTTCTGGCAAACAGTTACATCTTTCAGATAGGTTCCCTTTGCACTCTAGTGACTGCAAAATGAAGTGAATTGGCAGCAGCTCGAGTGGTACTCAGAGAAGCACACAGTCCCCATACAACTAATTATGTCTGCAAGCAGACAGCTCTTAAAGAGACAGTACCAGAGGCTCTAAAAACACTCACTGATAAATGGCTTAAATGCCAACACCATTCAGGCTTGGAGCATTCAAGCAAGCTCCTAGAAGTCTTTTGGGAACCCCATTTGTAGGGGGTTACACCCTTCCTGGTTTGGGAAAGCTTGACGTCGCTGCTAGCAAGTACCTATAAGTTTCAACTGCAACCATATACATTTGCATTAGGCTCATATGTAATCATCAGTCAATATATGATTTTACCAAGAACACATTTCTGAAACATTGCAGTACGTCACTCTTTACACAGTATTACATACACATTGTACCATAACTCAGTTATTACCTCTTGTACATGAAACCTGAAGAGAGGGGACCTTCCTATCAGTTACCTTGGGGCTGGATGGGGCAAGGGCACCATACTTAGAGGGCAACACAAGTAACTTGAGTTAGCACTGATGCTCAGTTTGGGCAATGAGCTCGGGGACACATACACTCCTTTATGGACAACATTGAGAGGCAAGTCCACAGGCCTCCCAAGTGAATCATAACTGAGGTGCACCACAGGCTTTACAGCTCGACCAGTCTTTCTAGGGGAACTGTTATAGTCTCTGCACCTGAGCCTCATTTTCAGCATTGTCCTCACTTGTCAGGGGAGTCTCCATGGGGGTAGAGAGGCTAGAACTTGGGGCACTTTCAGCTCCAGGAGTTACAGTTTCTGAGTCCACAACATTTGGCTCGCATGGAGAGCTGACACTGGCAGTGGACTGTCAGGGCACTCAAAATACTCTTCTTGTTCGTTGTATCACCAGTCTGCCCAATCTATCATTTTCCTCCACTGAAAGCTCAAACAGTTCAACCATGCACAATGATTCCATTTCATCTGATCTGATGCTTTGCACTTCACTTTCTGGGAGCATTGGCTCCAGGGATGAAGCTGGGGCTTAGACAGTCCAGAAGGCCCAGCTTTGTCTCCAGTATTGACTAGGGATTGCCCTCAAACAATTGACTCAGTTCGTAAGAAGGATAGTATTCAAAGTCACTCTCACTTTCTTCCGATATGGACTGACAGTCATGCTCAACTGGGACTTGTGGAGGGGAACACTTTAACTTTGCTTCTGTAGGTGCAGACTTTCTTGATCTTTCTTAGCAGCAGCTCTAGTCACTGGTCCAGAGGGGCATCTTCTAGGGCTCAGACTCAATTAAGATTTGTCCAATGGGCAGTAAATGATTTCTATGCATTGTTTTTACATCTTTTGAATTATTCTCAGGCCTTACTTTGTACACTGGCAGATCATCTAGTTTGCCCACTACAATGTGAGGGAGATGGTGCCATCTGTCAGCAATCTTGTGCTTGCCATGCAGTCCCAGATTTCTAGCAATACCGATCTCCCTCCTGGAGTTCCTGTGCTTTCACCTTTTATCATACCTTTCTTTGTTGGCCAGATTTCTTTGGCAGCCATGGTTTGAGCCAGTTGGTACGCATGAGTTAGCTGGGCCTTTAACTTTGCACATACTGTAAATAGTTGTCAGCTTGAACCCCATCAGGAGAGACCCCAAAACACACATCTACTGGTAGTCGAGCTTCTCTTCCAAACATCAGGCGGTAGGGGAGAATCAGTGGCATCACTTTTGGTGCAGTTATAAGCATGTACCAGGGTGCTAATTTGTTGGCTCCATCTAGGCTTGTCCTTTGGGTGCAGGGTGCCTAGCATATCTAGCAAGTGCGGTTGAAACGTTCAGGCTGTGGGTCCCCTGGGGGTGGTAAGGAGTGGTTCTGGACTTGACTCCCCACAGAGAAAGCATCTCTTTGATCAGACGACTCAAAGTCTCTCCTTGATCAGAATGGATTCTTTGTGGAGCCCCATAGTGAACAAAAAGTTTTCTACAAGTACTTTGGCCACAGTGGATGCTTTCTGGTCTTTGGTGGGGAAAGCTTGGGCATATCTCGTGAAATGGTCAGTGACCACCAGCACATTACTGATATTTCTTTGATCTGACTCCAAACTCAGAAAATCAATACAGACCAGCTCCATGGGTGCACTGGTGGTGATGTTAACAAGGGGCAGCCCTCTGGGGCAAAGCTTTCCTCTGTAAGCTAGCGACTACAAGTTCGAATGTGTTGCTCCACATCAGCCCCATCTTAGGCCAATAGAATCTGGATCTCACCAAGTCAAGTGTTCTGTCTAAACCAAGGTGCCCCATGTGGTTGTGCAAGGACCTCAGTACTGAGTCTCGAAGGCAGTGGCAGCACTAGTTGTTGTTTGTCTACTTGTCCCCTCTGTCTACTGTTTCTCTGTATAACAGTTTATTGATCAGTTTCAACTTAGGACCTTCTTTGTATAACAGTGCAGTTCTCAAATCAGTGGAGCGTAATTTGGACACATCTTTTCCTGCATAGAGGGCTTCTAAAGCTGCTTTGATCATGGGATCATGGATTGAGCCCGCCGAATACTGTCATTGTCCAGCTGAGGCAGTGCACCAATGTCTATTGCAGAAAAGTGGCAATAAGCAGCAGGTATGCAATTCTCAGAGGCTCCCAAGCAATCCACCATGCAGTCCACTGCGTCCGTGGACATTTGTTCCTCCTGTCAAACTTCGGCAGAGTGCCCAATGTCAGGTTCTGCCAATCGGACCCAATCATTCTGGGGAACAGGCCTCCGAGAAGAGATCATCATCTATGTGGTTCAGACCTGCTCGGTATTCGAGGCATAGTCATATGTAGATAATGCTGAAAGCCACCTATGGCCAGTGGCATCCAACTTAGCTGAGGTCTGCACATAGGTCAAAGGATTATTGTCATGTTTTACTAGTATTTTAGCCCCATACAAGTACTCATGGAATTGGTCAACAATAGCCCACTTCAAAGCTAGAACTCTAACTTATGTACAGGATAGTTCTTTTCGGATGGGGTCAGGCTTCTACCTGGCAAAGGCCACTGGTCTCAGGCCATTCTCGTGCTCTTGGTACAACACAGCCCCCAACCCTTGCAAGCTAGCATCAGTGTGCAGGACATAAGGTTTTCTTGGATCGGCATAGGCCAGCACTGGAGCATGGGTAAGTTGATATATGATCTCATGAAAAGCAGTCTCAAATCAGGAGTCCAGCGGGCCCCAAATACTTCACTGGATGAAAATACACTCTTCAGTCTTGAGGACGCTGACTTTTGGTATTTTTTGGGTTGGGGATACCCTTGAGTAAGGTTAAGTAAAGGCGGATCACTCTTGAATAGTCCTTGATGGTATCGATAATAACCACAGAATCCCAGGAATCTTTGCAGTTCTTTTAGATTTTGGGCTGTGGCCAGGTGGTCAAGGCCTCAACTTTACTTGGGTCGGTCTCTATTCCTCGGTGGATACTATGTGTCCCACATACTTTACTGATGTTTGAAAGAATTGACACTTATCAATGGACAGTTTAAGGCCAAAGTCCTCCAGTCGGTCCAATACCTTAAATAATCTGCTCTCATGTTCCTCCAGTGAGCTGCCAAACACAATAACATCATCTAGGTATACCAGGCACTCTAGTAAGTTCATGTCCCCACTGCACGCTCCATCAATCGTTGAAAAGTGGCTGGGGCACCTGAAATCCCTTGAGGCATCCTCATGAATTCATAGAAGCCAAGCGAAGATAAAGGCCGGCTTTCTCACGGTCCTCTGGGGCCATCGGGATCTGGTAGTACCCACTGCGAGATCCAGCACAGAGAACCACTTGCTCCCGCTTAGGCAGTCCAAAGCATCCTGAATGCGGGCATTGTGTACTGATCAGGGATAGTCCGCCGTTTATGGGCGATAATCCACACACATCCTTACTGTTCCATTCTTTTTCCTCACTACCACAATGGGGAAGCATAAGGGCTTCTGGATTCTTGTATTACACCAGCAGCTAACATCTCTTGCAGATGCCCTCCCATCATCTATGTCAGCAGGTGCCAGGCGTCGAGACCTCTCACGAAATGGTCTTCGTCATGCAGCCGGATATTGTGCTCAGCTCCTTGCACGCATCCTACATCCCATTCCTTTAAAGAAAACACCTGGTCTCTGGGCAAGCTTCTCACTGATCCTCACTTTCCATTCAGCTGGCAGCGGGAGTCGCCAAATCAAACAAGTCAGGCGCATTTGTCATTCTTCCTTGAACTCTTGCTGCTGGGTAGCACTGCAGTGTCTGCACAATGCACATTAGCCAGGATGCAACCTCTGTTTTCGAATGTCTCTTTCAGACACATTATGAACTTGGACCATTACCCTTCTGGCATAAGCATGGGCTCTAGCGGGCAAAATACTAGTGACCAGCAGTCCTCTGGCAATTTCCATCGCCTGGTGCATCCAACATTAATATTTTATTCTTAACATCCTTTTTGATACGGACCTCTCCTGTAAGGTACACTGGGCATTTGGCGCCAGGATCAGAGACTCAGGATCCTTCTTCCATACAATTCCGACCGGTTCCTCTGGTTCTGTTTTTTCAGCATCTCTCTGTGCCTCATAGGCCTTCTTAATTAAAGCCGAACTCTTAAAGCTCTACTAGTCTTTGACCCTGTTTTCATAACACAACTGTGCCAGCCTTCCGAACATATGAGCATTTGTTCCAATCAACAAGGACACCATCATACAGCCCAGTGGGGGACACACTAAGGCTAGGGTCTCTACTTGTTCGGCCACTCCAGCCACGGAGGTGGGGAAAGACAGCCAAATTCGGATATACCCGGAATAGGGGTAGGCCTTCTCACTTAACCCCCATACATGCAGTCCTTCTAATGGTTGTAAGAGAACGTCTGACAAATGCTTCTGATACCAATCCTGGAACATAATTGTCACTTGGAGCCACTGTCTAATACAGCTCTTGTAGACACTCCATTCACCTTTACAGTGGTCTCCATGGAGGACCCACTATTCTGGACCAGTCTGGAGGCGGTAGTGGGGCCTGGGCAACTGACCTTGCCACAAAGGGCGTGAATTAGCATTTTGGTGCCCTCACTGGGATCATGTCGTGCACCTCTTAACCACTGATTTCTTCTCCAGCTCTCCTTGTAGCCTATATGCAACTTTGTCAGTGTCTTTTGGGGACTGGCATTCCCTTTTCATGTGCCCATCTTTCCACAATTATAGCAAAACATACTTTCTGGAGTTTGAGCTGGCGGGCGCCACACTGGGAGCCAGGGCGGGGTATTACTAACTGGAAACCTGGGTGCCATCTCTGTCTCTGTGCGTGATAAGCATTTGGAACATCTCGTCAGTTTCTCCACTTCATGGTCAAGGAATTGAGTTTGGAGCTGTTATCAGCAGGAGATACAGGTGGGCACCCACCCCATAGCAGAATGCAGTCGGATATAGGTCAGCGCCATCTTGCAGGCGCGTGGCCTTCATAAAGGACTGTTTTTGAATCTCCGGATCTCTCAACAGTTCGCCCCATTGTGGCATATCTTTTTTCCTTGTCAGAGCACTCATTGACTGTCAACCTCTGCCCCTGAACTTCACTGATGGGTCACCCTCAGTCACTCGGTCGTAGCCACAGCTGTTGGTGCAGGTACCTCCGAGGTCGCCTTTTCTCAACTCCTCGAATTTCTCTCATTAACTCATCATAGGAGGGTGGGATTCCAGTCGATTTGCCAGGCGTAACTGAAGCAACAGCAGTTCTGAGAAGGGGCAGACTTAAGGATTCTGTCCAGTCTGGTTCGGTCCAGTTCAATCGCTGGCAAACTACCCTTTCTGAGGCATTCTTGCAACAATTTTTCCAGCCGAGACATACACAGACAACAACTCCCTTGGTACTGTTGTGCATTTCTTACTCTCCACCATAGGTCCTCATCAGAATCTGGGCTCCCATACACATTCTCCAAGGCCTCAAGATAGCCTGTGCAGTCGCTTCAGGGTTACTGGCCCGTTTAGCACGGATGGTAGCCAGGGCGGGACCTCGAGGCTCTCCACTAACCCTCTAGCTTTTTCGCCTTCCGAGGCATTGCCATTCTAGCACTTGGGGGCAACATAGTCTATCCAGGTCTCCCAGTCATCCTCCCTTGGGGGTGGGGGAGGTGCCAGAGAAGATCCTCAACCCTCGGTAAGAGTCGTGACTAATGGCAGGTGCAGAAATAGGAGTCTGCATTGGTTCAGCCACCATTACGGGCACTGGAGCAGGAGAGGGTGTTGGGAGGAACACCCCAGGTGGCAAGAATAGTTTCTTCAAGTCCTCCACAGTTTTCCCTCTCCCAGCAACCATTCAGCAAATTTCTCCTCAAAAGTTTCAGATAGTGGTGGGGCTGATTCCCCGGTCTTTACTGTCCTTAGTTATCACTCTCCAAGCAGTGAGGGCTCCCTCTGGGGTAATGGTCTGTGGCACTTTGGAGCTATCTATGGGATCCTAAACTCTACTAGGGCCAGGAAAGTGTGGGTGAGCAGATTAGCATGCCGACCCACCACCACAGGGTTTGTAAACCTTCCACCTTGGAAAGTACTCCCTGCACAGTGTCGTATTGATACAGGGGATGTCCAGGATAAGCATAGCATTTTGGGGGTCGATCTCCTCCCAGTACACCACTCCACCAGCGGTGCACAGCCACTTCTGTCGGGTACCCATTTTTTTCTTAACAGTGGTTCGTAAATATAGCCACTAGAGGACACACAATCCCAGCGGTGAGCCTCCAAGATGTAACCCCTAGATGGCGCTATCCCAGGGGCTACTACCCCTGCCTGATTTGCCACTAACAGGTTGAGGGGCCTGGATCCAATGGCGGGTGCCTCCACCCAGAGGTCAGGGTTTGCAATAGTTAAACTAACTTGGTCACAGCCCTCTGGGACACTGCAACCCCTTTCTTCCCACTAGTGGCCCACACAATATATCAAATTACCTTCACAGTATACACTTACCCCAGGTCTGGTTCCGGCACTGGGACCTCCTGTGAAATGAGATACAGTGCAACAATCACAGTACAGTACTTTAACATAGACAAATACCTCCAGGCAGTATAACTTTGCTGAAACAAGCAGCTCTGATTTATTTAGGGGATATAACAAGGACAGGGAAATCAGGTTAATTAGCTTATCACTCTAATAATCTACCTATGGCTCTGTGCACAGGCCTATCCCTATCAGTTACTGTCCCTGGGTACCCAAGCCCTAGTGGCTAGTCAAACCGTGGCAGCTGGTAGGGCCCTTTCACACAGAGAAAAGGAGAATTAAACAGTCAGCAGTACAGTAATTCCATTTGGATTTAATGTGGCAATTCAACAGGGAGCGACCCTGAATTAGTACTCACGACCTCCAAATAAGATAGGGTCCTTCAATGTCAGCAGGGCTCACTTGAGGTACACAAACCTCTTCACATCCATATACAAGAAAGCACTACACCAGGCAGGCTGCATCTGTATCCCGATCGCAATTACTGCACAATACCGGGAGAACACACAGCAGATTCAGTTCCTGACAGACCGAGTGTAATTCAACAATTTCTCCAGTCTTCTACAGGGTGAGCCTGGTTTCTACTCTTCAGAGATCCTTTGATTCTTTTCACAGAACGGATTCAGTCCTAACAAGCTGTTACACAAGCTGCAGACCGGAACTCTGGGCCTTACACACGTTTTGACTAAAACTGCACACTGAAAAACACAGGGCTCCTTCCTTCTTCACTGCCAAAGCTCAACTGAACTCCAACCGACAAAACCGGGCATTTCCTTTGAGTTCCTCCCAGTTCTTGACTGGATTGGCTGTCACTCACAATAGACTGCTGCTGTTGGTCCAAAAGGCACTGAAGTCTAAACTACATCTCCCAGAGTCACTGCCCATACAATCCTCTTGTGGCTGGCTCAGATTATGAGTCAAGTTCTGATTAGTCCAAGGCACCATTTTAGAGCTAGCTTACCCCACACTGATTGGTCCAGTTCAGCAGTTCAAAACTAGAATGGGAACTAGCAGACACAGTTCTGACTGCAAAGAAAGCAGGTTAGACAAACTGTAATTTCATTATTACTCTAAATAATTTCTGGCAAACAGTTACATCTTTCAGATAGGTTCCCTTTGCACTCCTAGTGACTGCAAAAATGAAGTGAATTGGCAGCAGCTCGAGTGGTACTCAGAGAAGCACACAGTCCCCCCATACAAACTAATTATGTCTGCAAGCAGACAGCTCTTAAAGAGACAGTACCAGAGGCTCTAAAAACACTCACTGATAAATGGCTTAAATGCCAAACACCATTCAGGCTTGGAGCATTCAAGCAAGCTCCTAGAAGTCTTTTGGGAACCCCCATTTGTAGGGGGGTTACAAAACTGAAAAAATGAACGTTGTTACTGCAATTAGACATATAATCACAATAACAACCTCGAGGCTGGTCCTTTCCTTGGCTTATCGACTGGCTGCAGGGAGGTGGTCTAAGGCTGTACCTCTGGACACCCATCTCCCCAACCGGTCATTAATCCCTCGGAAATGACTTTCTTCTCGGTCATTATTGCTTAAATACACCAAATTGTAACATGGAAAAGGAAACCTTGAGTCATAAAAATGTTATTTATTTTTGTGTTGCTTTGACCATCAAAGTATTGAAATGGTATCACAGTTATTTTTCTTCTCAGACAGAGATTCTTATTGTTTATACTTTGCAAGACACAGCAGATTGTGTTACACTGGGAACCAACCTGTGTTACTTGAATGAGCATTTAAACTAGCTTGGGGGGGCTGTAGAACTAAGGTGGTAACAACTGTCCCTACAGATGACGGAGCAGCAAGTAGGGAGGGCCCCAGGGGAGTAAACTCCTCCAGGGCAGGGGTGAAAGAAGACAGGTTGGGGACAAGGTAGAGGCTGGAGTATAAATCAGAGAAGCAAGAAGACAGGTAATGGAGAAGGTGACAAGGGAAGAGAGGTGTCAGGAGGAACATCAATGAACAGCACAAGCAGGAGGGGGAAGCAGGCAGGGAGGGAGTAAGGTATGAAAGAGCCACGTGTGACAATGCAAGGAGTCTGGGAAATAAAATTCTGGACCTGGAGGTCATTGTGAAAGAAGCTATTCTGTATTTAATGGCCATAACAGAGTTGTGGGCACTGACAGCCATGACTGGGACGTGGCCATACCAGGTTACTCTCTGTACAGGAGAGACGAGAAAAGGAGGAGGGGGTTGTACTATATGTAAGGGAGGGAATCAAGTCCACGGAAGTGCAGGTGCACCTGGAGGAAAATGAAGGGCTGGAGATACTGTGGGTCAGCGCTGGAACAGCTGTTCATACAGGGGTGGTACACAGACCTCCAGCACAGGGAGAGGAATTGGATACGGCATTTGGGGAAACCATCAACAGGATGGCAAATAAGGGGGAGGTGCTGCTAGTTAGTGACTTCAATCTGTGAGGTGTGGATTGGAGCCTTCCAACTGCAGCTTCAGCAAGGAGCAAAGCCATCCTTGTCTGCTTACAAGGTGCTTTTTTCTGGCAGCTAGTCTATGAACCTGCTAGGGACAGAGCAGTGCTGGACCTGGTACGTACAAACAGGGACAGCATTGCAGACATCACCGTGGGCATTCCCCCTGGTAAGGGTGATCACCATACAGTGAGGTGTAACATTAAGATGGGAAGAGAAGTGTAACCCCCTTGCAAATGGGGGTTCCCAAAAGTCTTCCAGGAGCTTGCCTGAATGCTCCAAGTCTGGGCGGTGTTCAGCATCTGAGCTGTTTGAATGTGGTTCCAAGTGAGTGCTATTTGAGCCTCCACATACTGTCTCTTTAAGAGCTGTCTGCTTGCAGACTTAATTAGTTTGTATGGGGGGAATGTGTGTTCTAATGCCCGAATCCGGCCTGGGCTGCTGTCAATTCGTTCCATTTCTGCCGTTGCTACATGTGCAGAGGGAGCCTTGTTGAAAGATATAACTGTTTGCCAGAAATCATTTAGAATGACTGAGAAAATGTAGTTTGTCTAACCTGTCTTCCTTTCAGCACGAACTGTTTCAGTGTAGCTTTTTCATTTTGATTCTGAATAGCTGACTTGGACCAATCAGGATGATAGGGAGACCCTAAAATGGAGCCTGTGGATGAATCGGAACTTGGACTCTCAATTTTGAGCCAGCCATAAGGGGATTGTATGGGCAGTGACTCTGGGAAATGTAGTTTTAATCTTGGTGCCTTTTTCCACCAACAGAGGGAGTCTTATTGTGAGTGAGAGCCGAACCAGCCAACAGAATGGTGTGGAGCTAAAGGAAATGCCCTGCTCTGTGACTGGAAAGATTAGATCAGTTGTGACTGTGAAGAGAGAAGGAGCTCTGTGCTTCTGCCGTGTATAGTTTCACGCGGGAAGCGCATGTGAAGCCCTGAGTTTTGATCTGCAGCCTTTGTGAGTGCCAGTTTGGACTGAATCCGAGTTGTGAAGAGAAAGAATCACTAGAAGTGTGGAAACCAGGCTCACCCTGTAGAAGACTGGAGAAATTGATGAATCACGCTCGGTCTGTCAGTAACTGAAGCTGTTGTGTGTGCTCCCAGGTATTTTGCAGTAATTGCGATCGGGATTGAGGAGCAGCCTGCCTGGTATAGTACTGTACTTTCCTTTTACATATGAAGGTGCGTAGTGCTTGTGGGAAATCACTATTTCCAATCCCGTGTGCTGTGTGTTGAAGCTGGAAGCAAACCCCAGCTTAGCTTGGACTAAATCCGTTTGCTATCAATTGCAGTGGGGTCCAGTCACAAGGACCTTGTCTCCATGCCCTGCTGTTTCTGACAATCTAGAAGAACATCCACCATCCGGTTTTCAGCTTGGGTATTGTGAGTACAAGTCAGGGTAGTCCCCTGCAGCCTGTTTTCAATCATAAGTGTGTCATCTGAGTCTTGTTGTTTCACTGCTTCATGGACTGAGCCATCCGGCTCCAGATCACAATTGGGTGTTGTGCATATATTTTCTTCTACAGGGCCCTATCCATCTGCACCTGCTGGCCAACCCCAGGCAACGGACCTGGCTAGCCCCCCCCCACCTGGGTACCCAAAGTGTGACTTCTCAGACCCTGTATGTGTCCACAGTACTGTGATTTAATGCCACTAATTAACCTGATTTCCCCCTTCCGTGTTACTGTCCCCTAAATAAATCAGATTTGTTGTTGTTAAACTTTAAACTGTCTGAAGTGTCAGTACCTTCATGCCAAGCACTGTATTGGTTTGTGTATGCTGCTTAACCTTATTTTTCAGGGAGTCCTCAGAGACGAACCTGCGAATCAGTCTCGAGGGTAAGTGGTACCTTAAGAATGAACAGTGTGTACATGTGGGGTATTGGTACTGTAACTCCTGTGCATCGTGTGGGCCATTAGAGGGATTAGAAGGGGGTCTCAGTGTCCCAGAGGGATGTGACCAAACTAGAACAACCATTACAAACCGTGACGTCTGGGTGGAGGCACCCGCCATAGAACCTAGGCCCCTCAACCTGTCAGTAGTCAAGCAGGCAGAGGTAGTAGCCCTTGGGATAGTGCCACCTGGGGGTTACAGAGGTAAACTACACAAGGACAAGGGTCTTGTATTTTAGGATAGCAGATTTTAAAGAAATTGGAGACTGCCTCAGAAACTGCCACATAGGGTAGATTATCAGGGAGGGTAGGGGTACAGTGGGGAAAAATATGGAGGGCATATCTAAGACAACCAGCCTCTGCATGAAGGAAGTGAGTACAAGCAGAAGGAAACAAAAGACTGTTATGATTCTCTAGGGAAGTGGCCAAGATAGTGAAGGAAAAAGAGTGATATTTGGGAGGTAAAATGAAATGCAGAGGGAGGAAGACAGGGAGGTATACCAAGTAAAATGGAGGGCAGCAGGGACGACAGTGAGGGGAGCAAGAGCACAGACAGATGAAAGGATAACCAAGGGGGCAGGTAAAGTACCGATACCTAAGTGAGTAGAGGAAGGCAAGGAAAGGGATAGCAAGGATAAGGAGGATGGCGAGGGAGGACTGCACTGATGACTACCCAGAAAAAGCAGACATCTATCACTTTATCACTTCTGCTCAGTCTGCACAGTTGGCGGGAAGGGAAGAGACCATCAGGGAGCAGCAGGAACAAGGTGGAGGGGAGTGGGACACAAGTCCATTTTCAAAGGAAAAAGTCCTGAAAGGACTTGCAGCTCTGAACGTGGACAAGGCCATAGAAATGGAAAGAATGGTTCCACCATGTCTCGTCAACAACAAAACTGTCGACGAACATTACATCTACAAAAATTTGCAGACAGTGATCACATCGCCTGGCAAATTTGTTGTCACGGCATCCCATGCACTGCAGCACATTTTGACTGTTTGTTTGCGGGGGGGGGCTCTGTGCTCTGCTCCCTGCACCCCCCATACTTATGGATTCTCAACTCTGGGTGGGAGGGCAGATTACCGGGGAGAGCGGCCAACAATGGGAGTCATCATAGCAATACAGCGCTCCGACAACCCATTTGACACTGTGGATGTTGAACAGATTGTGTCGCTGTACTGGTTTCGCTGTAGAGGTTTCGCTCTGTCTGCAGTATACTGACAAGATACACCTAAGGGTACTAAAAGAATTCAGGCAGGTGCTAGCTGCCCCACTGACCACTTTATTCAACAGCTCTCTGGAAACAGGCATGGTTCTGGTAGACTGGAGAAGAGCAGATGTGATCCCTGTACATAACAGCGGCTGCGGGGAGGAGGTTAACAACTATAGGTCAGTTAGTCTCACCTCCATGGTGGGGAAATTAATGGAAACTCTTCTAAAGGAAAGGCTGGTAGAGAATTGTGACTCCAGTGGACTGCAAGACCACAGGCATCATGTATTCATGGGGGGACACCATGGCAGATGAATCTAATAGATTTCTTCGACTATGTGATGAGGGAAGTAGATCAGGGGAGGGCAGTGGTTAATCTGAACTTTAGCAAGGCTTTCAACACTACTGCACAGGAGACTGTTAAAGAAATTGAGCAGTATGGTGGTGGTATCGAAAGTGGTAAACTGGGTTAGAAACTAGTTAACGAATAGGAAACAGAGGGTGGTGGCTAATAGCACTTTGGAACTCTAATAATGGCAACATGACAGCAAACTTCAAAAAGAGCCAAACAGTTGACAGTGCACAGTAATGCGCATGGCCGGAGTTATGAGCAGTTGCTCGGTGTGCCGTTCTTGGTGAAACATTTCAATAAATAAAACAGCTGCCGGTATGGCTTTCCACAATACGGCGGCTCTGCGCTGGTTTACACACTCCGTAAAGCCGACATCGGGCGCCCAATCCTGTTGGTATGTATTTCCCCCTCAGCCACACTGTGGCACACTGGGAGTCAACTCAGTGTGCCCAGACATTTTATTTTCCTGGCACTGGCATGCCTACTCTCGGCATTGAGTGCCCCCACCCCAAGATCAATCTCTTTGCTGACAGGGTGCCAAGTCCCCATTGGCATCATCTTTCCCACCCCAAGCTTGCCGACGGGGGTGCCCAATCCTCATCGGCATCATGTCCCCCTCCCAAACTCATGTGGCACACTGGGAGCCCAACCCAGTGTGCCCAAAAGATGTTTTATTTTTTGTAACCTGTAAATAAAGAAACAGTCCCCCAGAGTCTTTTTTTTCTCATTTAAAACTGTAAAAAAGAAAAATGTCCAGCATTATCTCCCCAGTCCCCACTTCCCCCACCCCAACACTCTCTCTGCGCATCCTCCTCCTCCTCCTCCTCCTCGCACCTCCCCCTCACCCATACTTACCCTCCAGAGGTCAGGAGCAGTGATCTTCTGTGAACCGGGACGCATCTGCACTCTTCAAAGCTGAACTACAAACTGAGGAATCGGGTAAGCGCTGTATAATGGGACTCAATGGGGGGCTTCAACTTAGGTTGATATCTCAGCCATTTTTAGGAATTTTGGACCCACATTTTCAACATGGGGTTCTTGGGACCCCACCTCGAGAACATATTGTTATCCTTTAGTTTCTCAGTCCCAAAAGGTGATTTTGCGGTCACTGCGCAGAATGACCTTTCAGGACTGATCAACAAAATGACAATACCACTGTTCATGAGGTGGGGTCCCAAAAAACCCATGTTGAAAATTTGGTGAAAAGATTTCCAAAAATGAAAGCATTACAGGCATGTTTTGCACACTTGTAACTTCACCAATTGTTAATATTTTCACTCCAGATTTTCAACATTGCCATTTTTAATACCTACTTACTGTATGAACAGTATAGCTGTCATATTTTACATCATGCCCAAAAAATGTTTTCATACCTGTGGCACAGAATGGGGCGGTCACTGTGCAAAATCAATTTTTGGGAAGGATTAACAAAATCACAATGTCACTGTTCATGAGGGGAGGTCCCAAAAAGCCCATGTTAAAAATCTGGCGAAGAAATTCCCAAAAATGACCATGTTAAGGGTGTGCGTTGCACAGTTTCTACACACGCTCATAACTTAACTTTTTCATATTTTTACTCCAGATTTTCAACATTGTCATTTTTTCATACCTCCTCATGAACAGTAGAGTTGTAATTTTTCACATCCTGCCCAAAATGTATTTCTGTACCTGTGGCGCCAAATGGCATGGTTGCTGTGAGAAATCACCTTTCAGGATTGAGTAATGAAATGACAGTGCCACAGTTCATGAGGTGGGGTTGCAAAGAGCCCATTTTGAAAATCTGGAGTGAAAATACCAACAAACGACCAGGGGCATTAAGGTTTCTAAACGTAAAGCCCACCCTGTAGAGACTAACTGGCGTCGGGGGTGTGACTTGGGTTCATCGACCGTAATGCTCATGGCACTCTACCCCCACCCTATAGCCACTGACAGACATCAACGTGTGTCTTGGGGTCTTTGGCTCTAATGTTCACATTCTCCTATACTGCACCCATCTCAGCTTATTTCCTTATGGAATGGGAAGAGCGTAAGGGCCGAAGACCCCAAAGCACACCGCAACACCTGTTGCTATCTTCAGGGGTGGAGTGAGGTGGAATAGCTTTAAGCGTTATGGCCCGATGACCAAAGGCACCCCTCAATGCCTTTCAGTCTCTGGGGGCTTGCATTGGTTTATTACTTACTGCCATTCCTATTATGTATCTTCTAACTTCCTGTATTACCAATGCCAATGCCAGCAAGCCAACATTCAGCATTGACAAATGCTTGTGTAACCCCCCTGTAAATGGGGGTTCCCAAAAGTCTTTCTTGGGTGTACTCAAATGCCCACTGCCGGATGGGCGTTCTGTCATTACAGGTGTAAAAGTGCTTGCATTCGAGTGCCCTGTTAGCCTCCGTGCCTGTCTCTTTAAGAGACATTATTTTTGTAGTGTATAATTAATCTTTGTAGGGGCTGCGTGTTTCCAGGCTCGAGTCCTGCCTGAGCTGCAGTAATATTGCTCTGTTCTGCCATCGTTAATGGTGCAGATGGAGTTCTGTTAGAACTGGTAATTGTTTGCTGGTGAGCTGCACTAATAACAATGGTATTATGGTTTGTCTAACCTGCCTTTCTTTGCAGCATGGACCAGGGCCAGATTAAGGTTCCATGGGGCCCTAGGCCTGAGGGAAATCGAGGTCCCTGGGGCCCCATTTCTGTTGGTCACGCACCCTTTTTTTAGCAAGCCCACCCATAAGGCCCACTAGGCACAGGCGCCTGTATAGTAGTCCAAGGAAACAAGCACTGTAATTATCCATTATCAGGCTTGCATGTAATTAAAAAACACTGCAAATAAATAACCTAAATATCCACAGTAATTCAAATTATTAATGTTCCCCTAAACACAGAATGATTTGCAGCTCACGCTGAAACAACCTTTTCAACCGGCTGTTCCGCATGGTATATCAGTTCCATCTACCGACAGACTGAGAGGTCAAGGAAGACAGTTAAAAGCTGTATTTACCCTGGTTTGTAGGATTGCAGGAATATTTTAACTATCCTCATAGCAATAATCAGTATTGTAAACACTAATAAAATATACATAAAAGTTCAGAAGGTATCCTTTAGATTCATCAATTAAAAGTTTGTCACCACTCACCATGCATAGATTAAGGGTATTGACATCAATCTTCTTAGACATCTTCTGTCTTCATCTCTAGGTGCTGGCTGCCTGGCTCACTTTGTAGCACCAACACTGTTTTGTTAATTTCTTGCAGTGCTTCACTGGAGTGACAGGACTGAGTTGTGACATTTTTCACTGTACTCTGGCTCAGGGTTTTGGCATCAGTCTTCTTATTTCTTGCAGTGCTTCACTGGGGTCACAGGCTTGAGTTGTGGCATTTTTCACGGTACTCTGGCTCAGGGTTCTGGCATTAGTCTTCACAGATAGCTTCTGTCATGTCCATCTCACGGTGCTGGAGCACTTTGTAGCACCAATGCTATTTTGTGGGCTTCAGTGGGGTCACAGGCATGAGTTGTGTTCACTGTACTCTGGCTCAGGGTACTGGCATCAGTCTTCTCAGACAGCTTCTGTCATCTCCATCTCACGGTGCTGGAGCACTTTGTAGCACCAGCACTATTTTGTGGGCTTCAGTGGGGTCACAGGATTGAGTTGTGGCATTTTTCACTGTACTCTGTCTAAGGGTATTGGCATCAATCTTCTCAGACAGCTTCTGTCGTCTCCATCTCACGGTGCTGGAGCACTTTGTAGCACCGATTATATTTTCTTCATTTCTTGCAGTGCTTCACTGGGGCCACAGGCATGAGTTGTCAGTTGTGGCATTTTTCACTGTACTCTGTCTAAGGGTATTGGCATCAATCTTCTCAGACAGCTTCTGTCGTCTCCATCTCACGGTGCTGGAGCACTTTGTAGCACCGATTATATTTTCTTCATTTCTTGCAGTGCTTCACTGGGGCCACAGGCATGAGTTGTCAGTTGTGGCATTTTTCACTGTACTCTGCTCAGGGTACTGGCATCAATCTTCTCAGACAGCTTCTGTCGTCTCCATCACATGGTGCTGGAGCACTTTGTAGCACCAGCACCATTTTGTGTGCTTCAGTGGGGGTCACGGGATTGAGTTGTAGCATTTTTCACTGTACTCTAGCTAAGGGTATTGGCATCAGTCTTCTCAGACAGCTTTTGTCATCTCCATCTCACGGTGCTGGAGCACTTTGTAGCACCAATGCTATTTTCTTCATTTCATGCAGTGCTTCACTGGGGTCACAGGCTTGAGTTGTGTTCACTGTACTCTTGCTCAGGGTACTGGCATCAGTCTTGTCAGACAGCTTCTGTCGTCTCCATCTCACGGTGCTGGAGCACTTTGTAGCACCAATGCTATTTTGTGTGCTTCAGTGGGGTCACAGGATTGAGTTGTGTCATATTTCACTGTACTCTGGCTAAGGGTACTGGCATCAGTCTTCTCAGATAGCTTCTGCCGTCTCCATCCCATGGTACTCTAGCACTTTGTAGCACTACCAGTATTTTGTGTGCTTCACTGGGGTCACAGGCTTGGGTTGTGTTCACTGTACTCTGGCTCAGGGTACTGGCATCAGTCTTCTCAGACAGCTTCTGTCGTCTCCATCTCATGGTGCTGGAGCACTTTGTAGCACCACTACTATTTTGTGGGCTTCACTGGGGTCACAGGCTTGAGTTGTGGCATTTTTCACTGTATTCTGGCTCAGGGTACTGGCATCAGTCTTCGCAGACAGCTTCTATTGTCTCCTTTAGAATTATGATGTTTGATAGTGCTTTAGTCAGCCTACATTTGTTTCTTCCTCGATTTAAGTTGGGCAAAGTCACTGATGAGATCATCAAAGTCCATAGTCTTAACCAGTTCACTTTCGATAGATAAAATAGTCAGGGCATTGAGTCTTTTCTGGTCCATCGTGCTCCTTAATTTATTCTTGACTCTACTCAAGGTTGAAAATGACCGTTCTCCACTGCAGTTTGCAGCTGGTGTGCACAAATATATGCGAAAGGCAGCTTCCACATTTGGGAATGTTCACTCCAGTCCTTGAGTCTTCAAATGTTTACACGGGTTAAGAACATCTTTGTCTTCTTCACAAGAAACAAATTATGTGAATTGTGTAAATTCATCAGTGAACGACTCCTCCAAATCCCAAGGGTGTGCAGCAACTAGATTATCTGCTCACTTCTGGATCTCATTTACATTCAGATGAGGAAAGTCTGTTAACACGCCAATTTTTTTCTGTAATACATCATAAGTGTCTTTTCTTTTCTGCAGGGCAGCACTTAATGTGCTGATTATAACAAGAAATGTCTCAGCACTAAATTGTTCCCTACCTGTTACTGTTGTTTCATTTCTTGGTTCGTCAAACATGTGTTTGCTGTCATTAGTGCAGTTTCCAACAATTCCGTCTTATCAGCCAGACTTTTAGCTTCCATCCTGGTGCTTGGTCCTTCTGAAGGATCGTCAGCCAGGTTCTGTAATGCAGTCTTCATGTGTTGATAGCCACCGAATAGGGCACTGCATGCATCTGCTCGAGCAGACCATCGAGTAACTGAGAGTGACTTTGGTACTTTCACTTCACTAGGCAACTGCTGCCTCATGATATGCCAACAATGTGCGGAGGCTGAAAAGAATGTGTACAGTGCCTGAAGAAATCCAAAAAAAGATACAGCCTCTACACAGCATTCAGCAGCACATGACCCAACCAAGTTAAAGGAATGTGCAGAACAAGGGATGAAGTTCACCAAAGGATTGTGTTCTTTTATTCTGGCTTGTAGGCCACTGTATTTTCCTGCCATATTACTCACGTTATCATATGTCTGACCCCTGCAATGCTTCATTTTAATGCCCAATTCCTGAACCACAGACACCACTGTGTTTGCAAGATTTGCTGACGTATGACTATGGATTGGAATGAACTTAAGAAAACGTTCAGCTGGATTTCCATCAACTTTCACATATCTAACAATGAAAGTCAGCTGATCCACATGAGAAATATCCGGTGTCGAATCAACACTGATTGAATAGTATTTTGCCATCTTTAGTTCTTCCACTATATTGTGCATCACGTTTTTACCCATCAGGTCAATTAATTCATTGCAGACGGTTGAGGACAAATATGATGGTCGTCCTCTTCCAGCATTGCCGAATTTTGCTCTGTGGTCAGCTAGAAAAGGGTCGCATTGCTAATAAGCTCTAAATTACCCAAATAGTTTCCATTACCTGGAGACCCCAGTAGTTCATTGTCACCTCGAAAAGCCAATCCACGTTCTGACAAGAAACGAACCACAGCAACCACACGTTTCAGTACATTTTTCCAGTACTGATACTCATTCTGATATTGTTTTACAATTTCAGCATCAATTCGTCCTGCGGTCCTTTTCCTTTTATGCAGTGTGATTAATGCCATCCTGTGATCATGACTGTGTTCATGTTCATTTACATGAAAGGTTGCATTTTTCCAGTCACTGAAACCAGATTGTGAGAATGCAGTATTCCTCACTGAAAAGAGCTTACAGACATAACAGAAGACATTCTCAGCTGAAGGAGAATAAATCAGCCCATCCCGTGTCCTACATTCACCACTTAACATGATTCTAGAGAAAAGATCCTTGGATAAATAATGCTTCTTATCTGGGTACAAACGCATGGACTTGGAGAAGTCACATATTTTCTGGTCAACGTCACGGTCTATAAAATAATTCTTAAGTTCTTCACATACAGATGTCCACTGTACTGGGTCGTTGCAGTACAGCTGTGTTTTTTGGGAGCTTTTAACTTGAATCTGATGGCAAGTATCAGTAACCTGTTTCTTAGTAACTTCTGTATTTGTAGGAACCACGGGGTTGCTGTCAAATTAAGTTAGATTGCACACGGGGCTGACAATGTGACCCTTTGTGACCCCATGGCATGTAGTAACCGCTGGGCTGCTTTCCAAAGGACTCTCATTGTAAATATCAGCTTCTACTTCTTCATCTGTGATGTGTTGGACTTGGCTTGTAGAAACAACATTGCTTGTTTTTCCCTCAGAGGGCTCTGCATCCATCATTTCCATTGCAATATTTGACACATTGGTGTCTAGATTTCTACAGCCTTCCTCACTGCTACCCTGACAATGCTGACCAACAGCCTCTTTATCTCTAGCACTGCTGCCTGGTGCCAAGAAGAAATCTGTTAACTTTGGAACCTTTGCTAGTATTTGTTTCTCTTTTTCTACTTGATCCCTAGCACGTTTACGCTTCTGTGACCCGCTTAGATATTTCCGTGCTGTGCTCGACTCCATCTTTCTGCAATATTATCTATAATACAAACATTAACAAAGAATCTTGTCACTGAAAATACACCAAGCTTATGATCACTTACCATTAACTCTCTACAAGTTTACCCTGCCTACCACAAGTGCCCCCCTCGCCCCCTAAAAAGTGTGGACCGCAACAGAGTACTTAAAGAAAAAACAAATTAAGAAGCAGCTTGGTACATCCAGACAATTAAGATATGAACCCCACAACATCAGATCATCTTGCATACTGTGTGAATATGTGCAAATAACTTAACCCTTGAAGTGTTCTCCCAGTGTTCAAAAGACACTGTCCCCAGGAAACAGGCTTTGTGTACATTGTGCCTTATCCAGTTGCCTTCAACTTATCTGGCATCAGTCCAGCCCCAATCTCTGATGCACTGTAAAGGCCAAATCAGTTTTGAATCCCTCCACAGTCACTGGTGTTGTCCACCGATTCGTATGATGTCAGTCCAGACTCAACCTCTGATGCACTGTAAAGTGTTCTTCAGGTTAAAATCCCTCCACAGCCACTTGTAAGATCTAGCTCCTTATCATGCATCAGTCGAGCCCCAAACGGCAGTGAACAGTGAAGTGCATTTCAGGTTCAGATCCCTCCTCAACTGATGGTGTTGTCTATCAACTTACCATGCATCAGTCCAGACCAATCCCATAATGCACTGTGAAGTGCATTTCATGTTCAAAACCCCCCACATCCACTGGTGTAGTCCATCAATTCATATGACATCAGTTCAGCCCCAATCTCTGATGTACTGTAAAGTATTCTTCAGGTTAAAATCCCTCCACAGCCACTTGTAAGACATAGCTCCTTATTATGCGTCAGTTGAGCCCCAAACTGTAGTGAACAGTCAAGTGCATTTCAGGTTCAGATCCCTCCAAAGCTGATGGCGTTGTCTATCTACTTACCATGTATCAGTCCAGACCAATCCCATAATGCACTGTGAAGTGCATTTGATGTTCAAAACCCTCCACATCCACTGGTGTAGCCCATCAATTCATATGACATCAGTTCAGCCCCAATCTCTGATGCACTGTAAAGTATTCTTCAGGCTCAAATCCCTCCACAGCCACGTGTAAAATCTATCTCCTTATCATGCATCAGTTGAGCCCCAAACTGTAGTGAACAGTGAAGTGCATTTCAGGTCTAGATCCTTCCACAGCCAATAGTGTTGCCCATTGACTGATCTGTTTCCGGTCCAGCCCCAACCTCTACTGCACTGTAAAGTGCTGTCCAGATTCAAATCCCACCAAAGTCACTGATGTAGTCCATCTGTTAATCAGTCTTCAGTACAACCTTTATCTCTGACACTCTGTGATGTGCATTACTGATATGGATCCCTCCTCAGTCACCATGGTGTAGTCCATTGTGCACATCAAGATTCATTCCAACACTACCCTCAGATGCACTGTAATATTCTATTCAAGTTCGAATCACTCCACAACCACTTTAGTCCCTTGTGCTCATAATGCTTCAGACCAGCCCTTACCTCTGATGCACTGTGATGTGACCAATGCCAATGTATGACTTATACAGTCCATTCAAATGAAACACAGCACACAATACACATGTGCACCAATGAGCCAATGAGCACCAATCCATGGTGCAGGCATACCCACACTCCTTTCCACCCATACAGTGCGCCATACTGAATGCTGCAACATATCATGTGTATGCAGGCAAACCATGTGACACAGCACATAGTGCACAACCTTTACAGGTGCCCATGTCATCACCCTGTACGTATACCCACAATGTCTCTGCATGGCATATGAACACCATTACCAGGTGCAGGCAGCCCCACCTTCTTCCCTACAACTGAGTATACCCCAAGGACGGGTGCCAATTCATGACACAAAATGACTGCAGTGCCTATGAGCATCATTCCTTGGTACAGGCACACCCAACCCCTTCCCCATGACACAGTATACCCCAAATTACCAGTGCCTTTTCAGCAATTTCATCATCCTATACGTATACCCATAATGTATCTACAGTGTCTGTTACCACCATTATTAGATGCATACAGCCCCTCTCATTTCTCCAGAACATATGAGAGTACATCTGAGCCTGTATTATGAATGGGACCCCCCACCACTAACACACAGTGCTTCATCATACAGTTATTCCCTCACCTTAAACCATCCCATAATACAAACCCCCAAAAATAAACTATGCCAGGAAATTAAATAATACACAGATTTATGTAACATGATGTTTACTGAAAGACTGTGAACCTTTACATGAACAACATCATGCTTTATTTACAGTATGATAAAGCAAACAGCACAAATAAAATACAGTTTCCTATACTTATTATGGGATTTTACTACAAAAATAAAATAGTTTATTTCAATGAAATTATGCATTTTAACTGCCGTAAATATGCAATTAATCATAGAGAGACCTCCAGCACTAAAAATATCTCCATTTCCCGTGTCAGCTCACTGAACTACCCTGGAAGTGTTCTTCCCGTTTACATCACTTGACCTCACAAAGCACTTCCTTCCTGCATCACTTCCTGATATGGCTTTCTAAGGTAATGTGTAAATATGTTCTTACTAAACTAGGGGAAAAACAAAACAATTGATAATCAGATTCATAAACTAAAGTCAGTGGGTAGGAAGAATTAAACACTGCAATAATTCCAACCAGTGGAGTAGAACAAAAACTCAAGCTGTAATAACAAGAGATTCAGATATTGATTTCTGACTAAAAAAATTGTAAAAAAACTTGCAAAATTTATATTTAGACAATGACAGATGTTTATTGTATATTTTTAACAATTTTAACCAACAATTTTACAGAAATTTAATATTTTACATGACTAAGTAAACAGCATAATTATATTTAGATAAAATCATCAGAATTTATTAAAATATGAAAACAACCTTACACAACATTAAATCCAGTTAGACATTACCAAACCTCACTCATTTTCAAAAACTTTTTGTCCTGAAAAACTTTTCTTTTTAGTTTTAAAATTGTTTTTTAAGATGTGTAGGTTTAAGCACAGCGTGTTTGTATGAATGCTGCAGATCTAAAACCCCTTCAGGAACACAGGTGTTCTAGCAGCAGGCAGAGGCTACCTGAACATTCTAAGTGACAATAGGATAGAATGAGCTATGCAATGGGAGGCAGTATAGCGCAGTGGTCTAAGGCTCTGAGCTGCAAATCTGGTGACATCTAGCAGACCAGACCTGGGTTTGAATCCCACAGCTTCCACTTGCATACTGTGTGACCCTGCGCAAGTCACTTGTGCTCCCAGGTCGCTCCTGTAAAAAAGCTTTCAGCTTAGTGTGCTATACCTGGTTAAACAACTAAATAAAAAAAAAAAAAGAATGAGCTAGAGGATGAAGAAAGGAGACACAGGTAATATAACTATATTAGAAAATGGGCAAAGACCATTCTGTCTTCTGATTGGCTGAGACACTTATTTAGGTGGGCATCTATCAGACAATAGATGCCCACCAAATAAAAAGCCCCTGCCTGATAGCCAGCAAAGTATCTGTGTGCCCAGCACCCTGCTTCCTCATTGGCTGAAGTGCTGGGTACACAATTTCAAACTGCCGCCATTTTTTTCTCTCACTTAGCGAGAGATACTGCCCAACCAATGTTCCCACAAGAAACCACACATCACCATCTGCTGCGCTCACTCGTATCAACATGAAAAAAAATTACACCGAATCAACACATTTCAGAAGGTAATTATTAAGCAAGCGGTCACTGTGATCATCAACTTCCCGTAACTGTAGTGGAACTAGCAGTACCTTTTAAAACTGCAGCACGCACCTCTCCCTTTATGAATACTACCACCACTACCACTTCCAAGACACTGGCGATCTCAGACAAACCACTCCAAAATGCTACAGTAAAAAACATATAGTTTTCTGTTTTTTAGATGTAAATCCCCTTCTCCTAACGCAATGCAGTTACCTCTCTACATTATGTCCATGTCTTTGATTGCGATGAGATCGTGGTGCTGCAACAGCCAAACCTCAACCTGGTACTCTGTCACCACTCGCCAGACATTATCCTTTATGTCTCCTGTTCAACCCCTTAAAAAACTATCTCCGATAGCGATCCACTTTGCGGCATATCTGTGGTAATGGGCAAGTTAAAAATACATTTGCAGCGTTGCCCTGCCGCATTGTATGTTTTGCTCTGCACTTCCTGATTTACATAGCAAGTCAAATAAATGGCACACAGGTAACAGCTGCAACTTAAAACTGCAAAACAAAAAAAACACTCCTTCATGTGGGGCAGAAAACTGTTTTGTGGTGGTTATTTATTTTTTAGGGGAGGGGGATTGTAGTTTTTTTTTTAAGAAGACTGCTCCTGAGAAAAACTTAATGCAATGTCCTGTTTGGGGGATACCAGAATGGCACTGTAGGGGGAGTGGAAACAAAAGATGGAATAGCACAGAAAGGAAGGGACTACTTTAAAAGCAAAACACTTAAAAGTCACTCTTACTATGTTTTTCTAATTATTTCTTTAATTTTGTAAAAACCCACACAAAACTGCCAACAGTAGCCCATTTTCTAAGCGCAATAATACCCTCCAGGGTGGGCGGTTTTGTGCTATACCGGACCTTCCAGGGGCTATAAGGCTGCCGCCTGTGGCGTCAGGCCTCATGGCGCCCTGGGCGGTCCGGTATAGCACAATACCGCCCACCCTGTTGGGTATTATTGCTTACGTGGTCTCCCATGAAGACCTAAAGGTAAAGGGACAAACACCGTCATGGGCTTGAGGAACAACATGTGCCAAAAGTGGCGGGACCATCCCTTAATGGCCCAACCTACTTAATAGACAAAGAACCTCTGTGCGCAAACACTGAGGCAAGGGTTACCCCAAAGGGCATTTGGCTGGGAAGCCAAGTCTCAAGAAAATACAAAATCGCACATGCCCACACAATGCAAAGCATCATGGGCTGCATATGCAAATCACCACATCATTTTATGCTGGTTCAACTTTAAGCAGAATTGCATGGTGCCGAAAGGCCTCTCACACAGTTTGCAAAGGGTGCTAACAGATGACATAGACACACGTTTCGTCCTACCAGGACTCATCAGTATGCCTCGTCTGTTTGACACCCCAGTGGAATGAACCAGCTACCCTAAGACAGTCTGTCTGGGTTATATTGTGGTGAACCCATTAAAATAAAAAATTATTTAATAGACAAAGAACCTCTGCGCACAAACACTGAGGCAAGGGGTACCCCAAAGGGCATTTGGCTGGGAAGCCAAGTTTCAAGAAAATACAAATCACACATGCCCACATTCAATGTAGCAATTTGCTTAATGAAATATTATTGGCACTGAGACAGAAGTTGCTGGAGGGCTAGCAGATGTAAAACATTCTGATTAAATCTGGATCAGAAAATGTTTGGTCTTGGTTAGCCCTCTGGCTGGCATCTGTCTTAGTGCCTAGTGTGCACACTTCATTAAGTAGGTCATCGGGGCCATAGTGATGGTCCTGATCCTGAGCCCTTTTGCCCAGCTTTTGATTCGGACTGGACAAACTCCATATTGTAAACAAAGTACAGAGGGAAATAAACACTACTGGGAGGGAGGGAACTTTACTCCACGTATTCCACTTCCAAGACCTTTAGCACACGGATACACAAAACAGCCGGGCAGCAATATTTAAATCAAAATTATATGCAACCAACAAGCAAATTTAATTCAGACTTCAACATCTAATTAACAAAAATGACCATGATATGCTAATCAAGGAGGGGGCAGCCGCAGATCAGAATCAGTTTCAGACTGCACCAGGCACGCAGGCCAAAAAGGAGTAGCTATTTTTGTACAAAACTAAACCCTCCTTACATTCTGTTAATCCCCCCTAGGGATGTAATGTGGCACAAGGCACAGCCAAGTGCCATATTGCCCCTATGAGGTGATTAGCTGACTATTAACCTAACTCATGGGAATGCCGTACTGCTAATGCTATTATAGAAAAAAATTATTCCAAAAGAAAAGTGTTAGTATGAACATACATGTGAACATACGAAGAAGCCCACAGAAGAAGGTAATTTGGTCCATCAAGTCTGCACGTAGTATTACAGTGTCCACAGCTTGAGCTAATGTTCCTACACTCCCTTCCCTCTCCACTTCTTCCATCCTCCCTCCCTACCCATCATCCTTACCTACCCCATGCCTATCCCATCCTCTCTTAAAGCTGCCCATGCATTGTCTTTAACAAGACAACCTCTTCCTGCAGTGCATTCCAAGTTTCCACCACCCTCTCCGTGAAGAAGTGCTTCCTGACATCTCTCTTAAAGCTCCCACCCGCCTCCAGTTTAAGACTGTCCCCTCTCATGTTATGGTTGTCACCTTGCCACTCAGCTTAAAGAGACTCTCCTTATCAACCTTGTTTATCCCTTTCAAGTACTTGAACATCCCAATCACGTAGCCCCCCCTCTCTCCTGTGTTCCAGGGAGTACATGTTCAGTGCCCGCAGCCTCCCCCTCATTTGCGTTACTCTGTTGACCAGCTGTTATCTTTGTACTCCTCCTCTGGACCTTCTCTAGCAGGTGAATGTCCTTTTTGAGGTGCGGGAGCCACTACTGAACTCCATACTTTAGAAGGGGGGGGGTCACACTGCAAGTCATATTGGGAGAAAGGGACTTGGGGTGGTGATAAGATGTCAGAATGAATAACTCTGAAAATTGTAGAAGAACTGCAGCCAAAGTAAACAGGATACTGGGCTGCATAGCCTGGGGAATTACATCCAGAAGGAGGGAGGTGATCCTCCCTCTGTATAATGCCTTGGTCAGGCCGCAGCTCGAGTACTGTGTACAGTTCTGGAGACCTCATCTGAAACAGGACATAGCGCTGTTGGAGAGGGTCCAGAGGAGAGCGACCAGGATGATTCAGGGCATGGAGGAGAAGCCTTATGAGGAGAGACTGGAACAGCTTGGCCTTTAGTCACTGTAGGAGAGGAGGAACAGGGGAGATATGATAGAGGTTTTTAAGTATGTAAAAGGGACTAACCAGGAGTGGAACAAAGGAGCCTTTTAGGCTAAAGAAGGGGGAACAACCATGGGCCATGAGTGGAAGTTGGAGGGGGGGAAACTACAGGGGGGAGCGTAGGAAGCATTCTTTCACTGAGAGGGCAGTGGAGCCGTGGAATGCGCTGCCTGGGAGACTGGTGGAGGAGGGCACAGTGGAAGGATTCAAGAAGGGGTGGGACAGGTACAAGGGGAAACTGAAAAAGACCCTCTTGGGGGCTGGGGGGGAGGTAAGGCGAGCAGCCATTAGGTTGCTGGCTTTCGAGCAGACAAGACAGACCATTTGGCCTATTCTGCTGGCTTTTTAGTATGCTAGTAGTATTCTGTCCTGGGATTCCTAGCTCCAATATGCACAACTTTTCATTTCTTGGCATTGAAGCCAAGCTACCAGATCCTAGACCACCTCCCTAGCACTTTTTTCAGATCTTCCTGTAGGTTCTGTATCACTTCATCTGTGTCCACTCTCCCACGGACCTTTGTGTCATCTGCAAATAGGCACATTTTGTCCTTAATGCCATCTCCAGTGTGACTAATGAAGACATTGAACAACACCGGCCCCAGCACTGAGTCCTGTGGGACCCCACTGTTTACCTCTCTGGTGCCAGATAACTCTCCACCCACAACTACCATCTGGGTTCCATCCCTCAACCAGTATACTTTGTGAATGTCTTCCTCATTTAGAGGGATATTTTTTTGTAAAATAGTTCTTCAACAAACAGTTTAAGAATGCTGTTCACTCAAAATCAGAATGCAGTATTCCAGTCATTCAGCAGTGCTAGAGAATGGAATGCTGACAGAAAGAATCCATGAGCCATTGTGATCATTCTGTACATGACAGTTTAACAGGGATTACTGTAAGGCCAGAGCATGCGTTAACCCCCTACTGAAGTCCCCAAATGAAACTTTTGAGGATTCTGAGGCAAAAAAAAAAAGAAGCAGAGTCTGCTTACACACACTGTTAGTGGGATCGAACACATACTGGACTGTAAGTGTTTGTGAGACTTGGGAACTTTGTTGGTGGGGTTGAAATTGGGTTTGTAAATAACTACAGTCAGTATAGAGAGAAACTGTACTCCAAGGGAAAGGGACTGAGAAAAGGGGGTGTGCTATTATAAACAGAGGGGACAATCAGGGTGGCTAATTCCACCATGGCAGGCATCTTCGAAGGGCTGTAGGCTGCACAGGCTGTGGGATGGCAATAATTCTAAATTGGGCCTGGAGAGAGGGAGGCTGCCCACTCTGTAGACAGCCATCTTGTATCAGGAGTGAGGTATATTGGTTAAGGAGTAAGCTGGGGGAGCTGGGGAGGTGTCCAAGGATAAGGGGTGTGGATATGGGCAGCAGAAGGGTGGGGCTGAGGGGAGGCTGGGGCAACACTCAGAAATTACAGGACATTATGTTGCAGCAAGCAGAAGGGGGATATTAGGGACAGAGGACCCTTAGATAGGGAAGTTGATGCTAAGGGAAAGCGCACAGGTGAACATTCTGAATTCAAAGAGACTGGAGGGGAAGAGTCAGGAGGGGCTGTTGTAAGTCTTCAAACAGAAGACTGTGGGAAGGGAGCTCCAAGGTGAACAGTGCAAGAGAGGAAGAAGAGGGTCAGTTTAGAGATGCAGTCAGGGAAACTCGGTTACTTGATGGAGGCTGACATAGAGTGTCACAATAAATTTGAGATACTAAGCATCCCAGAGGGGAGGAAGGGTTGGTGGAAATGAGGAAACTTATACAGAGGCCGGGGAGGGAGTCAGATACCCATAGGGCATCACAGACCAGCTATGGAAAGGATAGATCTAGTCCCAGAGGAGAAGGGAAATATATGTTAAGCAAATGGGGAGATGCAACATATTCCAGACATGAGGGAGGAGAGCATGATTGGAGAGAAACTGGGAGACAAGGAGGTGGAGAGGAGCCCCTTCAGCAGGGAGGTATGTACCAATGATGGGGCCCTAGCTAAGTGGGGACCCACAGAGAGCCCCTGAGACAGGGTACTATTACAAGGGGGGGGACAGGAAGGGGGAAGGGAAACCATCAGGACCAGGATAAATGGTTCAGATAAGAGAGGGTTAAAGGACACCTATTCAGAGGGGTTTGAGTTAAGTGGGCAAAATAGCAAGGGAGGCAGAAAGGGGAGGGTGACAAGGGGGTCTCTAATAAGGCAGGAAGACTCCCATGAAATTGTGATCATGAATAAAGGGGGGGACGGGGGGTTGAGAGGACATAGTGGAGGTAACCATAAGGACGATGGCTGTGTTAAGGTTCTGTTACTGGGAGACTCCGATGATTAGGGGTATCCAGTGGAGGACAGGGGATGGATGCCATAGCCAGGTGAAGGTAGTGAGTATCTCTGGGCTGACAGTGCACAGAGCAAAGTTCATGGTGTATGAAATGGTTAGGATTGTGGAGGAAACCGGATTTCCTGGTGCATTTGGGAACTAATGATCTAGAGGGAATAGCATTTTGAAATCAAGCAAGGTTCCAAGAACTTGCCAGAGTCTGTCGGGATAATGGATGCACATTTTTTCGAGATATTGCCAGTACCAAAGGCCTCAGTGGAGAAAAAAAATGAAGCTCACAGAGGTTAATGACTGGCTCAGGAAGTGGGGTGAAGAGAATGGGTTGGGGGTGTTAGGGAACTGGAATGGAGTTTGGGAGGATAAGGGACTATATGCCAAGGACAGGTTTCATCTTGCCCCATTAGGGAAGGAAGTCCTTAAACAGGGGATGGCTGACTACATACAAGAAAGGTGGGGTTTAAACTTGTAAAGGGGGAAGGGATAAGGAGGGCTGACTAGAAGCCCTCCCTCCAGATGAGGGAGTAGCTCAGCCCAAGGGGGAGGGGGAAACAGACTGGAGGTGGACGTTTCAGGAGAAGCAGGGGAGGATGGAAGTATAGGGAATCTGGGTGGGGTCTCGACAAAGAGGATCAGGGATAAGGGTGGGGTTAGTGTTAGTAAATGCCAGGAGCTTGGGAAACAAGTTGCCAGAGTTCCAGGCCATGCTGTTCGGGGTGGATGGCGGCAGTCACGGAAACATGGGCCAACAAAACCATGACTGGGACCCAAATGTACGGGATACACTATGCTTAGGAAGGATAGAAAGGGAGGCAGAGGGGTGGAGTGGCTATGTTCATTAGAGATGACATAGAAATTGCTATGGTAGAAGAGGCAGAGGGAAACGTGGAGGCCTTATGGGTCTCCACGATCCCCAGGGGAGATAAGGTCAAGCTGGGAGTAGCATATAGGCCCCCCGGGATGAGTGATGTTCTAGAGGATGGATTGCTGGACAACATCATTGCCCAGTGTGGTCCAAAAGGGGAAGGAGTGGTGTTGATGGGGGACCTTAATATGCCAGGTACAAACTGGGGAACCATGTCCTCTAAGGTGGCCAAGGAGCAGAGGCTGCTGGATGGCTTCCAGGATGTGTTCTTAACACAGCATGTGATGGAGCCCACAAGGGAGGGGCATGTCCTGGATGTGGTTCTGGCAGATGGGGATCTGGTAAGTGACATGGTTGTACAGGACCCCCTGACTGGGAGTGGCCACAATACTGTCTGGTTTCAAATAAGCATTGGGGAGTGGGGGTGAGATCTAGGACACTGGCAGTGGACTTCAGGGGGGCAGACTTTATGGGCATGGGAAATATTCTCAAGGATCACTTGAAGGGGATTACCTCAACGACAAGTGTGGAAAGGAGATGGCAGGTCATAAAATGGGGACTTCATGAGGCAGTCAGGATCTGCGCTAAGTTGAAACGTAAGGGAGCAAGGTCACATAAACCATGCTGGTGGTCCAGTGAGGTACAGGTAGCAGTCAGAGAAAAGAAGGCAGCTTACAAAAAATATAAAACAACAAGAGGGGATAGGGATAAGGAAATGTACCAGCTTGCATCTAGAAAAGTCACCCGTATGGTGAGGGGAGCAAAGTCCAGTAAAGAGCAGCGGCTGGCACAGGGGATACATGGAGGGGAAAAGGGGTTCTTCCGGTACATTGGGGAGCCGGAGAAAAACTAAGGGCCATCTCAGCAGATTGAGATCAGAAGGAGGGTGGGTGGAAGAGGCGAGGGACCAGGCAGAGGTATTTAACGAGTACTTTGCCTTTGTGTTCACTAGGGAGGGAGATGGGATATCTACAAAGCAAGGCACAAAGGGGATAGAAGCGGCAGGGAGTGGGATCAGGGGAGCAACAGAAATGGAGCAAAAGGGAGGGATAGGTACCCCAGGGGTGTCACATCTGGATAAGGATAAAAGACCAGTAAGGTGGAGGGACGATGATGCCATCCTCATGAAAGGGTGTGGTTAGCCCTCAAGGCCCCTAAAGAAAGACAAATCTCCCGATGGATGGCATTCATCCGAGAGTGCCTATGGAATTGGCGGACATACTGGCTGCACTTCTGGCGGAGCTTTTCAGCAGGTCACTTGAGACAGGGAGGGTACCTAGGGATTGGCGAGAGGCACATGTGGTACCAATCCATAAAGGGGGGTCAAAGGAAGTACCAGGTAACTATAGACCCATCAGTTTTGACCTCGGTGGTGGGAAAATTAATGGAGAGTATACTAAAGGAACGATTGGGGGTTTACTTGGAGGAGGTGGGAGGTCTGGATAGTCGGCAACATGGGTTTGTGCCAGGTAGATCATGTCAAACCAACCTTGTGGAGTTCTATGAATGGGTAACATCAGAACTGGACAGGGTAAGCCTGTGGATGTATTATTCTGGACTTCAGCAACATGCTTGACTCTGTCCCCACAATGGTCTGGTGGAGAAACTGATGGGGTTAGAGTAGGTCTTTGATGGTCAGATGGATTGAAAACTGGATAGCTGGACGCACTCAGAGAGTAGTGGTCTGTGGGGAGCCTCTCAACCCTAGAGAGGTTGGTAGTGGGGTACCACAGGGCTCGGTCCCTGGGTCCAATCCTGTTTAATGCATACATATCGGACATCAGGGATGGTATAGGGTGTGAAATGAGTCTCTTCAGGATGACTCAAGATGGGAGCAGTAGTTGAGGGAGAAGAGGGGAGGTCCCTGCAAGGGACCTGGACACCCTGGAAAGCTGGGCTCACATTGGAAATTAAATTTCAATATCACCAAGTGCAAGGTGTTGCATCTTGTCGGGAAACCCTAAACACAGGTACACCCTGGGAGGGAGGCGCTGGAAGCCTCAATAGGGAAAAGACCTAGGGTCATGGTGGATACATGTATGAATAACTCTGAGCAGTGCAGGAGAGCAGCTAGCAAGGCAAACAGGATGTTGGGATGCATCGAAGGGGGATCACCTCTAGGAGCAAGGAAGTGATTCTGCTGCTGTACAATGGACTGGTTAGACACACCTTGAGTACTGTGTACAGTACTGAGACCACACTTGAAGAGGGACATACAGCTCCTGGAGAGGGTACAGAGGAGGGCAACAAAGATGATACGAGGGCTAGGGATTTGACTTATGAGGACAGACTTGAGGAGCTCTGCCTGTTTTCATTGGAGGAGAGGAGAGACAGGGGGGACATGATTGAGGTCTTCAAGTACCTCAAGGGAATAAATAGGGTAAACATGGAGGGGATCTTTAGACTAAAGCAGGAAGGCATCACCAGAGGGCATGGTTTGAAGTTGGAAGGTGGAAGGGTGAGGGGGGAAAAGAGGAGGAGGTTTTTCACTGAGAGGGTGGTGGACCTTGAATGCACTGCCTGGTGAGCTGGTTCAGAGATCCACAGTGGAGGGTTTTGAGAGAGGGTGGGACAGACAAGAAAGGGATGTATCAGATGATGGCCTGTCCCGGGTGGGGTGGGTGGGGATGGATGATAGGGGTTTCTGGAGCACAAGGGATGGGAGGGTCTCGGCACCCAACTAAGGATCTAGGTTCGAGCAGACTCGATAGACCATAAGGCCTAATCTGCTGGCAAATAGTATGTTAGTATGTTAGCTTCAGCACTGACCCTCTATATTGAAAGATTTGCATCTAATCATTAGCAGAAAAAGTGCGAGGTAATGTAGTACAATGACACTCCAGCAAACTTCTGAGCCTAAGATTTTTCAGAGCTGACCCCCAACATTTAAAGCAGAGGAACTGACCCCCACACTTCATTCATGCTATGCATGCCCTAAAGGCTGTCAGAATCCTTACAGCCAGTCAGACTGCAGCATGCTGCACAAATTTTCTCCCCACCCTCTAGCACCACTGTCCCCTCCCTCCACTCACCCTGTGGCACCCAAGACCCCACTCCTCCTCGACCCTCTACCATCCCATGCATGCCTCCTCCCTCCACCATCTGGCACCTATAACCCCTTCCCACACTCTGGCACCTAAGCCACTGCCACACTCCTGCTTCCCACTCTTCTACCCATGCCATCCTCCTCTCCCACCTCTAGCACCCATGAAATCCTCCCCACTCACCGTCTGGCAACCATGCTCCCTTTCTTCTCCACCCTCTGCCACCCATGCTTCCCTTCCCCACTACCTGTTAGCAGTCATGCTCCCCTCATCCCCACTACTTTCAGACACCCATGACACTCCTAAACTGCAGGTCACACCAGCCCAAACTGCCAGTCATAGCCTCTCAACGTGCCGGTCTCATGACTCCCCCAGTGCTGGTCATGTACCCCTACTACCCACTCCCTAAAGTGCTGTTCACACTCCCCAATATTATAGTCACTCTCCCAAGTGCAGTGCCAGTCTTACAGTGCTGGCACGACTCACATGCCCTAAGTGTCTTTCACAGTCCCCAAATGTCAGTCATAGCCCCCCAACGTTCTGGCCACTCCCAATGTGCTGATCACATGATCCCAAAGTGCCAATCATACCACCCCCACGTACTACCCACACAATCCCCAAACTGCTTGCACCCTCCCAAAGTACCAGTCAATTCTTGTTCTGACCCTGCAAGTGTGCTGGTTGTGGAGTGCGAACTGAGGCCACTGCAGTCACAAGCAGCAATGCTTCCCCCACCCCAATTTTGGTATGCCAAACTCTTGCAACTCAGGTCAGGAGTGGAGCTGCACCTTTCCCCTGCCCAGTGTACACCTCTCTCCACTGTGACTCTACTGGTCTCCTGCTCATTGCACCACACTTTTACCCTCTGTGAATGCCCCTTCCCAACAGCCATGCCACGCCCACTGTACCCCTCCCCCATACGGTACCTCTTCGCTGCCCGCTGTACCTCTCCCGATCTAAGTGTCCACTCCACTGTCCTCCAACTGCTGAACCCTTGTGTACTTAATGTATTGGCCCCTTGCCCACTGTACTCTCTCCATCTGCTGTAGCCCTACTCCACTCACTGTACTCCTTCCCATCTGCTATTTCCCCTCTGCCCTTGGTCCCTTCCTCCAAGTGCTGCTCCCCACTACTTGGGGTTGGTAAACTCAAATGTAGTGGCAGTGTTTGGAGACGCTTGCAAGCAGGGAATAGGATTGTTAAAAAAGGAAGTCAGATGACCCCCCACAAAAAACAAAACAAAAAAGAGCAGAGTCGATCACCGCACATGGATGTCTCCAGTGTGCTAAAGCATAACACTGAAACTGGGCTGAAACCAGATACAAGTGCAAAATGAAAAAAATAAAACAGATGCGCAGCTGTAACCAGGTCAAGACAATTGCTCCTCACCCGACACCCACCATTGTACCTCTCCCCGCACCAGCTGCACAACTACTCCTGCCCCATCATCTGCTGTACCTCCTCCTTCACACTTGACTGTACCCACCTTCACACTCGCCTTACCCGTCCCTTCCCACCTGCTCTACTTACTCTACTCTGGGCCATGCACTTCATGACTTCACTCATGGGGCCCTTACGGAGAGTCCTGACACAGATGATACCCTAGTACAGTATTTGTATCCTACATGGAGAGGAGAGGGGTACTGTAACCAGAGATTCTGAATCACAGTAACTAGGAGATGCCCTCTTGTGGCAATGGTGAAGTTAAACATGCATTTTCGCCTGCAGTAACGCTTATACTATAGTAAGCATTCTCCCCAGCATCAGCTAGGATCAAGATGGTGACTGTGTAGCTGTACATGTGAAACTGATCTACAATAAAACTTCTAACTCATATATTCTGGGGTACTCTGTTTCGACATACCTCAGTTTGGAATTGGAAATTAGGATTATTTAAAACCATATATCAAACCAAAATAGTATCTAGTCATCTGCCTTTGTTCTTCTGACACAGGAAGCCAAGGTGAGATACCTAGAAACATGGAAGGAGCAGAAGCCGGCAAACTAAGGACCCATCTTACCACTATTTATATACCTGCAAACCGACATTGATAGGCCCAGAGATGCTTTGTGCGATCACACAGACTCTGAATTACAATTCATTATAAGCAATCATCATATCCATTTGTCAGGATGAGCTCTGATCTCTCCTGGAAGGGGAACATTATTTTTCTAGTCAGTATGGAGGATTTGCCTGTCTGTGGTTGTAGGAGTGAGCGAAAGTCCTAATTTCATAATACATTTTTTCGTTGTTTCACCATGAGTGATACCATCACTGCCACCACCCCGCCACCACTCATTGGTGATTTTAACTTTACCCCTTGCACTTCTGTTTTGTACTTTTCTGTGCACTTATTTCCAATCACTCAACCTTAATTTTACCAGGCAAAAACGCCACTGAATAAAATTAATTTCCAAGGTGGACTTGGGTAGAAGAGAATTAACTATACAAAAATAGAATAATAAATGAAGCTCTGAATACAGCATAGGTAACGGTAACAATACATTGGCCACTTAGACCGTTGCAGGAGAATAAACAATGAGACAGTTCAGGCTACATGTCCAAGGTACATCGATGCCAACAGAAGACAATGTGTCAAGGGAACAAGTGTGTACACATTGGTGAGGAGAGAAGCAGACAGGCCTGTGACACAGTAAGGGAGGGAGGGTGCAGAACACATGAAGAGGGAAAAGAAGGAATGGAAGAGATTACTTGAGCATTGAGGGGAGAGGTGTTAGGGAGATCATGGAAGGATGGGACAAAAGGTGGGGAGTAGTGTAAGATTGCGAAGTTCATAGGTACTGCCTTACAGAAAATTCCAACCATCGCGTGGTCAATGATTACACTTAACACTGTTAAACATTGCACATGTCATGACAAATGGTTATTGTCTCTTTAAAAACTCAGCTATATAACAGCACACATTTGTAGTCATGACAGCCTCTGGATAAGGCACGCAAGTTTGAAACCTTGAAGCAAACATTCTGAACTGTGTTGCCTGCTGTTCTGCTGACCACTGTGCAACTGCTAAATAAATTAAGCACAGTAGCTTTTGTGTTTGGTTCATCTGTCTTCCAGAAGATATACTGTTGTGAGTGAGTGCAGTGCACACAGTTTTGCATGTTCTCATTATTTATATATACTCCAGGCTTTCTGTGACTGAGTTATTTCTGGTACAGATAACCGGGTAATTGACAACAGCTGTGATCCACCTTTGAAAAGTCAGGCTACCGTTACCATATTTTAAAGGGATTGTTTCGGTTATGTTAAATATGGTTGGCCTTACATGCTGTGTAAGTCCATAATAGCAAAAGTTTTTAGAAGGTCGCTTTGTGTTTTTTGGCAAAGTCTGTATTAAAATGGAAAGGATCATAATCTGGTCCCAGAAAGGTAGTCTGCCAATCCCTTCATTTCCTGCGCACATAAAGGTGTGTGCGTATAACAAACGAACACTAGAAAAAGAAAAGTGGGGGACTTGCTTTCCTAGATTTGTATAAATATTATTTGGCAGCACAAATTACAACAATCTGGCATTGGGTTACAATGGGAGAAGTTAGCTTTTACTCTTCAGAGATGGAACAAAATCTCCATGAATATTTATGTAACCCCCAGGGGGCGCTACCCTTAGGGCTACTACCCCTGTCTGCCCCCTCTGAGGCAGGGTAAGGGGCCCAGATCCATGGATGGGTGCCTCCACCCAGAGGTCGGGGTAAATACTGTCGAGATTGCCTCGGTCACAGCCCTCTGGGTTATTGCAACCCCCCCTTCGTCCCACTAGTGACTCACACTGGGTGGCAGCGATTCTGTTCCCCAGTACACTTACCCCACGGAAAATATAATCCAGCTCCCTTCGGGGAACCCCTGTAAAGTAAGGCACAGTTATGTTGCAATCACCAATCAGCAGTTCACCATTAACGTACACAATAGCCAGGATGTAGCTGTGCAAAAGCAATCTGATTTATTCAAGGGGGATATAACAAGGACAGGGAGAAATCAAGTTGATTAGCTTATACTATATTTATCTACCTAGGGCTCTGTGCACAGGCCTATCCCTATCAATTACTGTCCCTGGGTACCCAAGCCCTAGTGGCTAGTACAAACCGTGGCAGCTGGTAGGGGCCCTTTCACACAGAGGAAAGAAAAAGTTAGTTAACCAGTCAACAGTACAGTAATCCCATTTGGTTCCAAGGTGGCAAATCAACAGGGAACTACCCTGAACTAGTACTCATGACCTCCAGACAAGATAGGGTCCTTAAACATTAACAGGGCTACTCCTGAGCTCCACGAGACTCCTCACACATTTATATGGCAAACTGTAACAGGCAAAGTCCTTTAATGGCAGCCGGATTTAACTTGAGCTTCCCACACATTTATATGGTAACCAGCAACAGGCAAAAGTCCTTTGATTGCAGCAGGATTTACTTGAGCTACACAAGCCTCCTCTCACATTTATATGGTAAACAGCTACAGGCAAAAATCCTTTAATTGCAGCAGGATTTACTTGAGCTACACAAGCCTCCTCACACATTTATATGGTAACATGCAACAGCCGAATCCTGTTAATGGCAGTTGAATCAATTTGAACTCACAAGTCTCTTTACTCATTTATGTGGTTAACTGCAACAGCCGAATCCTGTTAATGGCAGCTGAATCAATTTGAACTACTCACACATTTATATGGTAAACAGCGATAGCAGAAGGGTACCACACCAGGCAGCTGCTCCCAGGCTCTTCAGCCTTCACAGTCACTCCTGCTCTGCAATGGCAGCTTTTTACTTCTCCCCCGGACCGAGCGTGATTCAGCAATTTTCTCCAGTCCTCCTACAGGTCGAGCCTGGTGGGTAGCTTTCCAAAGCACAGACTCTCTGCTCGCCAGCAGCGAGTTTCAAAACGAACTCCTCCCAGGAAAGCAGCTGCAGGCCTTCCCTTCCCCGTAGACACTCTGCAGCGCAGAAGCACAGTAGCTCCTCACTCCTCACTAGCCACAACGAATCTGACCTTGGCAGCACCCAACACGCCTCTTAGTTCGGGCGCGACCCGTTGTCATTCGCTGGCCGAACCTGCCAGTCACTTCTCATGGCTCCCATTAGTGCAGAACGAGCGCCATAGTCCATAATGCCTTGCTCCCTCTAAACAGCTCCTCTATTGGTCAGTCAACTCTGTGGATTCCAAAGTACTGATTGGTCCATCTCACAGTTCGGGACCAAAATGGAGGAAGCAATCAAACTCTCTGTGCTGCAAAGCAAAGCAGGTTAGAACAACTACATTATCATTATCTTTACAGCTTATTTTAAATAACCACCTACATCCTTTATTAGGGCTCCCCCTGCACTATTAGCGATGGCAGAAGGAAGTGCTACTCAACAGCCCGGGCGGAAGTCGAGCATAACAACACTCGAACCCCTCCCCATTTTAACCCATTCCAACTGCAAAAGGCAGTCCTTAAAGGGACAGTATACGGAGGCCTTACAAAGCACTCCACAGACCCTCTTTTCGGCGGCTTTATGCCGATTACCAACCAGGCATAAGGCACATTAGGAACCCCCATTTGCAAGGGGGTTACATTTAAATCTAAGAAATATATTATTTTCAGATAACCCATATAGCCATTAACAGTTGGTTAGAAGCTCACATAATTATAAAGGAACAGATCCCAATAACATCCTACACCCCTATATATATATATATATATAATAATAATTATGATTTCATCCTATTACTTAATGAACCAATATATAAACAGTGGCAACTACAAGGTCTGGTGGAATATAGGCAGTCATTCGAGAATAACATTTTTAAACATTTCACATCAATTCAGACACAATATAATATAGTGGACAATTATTAGAAGTTCTACAAATCAAAAACTATATATACAAAAAAAAGGGTAATCTAATTCTTAAAAGTACTAATTCATTCAATTCCTGAATGTCCATACCTCACAAATTTCTGGACAAAAATAATAAATTGTGTACAAAAAGTGTACACGTTCGCTTTCACTTCACAACATTGGTAACACTGTTTACACTTTTAGGACATAATTCCCAATTAGAATCTACCCAAAAAATATTAATAATGATGGCAATGAGTATAGCAAAAAATGCATTTTACTGAAATGGAAAAACCAGGACCCCCAATGTTTGAAACTTGAATGAACTTTATGATAGATGCGCCTAAGGCGCTCACAAAACTCTGCCTTACCTGCTGCTGGTTGAATCATCATGATACTCGACTGACGACTCGTGGTGGTGCGGCAGTGGTGGTCGCCAGGTCGTGTGTGAGATGTCCTGTCCCTCCCATCAGACACACACTCAGACGGAGTCACAGACCTTTCTTGCCTCCTAATCTGTGGACACTCTGGGCACTTAAGATGACTTAAGTTGGGCAGGGCAGGCCAGACCGGACCAGCAACATGCGAGGTGGCAGGCAGACCAGAGTAGACTGGCCAGTGAGGCCACACAGGGGGCGGGGGCCCGGGGTCGCCTGGGTGGGGGTCCGATGAGATTTTTGTCTACAGCCAGCCCGGCAGGCGCAGCAGTGCGGTGGCTAGCTGATGATGAGGCAGCAGTCAGGACTCGGGAGGGAGAGAGCTCTTCCTGAGTTGGGAGAGTCGCCGCCGTGCCGGTGAGCTTGTGGGAATAGCCCTGGGTTGACCGCCTGACAAAAAAAATTAATTTACGATGGGACGGACGTCACTCATCACGGACTGACGATCGAGTCCCAAATATTTCCGCAAAATGAATGGGTCAGGTGGTCGGGTGTAAAACCCAAAATTCACTCTTCTCCGCTATGCTACTGAGCCGGGTGGATAGGATTGCGTCCAACGCAAACAACGAGGCGAGGCAAACTACGGGACTCAGTGGCGGGAAGGCAAAGCTATTAGCCACACATGACACAAAACCTCCAATCCAGATCTCCAAAGAGCACCACCTGACTCAATGCGGCGGCAACAATTACATCATAGAGAGAGAGATGAGACACCACCACTGCCTAATGTGTTATGCGACTGTCTAGACTGTAAGGTGGCTGGCTGGGCTAGATAACTTGGGTCTCGACTCTCGCCTCATGGTGCGCTCATTTTTTTTTAAATTTCTAGTAGTAGTAGTGATTCTGAAGTGGGCTGTGGTGATGCTGTCCCCCCCCCCCCCAAAGAAAAAAATGCATTTTCAATGCCTTTTGCTTTACAGACTGAGGGACAAAAAAAATGAAGCAAAAAAAAAACGAATAAAGGAATAAATGAAGGGGCCTCCCTAACAGATGAGGCCCTAGGCTCGGACCTGTTGTGCCTATGCCTTAATCCGGCCCTGACATGGACATTTCTGTATAGCACCAATCAGTACTTTTTGGGGACCTTAAAATGGAGTCTGTCCCCAGGGGCCTTGTGGGAGTGAATTTCTGTAGGAATTGTAGTTTTTTCACTTCGGCGCCTAAATGGACCTGGAGGGGGGAGCCCTTGCTTTGACGGACAGATGAATCAACCAACCGAACCCTTTTTGGATCAGAAGGAAGTCCCGGTGCTTCCTGCAGCAGAGTGTCAGTCTGAGTTTGGAGCTGAAAGAGTGAACAGCTTGAGACATTCAAGCACCTTTTCCTGCGTAGTAGCACGGGAAACTGGTGGAAAGGCTGAGTTTGGCCTGTCTGCCTACCTGTCCCTCGAGAGGGATCCTTAAAAGTGCTTAATAACTGGACTGTATCCGAACCACTTGTGACCAGAAGTACCGAATTGTGACTGTACCATCACCTGAAGAAGACTGAAGATTTGCTGTATGCGATCGCCCTGTCAGGATGTCTGAAACACCACAGAGTTCAAGGTTTTACTAAGGAAATCTGAAATTGCATCTGGACTGTAATCCAAACTGTGGTATGGTGTTTTGCTTTACTATAAATGTGCTGAATGCTGTCAGTGGGTCGCAATTTGGTTCCCCACTACCCAAGTGTGCCACGCTTGCTGGAAGCTGCATCCAGCATTTACCGGCCTGAATCCGAACTGTTCACCCAGCCTGGGCCCTGTCAACTTGGCCCAGCCAGCTACTCACGATGCAGACAAAACCATCAACGAGAGACCTGCCCAGGGATCAGCCCCCTGCTCAATACCTCGAACAGGAACAACACCTCGGTGATTCGTGTGGGCCCTGCTTCTCCTGGCACACCAGCTTGTCGACCTGCAGTGTCTATTTCATCCATCCTGTGTCTTGTATTGGGTAGCATGAGTAAACACCAGAGTAGCTCCCTTCACCATCAGCTAAATCAAAGTGTGTCATCTGATTTTGTTTTTTGTTGTCACGAACTGAGCCTCCTGGCTCTGGATTACGAATTGTGTATGGTTGTGCATGCTTCTTCTTTCCATCACAGGACCCTGACCAGCTACAATGCCAGCCTACCCCGGGCAATGCATCAGGCTAGCCCACCCCTTTCACCTGGGTACCCAGAGGTGGACTGTGTTGGGACTCTAAATTGTATGCCATCCCACCTGATTGTATCAGTTACAAAACCAATCAGTCAAATTATGCCCCTTCCTTGTTCATCCCCCTCGAATAAATCAGATGTAAATCTTTTTGCACATAATTTGCCTGTGGTTGCATTCTGCACCAAAAGCACTGTACTGTTGTTATCTGCTGTGTCTAACCCTATTTTATAGGGGTTCCCAGGGTCGAACTGGTGGAACCAGCCCTGATGATAAGTGCAAGCAGAGTGGGGATTTGTCTGCTGTGTGAGGGTTATTGTCACTGTGTGCTTTGTATATTGTTTAGGCCACTAGAGGGGGAAACAGGGGGTTACAGTGTCCCGGAGGGCTGTACCCAGGTCAGCTACGTTACCAATAACCCTGTCCTCTGAGTGGAGGCACCGTTTTCAGTACCTAGGCCCTTAACCTGCACCTATCCACGCAGGCAGGGGTAGTAGCCCTTAGGATAGTGCCACCTAGGGGTTATACTTGTTAGTTAGAGTCCTGTCTTCACTTCTACGTTTGTGCTTGGTTACGGCCTTGTTGTACCATCTATGTGTGAATTTCGCTTGGCTCTCACCTTGTTGTTTTCTTTGTGTAAGTTTGGTAGTGTCTTGTGCAATCTTTTTTGTAGGAGTCTGGCTAGGCTGTGCCTTCTTCACGTGAATTTGACTATGGTCTTGCCTTGCCTTCTTCATGGGAATTTGGTTAGGGTCCAGCCCTGCCTTCTTCATATGAATTTGGTTAGCATCCAGCCTTGCCTTCTTCTTGTGAATTTGGCTAGGGTTCAGCCTTGTCTCTTTATGTAAGTTAGGCAAAGCTCTTTCCCTTCCTTCTTCAAGTTGAGTTTGGCTAGGGCCTTGCCCTGTCTTCTTCATGTTAGCTTTTTTTTTTTTTTATTTATTAAGTCTAGGATTACAAATACCTTTGAGCCAAGGCTCTTTTACAAAGGTTCCACGTCAGAGAAATACAAATTATGGGGAACATCAAGACAGACATTACAACAATGTGGACATTGCAAACAGATTACAGATTAATACAATTCAAGGGTAACATTGTAAGCAAGGCAGCCAGTGGCATTTGTCAGAGAAAACAGACAAGAGATAAGAAGCACCAGAGTCGTAGGGAGAGGAAGAGGGAGGGGAGGGGGGAAGAAGGAATGGGTAGGGTGAGAGGTGAAAGTGCAGCATTTTGTATACCAAGATGTAAGGTAGAATCCAGTGGGGGGGACCACTAGAGCAGGCAGGGAAGTGGAGAAACAAGGTTAGTTGGGCAGTCACAGGAGCTGTTGGTAGTGAGATAGTCCCGGAGCCTAGTTTTAAACATACCAATTGTCGGGGCAGAGGAGATGGTGGGGCTGAGGCCATCGAACCAGAGTGGCGCTCGATAAGCAAAAGAGCATTGTCCCTGTGAAGTGTGACAGTGGGGACTTTTCAGTAGCTGTAGCGTGGATCTCCTCAAGGCACTGTTTGTTGGTTCAGTGTTGTAACAGAGTTGAGACCCCAGAAGGTGCAAGGCCAAGGTAGATTTTTTTTCACCATGGAGCAGGTGAGAAACTTTATGCGGTTTGATAGTTGGAGCCAGCCGGTCTGGGTGTATAGGTCACATGTGTGGGTGAGACAGTGAGCACCAGTAATGAGCCGACATACCTTATGTAAGGCAGTTGAGAGGCGTCTAAGGGTTGTGGTTGTGGTCGAGCCATAAATGATGAGACCATAGTCTATTACAGAGATCACAGAGCTCAGGACTGCAACCTTCAAAGTTTCTGGCATGAGGTGTTGTCTGTGTTTGTAGAGGAGACCAAGCCGTGTATTAGCAGCTCTGGCTACATTATCTATGTGAGGTCCATAGGAGAGATTAGGGTCAAGCTGTATCCCTAAGTATTTGCAGGACCCCACCTGATCTAGAGTGTTCCCCTGGGTGGTGGAGGTAGCCAAGTGGTGTAGCTTGTGTGGGTTATGAGAGCTGCAGAAGAGCATAGATTTGGTTTTCTTGTCATTGAGGACCAGTTTATGATTAAGAAACCATGTCTCTACAGAACTGAAACCAAGTTGAAGGTTGTGTTGAAGAGTTGCAGGATCTTTGTGAGTGGAGAATACAACAGCATCATCTGCATATAGTATGATCTGCTCAGAGCAGTGGTAAGGGAGGGAGTTTAAGAAAAGGCTAAAAAGGAGGGGGCCCAGTATGGATCCCTGTGGGACACCCGAGCGAACAGGCAGGGTGTCAGAAAGAGCGTCAGCAATTTTAACTCTCTGCGGCCGGTTTTCTAAGTAGCTTTTAAACCAGAGAGAAGAGTTATGCAAGGTCTTGCCCTGCCTTCTTCAAGTTGAGACTGGCTATGATCCAGCCCTGCCTTCTCTATGCGATTTTGGCTTAGGTCTTGCCTGTCTTCTTCAAGTTGAGCTTGGCTAGGGTTTTGCCCTGCCTTCTTCATGTCATCTTGGCTAGGGTCTTGCCCTGCCATCTTCCTGTGACCTTGACTAGGGGCTTGCCCTGTCTTCTTCATGTGACCCCTAGGGTCTTATCCTGCCTTCTTCATGTGACCTTGGCTAGGGCCTCTCCCTCCCTTTTTCATGTGACCTTGGCTAGGGTCTTGCCCTGCCTTCTTCATGTGACCTTGGCTAGGGCCTCGCCCTCTCTTTTTCATGTGACCTTGGCTAAGGGTCTTGCCCTGCCTTCTTCATGTGATCTTGGCTAAGGTCTTGCCTTCTTCATGTGACCTTTGCTAGGGTCTTGAACTGCCTTCTTCATGTGACCTTTGCTAGGGTCTTGAACTGCCTTCTTCATGTGACCTTGGCTAGGGACTTGAGTTGCCTACATTATACTGAAATGAGAAGAGAGACCAAATAGTTGGAAATGGCCAAATCTGTTCTTGTTATCTACCTCACTCTTTATCACAGCAGAAAAAGATCAATATACATCCCGCTTTTGGCTCTCATGCTGTTAAGAAGTTCCAGGTCTGCTTGCTACAGATGTTTTGCTGGCTTTACAAAAGGTCATTCATTGATTTCATGTTCTCAGCAAAAGGGCTTTCCATTAACCAAATCACTTTGCCTGAGAGATAGGCATGTATAAATCAGGCGTGTAAGCCTGGATTTTCCCATTATATGAATCCTTTTATTAGAAGAAAGAGCTTTACAGTACATACAGTGCAGTGTGGCATTTAAAATCTGCAAAACTATATGAGCTGGGATGGGAATTACTAAATTATTTTGCAAGTATTGTTCAGTTGAGTCCTTCGTGTCTGCCTCAGAGCACATGGCCCCTTACTGTAACTTCATATCTGTTGGGGGTCCAGTCACATGATTCACCTCCCAAAAACAAATTCACAGTTTGTCTGGCCACCTCCAGGAGTTAGTCCATTCATTAAGCAGTTATAATGCATTTCCAAGAATAATACTGTCTGCACACTAGTAGGTGTGTAACCAGGGGATGCTGCACACAGTAAGAGATGTATTATTTTCCTTCCCCAAGGACTAAGATTTCAGCTCCTTACACTACTATGACAATGAAAAGGCCACCAGGTTATACCCCGTTTGCTGGCTGAAGTCCACATGGATGCTGAGATATCTTGCACCTTCCGAAGCATTTTGATTTCTTTAGTGTGCTGATTTCTGGTGTATGAAAGAATATCAATGTTGGCAGTGGGGAAGGAAACAGTCAGACACTAGTCCATACTCAACAGCACAGCTTGGAAAATCTTGAAAGTTGATAGCATATATTTTATTGCTACAAACCAGAATGTGTTTGTTGCAGTTCTGACATCTCTTGTGATTGTGTGCCCTCCTGAGTTCTTTGGGTGAGAGAACTGCAGCGCAATGCTGAGCAGTCCTGGCACACAAAGAACTTGAGAAGGCATTCTTGTAGCCATAAGAGATGCCAGAACATCACATATAACATATTATGAAGAATGTTAAAGATTTCCATTTTTAGCCAGCTTGCCGGCATGGTGGTAGTGCTACCGCTTGCGGCGCAAACGACCCGCTATTGGAGAGTGACCTCGAGTCCGAGAGTCAGCTGGGGAGGGAGGAGGAGGGAGGATCAAGCATTCCAAGAATTGCTCTCCTTCTCCGGGTGGGGGGATGAGCTCGGCACTGTACTGGCCCCTGGTGGAATCCAGAGGAAAGACAGCCTGAGCTCAAGGAGGTGGGGGGAATGAGGCAGATGTCGGCGCATGCACCTTCACATCAGCATATGCCACATCCCCAAGGAGGAAAAAACAGAAAAACAGTCCTGGTCATGCTAAATGACCATTGGCCTCCACAGGCCCCGCACCCGATGACTCAGGTGCCTCCAGACTACAGTAGAGTCTCATCCGCTAGAGGGACTCCTCACCACCCCAGCCATTGAAGGACACAGTAGAGGACTCCCGGGTAAAGGGCTGGGAGGATGGATGAGAACGTGGGATGACTGGGACAGGGGGGAGAAAAAAGTAAGTTAAAAAAAAAATGTTTTGTTTTTAAAAAATTGAACTTGAATGTAAAGTAGCAGTGCATGTTACCTTGAAAAGTTTGACTTATACTTTTTTGTTCTATATTTGTACTCCTATCTTGTAAGGACCCTTTTTTCATTGTTTTTGAGTCTGCTGTAGTATTTTTATTTGAAATACAGTAATAAAAGGAGAACTTTTAATATATCTATTTTAAGCTCTTTATTGTTATTTTCTGCTGCGTTTGAGTACTCATTGTTCCGTAAAGTCAGTGAGTGGCACTTGTTGCATCTTTGTTCACCCGAGACACAATACTGTATGGTGGAATGTTGTTCTGCATTGAAATCCATGCCTAGAATACGGTTATCGTCTATGGTTAAGTGTTATTGTATATATTTTTTTTTTTACCAGGAGTGACACACAAAGCTGAAAGCTTGTTTACAGGTGCGACCTGGGAGCACAAAGTGACTTTCTCGGGGTCACATAGTATGCAAGTGAGGGCTGTGGGATTCAAACTCAGGTCTCCAGGTTTGCAGCTCAGAACCTTAAAGATCATGTGCAACAGTTTTCACATATTTTTCATAAAAGCTTAAAAAGTTGCAGTTCATGTGCTTGTGCTATGATTAGCATTTCCTGAAAATTTCATGCTGTTTGGTTTTGTGGTTTTCTTTAAATCAGCATTTGTCAACTTGCTCTGTAGTGGCTGAAAACAGTGGAGTTATGTCTGTCCTCTCAGTCAAACTTAGAGTGCGATGACATTATTTTGGAGTAGCTTGCTGTTTCAGATTCCCAATCAGAGCAGCACTCTGTAGAATTTATGTTTTGCTGAGCTTTCCAGGTTTCTTACAAACTCAGTCTCTGGTTTGTGTTTAGATAGATCAGCTTAAAATATATAAGACAAAGAACCTCTGTGCGCAAGCACTGAGGCAATGGTTACCCCAAAGGGCATTTGGCCGGGAAGCCAAGTTTCAAAGAAATACAAAATCACACATGCCCCCAAAATGCAAAACATCATGGGCTGCATATGCAAATCACCACAGAATATTATGCTGGTTCAACTTTAAGCAGAAATGCATAGTGCCGAAAGGCCTCTCACGCAGTTTGCAAAGGATGCCAACACAAGACATAGACACGTGTTTCGTCCCACCAGGACTTATCAGTATGCCTCATCTGTTTGACACCCCCAGCGGAATGAACCAGCTACCCTAAGCTTATTCTCTTCCTTTAAAAAGCTGATCATTTCAGTTTCAATGCTGAATTGAAGTAGCGGAAATCTTTTTCTGCGAGAAATCAGTTTGTCTGTATCACGGCTCTCTTCTTTCTAATCAAACCTCAATTTTTTTTCTAACTATATAACACAGGGCTGTTTAATGAATATAAAATAAATCTAAATTTTTTTCATTCACAGAAAGTTTGTTTTTGACGTAGCCTTCATAAATATAATCATGTAAGAACATTTTTTTTCATGTCAGATTAACAAACAGGTGCTTGTCACATTTTGCTACAGTATTTCAAACACATGTACTGTCAGAACTCACAAATGTCAGTTCTTTGGTGGTTTCTGTGTGAAAATACATCATGTACTGTATGTGTATAACTAAAAACACTATGTGGCATCCCAATGCACCATGACTCTGCCCCACAGTTGAGGCAGCTGCAGTTTACTGCCACAAGTCCCTTGCCCCACAAGCCCCTTGCCTTCTGCTCCACATTCGAGGCTGCTACATCCTGCTGTCCACTGTCTTCTCCCACACAGTCAGGGATTGTGCACCCTGCTGCCTCCATGTCTTGCCTAAAGAATCAGGACTACTACGCCCTGCCACCCCCTGCCCAAACAATTGAGGTTGCTGCACCCTGCTGCCCTCTCTCCCCCACCCTCACAGTTAGGGATATTGCACCTGTTGCCCCATTCCTGTCTCCACAGTCAGGGCTGCTGTGCTGTGCTAAGCCTTAGAGTGCCAGGTTCCCTGCCTGCACAGCTGGGGCTGCTGCACCTTGCTGCCCTAGCACCAGAGGTGGGCCTTTTGCTGCATCCTGCTATTCACTTCCATTGCCCCAAATGGTCAGAGCTGCTGCACCACATGTACCCCATCTCACAGTTAGGGCCGCTATACCCTGATGTTCCATGTGTCTTGCCCCACAGTTGAGGCTTCTGCACCATGCTGTCTTCTATCCCCCATCACCACTGACAGGGCTGCTGCACCCTGCTCCTTTCAACACAGTTGGGGTTGCTGTTGCCTGCTGTGCCCTAGAGCCCCATGCCTCTGCAGTTAGGGCTGCTGCACCATGCTTCACTTGCCACAAGATTCAGGGCATTTGCTGCACCTCGTTGCATGCCTCCACAGTTGAGGCAGTTGCACCCTGCTGCCTCACTGCCACCAGAGTCAGATCCTTTGCTACACCCTGCTGAGACAGGAACAGGGGGTAACATGTGCAGTGTCCCTGACTGTGAGGGTGAGAGAGAAAGGGTAGCAGGGTGCAGCAACCCCAGCTGTTCGGGAAGGGTGCAGCACAAGAGTAAGGGCATTTTCTGTACCCTGTCCCCTGCCTGTGGAGGCAAGGGGCTCTGTGGTGCAGCAGGGCACAATGGTGGCAGGGGACAAAGGACAGCATGGTACAGAAGCCCTGACTGTGGGGCAGGACACAGGTGGGCATCAGGGTATAGCAGCCCTAACAATAGCACAGGGTACACATTGTGCAGCTGCCCAGACCATCTGGGGGCAATGCAAGTGTGTAGCAGGGTTCAGCAGCCCCAACTGTGGATGCAGGCAGCATGAGACTCTAGGGTATAGCACAGCACAGCAGCCCTGACTGTGGACATAGGAACAGTGGCCAGCAGGGTGCCGTGGCCCTGACTGTTGGTGTGGGGACAGGGGGCAGCAGGGTGAAGCAGCCCTGAATGTTCAGGCAGGAGATAAGTGTGGAAACAGGATACAGCAGCCCAAACTGGGGGACAGGGCGCAGCGGTCATGCCTGTTTGGGACAAGGGATGTGGGGAGCAGGGTGTAGCAAAAGATTTGACTCTGGTGGCAGGGGGACAGCAGGGTGCAACTGCTTCAGATGTGGAGGCATGCAACAGGGTGCCGCAAATGCCCTGCATCTTGTGGCAAGTGGTAGCATGGTGCAGTACCCTAACTGCAGAGGCATGGGGCTCTAGAGCACAGCAGATCATAGCAACCCCAACTGTGTAGAAAGGAGCAGGGTGCAGCAGTCTTGTCTCTGGTGACAAGGGCTAGAGGACAGCATGATGCAGAAGCCTCGACTGTGTTGCAGAACACAGGGGGCATCAGGGTACAGCAGCCCTGACAGTGAGATGGGGTACACATGGTGCAGCACCCTGACCATTTGGAGCAATGGAAGTGAATAGCAGGGTGTAGCAAAAGCGCCCCCTCTGGTGGCTAGGGCAGCATGGTATAGCAGCCCCAGTTGTGGAGGCAGGGAACCTGGCACTCTAAGGCTTAGCACAGCACAGCAGCCCTGACTGTGGAGACAGGAATAAGGGGCAACAGGTTCAGCTTCCCTAACTGTGGGGGGGGGAGAGAGCAGCAGGATGCAGCAGCCCCAATTGTTTGGGCAGGGGGGGCAGGGTACAGCAGCCCTGATTCTTTAGGCAGGGGATGGAGGCAGCAGGGTGCACAATCCTTGACTGTGTGGGAGAAGATGGTGGAAATCAGGATACAGCAGCCTCAAATGCGGAGCAGAAGGAAGGGGGCTTGTGGGGCAGGGACAGGTGGCAGTAGGCTGCAGCTGCCTCAGCTGTGAGGCAGAGACACAGTGCATCAGAAAGCTACGTAGTGTTTCTAGTTAGACCTAACATAATGTATTTTCACACAGAAACCACCAAAGAACTGAAATTTGTGAGTTCTGACAGGTGCCTGTCACATTCTGCTACAGTATTTCAAGCACATGTACTGTTTGTCAATCTGACATGAAAAAAAAATGTTCTTACATGAAATCTATTTATGGAGGCTACATCAAAAACAAAATGTTTCTGTGAATGAATAAAATTTAGATTTTTTTATATGCATTTCATAGCCCTGTGTTATATAATTGGAAAAACAATCTGAGTTTTGATTAGAAAGAACTGAGAGCTGTGATATAGACAAGCTAATTTCTCACAGAGAAAGATTTCCACTACTTCAGTTCAGCATTGAAATTTAAATGATCAGCTTTTTATGAGAAGACAATGTTATATTTTAAACTGATCTATCTAAACACAAGCCAGAGACTGTGTTTGTAAGAAACTTGGAGAGCTCAGAAAACCACTAACTCTACAAACTACTGCTTGATTGGAAATCTGAAACAGCAAGCTACTCCAAAATGATGTCATTGCACTCTAAGTTTGACTGAGAGGACAGAAATAACTCAACTGTTTTCAGCCACTGTAGAGCAAGTTAACAAATGCTGATTTAAAGAAAACTGCAAAACCAAACAGCATGACATTCTCAGGAAACACTAATCGTGACACAGGGACTTGAATTTCAGCTTTTCAAGCTTTTATAAAAAAACATGTAACAACTGTTGCACTTGATCTTTAAACCACTGTGCTACACTGCCTCTTATGGATTTCCAAACACTCAAAATCCATGCTGTGCATGGGTAAAAGCTGTGCATAGTTCAAAGGTCCTTATAAGTTGCTGTGCACAGTTCAAAGGTCACAGAAAGCTGCTGTGGATGCCTATCTCCTGTAAAGCCCCCCCCCACAGCTGACATAGTAATTTATTTGAGTATGGTTACTGACTATGAGAGAGGAAAGGTGGGTGGGAAGGGAGCAGACAGGTCCCACTTACTGCTGTATATGAACTGAAATTTTATCTTTCCCTATGCAGTAAAACCATATATTATAAAGAAAAAAACATGAGCAATCATGACCAACTTGGCTTGTGTTTCCGTCTTGGGGATGAGACGACATCATGGACCTCTTGAGCTTTGCTCGTGAGGTCCGTATGATGTCATCTCAACCCCTTGATAGAAACACAGCCTCATTGTGTATGGTCTCCCATGCATTATTCTCTACATTGTACTGCAGTAATGACACCATTATTATGCTGCAGTAGTGATGTCACTGCTATGCCCACAGGGAGGCAGTATAGCATAGTGGTTAACAGCACTGAGCTGCAAACCTGGACAACTGAGTTTGAATCCCACAGCCATCACTTACATACTGTCTGACCATGAACAAGTCACTTAACTTCCCTGTGTTCCCAGGACACAATTCCAACCCCCCACCCCCACCCGCACAATACGTTCTATTGAAGAAAGCTCCCAAAATGGTATAAAGTGCTCAACAATAGTTTATTTAGTGGGCTAACTGTACGAACAGCATAAAAACATCCCAAGTGTGTGCCAGAGAGTTTGTTCACATTAATGGCTCACAGGACATGCCTGGAAATGACATAATGTGTCTTTCCTGGCCAAAAACTGTAAAACAAATAAATAAATAAACAAAAACAATACCAACTGCAGTACAACAACTTTGAATGCCACCATGCAGCTGCTTTCCTCTAGCCAGTCAAACTGTATGTAGCCGTTTTTTTTTTTAAACTTGAACTTACAGAAATAGCTGCAGTCACTAGCAGCATGTTGAGTTAGTAAACTAAGCGTGCCACCAACCATCAAGTGACCCCTCCAACCGCTAGTTCACTGAAAGGAATCGGAGTGTCTGAAATGGGCATGGATGCCCATACACTATAAAAGATAATGTATGTGCACCCATATACATTTGAGCCTGTGTCTTCATCTCAAGTGTTCTGTGACAATCAGATATTTTCTCAAGCTTCACTCTTGAGGTTTCTGTTTGTCATAGAAATCTCTTGATGCAGACAGAGGCGTGTTGTGTATGGCTGCCCATATATTATGGTAGCCGTGAGGGCTACGAAGCCGCCAGCTCTCCCAGCAGTTGGAAGATCGTCCGGGTCGCGGACCAGCGCTGACCCCCCCAGGACAGCTCAAGAATTAAAGGGGAATTTAAGCTGGTAGCCATGAGGGCTACGAAGCCGCCAGCCCTCCCAGCAGTCGGAAGATTGTCGGGGTCGCGGACCAGCGCCGACTCCCCCCCCCGGACAGCTCAAGAATTAAAGGGGATTTTAAGCTGGTAGCCGTGAGGGCTACGAAGCCGCCAGCCCTCCCAGCAGTCGGAAGATCGCCGTGGTCGCGGACCAGCCCACCCCCCCCAGGACAGCTCAAGAATTAAAGGATTTTGTTGGTAGCCATGAGGGCTATGAAGCCGCCAGCCCTCCCAGCAGTCGGAAGATCATCGGGTCGGACCAGCTGACCACCCCCAGGACAGCTCAAGAATTAAAGGATTTAGTTGGAAGCTGTGAGGGCTACGGCCGCCAGCCCTCCCAGCAGTCAGAAGATTGTCGGGTCACGGACCAGCTCCGACCCCCCAGGACAGCTCAAGAATTAAGAGGGATTTAAGCTGGTGCAGCCATGAGGGCTGAAGCCGCCAGCCTCCCAGCAGTCGGAGATCGCTGTCGCGACCAGCCACCCCCCCCCAGGACAGATCAAGAATTAAAGGATTTTAGTTGGCAGCCGTGAGGGCTACGAAGCCGCCAGCCCTCCGCAGTTGGAAGATCGTCGTGGTCGCGACCAGCGCCCGCCACCCCCCAGGACAGCTCAAGAATTAAAGGATTTAGCTGGCAGCCATGAGGGCTACGGAGCCTCCAGCCTCCCAGCAGTCGGAAGATCGCCGGGTCGCGGACCAGCGCCGACCCCCCGGACAGCTCAAGAATTAAAGTGATTTAAGCTGGAGCCGTGAGGGCTACGGAGCTTGCAGCCTCCCAGCAGTCGGAAGATCGCCGGGTCGCTGGACCAGCTGACCCCCCAGGACAGCTCAAGAATTAAAGGATTTTGTTGGCAGCCGGAGGGCTACGGCCGCCAGCCCTCCCAGCAGTCGGAAGATCCATCAGGTCGTGGACCAGCGCCAACCCCCAGGACAGCTCAAGAATTAAGAGGATTTAAGGATACGGCCGCCAGCCCTCCCAGCAGTCGGAAGATCATCGGGGTCACGGACCAGCGCCGACCACCCCGGACAGCTCAAGAATTAAAGGGGAATTTAAGCTGGTAGCCATGAGGGCTACGAAGCCGCCAGCCCTCCCAGCAGTCGGAAGATCGTCGGGGTCGCGGACCAGCGCTGACCCCCCCCAGGACAGCTCAAGAATTAAAGGGGAATTTAAGCTGGTAGCCGTGAGGGCTACGAAGCCCCAGCCCTCCCAGCAGTCGGAAGATCGTCGGGGTCGCGGACCAGCGCCAACCCCCCCAGGACAGCTCAAGAATTAAAGGGGATTTGAAGGCACGGGCCACCAGCCCCCCCAGCAGTCGGAAGATCGCCGGGTCGCGGACCAGCGCTGACCCCCGGACAGCTCAAGAATTAAAGGATTTAAGCTGGTAGCCGTGAGGGCTACGAAGCCGCCAGCCCTCCCAGCAGTCGGAAGATCGCCGGGTCGCTGGACCAGCCACCAACTCCCCAGGACAGCTCAAGAATTAAAGGGATTTAAGCTGGTAGCCGTGAGGGCTGGCAAAGCCGCCAGCCCCCCCAGCAGTCGGAAGATCGCCGGGTCATGGACCAGCGCTGACCCCCCAGGACAGCTCAAGAATTAAAGGATTTTGCTGGTAGCCGTGAGGGCTACGAAGCCGCCAGCCCTCCCAGCAGTCGGAAGATCGCCGGGTCAGGACCAGCGCCGACCCCCCAGGACAGCTCAAGAATTAAAGGATTTTGGTGGTAGCCATGAGGGCTACGGGCCGCCAGCCCCTCCCAGCAGTCGGAAGATCGCCGTGGTCGCGACCAGCACCAACCCCCCAGGACAGCTCAAGAATTAAAGGATTTAAGCTGGTAGCCATGAGGGCTATGAAGCGCCAGCCCTCCCAGCAGTCGGAAGATCGCCGGGGTCGCGACCAGCGCTGACCCCCCGGACAGCTCAAAATTAAAGGGATTTGCTGGTAGCCGTGAGGGCTATGAAGCCCCAGCCCTCCCAGCAGTCGGAAGATCATCGGGTCGTGGACCACGCGACCCCCCCCCAGGACAGCTCAAGAATTAAAGGATTTTGCTGGTAGCCGTGAGGGCTACGAAGCCGCCAGCCTCCCAGCAGTCGGAAGATCGCCGGGTCATGGACCAGCGCCCGACCCCAGGACAGCTCAAGAATTAAAGGATTTGGTTGGCAGCGTGAGGCTGGGCTGCCGCCAGCCCTCCCAGCAGTCGGAAGATCGCCGTGGTCGCGACCAGCGCCACCCCCCAGGACAGCTCAAGAATTAAAGGATTTTGTGGTAGCCGGAGGGCTACTGAGCCGCCAGCCTCCCAGCAGTCGGAAGATCGCCGGGTCGCTGGACCAGCGCCACCCCCCAGGACAGCTCAAGAATTAAAGGATTTTAAGTTGGTAGCCGTGAGGGCTACGAGCCGCCAGCCTCCCAGCAGTCAGAAGATCGTCGGGGTCACGGACCAGCCCAACCCCCCGGACAGCTCAAGAATTAAAGGATTTTAAGCTGGTAGCCATGAGGGCTCACGGCCGCCAGCCCTCCCAGCAGTCGGAAGATCGCCGGGTCGCGGACCAGCCACCCCCCAGGACAGCTCAAGAATTAAAGGGATTTAAGCTGGTAGCCCTGAGGGCTAAAGCCGCCAGCCTCCCAGCAGTCGGAAGATCGCCGGGGTCACGGACCAGCCACCCCCCAGGACAGCTCTAGAATTAAAGGATTTAGCTGGTAGCCGTGGAGGGCTACTGGAGCCGCCAGCCCTCCCAGCAGTCGGAAGATCGCTGTGGTCGCGACCAGCGCCGACCCCCCCCAGGACAGCTCAAGAATTAAAGGGATTTGGTTGCAGCCATGAGGGCTACGAGCCGCCAGCCCTCCCAGCAGTCGGAAGATCGCCGGCGTCGCGACCAGTGCCGACCCCCAGGACAGCTCAAGAATTAAAGGGGATTTTGCTGGTAGCCGTGAGGGCTACTGAAGCCGCCAGCCTCCCAGCAGTCGGAAGATCGCCGGGGTCATGGACCAGCCACCCCCCCAGGACAGCTCAAGAATTAAAGGATTTTAAGCTGGTAGCCGTGAGGGCTACAGGCCGCCAGCCCTCCCAGCAGTCGGAAGATCGTCGGGTCGCGGACCAGCGCCAACCCCCAGGACAGCTCAAGAATTAAAGGGATTTAATACCGTGGCCGCCAGCCTCCCAGCAGTCGGAAGATCGCCGGGGTCACGGACCAGCCGACCCCCCGGACAGCTCAAGAATTAAAGGATTTAAGCTGGTAGCCGTGAGGGCTACGGCCGCCAGCCCTCCCAGCAGTCGGAAGATCGCCGGGTCGCGGACCAGCGCCAACCCCCAGGACAGCTCAAGAATTAAAGGATTTGGTTGGTAGCCGTGAGGGCTACGAAGCCGCCAGCCTCCCAGCAGTCGGAAGATCGTCGGTCGCGGACCAGCGCCAACCCCCCCAGGACAGCTCAAGAATTAAAGGATTTTAAGCTGGTAGCCGTGAGGGCTGCCGGCCCAGCTCCCAGCAGTCGGAAGATCGCCGGGTCGCGGACCAGCGCCCCCCCAGGACAGCTCAAGAATTAAAGGAGTTTAAGCTGGTAGCCGTGAGGGCTACGGGCCAGCCTCCCAGCAGTCGGAAGATCGCCGGGTCGCGGACCAGCGCCAACCCCCAGGACAGCTCAAGAATTAAAGGGGATTTAGTTGGTAGCCGTGAGGGCTACGAGGCCGCCAGCCTCCCAGCAGTCGGAAGATCGCCGGGTCGCGACCAGCTGACCCAGACAGCTCAAGAATTAGATTCCAGCCGAGGGCAGCCCAGCCTCCCAGCAGTCGAAGATCGCGTGGACCAGCCACCCCCAGGACAGCTCAAGAATTAAAGGGATTTAAGCTGGTAGCCGGAGGCTGCTGGTCGCCAGCCCTCCCAGCAGTCGAAGATCGCCGGGTCGCGGACCAGCCCCCCCAGGACAGCTCAAGAATTAAAGGGATTTAAGCTGGTAGCCGTGAGGGCTACGGCGCCAGCCCTCCCAGCAGTCGGAAGATCATCGGTCACGACCAGCCCAACCCCCAGGACAGCTCAAGAATTAAAGGGATTTTATACACGAAGCCGCCCAGCCCTCCCAGCAGTCGGGAAGATCGCCGGGTCGCGGACCAGCCGACCCCCCCAGGACAGCTCAAGAATTAAAGGATTTAAGCTGGCAGCCGTGAGGGCTGGCAAAGCCGCCAGCCCTCCCAGCAGTCGGAAGATCGTCGGGGTCGCGGACCAGCGCCCCCCCCCAGGACAGCTCAAGAATTAAAGGGGATTTTAAGCTGGTAGCCGTGAGGGCTACGAAGCCGCCAGCCCTCCCAGCAGTCGGAAGATCATCGTGGTCGCGGACCAGCGCCGACCCCCCCCAGGACAGCTCAAGAATTAAAGGGGATTTTAAGCTGGTAGCCATGAGGGCTACGAAGCCGCCAGCCCTCCCAGCAGTCGGAAGATCGTCGTGGTCGCGGACCAGCCCCCCCCCAGGACAGCTCAAGAATTAAAGGGGATTTTAAGCTGGTAGCCATGAGGGCTATGAAAGCCGCCAGCCCTCCCAGCAGTCGGAAGATCGCCGGGGTCGCGACCAGCGCCACCCCCAGGACAGCTCAAGAATTAAAGGATTTAAGCTGGTAGCCTTGAAGGCTACAGAGCGCCAGCCCTCCCAGCAGTCGGAAGATCGCCGGGTCGCGGCCAGCGCGCCCCCCAGGACAGCTCAAGAATTAAAGGGATTTTAAGCTAGTAGCCTTGAGGGCTACTAACAGCCAGCCCCTCCCAGCAGTCGGAAGATCATCGTCATGGACCAGCCGACCCCCCCAGGACAGCCTCAAGAATTAAAGGGATTTTAAGCTTGTAGCCGGAGGCTGCTAAAGCCGCCAGCCCTCCCAGCAGTCGGAAGATCGCCGGGTCAGGACCAGTGCCTACCCCCCAGGACAGCTCAAGAATTAAAGGATTTTAAGCTGGTAGCCGTGAGGGCTACGAAGTCGCCAGCCCTCCCAGCAGTCGGAAGATCGTCGGGGTTGCGGACCAGCGCTGACCCCCCCCAGGACAGCTCAAGAATTAAAGGGGATTTTAAGGTACGAGAGGAAGAGCTTACCGGCCCTCGACTAGGTGCTTGTTGTTCCCTTCAGAGTGCTCCGGTTGCCGCGTGGAGCGAGCACTGCTGGCGCGGGCAGCCAATCATTGTGAACTTTTGGCGTGTTTTTTCTTGTTCAAATAATGCTAGCACTGCCAAGCGAGGAGCCCTGGCTTCAACTGTTTCTTTTTTATCTGTAACTGTAATCTCAGGTCTAGACAAAAGTACCAAAACTGTTTTAAATTAGCTTAACAGATAAAAAAGGGAAAACCTTAATATACTACGTAGAGTGCTAACTTGATTCTAAACCGTTATTTGTGCAGACAGTGACTTTGTGCAATTACCCCCAACTAAGCTCCTGCTCTGTGCCTGTCCTCTATCCTCATAGCTTCTTGCATCTTCCTTAGCACTATGTTTCCTACCTTGCACCACTTGCACTTCTAGTCAGCCCACACCTAAATAATCCTTTAGTTTCGTCACGCCTCCTGCTTCCCTACTTAACCTTGGGTCTTGCTTCTCCTCCACAGCTGGTAGCCGTGAGGGCTACGAAGCCGCCATCCCTCCCAGCAGTCGGAAGATCGTCGGGGTCGCGGACCAGCGCCAACCCCCCCCAGGACAGCTCAAGAATTAAAGGGGATTTTAAGGTACGGGAGGAAGAGCTTACCGGCTCTCGACTAGGTGCTCGTTGTTCCCTTCAGAGTGCTCCGGTTGCTGCGTGGAGCGAGCCCTTGGTCGGCTCGCAGATTTATAGGGATCGTCACGTGACCAAGTGGGCGTAATAAACTATCAGCCCACTTTTCCATTTGCAGGTTATTTGCCTGCTCCACTAGTGGCCGCTATTCTGAACAGATCTTCCTGCTGCAGCTTAATCAATGGCAATCCTAACTCTCTCTCTGCTAGTGCTGGGACTGCCAGCAGCCTCTCTCCCCCCAACTTCACGCCCTCTAAGGCAACCACTGTCTCATCTCCACCTAGTTGATTCAATCCCAGAGCAAATGTGCTCACCCACACTCCCTCAATCAGCGCCTACTAGCCCCCCCCCCCCAACTGGCTATAGGAGCAACCATTCTCCTCGCTCTCTCTCACCAAAACTGTATGTGCTACACTGCTTCAAGCATGATCAACTCCTCAGAACCTCGCTTGACAAAAGCCATCGACATATAGGACCCTTCGCTCAGGTTCTTACAGCTTGCCTCACTACTCCTACTCTTAGCAGGGGATATCGAAACTAACCCAGGTCCTACCCTTTCAACAGTGACATCCCCACTGACCTTACCAAAAGGACTAAAAATAATGTACCTAAACATATGTAGTGTCCTGAACAAAATTCCAGAGCTCCAACAATCCGTCCTATCACTCCGCCCTGACATCCTTATACTCTCTGAGACCTGGCTCAAACCCCAACACCCTGATTCCTCTATTGCTATTCCAGGTTACTCCCTAATTAGGCAAGACCGAATGGGAAAAAAAGGGGGGGTGGCCCAGCCATGCTTATTTCCGTAAAACATCAGTTCACCCCAGTCCCCACCCCTACTCCTTCACCACAAATCGAGTCTCTAACTGTCAAAATTGCTCTGCCCTTCTCCGCTCCACTGTATGTAGTAGGATCTTACTGCCCCTAACACCCAATACTGCATTTTGGATCACCTGTCCAACTTAAAGTCCTCTGCCGCTGCAGGTGAACTATATGTCCTAGGCGACTTCAACTACAACTGGCCAGCAAGTGATCAAAGCAAGCTACGCCCAAAGTAAATGCCCTAAACCTCACACAACAAATTTCCCAACCCACCAGGCTAAACCTAAAACACTCAACCACTTCCTTCTCGACTGGGCACTGACCACACACCCCCATAGGACTTTAGGAGCAGGCTTACTCCCAGATTCACTAAGCGATCACCATATGGTATACCTCGTCAGAAAAGTATATAAACCCTCAAACCTCCTCCCGGACCATTCTAGCCAGGTCCTTCAAATCACTCTCTAACATCACTCCTGTCGGATCTGTCCATGGTAGACTGGTCCGTCATCCTTAGAGCCCCTTCAATCGACCTTGCACTAGACTACTTCCAAAACAGCTTCGTGCAGGTCTGTAACATACATGCTCCGCTAAAAAAAGCTAGAGTAAGGGGCTCCCACCTCCCTTGGATCTCCTCAGATATCATCAGCAAATGCCGTTCCAGGGACCAGGCATGAAAAAAGTTCAAATCAACTAACTCCCATCAAGCCTTCCTATCATATCGGGCCCTTCGTAACTCTTGCACGAAATCGATCAGACATGCTAAACAGACCTACTTTTCGCTGGCCCTTAGCACAAATCTTAATCACCCGACCAAATTCTGGAAAACTATTAAATCCCTCCTATCCACACCTGTACAACCACCTACCCCGGCCCTATCCATCCCAGGCACAGCTGTCTCCGACCCCCTTGAAGTTGCCTCTGCTTTCAACACGTTCTTCACCAGCTGTGCTTCCTCCCTGGTTAAGAGTCTACCTCTTTCCCCACTCAAGGCAACTTCTGCTTCCACCTTCCAGCACACCTCCCCTCTCCTTCCGACCTGTCACCCTATCAAGTTCTACCATGCGCTGTGAACCTAAACCCCAACAAGGGTAAATGCCCCTCAGGCATGGACTCCAGACTACTCCAGCTCTCGGCCCCTGCTATTGCTACTCTGATAGCTGACCTGCTCAACCTCTCCTTCGCTACATCAACAATTCCTTCAGCATGGAAGATGGCAACGGTCATCCCTCTACCTAAACGGGGGGAACCCTCCTCCCCGGGGAACGACCGCCCCATCTCCCTCCTCCCTACTCTGGCAAAAATACAAGAACAATTTGTCCTTGCTCAGTTCTCACAGTTCTTAGATGAGTCCTCTTTCTTCACCCCTTACCAATCAGGCCTCCGTAAATCCCACTCCACCGTCACCTCCCTTTTAAGAGTCACAAATGACATCCTCTCAGGTATGGATAAAGGCCATATCACCTCGGCCATTTTTATCGATCTAGCCAAAGCCTTTGACACTGTCTCCCATACACTACTTCTGGGCAAACTCAAGGCTGCTTGCCTATCCGACCCTACCACTAACTGGTTTCGGGCGTACTTGCATGGCAGACAACAATCTGTGAGAATCGGCCCCAGCACATCGTCCCCCCTCCCCATCACCATGGTGTTCCTCAAGGCTCAGTCCTGGGCCCTATCCTTTTCTCAATTTTCCTGAACTAATTCATCGCAAGTATGCTCCCACTCTGCTATTCACATGTATGCGATGATACTGTGATTTACAACATCGCCCATCTGCAGATACAGTGCATGATCAACTGCAGCAGGATTTCAACGCTGTTCAACTTTGGCTCAAATCAAATCAGCTTTTCTTAAATGCAAAAAAAAACCAATCTCCCTAACTTTTGGCTCACAACCTCGGCTCGCCCGACTCACCAACCGTCCCCCTTTCCTAACCCTTGACCATACCCCCTTAGATTCCTGTACCTCTTTCCACTACCTCGGCGTCTGGCTCGACCAATATCTTGACTACTCAATTCACATAGACTCCCTTCACAAAAAATTGCTTCCCAAACTGGGTGCCCTGTATCGCAACAAAGGCTGCCTGTCTACCCCGGTCAGGCGTGAACTAGTCCAAAAAATGATACTTCCAATTTTTGATTATGGGGATGTAGTCTATGGCACCACCTCACCCTCCACTCTGACCAGCCTGGACACACTCTTTCATTCCTTCTGCCGCTTCATACTGGAATGTCCTAAACTTACGCACCACTGTGACCTCTATAGCTCTCTGGCCTTCCTCACTCCTCAGCCCGCAGACAAATCCACTGCTCACGTGTTGCTGCTAATTCTGGTCCCATACCCTCCCACCCTACCTAAATTCACCTTAACTACTCAACCCAGGACGTCCTACTACAGCTACACTCAGATAATAGGCGCTTCCATATCCCATGCATGCGTACCACTATGGGTCAGGCTGCTTTAGTTACGCTTGCCTAAACTATGGAATGACCTCCCAGCAGACATCCTCATATCACTAATTCTAGTCACCTCAACTCCGCCTCTATGAACACTTTCTCACTGTCTGCTCCTGCAACGGGCCTCCACATTAGTAGCCCCAAAGGCCTCCTGGGCCTCAATACCCTACTTTGTGGACTATGTACCCTTTTCTGGAAGAAGCTACTAATGACTAAAGTTTTAATTTATTTATTTGTACAATTAAATATCTTTTCTATGCATTGTCTCCATGCCTCCCTATTTCTTTTTGCTGCATGGCTACCTTAGCTACAAACGTGTATAGACCCTCGCTGTTGTGCCTCTCAACTGTACATAAACCTGTATGTCTATTTTGCCTGAATGTTCCCCATTGTTTCCCCCAGGTCACATCTGGAAACAAGTGGTTAGTAACTCAGTATGCCTGCCTGGTTAAACTCTTAAATAAATAAATAAATATTAACCTCTGTGATGTTATACAATGGGGCTGGGATATTCAAACGGGTTACACACGGTGCAACAGAGTTGCATCATGCGGAACCCACTGATGCGCCCCAGAGCGATATTCAATGGGGAAAACATGCGCAGCACAAATCCCGATGCGCTGGGGTGCATCAGTAATACATAAGGCGCAGGTAAGGGGGGGCATTCCCATGCATATTCTGCACATCCCGATATTCACCCTGAGATGTGTTGAGAATATGCAGGCACAACCCCTACATGTGCCGCACACAGTTAAGCCAGAAAATAAAGGAGTAACAGCTGGCAACCCACAGGTGAGCTGCTGTACTGCAGGGCGCAACACGGCAGCTGCCAACTGTGGGTGGCCAACCGAGCTCTGGTGGCACCGTCCGGTGGCGTAGTACCCCCCCATGCCCGATCACGGGCTGTTTTAAACAACAGAATCCCTGATGGTCCAGTGGACCCAACTTCCTACCTGACAGCGGGCTGTAAACTCCCTGGTGGTCCAGTGGACCTATCTCCCTGTCCGATCGCGGGCATGCAGTACTTTAATTATCCCTGGTGGTTCAGTGGTACCTGTAACCCCCTACCAACCCGCCCACTCATTCCCACCACCGCTCCCCCAGTCAGCGGCAGGCACACTCCCACCCACAAGTCACCTGGCCACCCGCCGACTGACGAGACAGACAGTGGGCTGAATGGGCATGCAGACTATATTAGACCACACAGTCCCAATATGTGAATGGATCCATTCACACCCGGACTGTGTAGTATGGTATGGTTGCACGCCCATTGGCTTCCACGCTGTGGACCAACAGGCATACAGCCATACTGTACGCCGTCAGTCGGCGGTGGCCGGGCGGCTTATGGTGGGGTGCTGCCACCCGCTACAACCAGGGAGAAGTGGAGTGGCAGGAATGAGTGGTGGGTTGAGGGGTACGGGTACTGCTGGACCACCATGGATAATTAAAGTACTGCATGCCCACGATTGGGCAGGGGGATAGATCCACTGGACTACCAGGGAGTTTATTAACTATTACAGCCCGTGATCAGGCAGGGGGATAGGTCTACTGGACTACCATGGTGTTTATTAAATATTACAGCCCGCGATCGGGCATTGGAGTGCATTGCCGGTGAGGGGCAGGGGGCATCGGTCCCCGACGGCTGCTGCCTGGCAGGGCGCCAGGCACAAGTCACCTGGGATTGGCGCACCTGCATGCAAATGGGGCCGTAATGACATGCAAATTGCCCCATTTGCACCTTGCATGCATTATGGCCCCATTTGCATGTCCACCACTGAATATCGCGGTTGATGCACCTAGTGCAACAGCACTTGTGCTAGCGCATCCTCCTGCTCCTCTCTGGCCACTTGGCGCCAGTGAAATGCCACTGCCCTACGCGCTTATGCGGGTAAGGCCACGAGTAATATGCAACGGTGCTGAGCCATGGCGCAGCACCGTTGAATATCACCCTGTCAACGCCCTGGCACATCCCAGTTGCGCTGCGCCCAGGCGTGTGCCACAGCCTGGCACAGTCTGAATATCCCACCCTAGGTGTTCAAAAACGGCCGAAAATAAAGACAAAACTGTGGGGATAACCATTTTTAAAGGAGCAATCCTTTTAATTTTAAATGTCAGCAAAATTGCTTAAACATACTTCAAATGGTAATAAAAACAGGACCCCTTACCAAACAGGACAACTAGAACACTCTAAAATGGAATAAAATGTGACAATAGGTCAACATGGTTCACCATCAAAATATGTTACTGTGTAAAACAAAGTAAGAGAAACCCCTATACGGGACATGGACTATGCCAACTGAATACATACTGTCAGAATTTTAGAACTGTTTGCATGAGAGAACAGAGACTTTATGATTACAAGTGTCATGAAAGGTTGGGGGGGACAAGCTTGCAGCTGGGGGGGGGGGCTTATATCTCACATCCCTGTCTCCCATAGAGGCCTCATTGATCAGAGCAGGGAATGTCATGTTTTTTTTGTGTCTCGCAGCATGCAATGTCAGAATTTAAGAGCAATATCCAGAAGTTGCAACACTAGATTTTGCCTCATGCACTGCATGTATTTGTTTTGCTAGTTAATGCAATGCAAGTACTTTTTTATATGAAAACCTAATAAAAGGAATTTGAAAAAAGAATATCAGGTAAGTTTAGAAATAAAAAAAAAAATCCTGCCTGGCTAAGAATAATATTATGGTTTACAAGGCACCACCATCATTAGTAGTCTGGATTACTCATTACAGTATGTCAGTGGCTCACTTAGCAGCTCACTCCTCTGGCTGAGGAATATCATATGGTTGGGGCTTCAGAAATACCATATGGTTGTGGGTTCAAGTCCTGCATGAGGCACTTAGGCTAATACCCAGCATGGATCTTGCAGTGGTCCACTAGGGGCTACTGCATTGTTGGAGGTACTGTCCTTCAGATGCCAGCAATAAGACACAACAGTGTGTGCATTATGCTAGATCGCTGTTCACCACGGGTGCGTTGTGAGGGGTACGAGGCTGAAGGCCGAGTACCTTCAACCACCAGGGAAGTGTGGCGAACTAGCATAATGCACATCTTAGGGTGTCTTATTGCACTTATACAATGGCTTTTGTTTTTTAAAATTATTTAGTAAATGTAGTACTCATGAAGAAATATGTAAAAAAATGTAAATGTTTACAAGAAATATTGCTCTATTAGTCCCGCCACCTGCTGGAACTACTTTGTATTTATTTGCCTTAGGAAATTTGTCCTAAGGAGGCTGACATAGTTGTAGTTTAGGTATTTTTTCCAAAACTCCCCCCAAAAAAAAAAATATATTGGGAAGGTCACTATTAAACATGAAAAAACATGCAGAGCACTTTCAGGAAACAGAGTGAGACATTTTCTGGTAAAGGTATGATTTTTTTTTACATTCTAAGATGTTTCAGTTTACCAGAGCACTTGAAAAGTGCTTGAAATGGTTTTAAAAGTGAAAGTGAAAGTGTGAGCATGATCGTGATCGCGCTCGTGTCTTTCAAACGGTCCTAGAAATGTTTTAAAGTAAACTTAAGCATTCTGTAAAAAACTATGGAGAAAGCAAGATGTTTCAGTGGAGGCCGGCCTGCTGGCACAGTGGCTTGGTGCCGACCTGCGGCGCCGATGACCTGGGTTTGGGAATGGACTCGGACTGCCAGAGGGCCAGCCAGGAGAGAAGGATCAAGTGTTCCGTGACTGCTCTCCTTCTCCGGGGGAGGGCGGATAGTGTGGTTGGTGCACTATGGACACCTGGCAGAGACCGGGTGTACCACAGCACCAACACCACCACATTGGGGGAAGGGCGGACGCTGGTTGTCATTACACGTCCCTGCCCCCATATACAGGGGAAAATTCCACGTAGCTGGCCGCCTCCAAGAAGTCTGCCTCCGGCTCAATTAGTCTCCTGGCCGGCTCTCCCAGTTAGTCACTAGGATCGCGGCACTATACGGGGCCGGTGCTGCAACTCCACCCTCTGGGGGGTAAGCCAGAGGTTTCAGGGAAGAGCGCAGGCAGAAAAGGAGGTGGGAGCGTGGAGGTCCGTGACCGGGTGGAAGTTCGGCCGCCTGCTGTGGTGCAAAAAAGCAAAGTGAAAAAAAAAAAAAGATGTTTCAGTGGACTGGAGCACTTGTAGAGCACTTTTAGTGGTTTTGAAAGTGAACGCGTGATCATGCTCATGTCTTTCAAACAGTCCAGAAAACAAATGTTTTTACAGTAACATTTAGCCATTCCATTACAAACCATGACAAAAAGCACAAAATAACAGTGTGGTCAGCTTAACATTGACTAACAGTGCCATCGGCTGAGCAGGTGGTCGGATGGGCTGGAGGCCATGAATTGTTAGCGGTATAAAAAAAAACGGCTGCCAGATTTTTCCCATTGTAAGCTGGCGAACAGATATGTAAAGAGGCTTAAGACCAGGCTGACCATGCAGTGGGCAACATCACTGCATGGACATGTGACTGGTGTTAGCCAATAACAGTACTGGATTGTTTCTTCCCGTTGCATAAAAAATATTAAGCCATGGTCCCTTTTGCCCATCTCTGTACTGTCTAGGTGGAAGTCAGTGATCCCACAGCACTTTTCAAAAGAGATGAGCAGTCTTCCCCAATGTCTTAGGTAACATTCCCTCTCTCAGTAACACAGGTTCTGCTACAGAGTGGCTATGCAAGTAATATTAACTAGCGTGCTTTGTGGCATTATGGGCTTCTTCCCTTTTACCTTTTATCACTTCTCTCCCTCGTCCCATTTGTTTCCCTGCTCTGTCCACTCCAAGGATCCTTTTACTTTTGCCATTCCTCATCCCTGTTCCTCTGCTGGGCAATCAGCATTTCCCTACTGTATTCCCACACTTTGGAAACAGCTCCCCTCATCCCTCCACTTCACCGCCTCCCCTAGATCCCTCAAGTATCAGCTGAAAGTCCTTCCCCTCCCTTCCCCTGTTTTGCCCCTCCTTGACATTTCCTCGGCAGTTGCTATCCTACCCCATTGTAGGTGTGGCTGAGACACTTAATTGTTGTTTTTTTGCTTGTCTCATTCATGCTGCACTGATACATGTACTCATTCTGTTATTCTGATTGCACTTATTGTACCTGTGAACTGCGTCTGTGCTATGTATATTGTATCTCTTGTCCCCGTCTCCCGGGGTCGCACCTGGAAATGAGCCTTGACTTTAAAAAATGAACTAAATAAATGTAATGCACTGCAGTGTACAGTATATGAAGTAGGGGTTATCAGATATCTTGAAATCTAATCCAGGACTTCCGGTGACGTCATGCGGCGGTGAGCAGCCTAGAGCGCGAGGCTCCCCCGAGAATTTAATTAAAGAATTCCCCAAATAAAGTTTCAGCAAAGATTTTCGCTTTCCAGAGAAGATTAAAGGGAAAATATGTCTAAGCGAAGGGGAAAAGACAAAAAAGAGTCACCGACCCGCTTGGATACCGACAGATTAAGAGTGGAGGATTCTGAAAGTGAAGACTCGCGGGCCTCCTCGGCTTCTCGATGCAGCACAGCGCAGGCCGACCAGATTCCAAACTCTATACTACAAAAGCAGATGACCCAGATGCTCTCGGAGATCAGGGATTTCCGGAAAGAAGTGCGATCCACAGTTGCTGGCCTGAGGACCGATTTAAACAAGCTAGACAAAAAACAAGAGAACTTCGAGGAGCAACTAGCAAAAACCGATCGGAGGGTGGATGAGGCCGAAAGGGTTGTAACCCAAATCTACTCCCAGGTCGCGGCCCTGCAGCACCGGGCGGAAGATGCAGAATGTCGGAGCCGTCAAAACAATATTCGCTATCGGGCTCCCAGACAGGCAGAACCCACGGATTTCATCCCATTTATACAAAAATTGCTACGGGAATCCCTCACCCTACCTGAAGGCATCACGCTGGAATTGGAGCGGGTCCACCGTACATTAGGCCCAAGGCCACCATCAGGCACTCGGCCGAGATCCATCCTCATTAAATTCCTGCGACACCAGGAAAAGGAAACGGTGCTCCACACTGCTTGGAAGCAAGGCAAAGTCCTTTTTGGCAACAGCAGGCTCTTTTTTGAGAACGATTTCACCCCAGAAGTGATGGCACGTCGGAAAACGTTTTTCCCGATAATGAAAGCTCTTAAAGGGGCAGGGATCCGATTTCTATCACTATATCCAGCAAAGCTACTAATTAATTTTAAAGAAGGCACAGTAGTTTGTGAAAGTGCAGCTGAGGCGAAGAAAGAGCTACAATCTAGAAAAATCGAATTCCCAGGGCAGGACACGAAGAACAAGACTCCACTTGCGGCTAAGTTAGCTCAGAAGATGTGGTCAGTGGAACAGAGAGAATCGAGGAAGAAACAGGGAGCTGAGGCCTTACTGACAGTCATGAAGGCACTTAGAGCAAACGCACAGGAGCCCCCAGCCCCTGGTCAAGGACCCAGTGAAGAGCTTACCTGAGGACCGAACCAGCGCTTTGGCAGATGTTTTGGACATGTCTCCATAGATGCCGGGACTGATACCTGTCTCTCTACCAAGGATATGAGCTGCCCCCCCCTTTTTTTTTCTCTCCTCCCTCCCTTCTCTTCCCCGGTTGTTCCCTTGGTCTTGCCCCTCCCTTCCCTTCCCCTCCCTGCTTTTTCCCTAACATTTTTGTGCTTGCTATCCGATTTCATGGAGAAGATGGGGTGTAGGTCGGGGACCAGGGGGGGTGATAGTTATTGGACTGGGCGGGGAGGAGTGAGGGAGGTCCTGGTGTTCGGAGCTCTCAGTTTATCCGGATCACGTGTCAGGCGGAGAACCATGTTCAGGATCCTGGTTACTCCCATGAATTAGATGTTTGTGCCCAGGGGAAATGATTACTCGGTGGGGGAGGGCAGTCCTGATTCCCCAGGACCGGTATGGAAACGGGTTATGGCCTCTGGCCCAGCGGACCGCCGACAAGAAAGGTTTACCACCACCTGCGGTGGAGTAGTAGGCCATTCAAGCGGGCCATTCATCGTTGGGTCTACTGGGGGGGTTGGGGGAGTTAGCTGTAATGGGTTTGAAGGATGTGGAATTGAGGGACCCGGATCCCCGGGACCGGAAGGATAGAGATGAGTTAGTGGGAGAGAACTAGCCCGTGGGTTGTGGGGCGAACGGGGAGGTGGTCCTTGGGCCTGACGGGCATACGTACATAGGCCTCAACAGCAGCATCTGGGCCGTTCCAGCGGTGGACCCCGAGGGTTTCTTGGGGATATTTGTCTCCACCAGCCTGGGAATTGGATGTAGGGGGGAATAGTAGAATCCTCTGTACGGCCCGGGAAGGGATTTCAGTTCTGGGGGTGGACTACGAGGCCATTGCAAAACGCCTCTAGCAAATATCACTGGAGGGGTGGTCTTAGCTCGGAAATTGAGAGATACCTAGAATACACTTCAGTCATCCCTATCACTCAGTGGCCCACTGCGGGACTGCCCCCTCCCACATTGACGCAGACCACTAGCTTTGACTAATGAGATTTTCGCTCTGCGGATGACCCCAGACACTAATCTCCCAGGGACACCCACAGCCCCTGGTGCCCCCCTGGTTACTCAAGAAGAATTGCAATAGATATCACTTGCGTGGAGATCTAAACTTGATCCACAGTCACACGGATGGGTTGGGGCGACAGCTACCAACCTGTGCACGAGGGGGGTGGAGGCTCCGCGACTATTTCAACTAGGAGGCATTTCCCTCTCATATGAACATTCTCTGGGGAGCCAAGAGCTCGAACCTTGTGAGGGACGTAAGTCACCAAACCCAATTACCTTTTCCCCTTCGGGTACTAGTTACCCTGGTCCTTAGACAATAGAGGACCTCACTGGCAGGACTCTCGGATCCTGCTAACGATCTAGGTGTAACCTAGTTCTGTGGAAGTACCATAAGTCAGACATTGTTTAGTGGAGCCATGTTGGCTGTTAGACTGTTTACACATATGAATGTTTTTACATTTTTGTATATAGATTTTTGTAATAGGTCATTAACCTCATTCTGGTCTCCAACTTTACGTAAAGTTCAGGTTCCGTGTCACCCATTGGGGGGGAGGGGTGCGGGGGACCCGGTGTTCCCCCCCATTGACATGCTGAATACTTCAAAGCTGAAACTGCTCTCTTTAAATGTAAATGGGTTGGTCTCTCCGATCAAAAGGTCTAGAACATTGGCGTACCTTAAAAGAACTAAATCAGACATAATTTTTTTGCAGGAAACACATATGATTCCGTCTGAACACGCCAAATTGGCCAAATTGAGCAGGGGCCAGGTGCTGAGTGCCTCGTACAAAGGAGGTCGGAGTAGAGGTGCTGCTATTATCATTCCTCCCCATACCCGGTTCCAACCAGAGCGAACATGGTCGGACCCGGAGGGCCGTATGCTATTATCTCATGGGAGGCTAAATGACAGGGAAGTCACGTTAGCAAATGTATATTTCCCCCCGGGTGCCACAACAACCCAGTTGAAACCTCTGCTAGATAAAGTAGTGAAGTTCACTAAAGGCGTGTTGCTGATGGCCGGAGATTTAAATCTCTTAAAGACCCAAATGTAGACTCCACAAAAGTGAATCCACAGAAGCTGACTACATGCCCAGAGATTCTTTAAAAGATTCACCTCTGAGGTCGGGTGGTGTGACATCTGAAGGCAATTACATCCACGTACAAGGAATTATTCTTACTATTCCTCGGTACATCACACATATTCAAGGATAGACTATGCCTTTACGCAGGTAGAAAACGTACAGCTGGTGTGTGATGCACAGATCGGAGACATACTTATCTCAGACCATGCACCAATCAGCACGGTTTGGGACTTGGGTGACCAGCCTAAGAGCACCCAATGGAGGCTGAATTCATTCTACCTCCGCACAAAAGAATTCAGGGAATTTATCTTTGACAAGATCTCTGAGATTATGGCCGATAACCCCGCCGCTGATGTGAGTCCCGCTGTCTACTGGGACACAATAAAAACAGTTCTAAGGGGGCATATAATTAAATATTCGGCGCCGAAAAAAAGACAACGCGAGGAACATAGGAGAGTACTTGAAGAAACTCTTCATTTCTTACAGCTAGCCCATAAACAGGGAGATAACTCCCTCTTGCCTCAGATAAAATACACCAGACAAGAATTAGACAAGCTGCCATACAACAAACGAAATAGCCCTTGCCTTCCTGAAGCAAAGGTTCTACGAAGTGGGACCGGGCAACACGTTGCTTGCATACCAGGCTCAGAAAAGAAGGAAGGCAGCCACAGTAGGTAGCATTAGACACCCGCTGGGGGACAACCCTCTCTAAACGCATCAAGTGGCAGAAGCGTTTCGGACTTATTATAAAAACCTATACACCCCGGAGTCAGCTTCATCCCCAGAAAACATCACCACTTATATCAAGGCACTCACTCTGCCCACATTAGAAGAACAGAGTAAAAAGACCCTTACTCGGCCCATTACGGCTAGTGAAATAACACAAACAATTGCCAATTCCAAATCACAGAAGGCCCCAGGCCCCGACGGGTATGGTGTGGAATTCTACAAAGCCACTAAGACTAAAGTCCTCCCCATGCTTGAGCGGGTATTCAATTCAATACTACAGGGTGAGCAGCCCCCAGACACATGGTCATATGCGACCATATCAGTAATTCCCAAACAAGGGAAGAACCCTCAAGAATGCGGGTCATATAGGCCAATATCAGTACTAAATCAGGATTATAAAATATTTATGAGCATTATAGCCCACCGAATGGATCAAGTACTCCCTGCGCTGATCCACAGGGACCAGATGGGTTTTGTGAGGACCCGTACCACTACTGATAATATCAGACGCACCCTACATTTGGTTAACCAGATGAGTGCTTCCGACACCCCAGCGGTCTTAATCAGCCTCGACGCAGAAAAAGCCTTCGACAGAGTAGCATGGCCCTTTCTATATTCTACTTTACAGCATTTTGGTTTTCCGCTGGGTCTTGTTCAGGCCTTGCAGAGTATTTATTCTGCTCCTCGGGCCTGTGTAAGAGTCAATGGACACCACTCTGAATACTTTTTGCTCCAAAGAGGTACACGCCAGGGTTGCCCATTGTCTCCGTTATTATTTGCATTGACCATAGAGCCACTGGCACAGAAAATTAGGGAGCACCCTAAAATTAAAGGAATTACAATGGGGGGAATAGAACATCGAATTGCCCTATATGCGGATGATATCCTTCTATACCTACAAGACCCAGAACAATCTATTTTAGCAGTAAGACAAGCCCTAGATGAATATGGAGAACTATCAGGCTATAAGTTGAATCTGACTAAAACCGAATTGCTTACATTTAACTACACTCCTACTCAAAAAATGATGAAAGCTCTCCCAGGTAGGTGGAATCTTTGAAACTAAAATACCTAGAGTGTGTATTTCCCGAGAGGGAGCACACTATTACAGGTACAACTATTCTCCCTTTATGACACAATTAAAGCAGGACTTACAGACCTGGTCAGTCATCCCATGAGTATAGTGAAACGGATAGAACTTGTCAGGATGATAACTCTCCCCAGAGCACTATACCTTTCCAAAATATCCCCTTGCTGTTTCCCAAACTTTCTTTAAAGAAATAAACCAACTACTACGGAATTTTGTTTGGGCTGGGAGGAAACCCCGGGTAAATCTTAAGGTGTTGACACTTGCAAGAAATGAGGGGGGCCTTGCACTTCCAGATTTAAAACGTTACCAACAGGCAGTAACAATGATGCATATAATGGCTAGACAGAACAGAATTGTCCATCCACATTGGATTGACATTGAAAGAGTATTAACAAATGACGCTACCTATTTCCGGACAATGTACAGCCCAAACCCAGTGGGGAAGGTCCCCCCAACCACCGGCCCCTGGTTGATAGCACAATGCCAAAACTGGAATATGATTAAAAAGGTTTACGGACTGTCGCTCTATTTGTCCCTTTTATGCCTGATATGGGCGCTCCCGGATTTTCCCCCTAACAACTTGGACGCTAGATTTGGCGACTGGGATGACCTTGGTCTACGATATATCCCACAAATAATGACACAGGGAGTAATCTGGTCGTATGCAGAGCTTCAGGCGAAGTTCCACTTGCACATAAAGACTTTACCATTTCTACAAATCAGGCATTATATAGAAAGTCTGCCCTTAAGTGTACGAGACTCAGAAAGCTATTCGGCATTAATAAAATGCCAGATGGCTAGCGATTCCGGAAGCGGAACATTTAGTCTCTATATATTACCAGGCCCTAAACATGCAAGGAAAAGGCTACTGAAAATGTCCGTGAGCAATGGAGGGAGGAATCTGGCTATCAGTTAACTATAGCGGACTGGCGTTAGCGTGTAATAATTCCTCCAAAGTCACCAGTTCACACCAGTGGCGGAATTTGCCTGAAATTATTGATTAGATATTTCAGGTCTCCAAGTCACTAGGCATTATTCCCAGGATCAATCCGCTAGCTGCTGGAGGAAATGCGGTGAGCAGGAGGCCAATTTGACCCATATCTTATGGTCCTGTCCGTGCTTTCAAACTTCCTAAAACAATTGGAGAAGCAAATGCAGCAATTAATTGACCCACTTTTCCAACTAACACCGGAGATTTATCTGTTCTTATTGTTCCCCAAGCCCTATAGGGGCCGAACACTAGATACCTACTTGCAATACTTATTACAGCTGCCAAAAAGTACAGCCAAATTATAGGCAGCTCAACCACCAACCATACGTGATTGGTGAATATTACTATACAAATCCATAATATGGAAAAGATTACATATAACATAAATGAACGTAGAGAGCAGTTTGTTATGAGATGGGTGAAGTGGCAGTCTGTATTACATGCTGATTGACCCCACTTTGTGCCTTGACCCAAGTGCATTGGTGGGGGCATCGGGCTCCCAGACAGTCGAGTGGCCTCCACTCTGGTGAGGCCTTCTTGGTGCTTCCTTCCCCCCCTCCCATTTTACTCCTTTTCCCCACCAAGGACAGACAATCTCTGGAACTCAGGTTGGGAATTGAGATACCGAACTGGACCAGAATGAGGAGTTCTGATGACCTGAGGGGAGAATGGGGAAGATATTCCAGTTAATTAATAATAAGTGTAAGACTCTGTTTCGGAGATTAAATGCTTGGGGTTCTCCATATGAGAGCAGTAGAACAATTGGATGAAGTTTTTGACACTGAGCTTGAGATGTATTTGAATCTTATAGTTAATTTTGTAAAAAGACCAGATATGAATGTATTGTGTAATGTAATGAAAGTGGACCTATCTGTAAATAAGTTAAAATATGACTAATAAAAAGAAGATTTAAAAAAAAAAAAAAGAAAGAAATCTAATCCATTTTTGGGGATTTTAGGATTATCCTGACCTGAATTCTAATGCTATCAATTGTAGTACTCTGTCGGTTTTGGACTCAGATTTCAAAATTCAAATCCTAACATATTAAGCTGGACTGGTGGCGCTGAGGGTTGAGGCACTGGATGTCAAACTTCACATCACGCCAGTGACCCAGGTTCAGGCACGAGCTCAGGCCACTGGGGGTCGGCTGGGGGGGAGGGCAAGGAGCAGATTGAGCAGCAGGCAGGCAGCTCTCCTCCTCAGGGAGGGACATGGGGTTTCCCTCATGCTTGGCAGCCACCCAGTGGAGGCTGGATGGCAGTGCCATGCCTGATGGGGAACCTGGCAATAGGCCAGGAGGATAGAAGGGGCCATCACTGGAGCTGTGGTGCACATGAGCACCTCCATATGCAAGTGTGTCCGCGATCTGGGGCCTCGGGGTAAATGGGGAGAAAACAGAAAAAAAAAATCAGGGGCCATGGCTGGATGAAGCCCCCAGGCTGGATCCGGTGGTCTGCCTGGGCATGAGAGGGAGGGTACCTTGAACAACCACAGAGTCCAGTATGGTTGGCAACACGGGACTGCCACCTGCCGTGGAGGATAAATACCTGTTGGAAAAAAGAAAAAAATTCTAACATCCTTCCGTAAACATCCTATCAGCAGTATCGCAATTTAAGATTTTCAACATCTAAATCCACAACTCCTAGATCCTAACTTTAGGATTGGAATCTGAGGTATCTGAATCTGAAAACGGATATCTGATTGCCCCTCATATGAAACGCACTATAAAAAAATGTAACCCATATGCTCCATTTTTGTAACATGGAAATACATATGGTATCTACGGGTTCGGGGAAGGATGAGGTTACCTGGCACAAGAGACCTAGGTTTGGCTACTCTGCACAGGGGCACCCAAGTAAATCCAACTACAGGAAGCAATAACTGCAATGTCCAGAACCAGAATTGGGATTTTTCAGTGTGGCTTTATTTATTAACTCACTGAACATAAACAAAGCACTTCATGGTCCCCCAAAGGGCTACGTAACTGTAATGCAGATTAGAGGTTAACACAGCGGTCCATTTGAGGAATGAACACATTACAACAGATGTCTGGCTTTGGACCCACCAGGCACTCAGCCCGGACTTTGCATGCGCATTGGATACACAGCCCGACTGGCCCGCTCCCTGCGGCCACTCTCGACTGACGGTCCACTTGGCGAATGAACCCAAACTTTACTTGGAAAGACATCCCATCAAACAAGGAGGCTCCCAAACTGTGGCTCCCCACACCACTTGAAGTCTGCGACTCCTAGAGAGATTTGTTTCGTACTTCCAAATCGAAACTCCCATCAAACCAGGAGACTCCCATCCAACAAGGAGTAATTTTCCCATCCTGTGGCTCCCCACACCACTTAGAGTCTGCGACTCCTAGAGAGATTTTCAAGTTGCGACCCACGTCTGGGTACCCACCCCATCACTGGCCAAGCGCATGAGGCAAGTAGCAAAAACACAGAAGAAATCCGTAGAGAGTGGACCTGGTTACTAAAGATGGGGATTTTCCACCTCCAGCTCCCACAGCCCATACCTGGCCATTTCTCTGGACACACAGAAAACTTTAGACTTTAAAATGTAGATTGAACAGTGGATGACCTGAAGCACCCCCTCTACAGTGAACTTTAAATCCATTAACACTTTAAACAGATGACTGCTCTATTTGTTTGTCCTAGTTGACATAGTCCTCCCAAATAGCAGTCCACATTTACTTAAAATCCAACTGAAGAAAATAAGTTGTTTGCCCCTTCCAATGGAGCCAAACACTCACCCATTCGTTGCAGGTGCCCCACAGGCGAAGAACTGTAACCTTTGCTGTTATACATGAACAGACTGAACTTAAATTAAAACAGGCAGCTTTCTTCCCAGGGTGGGAGAAGGGGATTGCCCCTGGAACCCACAGAGAACTTTTCCTCCCCCCCCAGAGGGAGGGGGGTAAACAGACAACTACTGGTGTCCTTCTTGTTTGTTTAAGGACAAACTAAAGACTGACTTTGAATTTCCCAAAGTTCTAAACTTACTCTGAGCTGAAGATTCCAAATGTGGCTCATGCAGCTGCGACAGTTCTATTATGATGTCATCTCTCAAGTCTCAGCTGTGACTGAGGACAGAGTGAGACAGTGTGAAACCCATTTAACTGGAGTTTCACAAGCTGCCTTCCCTGTCTACCACTAGGTCTTACTGGGATTCTAGTAACCTCGGGTAACAAAGGGGTTACAAAAATATATTCTCTTCTATTTTATTCTATACTATAAGTTTGTGGATCCACTTGGAGGGCCTGTTATGGATGTAAGAGTGTCACCTTGCATGTTCTTAGGATCAGAGGACTGTGATCCAAAGGTAAGCAGTTCTGTGGTCCTAAGGACACAGGAGGTGACAATCTTACATCCATAAGAAGCCCTCCAAACAGACCCATAAAATTATTATAGATTGCTAACTTTACTAAGCAAAGACTGGAAATAACAGCCCGCTCACCCTGATATTCTTCAATACAAAATTATTTTGTTTTCATAACATCCCATTCTAGACCAACAATGTCCTACATTTCAGGAATACCCTTCATCAGGGAGTCTCTTACTGATCGGCGACTTGCTACCCACCCTATTATTAAAAATGCATCCATCTGAGCCAAAAAGTCACACTTTGCAGCAGTTTGCATAAAAAAGAAACCTGTTCAAGCCGCAACAATTTATTTTTTATACAACTTCAGCTGAAAATCAGACTGACACACGGAACTGTTCGACTACCTAAGAGCTGGTCATCCACGTCCAGACAGATGCAGGATTTTAATTCTTTCAGCTGTAAAATCTGAGAGAGAAGCAGGACTCCCACCAGTAACAATTCTCTGCATCTGTGTCGCATTATTTCATTATCCCTGGCAACTAAGTGACGTAAACAAACACTGGAGTCACTAATAAGAGGAAGAGTTGTAGTCTCCACCCCTTACCCAAACTGTTGTAGTAAGAACCAACACTTGATGCAAAGTGTTGTGTAATTTAACTTGAAATGCATCTATGATGATTCAGTGGGGGGGGGGGGTTGTGCAGCTGTTTGCTGCATCAGCTGTTGTGACTTTATCACCTGGGACATTCATGTAAGAAAGATGAATTGAATATTCTCAATGAATGTGGTAAGTAAATAAGTGAGATGTGATTAATTTAGCTCTGGTAGCTGTGAGAAATTAACTTAGCTTTCAAACTGTGGGGCAGAACTTTTTTAATTCACTTTTTGAAGTACTTGTCAAGGTGACAAATGACAGTGGTTTCAAATAGATTGGCTTAACTCTCTTGCTGCCAGCCCAACTCCAAATGCTCCTCAAATGTGGTACAAGACAAGCCCACAACAGTAATTAACATTCATTCCTCTCTGTCGCTCTCTCTTTCTGTTCTGTTACAGAATAATAATCCCAGTTGCCAAGTGAGAGCTAAGTCAAGACAGGCACTTGTATTACAAACAAGTCCATAAATGCCAAACCCAGTTAATAGGTTTATTTACTAACATACTAAAATGCCAGCAAAATAGGCCTAATGGTCTTTCGTGTCTGCTCGTTTGGTCAGCCCCCACCCTGGTTGCTGACCTTGCTGCCCCCCTCGCCTTCTCTGGCTTCTCCCTTCCCAGCTCCGGATATTCTTGCTGCATTGGATTTTGCTTCCAGAACCCTTCCCCTGTACCTGTCCCACCCCCTCTTGAACCCCTCACTGTCTCTGCCTCCACCAGCCCCCTAGGCAGCGCATTCCATGGCTCCACCACCTTCTCAGTGAAGTAGCACCTCTCCTTTCTCCCTGAATCCCCCCCAGCTTCCACCCATGCCCTCTAGTGGCCCCTCCTCCTTCCTTCGAAGCACCCTGACTGTTCCTCCCCTATTTACCCTCTTCATGTACCTGAAGACCTCTATCATGTCCCCCCTGGTCCCTTCTCTCTTCCAATGTGTACATATTTAGCTCTTCGAGCCTCTCCTCATAGGTCCTGTCCCCCAAGCCCCAAATCATTTTGGTTGCCCTCCTCTGGACCCTCTCCAGGAGGTTAATGTCCCTCTTTAAGTGTGGCCTCCAAAACTGCACGCAGTACTCAAGGTGCGGCCTCACCAAGCAGTTATACAGAGGGAGTATCACTTCCCTCCTTCTGGAGGTGATCCCCCTAGCGATGCATCCCAGCATCCTGTTGGCCTTGGCTGCTGCCCTCCTACAAGTCTCAGAGTTGTTCATCTTGACATCCACCACCACCCCCAGGTCCCTCTCAGCCATCGAGACTTGTAGCATTCCCCCGGTGTACACTTGGCCTGGGTTTCTGGCCCCAGATGGAGTACCTTGCATTTCCTGCATTGAACCTCAGCTTCCACTTTCTAGACCATCTTTCCAGAGCCTCCAGGTCCCCCTGTAGGGCCACCCTCCCCTCCTCCCCATCCACCACCGCCCCCAGTTTTGAGTCATCCGCAAAGAGACTCATCTCACTCCTGATTCCTGTCCTTATGTCAGAGACGTAGGCGTTGAACAGAAGGGGCCCAAGGACTGATCCCTGTGGCACCCCACTAATGACCCTCCTTGGGGATGAGACTATCCCACCAACTACGAACCTCTGGGTCCGGTCCTGGAGCCAATTGCCTATCCATCTGATCATCTGGTTCCCCACCCCCATTTCTCCCAGCTTATCCAACAGGCCCACGTGAGGAACAGAGTCAAATGCCTTGCTGAAGTCTAGAAAGAGGACGTCCACTGGCCTACCCAGGTCCAAGGCACTCGTCACTCAGTCACAGAACTCCACCAGGTTTGTCTGACACGATTTCCTCGGGATGAATCCATGCTGTCTATCGTCCAGGCACCCTGACTTATCCAGGTCCCCTCCAGCCTCTCCTTGATAATGCCCTCCATCACCTTGCCCACCACCGATGTCAGGCTGACAGGCCTGTAGTTCCCTGCCACCTCCCTTGATCCCCCCTTGTGGATAGGCACTATATGCGCCACCTTCCAGTCCTGGGGCACCCACCCTGTCCTCAGAGAGATGGTGAAAAGCTCCGCCAGGGGTTTCGCCAGGACATCCGCAAGTTCCTTCAGCACTCTGGGGATGTAATTTATCCGGCCCAGGTGCTTTCTCCATCTTAAGGGAGCTGAGGGCTTCCCTCACTCTCTCTGCTGTGATTTCCACTTCTGGTACCTCTTCTCCCTGCTTAGCCCTCCCCCCTCCTGCAAGTGATGCCTCCCCATCTCCCCAGACCCGCCGATCGGTAAGGGTCCCCCCTCCTCAGTATCTCTGTCTCCTCCCATATATGATGCAGCACCCCCGTTTTCCTTGGTGAAAACTGAGGTGAAGTACTCATTTAGTACCTCAGCCTGCTCCCCTGGGTCTTGTGCCCATCTCTCCCCTGATTTAATCCTGCTAATCTGCCCCTTCACCCTTAGTTTTTCCTCAATGTATCTAAAGAACCCCTTGTTCCCTCTCCTAATTTCCCTGGCCAGGTTCTGCTCTTTACTTGTCTTAGCTGCCCTCACCACCCTAGTGGCCCTTCTAGCCATCAGCTCGTACTCCCCTCGATCCCTTTCACTCCTTGAGCACTTGAATTGCCTATAGGCTGCCTTCTTTCCCTGCACCACCTCCTGGACCTCCCTGGTCCACCAGCAGGGTTTTGGGCCCTACGCATTTCGTCTTACTCTTGCACAGGTGCTGGTAGCATCCTGCCCCTCTCCTGATGATTTCCCACCTACTATCAGCGTCCATGTCTGACCAATCCCATCCAAATGCTCCTTAGGATCCTTCCCATTTCCTTAAAATCCGTCCCCCTGAAGTCAGGTTACTTCGTCTTTGTGCAGCCTTCTACCCCTCTAGGTCCAGGCAGAACCAGACTGTGTGTGGCATGGTCACTCCCCTAATGGGTCCCTTACCTCCAGGCCCCAATCTGGTCACTGTCTGCAGGACCACATCCAGTACCAGGCCTCCTGGTGGGTTCCTCACCTGCTGAGTTAGAATCGTCTTGAAGACATCCAACAACCTCTGTTCCTGGTCACAGAGGATGTCATAGTCTCCCAGTCTGTTCCTGGCATGTTTAAGTCCCCCAACACCACCACCGTTCAACTGCCCAGTCTGCAGTGTCTCCCAACATCTGCTACCAGACTGTCCTCCAGCTCCTCCGCCAGGGCAGGGGGTCTATACACCACTCCTATTTTTACTCTCTTGCCCCCCCTTGTTATCAAGGTGACCCAAATCGCCTCCACGGTTCCCTCTGCCTCCTCTACTCCCCCTATGCCAATGTAGTTTTTGACTATCATAGCTACCCCTCCTCCCCTTCCCTCCCCCTGTCCTTCCTGAACATAGTGTAACCCTCCAGGTTCAGGTCCAGTCATGTCTGCAGTGGCCCAGTCTCAGTGACCGCTGCCACATCCACTGCTCCTCAGTTAACATCGCCTGGAGCTCAGGCATTTTATTGCCCAAGCTTCTGGCATTTAGCAAGGACTACCTTCCACCCTTTCCCTATAGTTCCATTCCCCTGCTCGTGTTCCCATGGGATTCTGTTTTCCCTGGTCTGCACTTTGCCAGTCGGCCTTTCCTGCAATCCTCCTGGTCCCCAGGGGGGTGGAGACAGAGTCCCTCCTTTATCGGCACCCCCTTGACAGCCTTTTCTCCCATCCCTCCCCTTCACAAGTTTAAACCCCACTTTTCACCAATGAACCCCTCTATTTTCAACTTAAGGATTCCCCTCCCCTCCAAATTGAGATGGAGTCTATCTCTAGCATACAGCTCCTTATCCTCCCAGGTCTCCCCCCAATCCCCCATCAACCCATACCCTCTGGCCTCACACCACCCCTGAGCCACTGGTTTATCTCCTAATCTTCCTTTGTGTTCCCCACTAGCCCTTGGCACTGGCAGGATTTCTGAGAAGGAAACTTGCATCCTATGTCATGACAGACCCTGGCGAGCTCCCTGAATCTTGCCTGTATCTCTAGCGCCATCTTCCCTCAATGTCATTTGTACCCAGGTGGACCAGTATGTCCGGGAACCCCACAATCCTTTGTCAGCTGATATACCTTGTGCTTAGCCCTGTGCACTGTTAGTCCAGGGAAGCATTTTGTTCTAACTGGCCAGGCTTCTCCCTCCCTATCCCATTTGATACCCCTGATCATAGAATCCCCCAACAGGAGCACTCTGACCGCTCCTTTTCCTCCATTTCCCCCCCTTCCATGTCCCTCATCCTTTCTACCTGCCCCTCCACCCAGCCGGCTCCTTGTTCGTCCCCCTATCTGGGTGCATGCCACCCTCCTTATTTACCATGGCCACCCCTCCCTCCAATCCTATGCCTCCTCCTCCTGAGTATCCTTCTGTACCTTTTAATTCCCCCTCACTGCTCACAACTGGTCCTTCTCCCCATCTGCTAACCAGCCTGGCTCGCCCTCCCTTCCTTCCTGTCTCCATTTAGTTCCTCCTTGCTCATGCTCCCCTGGCCTAAACCCTCAGCTCCTTACTGGAATCCTCCTGTACTTCTGGTCCTTCTCCTTACCTTTCCCTCCCAACTGGTCCTTCTCCCTGCACCTCTCCTCCCTCTTCCCTGCCCTCCTGCTCTGATTCACTGCTCCCCATTTCCTGCATTCCAGGTCCCCCGCTCTTCCTGCTATCTGGCCCCTGCCTCCTGCCCCCACTCCTTTCTGTCTCTAACCACCCCTATCGTGGCTACATCATCCCCCCTCATCCTCGAGCAGAAGAAGAGATTTGAAGCAGTTACTGAGTGTAAGGTCTGATCCACCTCCCCGCCTTGCTTCCTTCTGTCCAGCCCTGGCCATCTGCCTACTTCCCTGAGAATGTTGTACCTCCGTCCCTCCAGTGGGAATAATGGACACCCTGGAACTAAAATATTCAGGAATTACTGGTTAAAAACTATAATTGCAGACGGCCCAGTGGCGTGGTGGGCTGAGGTGCTGGGCGCCTCACCTCCTGCCGTACTAGCAAGCTGGGTTTGGAAACGGATACTGGTCACTCGGGAGCCAACTGAGGAGTGAGGATTTAGTGTCCTAAGAAAAGCGCTCCTCCCTCAGGAAGGGGAGAAAGAATGTCTTGCTTGGCAGCTGCCACCTAGTGATCCTAGGTGGCAGCACAGCGGCACATCAAGATACAGTGTCCTGCCCATCAGGATAGCAGGGGCCGCCTCTGCAAAGGTGGAGTGTGGACAATTTGTCATTGCAGTTGATGCAGGCCCAGGGAGAAAAAGCAGAAAACCCCTCAGCCTTGGCATGAAGAATGACTTTCTCGTAGGCATGGCTCTGGTGACCGGACATCTCCAAGGAGACCCTCTGTCAAGGGTGAAGAACGAGTGACGTAAGCCCCAGAGAAGCTGGTGATGGGAGGGTTGGTCAGATGGGGTCAGCTGGGCAGCCAAAGGTGGATGAATGGAGGATAAAGTAAACCTGTAATTGTAGGTGTGTTTTATTTCATTACCAATTTACCCAGGACAACCTAGGTGAGAAGCAACACCTCACTATCTGGCTGGAGGTCTTATGGTGGAATTTGAACTTGTAATATCTTGTTTCCCAGTCCATTGTTCTAGCCCCTATGTGTATAAAGTCTTCTCAACTGAGTAAAAATCGCCACAACAGGAGGTTTCAGTCCCATTGGCAGGAACAGATCTCAGGGTGAGAACTGCAACAACACGCATATAGATGTCCAAGTGACAAGTGAGTTATGCAAGCTATCTTTATAAGTGGGTAAATAATCAGATTACAGGGCTGACCTTGTGCGGGAAGGGAGTCTCTTTCAAATGTGAAAGAGCATCAGAACCAGAGGGCATGCAGTGAAGCCTGGGTGGGGTGAGGGGAGTGGGTGGCAATTTAAGAGGGATATGAGGAAGTACTACTTCACTGAAAGCATGGTGGATGCCTGGAACACACTGCCAGTGGAAGCGGTGGAGGCAAAACCAGTAGGGGGCTTCAGGCATGTGTGGGATAGATGCTGGGGCATATCAGTAAAGAGGCAAGGAGGGTCACCTAAGACCAATTACAGTCTGCGGAGACAGACTAGGCAGGGACCATTTGGGCAGCCTGGTTGGGCAAAGCAGTCATTTTCTGCCAACAAATTCTGTGTTTCTATGCAATAGTTTAATGAACTTGTTGACTGGGTACAACAAAGCAGTATACTTTTCTGACCTTGGTTCTTTTTTTTATATAACTTATTTTTACTGACATTTTCAATATTTTTACAGGAGGAAGAAAAGACAGTCAGAAAGTACAAGAAATACAGAAGCAGCTACAGTGAATTGAACTTTGCAGCAGAACAGAGTACAGAAGTTGAAGTCCATTCAGGATAAAAATGTCCTTTGTAGAGACCATTCCATAAATATGTTATTAGCTGTGACTGCAATCAGCCATTGGATGGTGTGAAGGAGGCTCCATTCTGCAGTACGTCAGATTATGCAGCAATCAATATCACCCCTCCCCCGAAGAAGCCTTACACATATGAGGCGAAGTGCTGGGGCTCAGTGTCATGTTCTCTAGCTCTGACTAAAGTTGCATTTGCCATATTTTTGTGTGTGTACTTATTTCTTTGCTGAGTGCCACTGTTGTTTTCTCATTTGTAGCTCTTTTGGTTTGGCAGCTCTCTTTTTTTGAGAGCACGTGGTTTTTGTGTCAGACTAGGCCGGGGCCATCTCAGCTGACTGGGTGGGCCAAGCAGTCCTTTTCTGCTGACAAATTATATGTTTCTACTATATTGTTCCATGATATGTAAGGCATAACGGCTGCTAAGGTGTCCAGTTGTACAGAGATATACAGTTGCTTCAGGTACACGGGACACTGTTTATTTATTGATTTTTTTAAAAGTTTTACCAGAAAGGCATGCTGAGCAGAGTACTACTTGATTCCAGATGCGTCCTGAGGGACGGGGGTAAGGGAGAAATACATGTATAAATACAGAGTGCAAAGAACATACAGACAAGTATACAATCGTAAAGAACAGTGCAGTACAGAACAGTGCATTTGGTCGCTGTACAGGACAATTATCAATTTAAATCACATCATCTCATTGAAGCAATGTTGCAGCTGCTCCTACTGATCAGGGGTTGAGGGCCCTCAGACATAAAGTACACTGTTGTCTGGGTACATATGGATAGTCGCAGAGACAAAAGCATCAGGGGGGTCATTCAGAACAGCACAAAATCATAGCCAACACTCAGAAGAACTGCAAAACAAGTGTTTAGTCTCACAACCATGGAGTAACAAACGACTCCCTGACTGGTTTCACACGGATGTGCATCCTCTGAAGATACACGTCAGTGCCAAACCAGTCAGGGAGTTATGTGTTACTCCAGATTGTGAGAGTAAACACTTGCTTGGCAGTTCTGAGTGCTGGCTATTGATTTCATGTTGTTCTGGTAGCTTAGGCATGCACCATTATATTGGGCTGGAGCAGCGACTTACTGTGTTGTAGGTCATTCAGAATGACTGCGAACCAGATGGGGTAAAGGATGAAACAATACCTGACACAATGGGGATGGGGGAAGGTCTTCACCTACAAAGATAGCTTGAGACCTCTCTGGCAAGAAAGAGCGGAGCTACTTGACTGCAAGGTCAGTGACTACAGCCCTAGCAGACTCCTCTCATAGAAAGGAGTAGGCAACTGTGTTGAAGGCCTTGGCAAGGTCGACAAAAACAGCAGAAAAAATCATACTTTGAGCAATCTCATCCTGGAATGTATGAGTAAGCCATAGAAGGAATCAGCATATAGCTTGTGGCAGTGTGAATATACTATGCTGCTTCTGGTAGTGGTGTAAATATACCATGTCACTAATTTGCAGCGGTGTGGATATACTATGCCACTGCTGGTAGAAGTGTGGATGTACCATGTCACTGACTTGTGGCAGTGTGGATATATTATACCACTGCTAATAGTGGTGTGAATATATCATGTCACTAATTTGCAGTGGTGTGGATGTACTATACCACTGCTGGTAGAAGTGTGGGGATATACCATGTCACTGACTTGTGGCAGTGTGAATATACCATGCCATTGCTGGCAGTGGTGTGAATATATCATGTCACTAATTTGCAGCGGTGTGGATATACTATACCACTGCTGGTAGAAGTGTGGGGATATACCATGTCACTGACTTGTGGCAGTGTGAATATACCATGCCATTGCTGGTAGTGGTGTGAATATATCATGTCACTAATTTTCAGTGGTGTGGATATACTATACCACTGCTGGTAGAAGTGTGGGGATATACCATGTCACTGACTTGTGGTAGTGTGAATATACCATGCCACTGTTGATAGTGGTGTGAATATACCATGTCATTGACTATGCCACTGCTGGTAGAAGTTTGGATATACCATGTCAGTGACTTATGGCAATGTGAATATACTATGCCACAGCTGGTAATGGTGTGAATATACCATGTTATTCATTTTCAGTGGCGTGGATATACCATGCCTTGGCTGGTAGAAGTGTGGATATACAGTACCATGTCACTACTTTGTGACAGTGTGGATGTACTCAGCCACTGCTGGTAGTGGTGTGCCATGTCACTGATTTGTAGCAATGGAGCTATATTGTGCCACTGCTGGTAGATGTCTGTATATTTTATGTCACTGACTTGTGGCAGAGTGATTATACTGTGCCACTGCTAGTAGCAGTGGGGATATACTATGTCACTATCTTGTGGTGGTGTGGTCATACTATGCCATTGCTGGTAGCGGTGTAGATATACTGTGCTATGCCACTGGCTTGTACAGTAGTTGTCTACATATACCAAATCACTGATTTGCAACAATGTGGATATACTATGCCACTGTTTGTAGCAGTGTGGATATACTATGCCTCCGATTTGTTACATTGTGGATATACAAGGTGATTGCTGGTAGCAGTGTGGATATACTGTGTCACTGATTTGCAGCAGTGTGGATATACCATGCTAGTGCTAGTAGCAGTGTGGATGTACCATGTCATTGACTTGTGGCAGTATGGATATACCATGCCACTGCTGGTAGCACTGTGGATATACTATGTCACTGATTTGTTGTGTTGTGGATATACTATGCCATTGCTGAGAGTGGTGTGGATCTCTGTCATTGACGTCTGGATAAACCATGTCACTGACTTGTGGCAGTGTGGATGTACTGTGGCACTGCTGGTAGTGGTGTGGATATGCTTTGCCACTGAGTTGTAGTGGCATGCATTTGCAGCACTGTGGATATACTATTGCACTGTTGGGAACAGTGTGGATATACTATGCTATTGATTTTTATAAAATGGGCTCAAGAAATCCTGTAACCTGATTGGCTACAACATCTTCTGAGCCGTGTCCTTATCAGAAGATATTGTAGCCAACTGGCACTACCTTCCACTCCTGAGCCCCAGTACAGCACAAAATCAGTGAGCTGTGCCAACCCTAAACAAAAACACAGGCTGGCACAGCAGCAGCTCGCATCGGGGAAACGGCAGCCTGTCAGCTAATCGCGTGCCGCCTTTTTCAAACCAGCTATGGATCCACAAAGAAAGCCTCTGTAACCACAAACCATATCAAAATTAATTTAAATAAATTCATCCACGATGGTTGTATCCCCATGTTAACAAAAAAACAGAAATACCTCACTCAGTGGCACCGTGACCACTGAAACGGGAACTGCTCCCCGAATACAACTTTCCCTTTCACCACATGCTGCCTCCAGTCTCGTCCCCCCATCCCTCGCAGTCTTCAATATCAAAATTCCACAGCCCAAGTGCTGTCTACCACGGGACACACTCGTCTTTCAAGTGAGACGGCACCACAAATGAATATAAACATATATTAAACAAAAATGCCAACCCAGAAATGGCTCCATACGGTGGCCGGCTTGGGACATGGTCATTGCGACTCAACAAAACCACTGACAGCAATATTAAGACAAATGCAAAAGAAACAAATGAAAAATAAAATAACAAACAGTGTCTTCATGAAGGGACAGACTTGTGAGCACATAAAAACAAAGCCCCTCTACTTGCTGTTAATTAAAGCAGCCACTTAGTGTGTCAGTGCAAGATTGGCACTGTAGAAATGCAGACAACAGTAGAAGATAAGCACTATGTGTAGAGGAGGAGGAAGACAATGGGGAATTAAAAGTGTATTCAGAGAGAGGACAACCTGACCTGTGTCTCTGAGGCTGTCTTGGTGGGGGGCATGCAGTGGACATCACAGTACAGAAAGTACATCAGTAGAGGGACTATTTTACTACTTCAGGTAATAAAACCTCAAATTATTAAAATGCTTTCCCTCTTTTTTATTTTATTTTTCCCCCCCTAAATACTTACTTGGGAAACCCATTTTATAAGTGCATTAACACACTCTGAGGTGTGGGTTATCTCCTGATAAGAGCACACCCAGGTGCATAAGGCACTCAGTGCAAGTGCCTCGTGCCTAACAACGCACCTGGGCATGCTCTTATCAGGAGATAACCCACACCTTGTCATGTGTTATTGCTTGCGTATCACTGTGGATATACCATGTAACTGATTTGTAGTGGTGTGAATATACTATGCCACTGCTGGTTGCAGTGTGGATATACTATGTCACTGATTTGTTGTGTTGTGGATATATTATGCCACTGCTGGTAGCAGTGTGGATATACTATGTCACTGATTTGTTGTGTTGTGGATATACTATGCCACTACTGGGAGTGGTGTGGATCTATGTCACTGACGTGTGGATAAACCATGTCACTGACTTGTGGCAGTGTGGATGTACTGTGGCACTGCTGGTAGTGGTGTGGATATGCTTTGCCACTGAGTTGTAGTGGTACAAACTTGTAGCAGTATGGATATACTGTTCCACTGATGGGAGCAGTGTGGATATACTATGTCACTGATTTGTAGTGATGTGGATATACTGTGTCACTGATTTGCAGCAGTGTGGATATACCATGCTAGTGCTAGTAGCAGTGTGGATGTACCATGTCATTGACTTGTGGCAGTATGGATATACCATGCCACTGCTGGTAGTGGTGTGAATATGCTTTGCCACTGAGTCGTAGTGGTACAGATTTGTAGCAGTGCAGATATACTGTTCCACTGATGGGATCAGTGTGGATATACTATGTCACTGATTTGTAGTGATGTGGATATACTGTGTCACTGATTTGTAGCAACGTGGATATACACTACAATACTAATACTGGTAGTGGTGTGGGTATAACACAGTATGGATATGCTATGTAACTGACTTTTAGCGGTGTGGTTATACAATGCCACTGCATATAGCACTGTGGATATACAGTCCAATGCCACTGCATTTAGCAGTTTTGGATATGCACTACAATGCTACTGCCGGTTGTGGTGTGGGTACACCATGTCACTGATCTGTAGTACTGTGGATATACTATGTGACTGATTTTTAGCAGTGTGGATATACAACACCACTACATGTAGAAGTGTGGGTATAAAATGTCAATGATCTGTAGTAGTGTGGATGTGCTATGTTACTGATTTTTAGTAATGTGGATATACAATGCCGATACATGTAGCCGTGTGGGTATACCATGTCACTGATCTGTAGTAGTGTTGATATGCTACAGTATGTTACTGATTTTTGGTGGTGTGGCTATACAATGCCACTGCATGTAGTAGTGTGGATATACAGTCCAATGCCATTCCATGCAGCAGCATGGATATTCAGTGCTACTGAATGCAGCAGTGTGGCTATACAGTCCAATGTCACTGCATGTAGCAGTGTGGATGTACAGTCTAATGCCAATGCATGTAGCAATGTGGATATTCAATTCCACTGCATGTAGAAGTGTGGCTATACAGTGCCACTGCATGTAGCAGTGTGGATATACAGTCCAATGCCACTGCATGTAGCAGTGTGGATATACAGTTCAATTCCACTGCATGTAGCAGTGTGGAAGTACAGTACAATGTCACTACATGTAGCAGTGTGGATATACAGTACAATGGCACTGCATGTAGCAGTGTGGATATACAATGCCGCTGCATGTGGCAGTGTCGATATACAATGCCACTGCATGTAGCAGTATGGATATACAATGCCACTGCATGCAGCAGTGTGGATATACAGTACAATGCCACTGCAAATAGCAGTGTGGATATACAGTACAATGCCACTGCATGTAGCAGTGTGAATATACAACACCACTGCATGTAGTAGTGTGGACATACAATGCTGTCACAGTCAGTAGAGTGGATATTCAATGCCACTGCATATAGCAGTGTGGATATACAGTCCAATGCCACTGCATGTAGCAGTGTGGATATTCAGTTCCACTGCCATGTAGAAGTGTGGCTATACAGTCCAATGTCACTGCATGTAGCAGTGTGGATATACAGTACAATGCCGCTGCATGTAGTAGTGTGGGTATACAATGACACTGCATGTGGCAGTGTGGATATACAATGCCACTGCAAGTAGCAGTGTGGATATACAATGCTGCTGCATGTAGCAGTGTGGATATACAATGCCACCACAAGCAGCAGTGTGGACATTCAATTCCACTGCATGTAGCAGCAGACCAATGCCATTGCATGCAGCATTGTGGATATATAATGCCACTACACGCGCAGTGTGGATATACAATGCCACTGCAAGCAGCACTGTAGATAAACAATGCCACTGCATGTAGCAGTGTGGATACACAATGCTGCTGCATGTAGCAACGTGGATATTCAGAGCCACTGCTGGTAGAGGTGTGGATATACCCTACAATGCCACTGCTGGTATCAGTGTTAATATGCACTACAATACCACTACTGATAAAGGTGTGGATATACATTACAGTGCCACTGCTGGTGATGGTTTGGATATATAGTACAATGCCACTGCTGATAGAGGTTTGGATATGCACTGTGGTGTCACTGCAGGTAGTGGTATGGATACACAGTACAATGCCACTGCTGGTAGCTGGGTGGGTATAATTTAGGAAAACACAGTGGTCCCCTGGGTACCCTCCCAGTGAAGGAAAAGACTCAAGTGGTTAGGATGGGGGCTGTCTGGACTTGTGCTTCAGAACAGACTAGGACCTCAGCCAACTCTAACTAGATATCTTTGAATATTCATTATTTCATCAAAGTTTTCATATAGATCACCATGTCTCAAGTAAGGACCCCTGATATTTTGCCTTCTATAGGGCCTCAGGGATGATATGGTGTGCTTATTGCGATAACTAAACATATACAGTATAAGTATTAATAGTTCTGTTTCACTAGGCACATACATGAAGAAAATGCCTTGCATGCAGCTATACAGAACAAAAAACCTTTAAACAAGAATAAAAAGGATGTTTATATACATGAATATTGCAGTGCCATGTCTCAACACAGCTGCAGTCAGGCTTTCATGCTTACTTTTTAGGTCTTTATTGGCTTTTCCTGCTGTTACTGTATGATGCTAATTGAAATCCTTGTTTTGTTCTAGAAAATGATCTATGGTATAATTAACGTTTCTCTGAGAAGTACTGTAACCAATCTCCTATCATAAATTCAAAAGTGCATACAGACAGTTCCATCTATCATACATGAAGTGCCAAAAAAGAATATCCACATTACCAGTTATTCAAGTTGTGTGTCCCCCCATCCCGCCCAAACGGAACAAAGGACTACTTTAGAACACTCTCTCAAAAAGCCATTAAATGACTTACTATGGCCAAGTATATCAGTGTGTTTATACAGTAAGTATCTTTATAGTAACTTCCAGGGATAAATTGGGCAGGAGCCCATAGGAACTCAGTGTCACCACCTCTTGTGAAACTGTATGACAGTTCCACCACCTCTGTTATCTTTCTCCATTGGCTACTATAGCAGAGTTCCACCACCTAAAAATGACTATTCCCCCACCTAAACATTTCCAGTTAAACCACTGATAACTTCATGTCACTGATTTGGAGTGCTATGGATATACCATGTCACTGATTTGTAGCTGTATGGATATACCATGTCACTGATTTGTAGCAGTGTGACTATACTATGGCACAGATTTGTAGTGGTATGGATACATTATGTCACTGATTTGTTACGGTATGGATATACTATGTCACAGGTTTGTAGTCGTGTGGATATACTATGATACTGATTGGTATGTATATACTATGCCACCGATTTGTACTGGTGTGGATATACCACGTCACTGATTTGTAGCAGTGTGGATATACTATACCACTGATTTGTACCAGTGTGGGTATACTATGCCACTAATTGATATTGGTGTGGATATACCATGTCATTGATTTGCAGTGGCATGGATATACAGTGTCACTGATTTGTAGTGGTGTGGATATACTATCTCACTGATTTGTAACTGTATGGATCTACCACACCACTGATTTGTAGTGGTGTGGATATACTATGTCACTGATGTGTAGCTGTATGGATATACTATGCCACTTATTTGCAGTGGTGTGGATATACCATGTCACTGATTTGTAGCTGTGTGGATATACAGTGGCGTGAAAAAGTATTTGCCCCCTTCCTGATTTTCTCTATTATTGCATATTTGTCACACTGGATGTTTTCAGGTCCTTAGACAAAATATAATATTAGATAAAGGGAACCTGAGTGAACAAATAACACTTTTTTTTTTACTTATTTCATTTATTTAATGAAAAAGGTTAACCAACACCAACTGGCACTGTGTGAAAAAGTAATTGCCCCCTAGTTAAATCAACCCAATTAAAGGGATAATTAGAGTCAGCTGATTGAACACAACCAGGCTTGATTACAGCCAGCCCTGCTCAATATAAACCTCACTTATTTTGACCCTTAACATCAGAGTCACATTGCCAGCACAAAGATTCAACAAGCACATTATGCCATGATCAAAGGAAGTTCCTGAAAAGATCAGAAAACAATGTGTTGCCCTCTATCAGTCTGGAAAGGGTTACAAAGCTATTTCTAAGGCTCTGGGACTCCATCGAACCACAGTGAGAGCCATAATCTCAAATGGAGAACACTTGGAACAGTAGTGAATCTTCCCAGGAGTGGGCCTGCCAAAATTACTCCAAGGCGGCGTAAAATCACCAGGAAGTCTCAAAGGATCCTAAACAACATCCAAAGAACTGCAGGCTTCTCTTGCCTCAGCTAAGGTCAGTGTTCATGACTTTACAATCAGAAAGAGACTGGGCAAAAATGGGCTTCATGTGAGAGTAGCAAGGCGAAACCACTGCTAACCAAGAAGAACATAAACGCTCATCTCTCATTTGCCAAGAACCACCTGGATGATCCACAAGCCTTTGGGAAAATGTTCTATGGACAGATGAGTCCAAAGTGGAACTTTTGGACGACATGGATCCCATAATGTCTCGCGTAAAGCAAACACAGCATTCCACAGTAAGAACACCATACCAACAGTCAAACATGGTGGTGGTAGTGTGATGGTGTGGGGATGCTTTACTGCCTAAGGACCTGGATGACTTGCCATAATTAAAGGAACCATGAATTCTGCTCTGTACCAGAAAATTCTTAAGGAGAATGTCCGTCATCCTTCCGTCAGCTGAAGCTGAAGCGTAGTTGGGTCATGCAGCAAGACAATGATCCAAAACACAAAAGCAAGTCCACATCAGAATGGCTAAAGAAGTAAAATTAAAGTTTGGGTGGCTAGTCAAAGTCCAGACTTAAACCCAATAGAGATGCTGTGGCAGGACCTGACAACGAGCAGTTCATGCTCGAAAACCTAACAAATGTTACTGAATTAAAGCAGTTCTGCATGAGGAAGAGTGGGTTAAAATTCCTCCACAGTGATGTGAAAGACTGATATTGAATTATAGGAAGTCTTTGGTTGCAGTCATTGCAGCTAAATGTGGCGTAACCAGTTATTAAGTGTAAGGGGGCAATTACTTTTTCACACAGTGCCAGTTGGTGTTGGTTAACTTTTTTTCATTAAATAAGTGAAATTAAAAAAAAAAACAAGTGTTATTTGTTCACTCAGGTTCCCTTTATCTAATATTACATTTTCTCTAAAGACCTGAAAACATCCAGTGTGACAAATATGCAATAACAGAGAAAATCAGGAAGGGGGCAAATACTTTTTCACGCCACTGTACCATGTCACTGATTTGTAACTGTATGGATAGACTATGCCACTGATTTGTAGTGGTGTGGATATACTATGTCACTGATTTGTAGCAGTGTAGGTATGCTATGCCACAGAATTGTCTATGTCCCTGATTTGTTGTGATGTGAATATGCTATGTCATTGATTTGTAGAGTTGTGAATTTGCTATGTCATTGATTTGTGGTAGTGTGGGTATGCTACACCACTGATATGTATTGGTGTGGATATACTATGTCACTGATTTGTAACAGTATGGATATTTGACTATACTATATCACAGATTTCTAATCGTGTGATTATACTATATCACTGATTTGTAGTGGTATGGATATATTATGTCACTGATTTGTAGTGGTATAGAGATTCAATATGACAGATTTGTAGTGGTGTTGATATACTATGTCACTGATCTGTAGCGGTATGGATATACTATGTCACTAATTTACTGTGGAATAGATATACTATGCCACTGATTTGTAGTGGTATGGATATATTATGTCACTGATTTGTAGTGGTATAGATATTCAATATGACAGATTTGTAGTGGTGTTGACATACTATGTCACTGATTTACTGTGGTATAGATATACTATGTCACTGATTTGTAGTGGTATGGATATACTATGTCACTAATTTACTGTGGTATAGATATACTATGCCACTGATTTGTAGTGGTATGGATATATTATGTCACTGATTTGTAGTGGTATGGATATACAATGTCACAGATTTGTTGCTTTATGGATATACAGTGTCACTGATTTGTAGTGGTGTGGATATACAGTGTCACAGATTTGTTGCTGTATGGATATACAGTGTCACTGATTTGTAGTGGTGTGGATATACAGTGTCACAGATTTGTTGCTGTTTGGATATACAGTGTCACTGATTTGTAGTGGTATGGATATACAATGTCACAGATTTGTAGTGGTATGGATATACAGTGTCACTGATTTGTAGTGGTGTGGATATACAGTGTCACAGATTTATAGTGGTATGGATATACAGTGTCACAGATTTGTAGTGGTATGGATATACAATGTCACAGATTTTTAGCGATATGGATTTACAGTACTATGACACTGATTTGTAGCAGTGGGGATATACTATGTCACTCATTTGTAGTGGTGTGAATATACTACTGATTGTCACTGATTTGTATTGGTGTGACTATACTGTGTTACTGATTTTTAGAAAATGGCTGAAGATGTCCAGCTGTAAGATTGGCTGAGAGCCATGCTAGGAGGGAAGATTAAGTACCAGTAGAGCCTGGCAAAGAACAAGTGCTAGCCCAGCATGCCACTGCATAACAAAAATCACTGTGCCAAAGTTTAAATAGGAGAAAAATTGCAGTCATGTTTTTTTTTTGGCTGGTTAGCAAGTCCCCCCAACACCAACTACAATTAGGAAGCAAAACACAAAACAGCAACAATCCACACAATAACATGATATTATTTTTCTCCCCATTTTAAAAAAAAGTTTTTATATTGAAAGTGTAGCGCAAGCACATTGCGTGCTCAGCACTAGTGTAATACACCCAGACCTGACTGCTGTTACATCCCCCTCCTCTGACTGCTCACGCACTCTCCATTGTACCTTAAGCTGCAAGCACGCAAGTAATTTCAATTATTCCTAACTTTTTTTGTGAATAAATACCTTGTGTCACTTCAGTGTCCATGACACCGTCTCAATAATTACCATACCCAACCTCTGGCCACCTGCCTACTTTCCATTCTGCAGAATCCTGCAGCACGCCTCCATCTGCAGGCATGGAAACCAAGCAAGTACCACTGGTCTCATGCTTGAGCCAGTGGTACACAAACAGACCATGGAGGTCAATAAGCACTGTGGCTGATGACTTAAAACTGCGCAAGAGGGTAAAAAGGAGGGTGGGTGGGGGTTAGAGGATTCAAAACAAACAAACAAAAAAAGGACATTGCCAGACCAAACTTAACGCTGTAAATTGAAAAAGAGTACCTAGCAAACACAGTAGTGCCCTCTACTGGCAGATATACCAGTAGAGGGACTACTTTACCCAAAAAAGGAATAAGAATTAATTTTTAGTCTCTTTAATGGCATTATTTTATTTTTTAAATCCTATAAAACATTAGACCTATAGCCCATTTTCTAAGCGAAACAATACCCTCCAGGGTGGGCGGTATGGGCAATACTGGACCTTCCAGGGACTATAAGGCCCTCTGCCTGAGGAGTTGTGCCTCATTATGTACCTGGGCAGCCTAGTATTGCCCAATACCGCCCACCCTGTCAGGTAGTATTGCTTGCTTGCTTGCTTAGCGGTGTGAATATACTATGACACTGGCTTGTATTGCTGTGGCTATAGAAAGCCATTGCTGTTGTGGTTTGTGTCTACAATGTCACCCATTCATGCCTCCTTTTCTTTGAGAAATATTTAAACTTTGCTGAACTTGCATAGAACAGGGAGGTCCGCAATGCAGCACAAATATGCTTCACAGAGCATCAGCACTGCTTATATTCCCAATAAGTCAAAGTTAATCAGCATTCTCCTGGGCTGCCAATCTGTCCTCTCATTATTAAAACAATAGCTTAGGTTTAATCCTTGAAAGCCCTGGCTCATCCAAGCTGCTCTTCCACTGCTCCGTCACAGGGTTTCACAATTATAAATGCAATCAATAGTAAACAAGATCGAGAGAATTTACTGCCATCTCTCTGCCCAGAACCAGAAGAGATGTAAATTTCTGCGTGTGGCAGGCCTGGATACTCAGAACGGCATGGAAACTGAGCCCTAATGAACTTCACCCCCCCATGTCCCCATCACAAACAAAACACGATAATTCCACCATAAAGACAAATATTGTATGTTGGGCTGTGTGATGTGCCAGTTGGGAGCCAGGTCAGTTTAAGCCTGAATGATCCTGATTTGGCCTGAAATTAAATAAAGGTAGAAAGGGAAAGGGGAAATTTTTTAACCAGGAAAGGCACACTAAGTCACAGCTTGTTTCCAGGTGTGACCTGGGAGCATAAGGACATTAAGTGACTTGCTCAGGGTCACACAGTATGCAAGTGGGGGCTGTGGGATTCAAACCCAGATCTCCAAGTTTATCACTCGGTGTCCTTAACCACTATGCTCTACTGGCTCCCACTCTCCTGCTCTACTCCCAGCACTCACCTCTGCCCTGATGCTGCTGCCTGTCCTGGTGCCTTTCTACTGGATTCTGCTCCCTGATCTGATCTCCCCTACTGATTACAGAACGGGGGCAGCTTTAATGTGCATTTACACACACACACACACACTGGGCTTAAGCACCCTTAAAGCACCTGTGTGTGAAGTAGACTGTTGTAGCCATTTCCTGTGTGTGCACACACAGAAACTGTGGTGAGGTGCAGAAGCTGTGAAAGTGTTCAATTCAAGTTTGTTCTTGAGGAAAACTATTGAACACAGCTTGTTTGCAATGGGGTCCTGTTCAGGCGCACTTCAGATGACAAGCGAACACGTTACAGTGTAGCAGGCAGCCTGGCTACCCTCCCCTTTGTGTTTTAGTTGTGTCCCTCTGCTGGCTTCCAACTCTGCAAGTACATCGCTGCAGATGGTGTGGAGCATTCACACAAGGACCTAAAGGAGTACTACAGTGCAAATGTACAAATACAAATCCGTAATGCATAACACTGTTGTCCCTAGGTGGCAGCATGGCTCAGTAGGCAAGGCAAGGCAAAGTTTATTTAAAAGACGTCCAATCCCAGAGGCTCTGGGCGCCGTACAAAATTTAGGACAAGCATTTAAATATAATAAATATAGACATTACACATAATAAATACAAATCTTACAAAAACCAAGCCATAACTATAAATTTACATCTAGACATTGAAAGCTTTAGAGAAGAGAAAAGCTTTAAGCTGGGCCTTAAAAACATCAACTGACGAAGCTTCTCTGACCATAGTTGGTTATGAGTTCCACAGAACAGGGGCCGCGGAGCTAAATGCTCTATCACCAGTGGATTTCAGCCTAGTTCTGGGAATGGTCAGGAAGCATTCACTAGAGGAGCGAAGAGGGCGCGAGGAAAAGGCAGGTGACAGAAGGTTTAACAGGTAACCAGGGCCCTGCCCATGTAGGGCCTTATAGGTGACAAGACCCACCTTAAAGAGGACTCTCCACCTGACTGGAAGCCAGTGCAACTCGCGCTAAACCGGTGTAATATGGCAAAACTTTTGCTGCCCGGTCAACAACCAGGCAGCTGCGTTTTGCACCAGCTGCAATCTGTGGAGAGACCCTCCTGTGACCCCGAGATAGAGCGTGTTACAGTAATCAAGCCTAGATGTGACTAAGGCATGTATCAAAGTAGGGAGGTCCGGAGGCGGAACAAGGGACTTAATCCTGGCAATGTTTCTGAGATGGTAAAAACAAGTACGAACCACGGAGGATATTTGAGCCTCCATGGTTAGATCTTTATCCAGAATCATGCCAAGATTTCGAACCCAAGAGGAGGCCTTCAATGGCACAGATCCTAGGACAAGCCCAGTTTCTGCGTCAGAGGCCATCCTATCACAAACTCTGTTCAACTCCACTACTAATACCTCTGTCTTATCAGGGTTCAGCCGCAACCAGCTGGAGGCCATCCAGTCGTTTATCTCAGCCAGACAGATATTAAGCACATCCACTGCATTAGGTGTTCCTGGGGCAAAGGAAAAATACAGCTGAGTATCATCGGCATAACAATGAAAACTCAAGCTGTACTTCCTAATGATCCCGACCAGAGGCAGCATATACACTGCGAACAGCATTGGAGCCAATACTGATCCCTGAGGAACTCCACAAAGAAGTAGGCTGGGTGTAGATGAGAAATTTCCCATCATAACCCGCTGCCTCCTGTTGGTAAGAAAGGACTCAAACCATTTGATGACATTACCGGTGAGTCCACATAGGTCCCCGAGGCGAGCAAGCAGCACACAATGGTCCACAGTGTCAAATGCTGATGAGAGATCGAGGAGAACAAGAATTGTCTTGTCTCCCCGGTCTCCAGCCCTGAGAAGGTCATTCTGCACCCGAACAAGTGCAGTTTCAGTGCTATGTCTGGCACGGAAAGCTGACTGGAAGGGTTCATACAACTCATGAGATACGAGGTGCTCTTCCAACTGAAGCGCTACCACTTTCTCAATACCCTTTCCCAGAAATGGAAGGTTAGAGACTGGACGGTAATTTGCCTTGACCTCCGGGTCCAAAGATGGCTTCTTTAAGAGGGGTCTCACCAGATCCTCCTTCAAGGCATCCGGAAAGACACCCTCAGAGAGGGAACACCGTACAATCAAGGCAAACACCGGGCCGACAGAGTCAGCGGATCTCATTAAAAAACGCGTTGGCACCGGGTCCAGTTCACAAAAGGTATGCTTCATATTGGTTGCTACCTCAATAACCTCACTAACCTCCACTGGTCTAAACTCTCCCCAACCAGACGGAGTGCACTCGGAATACATCAGGCGATCACTGCCAGCTATGTCATTGCTGACTGAAGGAGCCACCCGCCGGCTCATGGACACCCTATCTGAAAAGAACCGAGCGAAATCCTCACAATCAGTATTAGAAAAAACCCTCCCGGGCCGTAGACAGACTGGATGTAAAAGTTTATCAACAGTCTGGAAAAGTGAGGCCAGTCGGTTCCTTCCAGCAGCAATCTCCTTAGACAGAAAAACTGTCTTCTTACGGTTGATTGCCTCCTGGTACCCAACATAATGGGCACGCAGGGCCAGTTTGTCCACATCCAGATGGGATCTCCTCCAGCAGCACTCCAATCTCCGACCCATCTTCTTCATCTCCCTGAGATCATCATCAAACCATGGCGATCTCAGGTACGAAGTTCTGGGTCGTACACGGACAGGTGCGAGGGAGTTAATAGTGTCGGATAACACCCCATTATAGGCATTAACCCCTGCCCACAACACCCTCCGCCAAGAAGCATCACTCCACTCTAGACAAATTCGCTGCCGCCAAAACCCTCAGGGGTCAAACCCCATAAAGGGCGACAGCAAATTGTCTCAACAGGGGAAGAGCTTATGGCAGGAGCCCCAAGCATGAACTGCACCGTGCAATGATCGGACCAAAGAACTGGATTGATCTCAAGATCATTGATATCAAGTCCCAGTGAGAACACCAGGTCCAATATATGGCCATCACGATGGGTCGATGAAGTAACTGCCTGCATCAGACCCAAGGAGGACATAATCTGAAAAAATTCATAACTATGTCTATGATTCACGTCGTTGAACCAAACATTGAAATCCCCCAGAAAAACACATCTGCGGGATTCCAATGATGGAACGGCGACGAAATCGGCGATCTCCTGCAGGAAATTTCCCATCAACCCAGGAGGGCGATAGATGAGAAAGATCCTGCAGCCCGCATCAGGTCCTCCCCGGATGGCCACACACTCAAAAGAACCGGAGCTCTCACGGGTGCCGGTGAAGGTCAGGCTGGATCTAAAACAGATGGCTACACGCCACCCTGCATTCCACTCTGGGGCAGTGCACCACGGTATACCCAGGGGACTAGCGCCCTCAAAAGTGGGCCCGCATCGTCTCCCACCCAAGTCTCCGTGATAAAAGCCAAATCGACCGACGAAATCAAGGCAGTAATAATTGCTGTCTTATTTCTGATCGATCTGGCATTACAAAGCACTGCCGTCAGGGGATTTGGGGGTGGTGCAGCCCCACAGGTTACCTGGCCACTCGATCTGGTGGACTCCCTTGGGATGGGCACCAACCATGTCTGGCCTCTCCCATATGCCCATCGTAACCTAGGGCGCCTTCTGGACCTGACAACCTCAATCCTCCCACCCATACATGGGTTGCTCAACAAACCACGGTCAACACCATCCCTTCCAATCCCCACCTCCCAGCAGTGTCTGGTAGTAGTGTCTGATACTGGGAGGGGGATAAAAGGGCGTAAATCGTGTAGCATTGAACTATCGTAGGTAATTTTAACCCCCTTTAATCCACCCATATAGCCCATATACATCTAGAACAACAGATGGTTCTTAGTTATCAGCCTTATAACCAATAAGCAATTTTAAAAACCTAAATATCCCGCCTGGCCTATTCATTTACCATACATACAATACAAGCATTTAAAATCATAGCAACTTACTTGACAATGATGCCCTCAAACTAATTCTCAGCCTCAGTAGTGGTATACAACAGTAAATATAAACCAACTAAGCTATAACATTTCTTTAAAAAGGCATACAGTACAAGCTAAGAAATTACAATACTGAGTGGCACTCGCGCCACTCACAACGCTGCGTGAGCGTAGCGTGGCGATTTGAAGAGAGAGAGTCCCCGCCACCAGGACACACAGGTCCTAGCTCCCCCCGGAATCACTTCTGACAATAGATAACAATAGCACAGACCTGCTATACAGCCTCTCATGCTGTACAGGTCGTGCAGTCAGAAGGCACCTCAAAACGTTAGCGTTCAGCACACAGGGGCTTCCTTTAGTCCTGCAGAATATCCAACCGCCTACGAGCGGCGACACAGTTCACAATAAAATTCCCACTTCAGCTAGCCGCTTGCGAGCGGCAGCGGCGATTTGAAGAGAGAGAGTCCCCGCCCCCAGGACACACAGGTCCTAGCTCCCCCCGGAATCACTTCTGGCAATAGATAACAATAGCACAGACCTGCTATACAGCCTCTCACGCTGTACAGGTTGTGCAGTCAGAAGGCACCTCAAAACGTTAGCGTTCAGCACACAGGGGCTTCCTTTGGTCCTGCAGAATATCCAACCGCCCTCTGACGACGACACAGTTCACAATAAAATTCCCACTTCAGCTGGCAGCTTGCGGCGTGCTTGATTGAAGAGAGTCCGCCACCAGGACACACAGGTCCTAGCTCCCCGGAATCACTTCTGGCAATAGATAACAATAGCACAGACCTGCCATAGCCTCTCACGCTGTACAGGTCGGCAGTCAGAAGGCACCTCAAAGCGTTAGCGCCAGCACACAGGGCTTCCATTAGTCCTGCAGAATATCCAACCGCCTATGAGTGGCGACACAGTTCACAATAAAATTCCCACTTCAGCTAGCCACTTGCGAGTGGCGCGGCGATTTGAAGAGAGAGAGTCCCCGGCCCAGGACACACAGGTCCTAGCTCCCCCTGGAATCACTTCTGGCAATAGATAACAATAGCACAGACCTGCTATACAGCCTCTCACGCTGTACAGGTCGTGCAGTCAGACGGCACCTCAAAACGTTAGCGTTCAACACACAGGGGCTTCCTTTAGTCCTACAGAATATCCAACCGCCTACAAGTGGCGACACAGTTCACAATAAAATTCCCGCTTCAGCCTTTGGGCCAGAAGGTCGTGGGTTCTCGTCCCATACCAGGATTGGACTTGCACCTAAAAATCGCTGGCATCTGAGTGCAGTATTAGGGGATGCTGTACTGCTGGGTGTGCTGTCCTTCGGATGAGACGTTAAACCGAGGTCCCTTCTGCCCATCCTGGTGTTGTCCAGGTGGAAGTAAAAGAAGCCACAGCACTCTTCGCAAAAGAGCAGGGAGCATTCCCGGTGTCCTGGCCAACATTCCCCTGCCCATAAACTGGTTCATGCAATTATCCAGGCTGTGTGTGGGTAATGATGTGCGATATGGCTGCCACCACACATTCGGTCATTTCATTACCAGTTTAGCATTGCTTGTAAAGTGCTTTGGGATACTGTGTATGAAAAGCACTATATAAATGCTGATTCTTCTTTTAGGTACTCCTTTTCCTCGAGCTCTGGTATTTTTTTTTTCACATTTTACTAATAGTAGGTTGGAGGCCTGGGTTTCAGTGGTGCAGTGGGCGACTCTTGCCACACCCCAACTGAGCACTTCATAAGTGTGCATGCACAGCCATCTCCTGGATGCCTGTTTTCTTGCAGTAGCCATATGGCTGCTTGCTTCAAGCCCACCCTCTCCGTCCTACTTACCTTGTCACGTGGCCACTGCCTTGGGCATCCTTCCTCCTCCTGCTCCATTCCAGGGGGGGGGGGGCGGTGGCCTTGCTGCTCCTCCTACTGCTTGGCAGCCTCTCTGCTCCCTTCTGCCATGGATGTTCTCATGTTGTAGTTGCTCCTCCTGGTCCTGCTCTCCTGGGTCTTAGTGCCCCTGGACTACTTCCTTGCTTCTCCCTCTGGCCAGCCTGGCGTTGCTGGCTGCTAACTTCTCTGGCAGCTGCTGTATGCCTGCCCCCCCCCACCTGGTCCAGGGGTACTGGCTGGGGCTGGCTCCTCTCTCTGCTTGCTTCTTTCCCCCCAACTGTCTGGGTGGAGTGCTGTCTGCCCCCCCCCCCCACATACAGCCTGGGCTACCTGCTGGGCTGCCTGGTTCTGGGTCCTCCAGTGTGGCTGTGGCTACGCTTCACCTCCTGTTTTGCTTTTGAGCTTTCTGTTTCCCTTTGGCTTGAGTAGTCACCTGGCCTCACCCCTATATGGGCTGTGTAAATTGCCAATGATCTGGCTCACTCCAGACAATCAACGAACTTGCACTCCACTGCTCTGTAGCTCCACCAGCCTGCCCAGGCCACTGTTCTGTTCTGTCCTGTCCTTGGGTGTCACCTTCACCTTTACCCTTACCATCTACCGATCTTACTCTACTTCCTACTTTTGGGTAAATGCCTAATCAGCCATCACTGTGCACATGCTCTCTTGCAACCAGGCACACACCCACTCTCAGCCCCTCAATTGCCCAGTACGCTTTTGTCTCTCTGGTTTCCTACTGCAACTATCGGTATGCTTTCACCCGCTATGGATTTGTGCTGCATCAATCAGTATGCTTTCATCTTCAGAGGCTTCATGCTACACCACCTGACCCCCTCAAGGGGTCGGCTTCCTATATCAATAAGCCTTACCAGCACCAGTCTTGGGCTGTCAGGCCTGAAGCAGCTGTTTTCAATCTCTGTGGTGGAAGCATCTCCGTTGGAAGGAGAAGCTCACATCATCCTAATAAGCAGTGGTTCATGCAGGCCCTACTAATGCCTGGATCGGTAATAGTTCCTTCAACGTCTGGACGGATAGCAGCGATCTGAAGCCCTGGATCCTCAAGGGTTTCCTCACAGTTTTTTTCCTCTCTTGTGTACTGACAGTCATAAAAGTAGTTAACATTCCTAAGATGCAGTTAGGTTTCTTCCGCCAGATGGGTTGAGACCTGGATTGTGGCTCCCCTCCTTCATTGCTCTCTTGGCTTCATGGCCTTCCCTCTTTCTTTAGCGGAAAACAATGTTCTGACAGTTCTATTACATACCTTCTGCTGTAATTTTTGGCTCCTTGCTTAAGGTATCTTTAGCCAAAAAACTGTGTCCTCAAGAGGGTTCCCGTGCCTCTGATACCCCAAAAGGGTGGTAGTTCTCCAGGAACAGAGAACGCAAAAGGCCACACGCACGATAAGCTGCTCAGGCTTGCAATCTAATACATTGCACAAGAGAAACACTCCAAGCAAACCAACTGCACTTTCACTCCACATTTAGTTGCTCCCTGGACCGTTGAACTAATTTTATGGCCTGTAGGGGTCACCATGCAGCCTAGTCCAAGGGAATTTTTCCAGAATGGCTCTGGGAATGGTGTCCAGGCAACCTTTTGTAGAGTTACAGGAAAATAGGTACTTGGAAGAATCATAGAGGCAACAGCACTATGTGTTACATATATATTTTTAGGGCTCGTCTGTATAGCAGACCAGTTCCTCCTATTGTGATCAAAGTCAGGAAGTGTTTTGCAGCTGACCCTTTCAAATGCTTGGGGGGCTGAGACATGATCTTTTACAACTGTCTGTGACTGAGTGGTGTGCCTTGCTTTTGCCCCTTGCAGCTGTCTGTAACGTGTTGTTTACTTTCTGTGGGCTGCATCGAGGAGAGTATATGGCAGCCTGATGAGCAAGTGGAGCAGCTCTCCTGAATGTGAAGCTGAGCAAGGTGTTACACTGAAGACACTTTCACATTCTTTAGCTTAGCCCCTTCCCCCACTGTGATGACAGCAATGACAATGAATGAGCTCACAGCTAAGTACTAATAAACTTCTGCACCAATGATTTGATTCCTATAAGAAACAGGAATCATCTCCTCGAGCCTCTTGGTATAATAATAAAAAAAAAAAAAAAGCTTAGTTTCCAGTCAATCTGAGTAGCCTGCCAGGAACAGGGGCAAAACTAAGTGGAGGTGGTGGGGGGATCAGTTGCTGGAGCAAGAAGGGGCCAATTTTCAAAACAACACTTATCCAACATAAAACAGGTTTAATCTTTTCACCATGCCTACTTACAAGGAGACATTATTTTCAGCCTATCAGAAGTCAAGCATGCTCACACTAGTATTACATTGAAAACTGCCAGTGCAAGACGTTATGAGCAGGCCTCAGCTAGAAACATTTGTTTTCCTTGTCAGGAAGAAAAAAAGCAGCAAAAATGTACCTGATGAATCTGGGGTCCAACTTGGCACATTAGAGAATAACAAAAAATCTGTCCCCCTCTCCCCAACAACCTGACGGAGCCTGTACATAACCCACAGAGGATAAAGAAAGATTTAGCTATCTCTCACACGCTACTTGACAGACCTGGTACCCAACCCAGCCTGTCAGGGAATAAAAAAAATGTCCCCTCTGCTGTGGTGCTGCTGCTGCTGCCAGGGAGTTTGGGCCTCCACACCACTCCAGCCTGCAGTGCACTATTGTGGGAGACTGGAGATGGGGCAAGTGCATTTGGACTGGAGGACAGCACATGTAGTGCGGCTACACAAGAGTATGCTGAGGGAGGACCCAGGCAAGTATCGGTCGGTCAGTCTGACCTCGATAGTGGGGAAACTCATGGAAACCATACTGAAGGAAGAACTGGAAGAGAATGGGCTCCAGGATGAGAAGCAAGGCTGGTTTGTGTCAGGGCTGTCCTGCAAGAACAACCTGACTGATTTCTTCAACTGGGTAACCAGGACAATGGGCAGGGGCCAAGCAGTGGACATCCTATATCTGGATTCTTCAGTAAGGTCTTTGACTCTGTTCCCCACAGGAGATTAATTAGGAAGCTGGAGGACTGCTGGTAGGGGCAAAATTGGCTAAGTGCGTTAGAAACTGGCTGCGGGATAGAAGTCAAAGGGTAGTGGTTGGGGGAGGCTGAGTTCTTGGAGGCTAAACCAGTCACTACAGCCATCCCATAAAGCACTGTGCTTGGTCTGGTGTCATTTTACATCTTCATCAGTGACACTGCAGATGGGATAAAAGGTAAGATACACCTCTCTATGGATGACACAAAGCTGGGTGGGAGAGTGGACCCGGAAGAGGGGAGACAAGACATTAGAGAAGACCTGGCCAAACTGGAGCGGTGGGCTGGTATTTGGCAACTGGGATTCAACACAAACAACAGATGACTGAATCACCAGTAAACACCATCTTCTTAAAACATTTTCATCAAACATTTTTATTGAATTGCTCTGGCCACCAAACATTTGCCCCAAATAGTTTTGCTAGCCTCCGCCAACTTTATCAAAGGGTAGCAGTCCTGTAATTCACAAACATATAAAGCACATATTCAATATAACTGTTATGCAGCCATACAGAGGTGCATCCCAGTCCTCCAATGCATTTCAACAGGACAGCTGCAAAACACTTTTTGGCTTTGATCCCAAACAGGAACTGGTGGAAGAAGCCAGAAGGGAAAGGAAGGAAACATATTCAATTCAGTGCTTTAGAGTAACTGGTAATTGCTATTTTTCGTTTAAACTTAGATTGTGGGCTTTTAGTGACACTATACTTTCTTTGTTGTCTTTACTTATAATTGTTTTTGGGCTGTTGAAAATTTAAAACATAGTGGTGGTGTAATTCTGTGCTGTCTTTAACTGCTGCAAATTTTTGCCCCCCTCCCTCCCCTTCCCCCAACTCTTAATTATATGCCCTGTTAAATCTGATTGACAGGAGCTAAACACAGGGTATAGTAAGGGGTGTGAAGTAGGAGGGGCATAAGGGGGAAGAAGCCCACCCTCAGCACGACAAGTGTTTTGACTCATTTATTTATTTATTGGTTTCTTTTTCTTTAAAAAAAATAATTATCTGAGGATCAGTGGCAGGATTTTTAGTACAGTAAATTAATAAAAAAGGGAACTAGGAGAGCTTCAGTAGCAGACAAGTAGTGGAATTACAGTATAATGTGGGGAGTGGTGCAATGCAGTGGCTGTGGGGCAGCCATATTCAGGCAGACCTTCTGGACACTGAGGCGCTGCCCTATCTGCATGCATCTCTCTGGACTGCGGGATGAGGTAGCCAGACTCAGAGCGGAAGTAAACTGGGTCAGGAGTACCATCACCCCAATCCAGGGACCACCCAGTCCAATGCAACTGCCTCAAAGGATGCCGAGAACGAGGAGCACTTGGATGACAGTGGGCTCAGGGAGGGTTAGAGCAGTCAGGCAGAGGCACATCCCAGATCCTATTCCACTCAAGAACTCATATGCCACACTGGCAAATGAGGACAACCAAATAGAGGTACCCAGAGAAGTGGAAGGAAAGGATGTGGAGGTTAGCCAAGGAGGCGACCTCAGCGGGGAAAGCAGTGGACCCCAGAGGAGGAGGCGAATCCTGTGGGGACTCCATCATAAGAGGGATCCAGCTAGGAACACAGGAGGGGAGGACAGGAAGTGAGGTGCCTACCAGGTGCCACGGCATGGAGGGATGGAAGGAAGATCCTGGGGATCACTGGGAAGGCAAGGAGGGAGGGTGAGCTGGATGTCATTATCCACCCTAGGTACTAATGACCTACAGCAAATGGGGAGCCAAAGGAAGTTCAGGAAGAGTTTAGGAAACTGGGAGGGTCTCAAGCAAGTAGCTACTTCTGTCACTTTCTCAGAAGTACTACCTGTGAGAGGCAAGGGAGAGCATAGGAGTGCATGCACCAGGAACTTTAATTCATGGTTGAAGAACTGGTGCTGTGAGGAAGGGTTTGGATTCATTGGTGACTGGGGACCCACCTGGAGGGATGGAGGTTTGTTCAAGCCTGATGGCCTGCATCCATCCTGGAGGGGAATCCAAGCATCTAAATCTAAATCATCCCATTCCAAGGCAAAAATATGGGACTTCAGAGGAGCTGACTTTGATAAGATGGCCAACAGAGTTAAGCTAGCCCTGGCAAAAAGAAACACAGGTGAGGGGGTACAGGCAAAGTGGGCAAGCATTAAGGATGCAATACTTGAAGCAACATCCCATTGTGTTAGACAGAAAAGGAAGTAAAAGAAGAAGAAACCACTTTGGTTCTCAAATACAGTAGCAGAAAAGGTCAGAGCCAAAAGGGTGGCCTTCAGGAAATATAAGGGAACACAGCGGGATGAAGATAGGGAGGCATATAAACTTCCTAAGGGAAGCAGGTAAGGCAGTAAGGCAGCAAAGTCCCAAACTGAGGAAACACTAGCACGAACAGTAAAAGAAGGTGACAAGACTTTCTATAGATACATTAGTGAAAGGAGAAAGTCCAGAGGGGTATTGCTAAGCTTAATGGAGAAAAGGGAGCATGTGAGGAGGAGGACCCTGTAAAGGCATCTATCCTAAATAGATACTTTTGCTCAGTATTTACTGAAGGTAGGGCAGGGTCCACAGCTCAGCATCATGGACACAGGGGGGAGGGAGGTGAGCACTACTCCCTTCACAAAAGAAAGGGTCCTACAAGAGCTTGCTAAGCTCAGGGTGGATAAGGCAATGGGACCTGATGGCATACATCCCAGGGTACTTAAGGAGCTAAAGGAGGAGGAACTAGCAGAGCCATTAGCAGAATTGTTTAGTGAGTCTCTGAGCACAGGAGAGGTCCCAGAAGACTGGAGAAGGGCTCATGTGATCCCGCTCCACAAGAGTGGTAGCAGGGAGGAGGCGGGGAACTACAGACCGGTCAGTCTTACCTCAGTAGTGGGCAAGATTATGGAAGCACTCCTTAAGGTAAGGATAGTGCAACACCTGGAATCCATAGGGGCACAGGATCCAAGACAGCATGGGTTTACAAAAGGAAGGTCCTGTCAAACTAATCTCATAGATTTCTTTGACTGGGTAACCAGAGTGAGGTGGACCAAGGGGAGCAGTTGATGTCGCCTACCTTGACTTCAGCAAAGCTTTTGACACTGTTCCACGAGAAGATTGATAAATAAGCTGGGTAGGCTCGGGGTGGGTCAGAAGTTGGTCAACTGGGTGGCAAACTGGTTGACGGGCAGAAAACAGAGAGTGGTGGTAAATGGTATACAGTCAGAAGAGATGCAAGTCACAAGTGGGGTACCTCAGGGATCAGTCCTGGGGCCAGTCCTCTTCAACATCTTCATTAGTGACCTTGCAGATGGACTAGAGGGAGGCTTGTCTGTTTGCAGATGACACCAAGATCTGCAACAGAGTAGATGATCCAGATGGGGTGGGCAGAATGAGAAGAGATCTGGATAAACTAGCAGAATGGTCAGAAGAGTGGCAACTGGGATTTAATGCAAAGAAGTGCAAAATCATGCACATAGGAGAGAAACCCTGAAGCCACCTATGAGGCTGGGAGGAGTTGCTAGCAGTCACAAGGAAGAAAGAGACTTGGGCATCATCATCACTGATGACCTAAAATCATCCAAGCAGACCTCTAAAGCAGTAGGTAAGGCTAGGGGGTGTTAGGGTGTATTAGTAGGGGTATCACAAGTCGTAAGAGAGGTAATAATCCTCTGTACAAGACACTGGTTGAGCCCCATCTGGAGTACTGCGTGCAGTATTGGAGGCCACACCTTCACAAGGACATTAACCAAATTGAGGCAGTCAGAGAAGGCAACCAAAATGGTGCATGGACTGCATCAGAAGACATATGAGGACAGATTAGGAGCTCAATATGTATACCCTTGAGCAAAGGAGGGAGAGGTGATTAGATCGAGGCATTCAAACACCTTAAGGCATAAACAAGGTGAAAGAGTCTAACATGTTTAAATATAAGAAAAATAGCAGGACAAGAGGACACAGCATGAGATTAGGGGAGGCCGATTAAGGGGAATGTGAGGAATTCTTTTTCACATAAAGGGTGGTGGATGCATGGAATGGCTTACCACAAGAAGTGGTGGCTATGAATACAGTGCAGGACTTCAAACAGGCATGGGATAGGCATAGGGAGCAATACAAATGACTATGAATAGATAGGCCACTGACAGAGCAAAGGCGATGGCACATTTATAAGGTAGAAAAGAAATGGGCAGACTGGATGGGCCTTCTGCGGTCCTTATCTGCCGTCAACTTCTATGTTTCTATGTTTCTAAGCACTCAATGATAAGTTTAAATGCTACATTGACAAGCATTTAAACTAGCAAAGGGGGGTGGCGGGCCAGCAAGGAGGGTACCTACTTGCTCACCCCCCACAGCTAGCAGTGGAACCAGTGAACCAGAGGAGTGGCTATCTCTGCAAAGCAGTGTGCAAAAGATGGAGATTAGTGCCCAAGAGGTGGATAAGCAGAAGAGGGGCCAAATTCAGCAGAAGGGCAGACAGCAAGGAGAACCAGGGATAAATGACAACCAAGGAAGGGGCTGGAGTAGAACAGTGAAACAGTCTAGGGAGGTCAAATCATGGAAAGCCATGTATGCAAATGCCAGGAGCCTTAGCAACAAGATGGAAGATCTGGAGGCTGTCATGGTACAGTCAGACCTGGACATTGTGGCCATCACTGAAACCTGGTGTAATGATAACCATGACTGGGAGATGGCCATACCTGGCTACAACATATTCAGAAGAGACAGAACAGGCAGGAAGGAGGAGGTGGCACTGTATGTGAAAAATGACATAAGGGCCACAGAGATCCAGGAGGAACAAAATGGGGAGAGATACTGTGGGTTAAGCTGGAAAGGAAAATCGGGACAGCCATCCGCACAGGTGTGGTCTATAGACCACCAGCCCAGGAGGAAGAAACAGATAGGGAGCTGATGCTAGCCATCCAAAGGATGGCAGACAAGGGTGAGGTAGTACTGGTTGGAGACTTCAATATTCCAGACGTGGACTGGAGCATCCCAGCAGTAGCATCAACTAGGAGCAGATTTATCCTGGACTCCCTTCAGGGTGCCTTCCTCAAGCAACTGGTCATGGAACCAACTCAGCAGAAGGCAATACTGGACCTTGTGCTCACAAACAGGGACAGTGTGATGGAGGTAACAGTGGGGAAGCACCTGGGAAACAGTGACCACCAGTCATTGTGGTTTAAAATCACAGAAAGAGCAGAACCAAACCACACAAAAACACGTATCCTGGATTTTAGGGGGGCAGACTTTGGGAAAATGGGAGATACTTGAAAGAGGCATTAAGGGAATGGGACAGGAATCAGGGTTGAGGAACAGTGGGCAATATTTAAAATGGAAATTACAAGAACAACAGAATTATGCATTAAGCAGGTTAGCAAGAGGAAAGGAAGAGAGACCATTATGGTTTTCCAAAGAGGTAGTAAAGAAAGTGAAAGCAAAAAGATTGCATTCAGGCAATACAAAAAGACACAGGCAGAAGGGGATAGGGAGAAGTACCAGGAGAAGCAAAGGGAGGCAGGAGGTCAGTAAGGGAAGCCAAAGCTCAGACAGAAGAACACATTGCAAAATCAGTGGGTAGAGGGACAAAACCTTTTACAGGTACATAAGTGAAAAAGAAAGACAAAGGGAGGATAGTGAGACTGAAGGGGAGGATGGGGGGCGTGGAGGATGACAACAGTAAAACTGACATATTGAGCAGGTATTTCTGCTCAGTCTTTACTGAGGAAGAGGAGGGTAATGGGTCTGAAAGGAGTACAAGGGGTGAGAATGGTGCAGAAATGGGACACAAGTCCCTTTACGAAGAAAGGGTCCTGAAGGAACTGGAAGTAATAAGAGTTGATAAAGCAATGGGGCCAGATGGGGTGCACCCCAGGGTCCTAAGAACTAAGAGAGGTGGTGGCTGAACCTCTGGCTATCCTGTTTAGCCGATCACTGGAAACAGGGAGGTACCCAAAGACTGGAGGACAGCAGATGTAGTCCCTTATACAAAAGTGGGAACAAAGAGGAAGCAGGGAACTACAGACCAGTCAGCCTCACCTCGGTAGTGGGGAAGATCATGGAAGCACTACTGAAGGAGAGATTGGTGGAACATCTGGTTGTCAATGGACTACAGGACCCAAGGCAGCATGGTTTCACCAGGGGAGGTCATGTCAGACCAACCTCGTTGAATTTTGACTGGGTGACTAGGGAGGTGGATCAGGGAGGGCAGTGGACATGACCTATCTGGACTTCAGCAAGGCCTTTGACACTGTGCCACATAGAAGACTATTACACAAACTGGGGAATATGGATGTGGGCAGGACAGTAGTGTGGTGGGTAGGTAACTGGCTGGGTGGCAGGACACAGAGGGTGGTGGTAAATGGCTGTCATCCACAGAGGGAAGAGTGACCAGTGGGGTACCACAGGGATCAGTGCTGGGACGGTCCTATTCAACATCTTCATCAGTGACATTGCTAGGACCTAGAAGGCAGAATTTCACTGTTCAGCTGATGACACAAAGCTCTGTAACAGAGTAGACACACCAGAGGGTGTAGACAGAATCAGAAGCGACCTGCAGAAACTTGAAGAATGGTCAGGGTTTGGCAGTTGAAATTCAATGCAAAGAAGTGCAAGATAATGCATATAGGGCACAAAACCCTGGCACAATATATCAGTTGGGGGTGAGGATAGCATGCACCAAGCAGGAAAGGGATCTTGGGGTTGTCATCTCTGATGACCTCAAGGTAGGGAAACAGTGTGACAAGGCAGCAGGTAAAGCAAATAGGATGCTGGGATGTATAGGCAGGGGCATCACCAGCAGGAAAAGGGAGGTCATAATTCCGCTATACAAGACGCTAGTGAGGCCCCACCTGGAGTACAGTGTACAGTTCTGGAGACCATACCTACGTAAGGACATAGACAGGGTAGAGAAGGTTCAGAGGAGGGCAACAAAGATGGTGCATGGATTGCATCCCAAGTCCTATGAAGACAGGTTGAAGGAACTGAACATGTACTCCCTGGAGGAGAGGAGGGAGAGAGGGGATATGATAGAGACATACAAGTATCTTGAGGGAGGAACAGGTGCAGGAAAACACTATTTTAAGCGAAAAAGATGTTCCAGGACTGGAGGGCATGGGATGAAGTTGGAGGGAGGACGATTCAGAGGAAACATGAGAAAGAATTTCTTCACAGAACGGTGGTGGACAAGTGGAACACCCTGCCAGAGGAAGTGGTGGGGGCTGAAACAATCATGGGATTTAAGAATGCATGGGATAGACATAAAGGAATTCTGGAGGTCAGGGGTAATGGGCAACAGACTTCTAGGAAAACAAACTGAACTTACAAGCTCAAATGGGCAGACTGGGTGGGCCATAGGCCCTTATCTGCCGGCACTGTCTATGTATCTATGTATCTATGGTGTGCTATGTAGACCAGCCCTGAAAAAAGCAAGACCAGCCTTGGCATCAGCCAAATCTTGTTCTAATTTTTCCTTTATTTACAGAAGCAGTCTGCAGGGCCTTCTCTTTCCTTTCCGTTCGGAATCCCAATAGGACTGCACTCTGAGCACCCCCTCCTTCCTTTTATAATATATAAAATCCATTCTCTCCTAGAGGTCACTTTGTGGTTTTGTTATGAAACTGAAATTATGAAACCGAATTGCTTTACTTTGCGATCCTGGCTCTGGGGTAAAGCGTAATGCTGTTCCACCCATCACTTTTTGTTTGTTCCTCATGTTGAGCTAGCTTGCCTCTATCACTACTGGTTAGTGGTGTGAATGATGAGATAATGTTGACGAGTTGGACGGGCTGTCTAATCAACATCCTAAAGCACCCCCACCATGCTGACCATGACCTGTTCCTGGTGATGCTGCCCTCTGCTGACCTGACCAATGTTTGCAGCAGCATCTGGGTCTGTGCTCCACTTCCTAGCAGCAGTTATAGCAGTGGGTGAGTCTGACACTGCGTCAGCACCAAAGCACCCCATCATAAATAAACAAGTACATCTTTCACTTGAGTTGATGGTGTCATGGGCAGCAGCCTGAGTTCTCTTGCCGACTTGGCTGCCCTTACCAATCTGCTCACCTCACTTGATTTCTCCCTGTACTCCTCCCTATCCTCCTCCCTTTTGGATCTCATGTATTTCCTGATGGTGGTCCTTTTTTCCTTCACTTTTCCTAGCACCTCTCTGCTTAACCAGCTTGGCTTCCTTGTCTTGGCCTTCTTGCTTTGGATCTTTAAACATGAGTTTGCTGCCTCTGCTAAACCAGCTTTGATGATCCCACATTTCTGATTGTCATCCATTTGAGGCTGAATTCTGGCAATTTGCCCCTCCAGTATGCCCCCCATTCTTTCAGTCTGCCCTCCTGAAATCTATTACCTTAGTCTTTGTACTGGCTGTCTCTTTACCCATCCCAAGTGAGAATGACACTGTATTGTGGTCACTCCCTGACACTGGATCCCCCACTTCTAACCCCTGCACATTCTCCCCAGTCGTCAGCATAACCTCCCATGAAGGATCTCAATCCGCCCTTCAGGGCTTCATTGAACCAGCCCTGATGCCCCATTTTCTGTTTTCTCCCCCCGGTATCCCAGGACCCAACAACATGGTCATGCATGCGTGTGGAGGTGCACATGCACTCCGTGGCTCCAGTGATGGCCTCTTCCTCCCACTTGGCTTAATGCCTGGCTCATTTATCGGCTTGGCACTGCCACACATTTCTCCCCCTGGCTTCATGCATGGCAGTACCAGGGAACATTCATATCCGCAGCTACAAACCAGCATCTAGTAGACTCTCAGAGACTGATCAGAGGGAGTCAATGAAACATCAGAGTTGGTAAAAGCCAGTCCATGTCCAGATTCATGCGTTCTCTGCCCATAACACTGAAAGCTTGCAGGCATTGCCAGAGACAACAAAATAAAAATGGTTACATAGCATCTAAGGGAAAACAGCTGATGGTCACGCAGACATTATGACCTCACACAGGAGAGCTAGTGCAAGATCAGCAAGGCACAGAAGTCATCAAGCAAGGGTGATCCCCAGTATAATATCTGGCAGTGACTACACAGGCAGATGTCAGGACATGGTAAAAGTGCCATTTGCAAAGGGTGGGTAACATACTGTATGTATAAATATGGTATAGAAGTTAATCCTTAGTTTTTAGGAGGGCATTTAATTTGTAATTTGAGTGGAATTCTCCTTTAAAGAGTAAGTGCTTAGTAAGGATGTGTATCTTAAAGAATGAAGGTTTGGGGCCTTCAGATGCCCCTGCAGTCATTCAGTTTGCTTTTATTTGTTTCTTTACTTGCCTGCTCATCGTTTTATTTGTATTTTGCCAACTGCTCATTAAAAAGAATCCAATGGAATTCTTGTATTATGATGTCAGAAAAGTTTTACTGGCAAGGCTGACGGTGTATTTCAATGGGGAACTGCAAATCTGTTTTCAGGGGCCAGATAGTCACAGCTTTGCACTGGGCACTAACCATTTGCGCCTGGTTTGCACCCCATTTGCGTAGGTCCCCTATATTCAAAAGACCAAATAGCGCAGGCAAACTGGATTAGTGTCATGCCAAATTATAATGTATGCACTGGGCAAAGAGAGGCTGTGTGTACATGAGTACAGACGCTGTGCTATGTTCAGTGTGTTAGCGCAGCGCAAAGTATGTTTGCATGACTTTGCGTGATACTTAGCGTGAGGCAAATTACCATCTAGAAAAAGGTAGTCTTAACTCTGGGCAAAACAAGGATAGGGAGCGTGGACACAGCAGCAACTGGCAACAAGGCTGTATGCAACAACACCAGCATGGTGCACCCAGTGAGGAGGCAGAGAGGGTGGATGGCCATCAGGAGCCATTCAGTATGCCATGGAAGAGACCTGCTGCACACGGATGGCACTGCCCACATCTCCATCATCTGGCACTAGTCCCATCTCTGCCAGGCATTTTAGGGTACCCTAGCACCCTGTGGACCCCTTGTCAGTGCGGCCATGCAGCACACACCACCAGTCCCCACATGGGGTACACTGACACAATCCAGCACAAACATGCAGCACCGAAGGGATGGAGGGTGTTGAGGGGAGGGTGTACAGGTGCCCAGGATGCACCACATAGTAGGTGCCACGTGCCGCCACACAGCTGGGCCATCCACACAGTGCACATGTTCCAGTGATGGGTATGCCCCTGACATCGGTGTGCCTGTATGATGGTATGTGGCTGCCCCCCCTGCACACCTGTACATACATGCCGTCACACACGGCCAACCATGTGTATGTAACTGTGAGACTCCCATGCCAGTGGCACAGCATATATGTGGGTCACAGGATAGTGTGACAGTGGTGTCCACTGTTAGAACACATCTGCCAGCTTGGCCTGCCATTTTTGCCCAGGCAAAGTTTTGAATATTGGGCCCCAGATGTTTTATGGAGAAATAACACTTTCTACCTCTAAAATGTAATATATTTAACAGAAATATGTGATTTTAGATTACCTGTGGCCTTTTGTCATAATGTAGTAGGTAACATTTTCTTCATAACCAGATTTTACTTGGAAAGAAGAAAAGAGAACCAATTATTGTTTTAAAAATTTTAAAATCATACAGATGGACCACAATAGTGCAAACATATAAAAGGTAAAGTTTGTTACTGCAAGAAGTATCCCTTTCTTTTCAAAAAGGGAGAACAATATATTTAGTTTCTCATTAAAATACATTGGGCTACAAGTAGCTGACATTTTCTGACATCACAATACCAGAATTCGATTGAATTCTTTTTTACAGCTCTACGATGCCAGTTCAAAAACAATCTCACTGCCCAGCATCACAGCAACGGGATTTATGTCGACCGCAAGTTGCGGTCGGCATAAATCCCGAGTCACTCCCAGTCCGTTTTTCTATCGGTGGACTTCACTCTGCAACCCCCATTCTATTTATAATCAACTCCGAGTCCAGGTTGATTTGGGAAGGGGGTGCAGGACTGCGAGACAGTGTGCCTCTGTCTCAGGCTCACCAATACAGTGACCTATCGGCAGTGAGGTGAGTCACTGTATTGGTGTTGCTTTGGGGAATGCCCTTTTTACCAACAGTGTGAAAAACAAATGTGAAAACTCACTTGTTTCACTGCACCAACAAATATTTTATTATGAAAGTAGAAAGTAATTAGTAACACGTCAAAATATGATAAATAAAACAGTCAGTTGTCTATTTATTAGAAGTAAACACCTGCTTTTTAAACTCTTCCACTGTTTTAGCTCCCAACCACTACTGCATTTCACAGGCACTAAAATGAATTGGCACACATCAACCCTCGCAAATGCATTTACTCTTAGGCCCTGTGCACACTGAGCATGTTTTTTACGTAATAGTTTTAAGCACGGATTGGTTACTATTCCTACTGTGCTTGTGTACCTGCAGTGGCCTTACCATGTTTAAGCTCAGTCGCAAAGTGCGTCCACACTGGAGGGAGATTCTGTGGCAGGGAAACACGGTTTCAGAACTGTGCTGCATAGCACCTCACAGAACATGCTGACAGTGTGATGCGACTGCCAGAATGCATGTGGGCATAGTCATGCAATGAATGTTGAAACACGGTTGCGCCCACCACTACTGGAGTGCAAGATGCAGACGGAGCAGGATCAGCCAGACAACTAAGAGGAAAACATCCTGCCTTCAGTTTAAAAAAATGCAAGTACTGGTTTTTGGGAACTGTGGAGGAATGGGAGGAGGGAGGTCACTAGCAGTGGGAGATACCCTGTGCAAGCAGCATGCCAGTAGTTAGGAGCGGCACATTCTAGCTCCTCAGACAACCAACAATAGCTGTAGTACGGCGAACATGGCACAGACCCCCATACACATTGATCAAGTAACTGTGTTTAATTTCAAACCGTGTTGAAAATCTGGCTAAAGCCCTGATACTATCAGGGTTTACACATGGTTTTCTAACACAGTTTGAAAATGTTACCAGTGTGGACGCAAACCGTGTTTAGGAGCTCCTGTCACATTTTCACATGTCTGTAATGTTACAGGAGCCCTAATATGGACAGGGCCTTGTACTCAGGCAGTGGGTGAGCTACTCTGCATCACTCACACTGGGATGCATAGGGAGAGGCATCAGCAGCAGAAAACAGGAAGTTGTTATCCCTCTGTACAGACAGTTGGTGAGACCCCATCTGGAATACTGTGTCCAGTTCTGGAGACCCCATCTCCGCAAGGACATAGACAGGATAGAGGCAATCCAGAGGAGGGCAACTAAAATGGTGCAGGGTCTGCAAGAGAAGCCATATGAGGAGAGACTAAAGGAGCTTAATATGTATAACCCTGAGGAAAGAAGGGAGAGGGGGCACATGATAGAAACTTTTAAGTACCTCAGTGGAATCAACAAAGTCCAAGAGAGTAGCATCTTTCAGAAAAAGGGACGAGCAAGAACAAGGGGACACAATTTAAAGATAGAGGGGCAGTTCAGGGGCAATGTGAGGAAGTATTATTTCACAGAGAGGGTAGTGGATGCATGGAACAGCCTTCCTGAGGAGGTTGTGGGGTCTAAAACTGTGGGAGAATTCAAGAATGCATGGGACAGACATAAGGCAATTCTTGTGGGGGGTAGGAAGAAATAGGCTGTTGGTTAACTAGGATCTGTGGCCTATCCTGTAGGTAGGGAAATGGGCACACTAGATGGGCCAAGCGGTCCTTATCTGCCGTCAAAGTCTATGCAGAATGCTCTGTGTAAACATAGATGCTGTCGGCAGAAAAGGACCTCATGACCCACCTAGTCTGCCTTTACTTTCTGTTTTACAGTCTAGTTTCACAGTGTTTTATTGCTTGTTCTTCCTTCCGCAACAGCTGAAACTCACAGTTTGGATCAGACACTGCCCGACTGCCCTGGTATGTTCTTTAGTTTTGTCTCCCCTTCCAATGCCTCAGACTATTTGGGATGTATTTTATATTTCTCCTTGTTGTGTGCTGTTCTCCCTTACTGACACCATACTTAGCACTAACTCGCATCACTCCCAGAAGTCTACTTATTTCCGACTACGGTGAACACTGCACTCTCTCATTCACTCGTCTTGTATCTGTCAACACAGTCTTATTCACTGCCTCAGAGGGCACACCCATTTGTATGTGTACTTCAGGGTGCACTGATCACCATTCAGCGGGACAGAAGCAGTGGTGGAGTTCTCTCCTGGTTATTTTGTTTTTGTGCAGATCATTTATTTACCCAGAATAGCCCAGTTGAGGGGCAACATCTCATTTCTAGTGGGGTCCTGATTTTACCCATTTTCACAGCAGGGTGGACTGAGCACTGAGAAGGTAACTGACATGTCCAAGGTCACGCAGTGAATGTTTGGCTCTAGTGGGGTTTGAACTTGCTATCTATGGGTTCCCAAGTCAGTACTCTAGCCATTAGACCATACTACCTTTAGTAGTAGTAAAAACCTTTATTTTTATACAGATGGAAATTCACATCATTAGGACTTACATCCTATTTACAAGATGGTCCTGTTATTATAAAGTTCCAAGAGCTAAAAGCTTACAAATAGTATCAAAATTTAACAAAGACAATATACAGACTTTTTTTTAAGACTTTATTTATCTCCTCTGCCTGGAGAACTCCTTCCGGCATCCTCGGGGGCTCCCAGCCTCTACCTCCCCCCATGACTTCTAGTCCTCTCCTCTCGTGTGACCCAGCACCACCTCCGGGTCTGAACTCTCTGGAGTAAGGCCGCCCTATTCACCCAGGGCGCTCTATCTATAGGGCAAAGTGCAGGGCACATGAGTTGGGCCCCATGGAGAGGAGGTCAGTCCGGGGTTGGGAGTGTGGGCTAGGAGGCGAGGTGCCTTCATCTATCCCCAGGAATGGGGTTTTCTCTATTTTTGTGTGTAGTTCCTACCCCTCGGAGTGCAGCTTAGCAAGGCAACGTTATGCCGTAACTCCTCCCTTGCATCCGCAGCGTCGCTACTCTGGGTGCCTCCAACCACCACCAGAGGCCGCTCCATGAGCAATCGCTTCCCCACATCCCTCTCTGGGAAGAGAGAGAAGTCCTATGGACACTCAATCTCTTCCCCCCGCTGACTCCCAGCGGCCCGGGCTCGTTCCCGAACCTGGGTCGCTGGCGTGGCGCTAGGTGTGGTGTCCAGTGCCTCAACCCTCAGTGCCACTGGGCCGGCTGACAATATAGACACTTGTTACAACATGTAATACAAATACAGTCACTCAGAACCATACAACACAAATTATTGCACTAACAAGTACTATAACAAATTTAAAACTAAATATGCCCTTCAAACAGCTGCAATTATTAGCTTATTTATTTATTTATTGAAATGTTTCACCAGGAAGGCACACTGAGCGACAAGTCACTCATCTCCCAGTGCGACCTGGGGGACCGGGTACAATGGGAGTGAGACATTTAAACATTCAAGTTACAAGATCAACATTAACAAACAGTTGCAAGGCAGGTGTTACAAGCAGTGTTATAACAGTGTTACGCATAACAGGTAGAAAGAGTGGACAATAATAAGTGCCAGTTTAATAAGTAAACAAGTACTTACGTGAAAGAAAAGGGGGAAAGGAGAGGGAGGATTGAGGTGGGGGAAGGAGAAGAGTCATGTTCAAGTTACAAGATCAACATTAACAAACAGTTGTAAGGCTGGAGTTACAAACAGTGTTAAAACAGTGTTGTGCATAATATGCAGAAAGAGTGGACAATAATAAGTGCCGGGTTAATAAGTAAAGAAGAGCTTACGTGAAAGAAAAGGGGGAAATGAGAGGGAGGGGTGAGGAGGGGGAGGAGGAAGAGTCATGTCCCTGGAGACCCCTTCAGGATGCAAGGAACCCTCTAAGGGGACTGGGGGGACCAGAGAGGAGTGGATAAGTGCCTTCCATAAGTGGACTTCACAGTGGGTAGTAATCTTTTTTTTTCTATTTGAACTTTTTTCTCCTGGTTTTCCCTGACCACGCCAATCAAAAGCCCCCCCCCTAGACCCTATCACCTGGCTTCTCTGGTGATTACCTTCCTTCGTCATCCTCTGCCACAGGACCCTGGAGGTGCCTGGTCCCTGGTGCAGGGCCTGCAAGATATTGGGCCCTCATTCTGTGGTGGTTGTTTTTTTTGTGTGTTATTCACCTGGGCCCACAGCTTGTGCAGTGATGTGTGGTCTGAGCCTCTGCGGATACCCTCCCCCCCCGCCATCCCTTAAGTAGGATCCCTTCTCTGCATGGTACCACTGTGCTGCCAACCAGATTCCACAAGATGACAACCGAGCAGCAGTGTATGTTCACCCCGAGAGAGAGCTGTCCTGTCAACTATCAATCCTCCCTCCCCTGGGCCAGCCCCCGAGCGACCCATGCCCATTCCTGAACCAGGGTCATTGGCATGGCAGGAGGTGAGGCAACCAGTGCCTTGACCCCCATGCCACTAGGCCAGCCTGTGGATAGTAATCTCAAAGTGATCTTCTAAGTTTCTGCAAAACAGTTTCTGTTGGGATTGGCAAGACTTGAATCTTACAGTTTTCCAAAATAATCTGAATTTCTGGACATTAAGGGGGAGATTTTCATAAGGGTTGGATATGGACCCAAATGCATGTGGCATCTGCGTCTGTGTCCACTCAATTGCGTCACATCAGCCCTGTTGCTATTTTCAACAGATGTGTCCATTCACAACAAAAAGTCACAAAAATTGCAGCAAATATGATTTGCATGTATTTTGCCACAACTATATCTAAAAAGGTGTCCATTTGTGATAAAAAGTCACAAACATTGCTGCAAATATAATTTGTGTATTTTTTTTTAACGCAATTGCATCTTTCATGTGGTCTCAAAATTCAGACATAGTTAGACCTTCTAATAGTTGGTTTAATACTTTGGACAGATTTTCCTTTTGAAAATAGTGTTTGGCGGATCTCCGATGGATCCATTTGAAAAACCCACCCTCATACTGTTGCATGAAAACTGGCTCTTAGTCTTTTCCCTTTAGACATCACCACTCCTCGCTGCTTTCCCTACCCTGAAGTCATAATCCTTTGCTTCTGACATCGGCATCACGTCCATGCGAACAGCTTGTGATGTCAGAAGCAGAGGACAATGACTTTGCAGCAGGTACTGTATATACAGCGGATGAAGAATAAAGGAAAAGGATCCTGTCCTTGCTGCACCACAGACTTCTATACCTGTCCTAAATTCCTATACATTCTAAATCTACTAGCAGCCTGAGGTTCAAATGAAAAATGTTTTTAGTAATAAAGATAGGAAGGTCCTAGAATTAAAATTTTGAAGGAATTTATGTATGTCATTTCTGCTGATACTAACTGGAAACATTTTGCTGGAAATCAGAAAATCTCTTTAAATCTATAACGCTAAATAAATAATTTCAGGACAGTCTGGGGGTTTTTGTTAGGTGATACCCGATTCAGCCAGTTTTTCAGAACCTGTACCAAACCCAAATTGCCTAACCGTGTGAACAGACCCAGTTCCTAGCACTTATTGTATGACATTGCCCAGCTTGGGTTTCTGTCTAATTTACACATTGATTCATGCTATCAGGATTGTGCAACTGAGCAAAAACTCATTTACAAGGTAGTCCTTCCAAAACTGCGACACATAGTTATGGTGCCAATGGTCATACAATCATATTTTTGATTGAAAGCAAATTGTCTTCTCTACATCTTTCATACTTCAAAAACTCATTGACAAGGTAGTCCTTCCAAAACTGCGACACATAGTTATGGTGCCAATGCTCATACAATCATATTTTTGATTGAAAGCAAATTGTCTTCTCTACATCTTTCATACTTCAAAAACTCATTTACAAGGTAGTCCTTCCAAAACTGAGAAACATAGTTACGGTGCCAATGCTCATACAATCATATTTTTGATTGAAAGCAAATTGTCTTCTCTACATCTTTCATACTTCAAAAACTCATTTACAAGGTAGTCCTTCCAAAACTGCGACACATAGTTACGGTGCCAATGGTCATACAATCATATTTTTGATTGAAAGCAAATTGCCTTCTCTACATCTTTCACACTTCAAAATCCAAAAACCCGCTGTAAAAAGGATAAAATAAATTCTGCTTTGCAGTACTAATTATTAAAAGGCAGATTACAAAATTAAAATTTAACACTGCAAGCATAGCAGAGCTTTTGCAGGAATGAAGGATACTTGTTTGTAACAGTGGGACATATCCAACAGGGTTTGACAGGAAAAAACGTGACTGTCATTAGGGCACAAGCACAATGCTGATCGCGAACATCATGCCGGCAGTTGTGCCGCCTGACCCCCAGCATGTCCAATGCCCTAGGGCACGTTCTGCCTGTTTTCAGGGGGCCTTGCCCCCCACTGCAGGTGGCTTCACCCCTGTACTTAAATATAATTACTGCCAGGTTGGAGGTGTATGGAGCAGGGGGCACAACACTCGGATGGTGCTGTCCCTGCTGAGTGCTGCAAAATCCAGTTCGACTGCAAGACGGATGAACTGGTTGTGGCGCCCTAATTGCTGTACCCATATAACGGTACACCATACAACAGAACCCAATGTATGTCCTTCCTCTTGCAAGTGCTGCAAAGTAGTGTCCGTGTGAAGAGCTTCTAAAGATGGGCTCATGAACTGAAAATTCGAAACTATATAACCATCATTTGTGCAATCTTAATTATGTTTTTTTGTAATATATAATCACTCTGAAGGCTTGAAAATTATAGCTGTGGTGAACCGAAAGGACATTTATTTTTAAAATAATAGTATAGATTGCTAATTAGATGTAAGCAAAGTTTAGGGATGCTGTCAAAATCCTGACTGGTTTCTATAGGTGTTGATTATAATCAGAATCTTTTGCATAGGAGGGTAAAAATAGAAAGAAAGACTGTTAGCGTTGGAGGTTCAGTTGAAGTGAATCGTCTGATATTTATACTACTTCCTAGTAGTCAGTTATCCACATCACAACAGCCACCCCTCAAATGGTTCTAGCTTGCACTTCTGTAGATAGCTTTATGGAAGCTAAACCATCCACTCTCCTACTATAGTAGAGGTGTTCTCTCTGTGATATGTTTAGGTACATTGGTGAGTCAGTGTGGGACAGTTTGCTCAAACGTCAACTACTGTATGATGTACCCATCCTGCTGACAGACATCTTATTCTCCCAAGTCATCCCAATGCAGGACCCATGTGATAGGGAATAAAGTACTTTGTCCTATATGCTCTGGTGTAACCTCTAAAAAAACATAAAGAATGATCAAGCCCTAAACACTATAGTGTAACCTTCTAATGAAATCTTATGGCATGATCAAGCACTAAACACCCTGGTGTAACAGTCTAACAAAACCTTACAGAATGACCAAGCCCTAAACACCCAGGTGTAACTTTTTATCAAAACCTTATGAAATGATCAAGCCCTGAACACCCTGGTATAACCCTCTAAAAAAACCTTATGGAACTACCAAGTCCCAAACACCCTGGTGAAATCCTCTAATGAAACCATAGGGAACAACAAAGATATAAAAATCCCAGTGTAACTCTCTAACAAAACCTTACAGAATGACCCAGCTATAAGCACTTTGATGTAACTCTCTAACAAAACCTTACAGAATGACCAAGCTATAAACACCATGGTGTAACTCTCTAACAAAACCTTACAGAATGACTCAGCTATAAACACCTTGGTGTAACTCTCTAACAAAACCTTACAGAATGACCATGCTATAAATGCAGTGGTGTAATTCTCTAACAAAACCTTACAGAATGACCAAGCTATAAACACCCTGGTGCAAGTCTTTATCAAAACTTTATGGAACAACGAAGCCCTAAACACCTTGGCGTAACTCCCTAACAAAACCATACAGAATGATCAAGCCATAAACACCCTGGTGTAGAGATGGGCGAAATACACAAATTTCACTCTGCAAAATATAATTTTGCAAAATATTTTGCGGGTGCAAAATGAGAAATTCCACCAGAGAAATGCGGAATTTTGCCTGCAAATGGTGGAATTTTGCCACTTGCAGATGAAAATCCACTGTTCATGGGCGAAATTCCGCATTTGGCACCCGCAAAATATTTCATGAAATGCACAAATTGCGCGGGGCGAAATTCCCAATTTTGCCAGAATTTCGCTGGTGAAAATTTAATTTTGCTGCATCTCTACCCCAGTGTAACCCTCTAACAAAATCCTATGGAATGATCAAGCTGTAAACACCCTGGTGTAACAGTCTAACAAAACCTTATAGAATGACCAAGCCCTAAACACCAAAACCTTACAGAATGACCAAGCCATAAACACCCTGGTGTAACTCTGTAACAAAACCTTACAGAATGACCAAGATACAAACACCCTGGTGTAACTCTCTAACAGAACATTACAGAATGACCGAGATACAAACACCTTGGTGAAACTCTCTAACAAAACCTAACAGAATGACCAAACTATAAACACCCTGGTGTAACTCTCTAACAAAACCTTATGGAATGATCAAGCACAAAACATACTGAAATAATCCAACCAGACCCCTGACACAGCACATTTCTAGTAGATAGAACATGGTTTGCAACATCAGATTCCCTAATACCCTTTTCCTGACCTAAAGCTGACAGCTCAAGGCTTTGTGTATGTACCATTCCCCACTTACTTAATATGCAGGGCATAGTTTTGTTCAGAGACCGCACTGATTTGTGAAACCCCTTAACATTTACCAAGTCCAAAGCCTTCCCTCTCCCAAATCACAGATTATAATGGATTACAATGGGAGGAAAACCTTCCTCTTGTCACCATGTCAAGGCTTTGACGGAACAGGTGGGTTCCACAGATCATATAATTTAACCCTGCTGTTCAAAAAAAATTTATTAAGAAAACATATTGTAAGGAAGATGGGAGGGGGTTTCTGGGCATCTAGAACACACCCCCCCCCCCGCTCCTTACATCTATAACAGGCCAGGAAAACAGGAAATACTGCTGACTGACTGACTGCAGGGCACAACAGCAGCTTGTCTTACAGCAGTCTTAAGAGGGAGTCACTCTTAAGTTGGTCCAGTAATAGAACTCACAGAGCCACACTAAGGCAAACAGGGGTGCTCAGTGACAAGATAATACAACAGAGAAAAACTAGTCATGGAACTCACCTAAAGCACTGTGTACAAACGGAGTGTCCACGCAAAATTCCAACTTTCAGAATCAATTTATTTAAAAAGTCAAACAAATATGAAAGGGTCAGGGAGAAAGATGTACCTTTCTCCCTGACTCAGGAGGGTCATTTGTATTTGTTTGGCTTTTTGAAATAAACAGATTCTGGAAGTTGAAACTTGGTGTGAACACTCTGTTTGTACACAGTGTTTTAGGCGAGTGCCATGACTAGTTTTTCTCTGTTGGTCCAGTAATACTAGAACACAGCATTTCTAATTTATTCAAATGGAGCGGTGGTCCACTGTGCCCCCTTGTCCAGACTGCCGCTGTTTGAAGTGTGCTGCCATGCTCAATTCCATGCCAAAAAGCTAGAAAAACATGAGGTTAGCAACTCGGCTGAGTTCTGCATCACCACCCAATCACCACCCTGGGTCCACTGCCACTCTACATTAGGAGGTAATGGGGGACACTGGGGACCACTGATCTTCTTTAAACTGATCTAGTCGGAACCTTTCTTTAACAAACTGTGTATAGAAAGCTTACTTATGTAACCCAAGCAAGCTGCCAGTTCTCTAAGTTTCAGTAAAAGCAATACATTGCTTTATGTATACTGTGTTTCATACAAATACTACTATGTCCCAAAATGTTTTGTAAAGAACTGAAGCAAACTGTAGAAAGAAATAAACTGTACAGGATTCAAGCTATAATGAAATTATTTAAAATATATACTCAGTATTATGTATAAGGCAATTTCAGCACCATGGCTGAGATGACTACTGCAGTCCGATTAAAAGATAGAACACTGAAAAGGAGAGAGCATTAAAGGTGGTAGGCAAGGGAGACAAGAGGTTTTTAGTTTCAGATTTAAAGAGAGAGGGTGTGTTGACTAGAGAAAGAGGGGAAGGTAAGCTGTTCAGAGATGTTAGGGGCAGCAAAAGAGAAGGCACTACCACCCAAAGTGGAAATGTTAGCTACTGGCAGTGAGAGGAAGCTGGTATAGTATTTTGGAGCAGAGGGTGCAGGAGGGGGAGTAAGAGGAGATTCAGTAACTGTAAGATCGGTGAAGAAATCTAATGCAAGACCAATGAGGGCCTTAAAGACTAGTAGAGCAATCTTAAAGGGGAACATTTGTGAGCAGTGCCCATGAACAGTTCCCTGTTACATGAAGTACTGGGCTTACCTGTAGCTGGTAGCTATCCAGAGGTATTGACCACTAGGTCTGCTCTGTGTTGATGCTACACTGTCAGCCTTTTTAGAAGCTTGTGTCACTGAGGGTAAAGTTAGTGACATTATAAGGTTCTAAAAATGTTGGTAATATAGGGATGAAATGATGATAATATGGGGTTGACTTAGTCATCGATATCTCTGGACCTCTACCATCCACAGGTAAGTCCAGTACCTAGGGCTTTCAAACTATGACGGGCAAAGTTTACAAATGTTCCCCTTTAAATTGACCCCACAAGGGGACAGGAAACAAATAAAGGTCACAGAGAGTTTTTTGGTGGGGGCAAGAATTTGGGCAGCAGCTTTTTGGACCCGTGGGAGTCGGGAAAGGTGAGAATTAGGCAGGCCATGGAGAGTCTGTGCTGACGGTTAGTCTAGAAAGTGACAGACATGAGAAATGTGACAAACAGTAAACAGACCACTCAAAACAGACCAAATTTGTTGAACAGATTCATTTTCACTTTAGCTGTGTGGTGCTTACCTTAAGACCCGCAGATTCTGCTGCTGACCCCCTGTCTACTCCAGTGATGTAGATCCCAAGGCTGTATTCAGCCCCTCCTCTGATCATAAGACCCAGTGACTTTCCATCGTCTAAGACCAGGTTTACCTACACAGTGGAAGAAAAAAATAAACACTGTGATAAGCGAAGATTGCCAAGTAAACTGCAATGTGCGACATGAGACCCCATCTAATTGTTTCGCTGTTCATATTACTTCTTAACCACAGTCGTGGCTGATATCAGTAAAATGGCAATTCATTCCAAAGCAAGGCCATTAGCTGCTGTTATCAAAGATCGTTGAGGTCCAGCAGTGATTTCTTCTGCACCTCTGCTACAGCACTGTACATACAGCATGACCCTCAACTGATGTTATCAAACTCCAGTAGATCAAGGAAGTCCATTAGATCATGAAACCATTACTTCTGCACCAATGGCAAAAACATCTACTGCATTAATGAGTCAGTCAATCCAGTAAGAACTGCAGTATTACTACTAAAATGGCAAGGTAGCCATTGCTACAAATATTACTTTGATGTTGTTAGTTTTAGTTTATTGTATAGCCAGCAGGTTCAAGTCATCTTTATGCCGTCTCCTGCCTGCATTCAACACAGTTACTAATCAATGCCATCAAGCCTTCAGTTGATCCTAGCAAGAACAGCAGTTCAGTCAGCAGTACGAGCTACAGATACACCCAGGGCCCTGTGTTTACCGTGATTCTGCGGCTGCAGCAGTTGCCGCAGAACCAAGGTGTTTGGTGCAGCGAAGATGGCTGCAGTTACTGAAACCCCACCCCCCCCAAACTAAGTGGCTGAAATGATGTGAGCAAGCCGAAAAAGGCATTAGTTTGAGTCTGCATGTAGCTCCATTACACACCTCTCCCTCTGGAAAAGTTTGGTTGCATAGCAGATGTCAGTGTGGCAACCTCTGTCCAAACCCCTGGCACTCAGCCCTAAAGCCGATGACCACTATGGTCTTCCACAAACATCAAAGAAACCTCACAAAGTCTGTTTCATGAAATAAAAATTAAAAAGCACTTCTATTTGCTGATTGCAGAATTGTGAAATGAAAAAGTATTAGTAATTTGCAAAAGTATAAAATGTGAGAATTTGAGGACCTGTGTCTAATATAAAATGGTCCAGATCCTCTCACGTCACGCAGTAAAGCCTTACTGGGTGGGAGAAAAGGAGAGGTAGAAACAGCATTCATGCCAATGGTACCACCAGTGTTGAAGTGTCAGTTGCTCAGCAGGATGCACACTTGCCTCTGAGTCTGGAAAACCATTAGGTTGTGGGTTCTAGCCCCACACCTGGAACTTGGGAAAATCCTAATACTGACACTGTAGTGCAGCATGAGGGGGGCACTGCACTGCTGAGGTGCTGTCTGTCAGATGAGATGTTAAACCACGGTCCCATCTGCCTGTTCTGATGGTTGTTCAGGTGGATGTTAAATATCCCATGGCACAAAAAAAGTAGGGGAATTTCCCCAGTGTCCATGCCAAATTTGGCCCCCATTCACTACAAATACCACCAACAACTTTACCTGGTTCAAAATATCAGTTTGCACCTGTATCTCCTCCCCTCCCCCCTGAGGCAAGGCTGGAAATAGGCAGATTTGCTTAACGTCTAGCTCTCCTTTCCCAGTCAACAAAAACTAAATAAATACATGGAGGCAGGCAGGAGAGGAGCTACTGCACTACAGCACAAACTGGTACCACCTGACTTCAAGCAAGTGGGTCAGTGGGACGAAGCTGTTGGAGCAGCACCACTTTGCATCCTGACACTACATGTCATCAAGCAAGTTGGTGGGCAGGAGGCAGAATCCACAGCAGCAACGCTGTGGTAACCCAGCACTGGGCAGGGGGAAGGGAGCTACAGGGGAATAAAACATAGTACTGAAAAAAAATTACCTTTCATGCCCCCGTGCCCAACCTTCAATCCAAATCACAGTGCCAGAACTGTTTTGTGGTAGAGCACCAAGACAGTAGTCAAAGGGTGTCCTGGACTCATTCCACAGTGAATAACTTTATGGGCAGAATTAATGGGCCATCAGTCTCTGTCTGCAGTAACATTCTATGTTTCTGTATTTCTGTTCGCTCTTTACATTTCGCTACTAGTCAGGCTTTCCAAGTCCCTATTAGGGATGCTCAGAATCAGCAGATTCCTGTCCGATCTAAGAATTTAGGATTTTAGGAACTTCCAAATCCTAATCCAATTCTGTTTCAAATCCTAAAAGAACCTGAAAATAGGTTTTAGGGTTCAGTTTAGGATTTAGGGTTTTTAGACTGCAGATTCAAAAATGTGAAACCCAAAAATCGGCTCGGAGTCATACTAACATACTAAAATGGCAGCAGAATAGGCCTAACAGTCTTTCACATCTGCTCGTTTGGTCAGCCCCCACCCTGGGAGCTGACCTTGCTGCCCCCCTCACCTTCTCTGGCTTCTCCCTTCCCAGTTCTGGATATTCTCGCTGCATTGGATTTTGCTTCCAGAACCCTTCCCCTGTACCTGTCCCACCCCCTCTTGAACCCCTCCACCATCTCTGCCTCCACCAGCCCCCTAGACAGCACATTCCATGGCTCCACCACCCTCTCAGTGAAGTAGCACCTCCTCCTTTCTCCCCTGAATCTTCCCCCTCCAGCTTCCACCCATGCCCTCTAGTGGCCCCCTCCTCCTTCCTTTGAAGCACCCTGACTGCTCCTCCCCTATTCACCCCCTTCATGTACCTGAAGACCTCTATCATGTCCCCCGGTCCCTTCTCTCTTCCAATGTGTACATATTTAGCTCTTCGAGCCTCTCCTCATAGGTCCTGTCCCCCAAGCCCCAAATCATTTTGGTTGCCCTCCTCTGGACCCTCTCCAGGAGTTTAATGTCCCTCTTTAAGTGTGGCCTCCAAAACTGCACTCAGTACTCGAGGTGTGGCCTCACCAAGCAGTTATACAGAGGAAGTATCACTTTCCTCCTTCTGGAGGTGAACCCCTAGCGATGCATCCCAGCATCCTGTTGGCCTTGGCTGCTGCCCTCCTACAAGTCTCCGAGTTGTTCATCTTGACATCCACCACCACCACCCCCAGGTCCCTGTCAGCCATCGAGACTTGTAGCATCCCCCCCCCACAGGTTGTACACTTAGCCGGGTTTCTGGCCCCAGGTGCAGTACCTTGCATTTCCCTGCATTGAACCTCAGCTTCCACTTTCTAGACCATCTTTCCAGAGCCTCCAGGTCCCCTGTGGGTCACCTCCCCTCCTTCCCATCCACCACCGCCCCCAGTTTTGAGTCATCCAAAAGAGACTCATCTCACTCCTGATACCTGTCCTTATGTCAGAGACATAGGGGTTGAACAGGAGGGGCCCAAGGACTGATCCCTGTGGGACCCCACTAATGACCCTCCTTGGGGATGAGACTATCCCGCCAACTACGACCCTCTGGGTCCGGTCCTAGAGCCAACTGCCTATCCATCTGATCATCTGGTTCCTCACCCCCATTTCTCCCAGGCCAACAGGCCCTTGTAAGGAACAGAGTCAAATGCCTTGCTGAAGTCTAGAAAGAGGACGTCCACTGGTCTACCTAGGTCCAAGGCACTCGTCACCCAGTCATAGAACTCCATGAGGTTTGTCTGACACGAGTTCCCCGGGACAAATCCATGCTGTCTATCGTCCAGGCACCCTGACTTTTCCAGGTCGCCCCAGCCTCTCTTTGACAATGCCCTCCATCACCTTGCCCACCACTGATGTCAGGCTGACAGGCCTGTAGTTCCCTGCCACCTCCCTTGATCCCCCCTTGTGGATAGGCACTACATGCGCCACCTTCCAGTCCTGGGGCACCCACCCTGTCCTCAGAGAGATGGTGAAAAGCTCCGCCAGGGGTTTTGCCAGGACATCCGCAAGTTCCTTCAGCACTCTGGGATGTAATTTATCCGGCCCTGGTGCTTTCTCCGTCTTAAGGGACCTCACTCTCTCTGCTGTGATTTCCACTTCCGCTACCTCTTCTTCCTGCTTAGCCTTCCCCCCTCTTGCCAATGATGCCTCCCCCTCTCCCCAGACCCGCCGATTGGTAAGGGTCCCCCCCTCCTCAGTATCACTGTCTCCTCACATGTATGATGCAGCACCCCCATTTTCCTTGGTGAAAACTGAGGTGAAGTACTCATTTAGTACCTCAGCCTGCTCCCCCGGGTCTTGTGCCCATCTCTCTCCTGTTTTAATCCTGCTAATCTGCCTCTTCACCCTTCGTTTTTCCCCAATGTATCTAAAGAACCCCTTGTTCCCTCTCCTAATTTCCCTGGCCAGGTTCTGCTCCTTCCTTGCCTTAGCCGCCCTCACCACCCTAGTGGCCCTTCTAGCCATCAGCTCATACTCCTCTCGATCCCTTTCACTCCCTGAGCACTTGAATTGCCTATAGACTGCCTTCTTTCCCTGCACCACCTCCTGGACCTCCCTGGTCCACCAGCAGGGTTTTCGGGCCCTACCGCATTTTCGTCTTACTCTTGCACAGGTGCTGGTAGCATCCTGCACCCCTTTCCTGATGATTTCCCACCTACTGTCAGCGTCCATGTCTGACCCAATCACATCCAAATGCTCCTTAAGGATCCTTCCCATTTCCTTAAAATCAGCCCCCCCTGAAGTCAGTTACCGCTGTCTTTGTGCAGCCTTCTACCCCTCCTAGGTCCAGGCAGAACCACACAGTGGCAGGGTCACTCCCTGCCAACGGGTCCCTTACCTCCAGGCCCCCAATCTGGTCACTGTCTGCCAGGACCACATCCAGTACCTGTGCCTCCCTGGTCGGTTCCCCCACCTGCTGAGTTAGGAATGCATCTTGAATGAATCCAATGAATCCAATTCTGTTTGGTGGATTCTGAGCAATCCTAGGCCCTATGGCATTATCCTTGCAGCCAGCCAATAATAGTGAATTATCAGTAGCAGGACTTCACCTGTCAAAGCAGTTGCCTTTGAATAGCAGGAAAGCATAATCTGAAGCTAATCTTATTTTATGTTATTTGGAAACTTCGGAGGTTACCTTTGAGCACCTGTACTCATTTACAGAAGGTTCCATGCCAGACACATAATCACAAAGTCACAAAAAAACACATTACATGTACAATATGCAGCTCCGGATGAAACGCAGTCAAGTCAGGCTCAAAACACTTATACAGAGCAATTATATACAGTTTTGAAAAAATCCATGCAGATTGTTGTATAAACGTCACATGACATGTACAGAGAAACCAAATAAAACAGTTTAACAGTTAACAGTTGCATTGGACTGCAAGGGCAGACCGCAAAGATCTCTTAAACTGATTAATCTTTAGATGATTGAACAGTGTATCAGGTAGTTCATTCAACCAAAGATGCATAATGGGAGTTGCCCGCTAAGTCACACTAATGCCATTTTAGGCTTGCACACGACCATTACAGTAGTTTAGTTGGGGGGAGGGGAGTTCTGTGGCAACAGCCATCTTTACTGCATCAGACATTCTGTTTCTGCAGCAGAGCCTTGTTTCTACAGCCGGGACCATGTTTCTGTGGCAGATGCTGTAACTGCAGAATTGTAGAGAACACGTGGCCCTGCCCAAAATATAAAATGATACCCAAACATTCTAACTTGGCTGGTATTAACCATGTAACTATGGAAACAGCAATTATGTAACTACATGGTAATAGCAGTTATAATTAAACTTCCTACTTATTATATATAGAATAATGGCTGGATAGGGGTTATAATGAGAATTTTACGCATACCCCCCTGAGGTGTAGGATGCCCCTATAAACACAGAAACATAGATTTTGACGGCAGATAAGGACCGCTTGGGCCACCCAGTCTGCCCATTTCCCTACCTAATGGATAAGCTGCAGATCCTAGTTAAACCCCGAGAGTGAAGCTCGAGGGGTTTATAAAGGCATCCAACACTGATGGTGTATGTAAAATTCAAGTTTTACACCCCTACCCAGCCTTCATGGACTGGCAGTATAGTCTAGAGGTTAGAGTAATGAGCTGTGAATGAGCTTGGTACATCCAGCAGACCTGGACTTGATTCTCACAACCTCAGTTTGCATACTGTGTGACTCTGAGCAAGTCACTTAACCACCCAGTGCTCCCAGGTTGCCCCTGAAAACAGGCACTTGTGCCTAGTGGGCCTTACCCGGTTACCAAAGACTAAAATAAAAACTAAACTAAAATATTATTGCTGGAGAGCATTCTCCCACCACAACAATTATATAAAATAAACAAACATCCATTGTGGAGCCACCGACCAGTCTGGTGTCAGGGTCTAGATGGTCGGAAGGGCCTGGAGGATGAAACGTTTCTTTTTTCTTTTTCCAAAAGCAGCCTGGTTTTGGCTAAGAAATGCTCTATCTTTTTTTTTTTAAATGTATTTACCATCGACTACCTAGTCGTGGTAAAGCATCCAGTGGTAAAGAAAGACAGCAGGCACACAGACAGGGAGGAGTGGCGACTGGTGCAGGTACAGCTCAAGAGAAACTCAATGTGTGTTTGCAGTTATAACCTGTGGGTTATAACGGAGAATTATAACCAGGGTTCCCTATGGGAGAAAATGCTGCCCAGTTATTATATGTATGTTACATGCAAATACCAATCATTACCTTATTATACAGTTATTATACAGCCCTACAGGGCAAGGTCAGTAATGTAGGCAGAGGACCCTGAAATACAAGCAGACTGGATAGCCTGAATGACTTTCTTTTGCTGACTTCTTTGTATATTCGTATGTAGTTACTATCAGATAACTACCATGTAACCTGTGCCCTGAAACATAAAGTGACACCCTACATTCTAACTTGACTGCTATTACAATATAACTATAGAAATAGTTATTATATAACTACATACAGTATATAATTTATGGGGAAACCATACACAACTACTGCTCCTTTGTTTGCAATTTCCTTGCCAAAATTATCTGTTCTGCCACTCCCCCTGCCCTGTCCAAACTATTTAAACCTACCCAACCATCATACCTACTCGGATCCGTTGACTCGCAGTCCTTTCTTGTCCCAAAGTCATGCTCGCTGTCTGGAGACTGAGCCTTCGTAGTCTGTACTCCTAAATTCCGGAACTCCCTCCCAGTGTTTGCCAGGTGTTCCACTTCCCATAGCTCTTGTAGGAGATCTCTATGGGCACACCTGAAGTCAGTCTCTGAGTGTCGCTGTCGTTAGTGTGCCTGGTGTGCCATGCCCCCGCATGGTCTCCCTGACCTCCACATCTGGATAAGAGTTATGTCCTATATCTTTTACTATACTTGAGCACTTAATGAATTTACTGTATTATAATAATTTTACTGTATCATAACTTGTCCTAATGCTCATTCCTCTATGTAATGTATGATGAGTGCTTGTTATCTACAGTTTTCAGTCACTTAACAGCATGATAATCCCAACCATGTGACGTCAGCATGCCATAAACCTTTCTCAGCTATGTCACACCAGTGTGATTACAGGACTGAATCTTTAAACTGAATGCTTATGCTGTCAAAATTCTGCTATTGGAATGTCTCCCTGCTTCCCCGCGATATTCATTCAAACCGTACACATTCTTCTTGTAACGTTACATTCCCGTCCCAAACCATAGATAACCTCTCTATGTTCATGATCTCCTTCTTCATGTTGGGTCTCAGAGGATCCTCGCATGAATGGCCGACTCACTGGAAGACGCAAACGTCGGGATGTTCATTAACGTGACCCAAGACAACCAATTGGAAGCAGCTGCCTGAAGGTAATTTAATACTTTGAACTCTACCCAATTTTATCAGTCACGGATTCGGATTAAAAGTGTGTTTTCTTGTTCTTGTTGGATACTTAATATTTAATTGCATTTTACCAATTCTTTTTTTGTGCTTTCTAATAAATTTAACTCTCTAGTTTCAAGAGTGGATGTACAGCAATAAACCTAGTTTCTTGAACTCCTTGCTCTCGGTAAGTTTGTTTATTTCAAGATGAATCAGATTAAGAGCATTCTCCTTGCAACAGCCATTCTCATAACTATAAAACATGATGTCTGACTAATGGTGGTCAACCGCGAACATAATCACCTCTCGCAGTTGCCATGACAACTGTAAACCTCTTGAGCTGCGCTCTCGAGGTTTACCACATTGTCCTGGCAACCGCTTGAGGTGATTACATCATGGTTAACCATCATTAGTCAGGCATTATCCTCTATGTAATGTATTGGGCTTGTTCTAATGCTCATTCCTCTATGTAATGTACTTTGCTTTTTATTGTGTTATTACCAATACTACTGTGTTCGTGATTCTCAGATGACTGCCTGTATATCCTTTTCTCTGTTGCACCTTCTTCTTGTTCTGCATTTTTACCTTTGTAACCTTCCAGGTCATACTTGAAAATGGTTCCATGTGATAATGGCAATCGCAGAAAGGTGACTGCCGTTTGGGTGGGTGTACATCACCGAAAATCAATTTTGAAAAAAGCACAGGACAGTTAGTTTTTTTTCATTTATGAGAGGACTGCCCCCCGCACCCCCTACTAAAGTTCTCAAACCCAGGGGGTGCATGTCAGGGAAGGGTGCAAAACTAAAAAACAAAAAGAAGACTCACGACCCAGCGCAAAAAACGAGCGCACCCAGAACCCGACACCCTCGCAGCCCCAGCCTGCCACCAACCCACCATGCCACATGGCCAGCTCGGAATCCCACCAATGCACTATGCCCCACAAACCTCCTTCACCTTCCACCCATCGCACGGTGTGGTCTCTTGCCAACCCCCCACGTGCATGTATACATAGTGACATCCTGTCATGATAGTCGCTGAACCACCTATCTGGTAGCTCTCCCTGCCCGGTAGCCCTGTGCACAGGTGCCGTGATTGAGTCGCCCTTTTTGAAAGCACTCAATCGCGGTCGCTATCATCATGGACTACCACTGAAAATAGGTATTTTTTGCCTAGTGTGCTTACCCGGTAAACAAAAATTAAATAAAAAAAACAAGGCAGTGTTTCCATTGAGGGGTGAGACGACATCATATACCTTGAAAGCAATGCTCAAGAGGTCTCTATGATGTAATCTCAGCCTGAGATAGAAATATCAGCCATGTTGTGTATAACTGCCCGTACATTATTTTGTATTGTATATGTTTGTTATAATTCAATTACGTTTTTTGTAAATTGGTCTTGAACTGTGGTCAGATAAACACAAAACAGTTAAGATTAAAAACTGTTCATGTGATTTAAGAAATAGCTATATGAGCTGGAAACATTTCTAGTAGCTCATCTTCTAACAAACAGTTCCACAAGGGATGTTTTCAGTCTTGCTGATATCTTCATTATGATGAATCTCCAAGGTAGGTAAGCATGAGGAATTATAACTGACATGGGATTGTATCCAGTTGTACCACATGAGTGACATATCTACTCTGGCACAACAACATTCTGACATCACTACAGTGATACAACAGCATTCTGACATCACTACTGTGGTACAACAGCATTCTGACATGACTACTGCAGTACAACAGCATTCTGACATCACTACTGTGGCATAACAGCATTCTGACATCACTGCTGAGATACAACAGCATTCTGACATTACTGTTGTGGTACAACAGCATTCTGACATCACTGTTGTGGTACAATAGCATTCTGACATCGGTGCTGCAGTACAACAGCATTCTGCCATCACTGTTGTGGTACACCAGCATTCTGACATCACTGTTGTGGTACAACAGCATTCTGACATCCCTGTTGTGGTACAACAGCATTCTGACATCGCTGCTGTAGTACAACAGCATTCTGACACCACTGCTGTGGTACAACAGCATTCTGACACCACTGCTGTGGTACAACAGCATTCTGACATCACTACTGTGGTACACCAGCATTCTGACTTCGATGATGTAGTACAACAGCATTCTTACATCACTACTGTGGTACAACAGCATTCTGCCATCACTGTTGTGGTACAACAGCATTCTGACATCGCTGCTATAGTACAACAGCATTCTGACTTCGCTGCTGTAGTACAACAGCATTCTGACATTACTACTGTGGTACACCAGCATTATGACATCACTACTATGGTGCAACTGCATTCTGACATGACTGCTGCAGTATAACAGAATTCTGACATCACTGCTCTCTTACAACAACATTCTGACTTCACTACTGTGGTACAACAACATATGGTACAACACCATTCTGACATCACTGCTGTTATACAACAGCATTGTGACATTATTACTGAGGTATGACAGCATTTTGACATCACTGCTGTGGTACAACAACAAGTGATATAACAGCATTCGGACATCACTGCTGCGGTACAACAGCATTCTGACATCACTGCTGTGGTACAACAGCATTCTGACATCACTACTGTGGTAAAACAGCATTCTGACATCACTGCTGCGGTACAACAGCATTCTGACATCACTGCCATGGTACAACAGCATTCTGCATCACTACTGTGGTACAACAGCATTCTGACATCACTGCTGTGGTACAACAGCATTCTGACATCACTACCGTAGTACAAGAGCATTCTGATATCACTGCTGTGGTACAAAAGCATTCTGACATCACTGCTGAGGCATAACAACATGCGGTTTAACGACATTCAGACATCACTGCTGTGGTAAAACAGCATTCTGACATCATTCCTGTGGTACAACAACATGTGGTACAACAATATTGTGACATCGCTGCTGTAGTACAACAGGAGTCTGACAACACTACTGTGGTACAACAGCATTCTGACATCACTACTGTGGTACAACAGAATTCTGACATCAATACTGTTGTACAGCAGTGTTCTCACATCACTGTTGTGGTATAACAACATTTAGTACAACAACATTCTGACATCATTGCTGTTGTATAACAGCATTCTGACATCACTGCTGTGGCACAACAGCATTCTGACATCACTACAGTGGTACAGCAGCATTCTGATATCACTACTGTGGTACAAAAACATGTGATACAACAACATTCAGACATCACTGCTGTGGTGCAACAGCATTCTGACATTATTACTGAGGTACAAAAGCATTCTGACATCACTGCTGTGCTACAACAAGATGTGCTACAACAGCATTCTGACATCTCTACTGTGGTACAACAGCATTCTGACATCACTGCTGAGGCATAACAACATGCGGTTTAATGACATTCAGACATCACTGCTGTGGTAAAACAGCATTCTGACATCATTCCTGTGGTACAACAACATGTGGTACAACAACATTGTGACATCACTGCTGTAGTACAACAGGAGTCTGACATCACTACTGTGGTACAACAGCATTCTGACATCACTACTGTGGTACAGCAGAATTCTGACATCACTACTGTGGTACAGCAGAATTCTGACATCAATACTGTTGTACAGCAGTGTTCTCACATCACTGTTGTAGTATAACAACATATGGTACAACAACATTCTGACATCATTGCTGTTGTATAACAGCATTCTGACATCACTGCTGTGGCACAACAGCATTCTGACATCACTACTGTGGTACAGCAGCATTCTGATATCACTACTGTGGTACAAAAACATGTGATACAACAACATTCTGACATCACTGCTGTGGTACAACAGCATTCTGACATTATTACTGAGGTACAAAAGCATTCTGACATCACTGCAGTGCTACAACAAGATGTGCTACAACAGCATTCTGACATCTCTACTGTGGTACAACAGCATTCTGACATCATTGCTGTGGCAGAACAGCATTCAGACAGCACTACTGTGGTATAACAGCATTCTGACATCACTAATGTGGCACAACAGCATTCTGACATCATTCCCGTGGTACAACAACATGTGGTACAACAAAATTGTGACATCAGTGCTGTAGTACAACAGGATTCTGATAACACTACTGTGGTACAACAGAATTCTGACATCACTACTGTTGTACAGCAGTGTTCTGACATCACTGTTGTGGTATAATAAGATACGGTACAACAACATTCTGACATCATTGCTGTTGTATAACAGCATTCTGACATCACTGCTGTGGCATAACAGCATTCTGACATCACTACTGTGGTACAGCAGTATTCTAACATCACTGCTGCTGTACAATAGCATTCTGACATCACAGCCTTGGCACAACAGCATTCCGACATCACTGCTATGGTAGAACAGCATTTGGACATCACTACTGTGGTACAACAGCATTTGGACATCACTACTGTGGTACAACAGCATTCTGACGTCACTACTATGGTACAACAGCATTCTAACTCACTGCTGCTGTACAACAGCATTCTGACATTACGGCCTTGGTACAACAGCATTCTGACATCACTACTGTTGTACAACAGCATTCTGACATCACTACTGTGCTACAACAGCATTCTGACATCACTACTGTGCTACAACAGCATTCTGACATCACTGCTGTGGTATAACAACATGCAGTACAACAACATTGTGACATCACTGCTGCGGTACAACAGCATTCTGACACCACTGCTGTGGTAGAACAGCATTCTGACATCACTGCCGTGGTACAACAGCATTCTGACATCACTACTGTGGTACAACAGCATTCTGACATCACTGCGGTGGTGCAACAGCATTCTGACATCACTGCAGTGGCGTAACAACATGTGATACAACAACATTATGGCATCACTGCTGTGGTACAACAGCATTCTGACATCACTCCTGTGGTACAGCAGCGTTCTGACATCACTGTTGTGGTATAACAGCATTCTGACATCACTACTGTGGTAGAACAGAATTCTGACATCAATACCATGCTACAACAGCATTCTGACATCACTACTGTGGTACAACAGCATTCTGACATCACTCCTGTGGTACAGCAGCATTCTGACATCACTGTTCTGGTATAACAGCATTCTGATATCACTGCTGTGTTACAACAGCATTCTGACATCACTTCTGTGGTGTAACAACATGTGATACAGCAGCATTGTGACATCACTACTGTGGTACACCAGCATTCTGACATCACTACTGTGGTACAGCAGCATTCTGACATCACTGTTGTGGTATAACAACATATGGTACAACAACATTCTGACATCACTGCTTTTGTATTACAGCATTCTGACATCACTGCTGTGGTACAACAGCATTCTGACATCACTACTGTGATACAACAACATTCTGACATCACTGCTGCGGTACAACAGCATTCTGACACCACTGCTGTGGTACAACAGCATTCTGACATCACTGCTGTGGCACGACAGCATTCTGACATTATTTCTGTGGTACAACAACATGTGGTACAACAACATTGTGACATCAGTGCTGTACTATAAGAGGATTCTGACAACACTACTGTGGTACAACAGCATTCTGACATCACTACTGTGGTACAACAGAATTCTGACATCAGTACTGTTGTACAGCAGTGTTCTGACATCACTGTTGTGGTATAATAAGATATGGTACAACAACATTCTGACATCATTGCTGTTGTATAATAGCATTCTGACATCACTGCTGTGGCACAACAGCATTCTGACATCACTACTGTGGTACAGCAGCATTCCGATATCACTATTGTGGTACAAAGACATGTGATACAACAACATTCTAACATCACTGCAGTGGTACAACAGCATTCTGTCATTATTACTGAGGTACAAAAGGATTCTGACATCACTACTGTGCTACAACAAGATGTGCTACAACAGCATTCTGACATCACTGCTGTGGTACAACAGCATTCTTACATCTCTACTGTGGAACAACAGCATTCTGACATCACTGCTATGGTAGAACAGCATTTGGACATCACTACTGTGGTACAACAGCATTTGGACATCACTACTGTGGTACAACAGCATTCTGACGTCACTACTATGGTACAACAGCATTCTAACTCACTGATGCTGTACAACAGCATTCTGACATTATGGCCTTGGTACAACAGCATTCTGACATCACTACTGTTGTACAACAGCATTCTGACATCACTACTGTGCTACAACAGCATTCTGATATCACTGCTGTGGTACAACAGCATTCTAACATCACTACTGTGGTATGACAACATGCGGTACAACAACATTGTGACATCACTGCTGTGGTACAACAGCTTTCTGACATCACTGCTGTGGTACAACAGCACTCTGACATCATTCCTGTGGTACAACAACATTCTGACATCACTGCTGTAGTACAACAGCATTGTGACATCACTACTGTGGTACAACAGTATTCTGACATCACTACTGTGGTACAGCAGCATTCTGTCATCACAGTTGTGGTATAACAACATACGGTACAACAACATTCTGACATAGCTGCTTTTGTATAACAGCATTCTGATATCACTGCTGTGGTACAACAGCATTCTGACATCACTACTGTGATACAACAACATTCTGACATCATTGCTGTGGCGCAGCAACATTGTTACATCACTGATGCAGTAGAACAGCATTCTGACATCACTACGGTGGTACAACAGCATTCTGACATCACTAATTTGGCAAAACAACATTGTGATATCACTGATGTGGTACATCAGTATTCTGACATTACTACTGAGCTACAACATCATTCTGTCATCACTGCTCTGGTACAACACCATTCTGACATCACTGTTGTAGTATTACAACATTTGGTACAATAGCATTCTGACATCACTGCTGCGGTGCAACAAAACTCTAACACCACTGCTGTGGTACAACAGCAATCCAACATAATTGCTGTGGTACAACATCATTCTGACATCACTGCTGTGGTAGAACAGCATTCTGACATCACTGACGCAGTACAACAGCATTATGACATCACTACTGTGGTACAGCCTCATTCTGACATCAATACTATGATACAATAGCATCCTGATATCACTGCTGTGGTACAACAGCATTCTGACATCACTGCTGTGGTACAACAGCATTCTGACATCACTGCTGTGGTACAAAGGCATTCTGACATCATTCCTGTGGTACAACAACATCTGGTACAACAACAGTCTGACATCACTGCTGTAGTACAACAGCATTCTGACATCACTACTGTGGTACAATAGCATTCTGACATCGCTGCTGTGGTACAACAGAATTGAGACATCTCTACTGTGGTACAACAGCATTCTGACATGACTACTGTGGTACAGCAGCATTCTTACATCACTGTTGGTGTAAAACAGCATTCTGACAAAACTACTGTGGTAGAACAGCATTCTGACATCACTGCTGTGGTACAGCAGCATTCTGACATTACTGCTGTGGTACAATAACATTCTGACATTACTTCTGTTGTACAACAACATTCTGATATCACTGTTGAGGTATAACAACATACGGTACAACAACATTCTGACATCACTGCTTTTCTATAACAGCATTCAGACATCACTGCTGTGGTACAACAGCATTTGGACATCACTACTGTGATAAAACAACATTCTGACATCACTACTGTGGTACAATAGCATTCAGACATCACTAATGTGGCACAACAGCATTCTGACATCACTGCTGTGGCACAGCAGCATTGTTACATCTCTGCTGGTGTACAACAGCATTCTGACATCTTTACGGTGGTACAATAGCATTCTGACATCACTGCTGTGGTACAACAGCATTCTGACATCACTGCTGTGGTACAACAGCATTCTGGCATCACTGATGTGGTACAACAGCATTCTGACATCACTAATGTGGCACAACAGCATTGTGATATCATTGATGTGGTACAACAGCATTGTGACATCACTGCTGGTGTACAACAGCATTCTGACATCACTGCTGTGGTACAACAGCATTGTGACATCACTACTGTGGTACAACAGCATTCTGACCTCACTACTGTGGTACAGCAGCATTCTTACATCACGGCTGGTGTACAACAGCATTCTGACAAAACTACTGTTGTAGAACAGCATTCTGACATCACTGCTGTGGTACAACAGCATTCTGACATTACTGCTGTGGTACAACAACATTCTGACATCACTTCTGTTGTACAACAGCATTCTGATATCACTGATGTGTTACAACAACATTCTGACATTACTACTGAGGTACAATAGCATTCTGATATCACTGCTATGGTATAACAACATATGATACAACAGCATTCTGACTTCACTGCAGTGGTACAACAGCATTCTGACATCACTGATATGGTACAATAGCATTGTGACATTACTACTGTAGTACAACTGCATTCCGACACTACTGCTGTGGTACCACAGCATTCTGTCATCACTACTGTGGTACAACAGCATTCTGACATCACTGCTCCAGTACAACACCATTCTGACATCACTGTTGCAGTATAACAACATTTGGTACAACAGCATTCTGACATCACTGCTGTGGTATAAAAACATTTGGTCCAACAGCATTCTAACATCACTGCTGCCATGCAACAGCATTCAGACATCACTACTGTGGCACAACAGCAATGTGACATCATTGCTGTGGTACAACAGCATTCTGTCACAACTGATGTTGTACAGCAGCATTCTGACATCACTGCTGTGGTACAACAGCATTCTGACATCACTACTGCGGTACAACAGCATTCTGACATCAGTGCTGTACTACAACAGCATTCTGACATCACTGTTGTGGTACAACAGCATTCTGAAGTCACTACTACGGTACAACAGCATTCTAACTCACTGCTGCTGTACAACAGCATTCTGACATTACAGCCTTGGTACAACAGCATTCTGACATCACTACTGTTGTACAACAGCATTCTGACATCACTACCATGCTACAACAGCATTCTGATATTACTGCTGTGGTACAACAGCATTCTGACATCACTACTGTGCTACGACATCATTCTGACATCACTGCTGTGGTATAACAACATGCAGTACAACATTGTGACATTACTGCTGTGGCGCAACAGCTTTCTGACATCACTGCTGTGGTACAACAGCACTCTGACATCATTCCTGTGGTACAACAACATTTTGACATCACTGCTGTAGTACAACAGCATTGTGACATCACTACTGTGGTACAACAGCATTCTGACATCACTACTGTTGTACAACAGCATTCTGACATCGCTGCTGTGGTATAACAGCATTCTGTCATCACAGTTGTGGTATAACAACATACGGTACAACAACATTCTGACATAACTGCTTTTGTATAACAGCATTCTGATATCACTGCTGTGGTACAACAGCATTCTGACATCACTACTGTGGTACAACAGCATTCTGACATCACTACTGTGGTACAACAGCATGCTGTCATCACAGTTGTGGTATAACAACATACGGTACAACAACATTCTGACATAACTGCTTTTGTATAACAGCATTCTGATATCACTGCTGTGGTACAACAGCATTCTGACATCACTACTGTGGTACAACAGCATTGTGAAATCACTACTGTGGTGCAGCAACTTGCGATACAATGGCATTCTGACATAACTGCTGTGGTACAACAGCATTCTGACATGACTGCTGTGATACACCAGCATTCTGACACTGCTGTGGTACAACAACATTCTGACATCACTACTGTTATACAATAGCATTCTGACATCATTGCTGTGGTACAACAGCTTTCTGACATTACTGGTGTGGTACAACAGCATTCTGACATCACTTTTGTGGTATAACAACATGTGGTGCAACAACATTCTGATATCACTGATGTGGTACAACAACATTCTGACATTACTACTGTGGTACAACAGCATTCTGACATCACTGCTGTCGTACAACAAGTCATGTACAACAACATTCTGACATCACTGCTATGGTACAACAGTGGTACAATAGCATTCTGACATCACTGCTATGGTACAACAGTGGTACAACAGCATTCTGACACCATTACTGTGGTACATCATTCTGACATCACTGTTATGGTACAACAGAATTCTAACATCATTACTGTGGTACAACAGCATTCTGACATCACGGCTGTGGTACAACAGCGTTTTGACATCACTACTGTGGTATGAAAGCATTTCGATATTACCACTGTTGTATAACAGCTTTCTGGCATCACCGCCGTGGTATAACAGCATCTGAAAGTGTGTGACTTTTCATAGACAACAACACTGAACCATGTACTGTATAGTAATAACAGTTACAATGAGACTACTAAATTATTTATTTATTTATTCAGGAAATCGGAATTACAACTCTTTGAGTCATAGAGTTGTTTCCGAAGTCTCCACGTCAGAATAAAACATAGACTTTCATACAGTACATACATAGAATAAATTGGGGTGAGCAATCATACAGAGTATAAATACAATGAGCACGGGTTAATGCCTATACATTTGGTAGCTAAAACAGGGCAGAGCTATTGACATATTTACCTAATGAGCGGTTAAGACCTATACAATTGGTAGCTATAGCAATGCATGATATGAGTAGGTAGTAAATCGCCTCAGGGAGGCATTGTCTTATACATAATACAATGCATTCATAGTCCAGAGCAACTATATGGTAACCAAGGGGAGGTGAGGAGCCTGTAGGCTAGAAATTGTGAGGGCTCTCCACTGCCTGGCCAAGGGTGGGTACATGGCCTAGCGGCATGGTGCAGGATCCACAGGTTACTGGTTACACTGGCATTGGCATGAGGAGAGGATATAGACCCTTAAGGCAACTTTAAAAGGACCTAGATTGGTGATTGATGTGACAGCTGGTGGGAGGGCATTGTACCAGGATGGAGCTCTAAGGGGGAAGGATCGCTGGGCCAGGGTGGTCCTGACCCTAGGCACCTTCCAGATAGTTTTTGGGGCAACCCGTCTGGCTGCTGAGATAGTGGCTGCCTGAAGAGAAGCCAAGACACCTATTGGGGTTAAACCCTGGTGGATATTTTTGGTGAAGAGACAGGTCTGGTATAATAGTCTTTCCTCAAGGGACAGGATATTGGTGAGCACATATAGGGAGCAGGTATATGTATTTCTGTCAGCACCAGAGAGGAGCCGGCAGGCCTTATTGATGACTACTTGTATTTGATGAAGCACCATAGGGTCGGCAGCAGCATAGATTGTGAGGCCATAGTCCACCAGCGATAAGACAGAGGAGGTAATGGCTAGGCGAAGTGCTTCAGGTGGCAGGCAGTCTTTATGTCTGTAAAGGAGACCAATGCGGGTGTTGGTGGTGGAAGTGAGGATTTTTATATGTTCGTAGAATGAGAGGGAAGAGTCAAATGTAATACCTAGATACTTATACTTTCGGACTTGTTCCAGTGGGATGAGAGAGGTGGAGAGTATTTCAAGGGGGAAATCCTTTGATCTGTTTTGGCAGTGGGCACAGAGCATCGTCTTAGTTTTTTTAATGTTGACCACCAATCTGTGTTTAGCAAACCAGTGTTCAATCTGAAAGAAGGAGTTTTGTAAGACGCTGGAGAGAGAGAGAGAGAGAGAGAGAGAGAGAGAGGATCAGGATGTGTGGCATAAAGAACAGAGTCATCCATGTAGAGGCGAAGGTTGCCGGGGCAGGATTTAGGCAGGGCATTGAGGTAGATGCTGAATAGCAGGGGACCCAGGATAGATCCCTGGGGAATTCCTGAGCACACAGGCAGCATAGTAGATATGGTATTATTAATTTTAACACATTGGGTTCTAGATGAAAGATAGCTGGAGAACCATGAGAGTGGACAATGAGAGACTCCAATTTGTTGTAATGTGTTAAGAAAGAGGGGATAAGAAACCGTGTCAAAGGCTTTTGAAAGGTCTATAAACACGGCCCCTGCGAGGTGCCCCTTGTCAAGCGTGGAGTGCAGGGAGTTAACGAATTCTGTGAGGGCAGTCATAGTGCTATGGCCAGCTCCGAAACCATGCTGCTCCCTACATAAGAGGTTGTGTGTGAGGAGGTAGTCAGTGAACTGATTGGCCATGGTCTTTTCAAGGGCTTTAGAGAGTGGGGGAAGAATCGAGGTGGGCCTGTAGTTGTTTGGGAGGGAGCTGTCACCACATTTCAGTACTGGTGTTATCACTGCCACTTTCCATGAGGTTGGGAACTGGCCCAGGAGCTGGGACAGATTTAGAAGGTCCAATACATGGTAATACCAGTAGCTACTCTATCATAAATTTTTTTTTTTGTTAGTCGTCTTTATTGCATTTTTACCTCCTCAGATGGGAGGGGTGGTCCTATGGTTGCCCACTGCATCCAGTCCATCCCTGGTGACCCCTGCACTGACCAATGGCCTGAGCTGCCACCCCTTCACTCTCTCACACTCCTGGCCACATTGCACTTCTCTATATCACAGAAGATCATCTGGGAGTCAGGACCAGAGCGAACTTTGTAGGGGTGCTCAGTGCAGCGCCACGGGGGCAGATCTTCTCTTGAGCCGGAGGATTGGGGCTAGTTATTTTTTCCTCCCTTGCGCCACAGTCAGAGACAGCATGCAGGACAACGACGGCATAATGCATGTTCCCGTGCGTCACATGTCAGGCGTCTGCCTGCTTCAAACCCCTTATTCGACCACGTCATTGCAACCAGTCCCCAGCCACTGCTAAGAGCCAGGACGAGCATGGGTGACTCTCCCCACCCTCCCTGGAGGAGGAGAGCAGACCCTGGGATGCTCAATCCTTCCTCCCCCCCCCCCCGGTTGACCCACTGACACCCTTGGTTGCTCCCAAACCAAGGTCGTTGGCTTGGCGCGAGGTGTGGAATCTAGCACCTCAGCCCTCAGCACCACCAGGCTGTCTGTTATCATATAATTACTACCATATAACTACCACGTAACTGCTGTACTCTAAAATATGAAGTGATACCATAAAATATAAATACTGCCTTCTTTTAAACATTAGTACCATGTTCTTTCTGCTGTTGCTGTGACAGCTTTTTCAATGGACTTTACAGATACTCACATCTCCAATTATATAGAAAGTGTAAAAAAATCAAGGTTTATGTTCGCATTCATTTATTGTAATATATTCTAGGTATGGAACTGAGCAGAAAAGTCTTATATTCTTGGATGAATTTCATCATTTTAATGGCTTGTTTGTTTTGATGTCTGTTTTGTCGTAAACCACCTGGAGAGTTGGAACAGTACCAAAAAAACAACATTATTCATTCAGGCATCTATTGGCATGTGGCAGTGTTTGGGTTTGATCATATCAACACAATGTATTATCATAAAATCCTTCTACAGCAGTACTAAAACCATTTTAAATTTTATAGTCAACATATTTTAAAATAAAAAGGCAACATAGAAGCATTTTATGAACCTGAAACATGAATGGTAAGGGTTTGGAAGCTGTCATCGTACAGAAAAAAATAATTAACAAACCACTGTCAAAACACCTAGGAAAACATGACTTGTTGCTCCACATCACTTCTGTGCTTCCGTACGTGGCATGCATGTGTATAAGCATTCACCCTAGGTACAACCAAAGTTAGCTTGGCACAGCTGAAGTAGGAAAATGCGCAGGAGAGAATGCGCAAAGGCATCTCTGAAGCCCAGCATGCCTAGTAAATGAAATGCATGAAGGGGAACAGGAGAAATGGGCACCGTCAACCAAAAGTGAATATGGTTGAGACAAAAACACTTTTGAAAGTGCACAGGTACATGTGCAACACAAAGACAACTCATTGCATTCCATGTGCTCAAGAGGAGACTGCAGAGGTATACTCACTAACATCCTTCTCTTGAGCACAAGGACGCAATGATTTGTTATGTACCTATGTACGTTTTACACTAAAGTGTTTTTATCTGGTGGATGGCGCCTGTTTTCTCTGTTCCCCTTTGGAAAATGGGCAGACAAGATAGACTGAGTCTTTTTTTGCTGACACCTTTCTATATTTCTACCATTTTTATAAAAAAAAAAAAGTTCCAATAGAAACAGAACATATAAACATGGAAATTGTTGGCAGATAAGGACCGCCAAGCCCATCCAGTCTGCCTATAAGCCCTACACTTGTTCTGGCCTCTGACCCTACCCGGTCAATGGCTTTTCACCACTCCTTTCCACCTCTAAGGTTCCCTTATGCCTGTCCCAGGCATGTTTAGATCACTCCACTGTGCTCACTCCCACCACCTCCTGTGGCAGACTATTCCATGCATCCACCACCCTCTCTGTGAAGAAAACCCTCCTCTCATTTCCCCTCAACTGGCCACCTTCCAATTTCATATCATGCCCCCTCATTCTTGTACTCCTCCTATATTGGAAGATGTCTCCCCCCTGTACCTTGTTAATGCCCTTAAGGTACTTGAATGTTTCCATCATGTCACCCTGCTCACTCCTCTCCTCCAGTGAGTAATGATATGCCTTGTAACTCGAATGTTTAATGTCTCACTCCTGTTGTACCCCTTCCCCCCGAAGGTCACATTTGGAGACAAGTGACTTGTTGCTCAGTGTGCCTTCCTGGTGAAACATTTCAATAAATAAATAAATTCAAGTCCCTTAGTTGAGCCTGTTTTTCACTCATTTTCTGAAATATCTGGTTCCCAGATAAATTAACAGAAAACCCAATTTACCACGTAATCTGAATGAAAGTTTGGGTAAATTAAAACAATGGCAAGTGACAAAAACTCCTCTGCTAACTCAAGAAAGGAAACCATTTTATTCTGTGATACAATCTGGTTATTATCTGGTCCCCTCAAAATTTTCAGTTAGATCACCTCAGGAAATGAAATACATCACTGGTATGTTAACTGACCAAGAGACCCCAAAGCAAATGTGGGATGTGGTATGGTTATGTGCCCATGGCAAGCTACAAATTAAAAATAATCTGTAACACAAAGATAAAACAGAACAGTATTGTCCAAGACAAACTTGTCATAAATTATTTAAAACAATGGACCACTTGTATTTTAAGTGCCCATTTTTAAAGATTTTTGGAAGCTCCTTAAAAATAGATGAGAACAATTCCCTACCTATCTGACATCATCTGATGTTTTATTTTTAGGTATTTTCCCTGGTCATAATTCCCCTATAACATTGTACCATTAGAGTAACTACAGTTTAAGTATTGGATCTGCCAGGCCAGATGTCGGCTGATGATACAACACATTGAATGGTGCCCAAACTACATTTTAAACTCCATTTTGGAAAATGTACAGTTTATTAGATGACAAGAACAAAGTTTACATACACCGGCCCTTTTTTTGACTGGTGGGTTACACTTTCTTAGTTTACTTAAAGGGACACTGTCAACCCCCTTAGGGCTCAAAGCGTCCTAGTTCAAAAAATACATTTTATGATTGCCAAAATTCTGCAAAGATTGTTGATGTAGCTGATAGTTTGATTCTGACTTTTACTTTCTTTAAAAAAGTGAAAAACAGACTACCCAACATACTGGTGTTACCACACCAAACCAGGTTTGTTTACATTCCTTGATCAGCTCCAAATGCATCTTTCCTGGACTTGGGAACACCCACAACACAGTCTAGCCCCTCACGATGTAGTGGGAGTTTAGGAGGCTACTGCCTTATGAGTGACTGCACTGTTCAGGTGTGTTTGTAATCCTCAGGAAGCATGCAGTAAGAACAGATCCAGGATTGTGAACAAAACAAGGTTCTTTATAAACATACACTGCCATGCATTTCAGTTCTACTAAACAAGGAGACAGACAAAGCAAGTAGCAACATCAGTGAATTTTAGAGAGAGAGTAAGCAATCATAAAATGTGGGTTTTCAACTAGAAGTAATATGATGAAAAACAGGTTGGCAGTGTCCCTTTAAACTTTGCTGGATAAAATTTTTATATGGGTCTTCCCACCTTTTGTGCTCGCAAGAGAAGAAAATAGATCTTTAGTTTTTTTTTTCTTTTATTATACACGGACAGGCAAGACTAAGGGGATACTTGATGGCAAGGGGTGTGATATGTCAGATATCTTAATGAGTGGCAAGTGAGCTTGGAAAATATCATGAATGGCTCTGCATAGTGGAGCCAAGCATGATTAATTTCCTGAGCTCACTTGCCACGAGTTAAGATATCTGCTATATCACACTTCTTGCCATCTCATATGTGTTTTATCCAATAGGGTAATGGCGTTGACGGTAAGTGTGAAGTAGTGTTTAAGATTGTTCACCTTATGTGTTTGGGTCTTTTCTCTGTCTAAGGTTACTGCCGCGATGTTCTGTGTTGTTTTTTGAATGAGTTTCTAGTGTCAGGTTTGTTATCCAATAAAGAACGTGTTAAGAAGTGGAGTGTCCCAATTAAAATGAGCTAGTAAGTTTTTTGGGATGAATATCAACCAATTGGAATGGCTACAGGAAATTCTGTTTATTTTCTGAATGGATTGTTCATGATGTGTTTTTATTGACTGTGATATTTATGCTCTGCTTTTGATTGGTTTTGCTTTGTTGGTGTTTGTTGATTGACTGCTTCATTTTTGGGTGTTCCGGTTTCTTTGGTCGTGATACTCGTTGGTTGATGTGTGTTTTAGTTTCACAGCGGGGGTAAGTACTTTGGAAACTAATGCTTTCTCTGAAATGTGCTGTTTGCGGGAGTTTGTGTAATGCTTTTGATTAATGTCTGACTGGTGTTTTTAAGGATTTGTTGCACGATGAACTGTGCTTATTTTGTCACTTTATTGCAGGTGGCCATTATTAATTTTAGATAGTAGTTCAGCTTGTTTGCCAGGTGACGTGTACACAGGGGTGCTATTTAAATGTGACGTTTACAGAGTACTGATATTTTTACATGTGGTCTTCTGTGAACACATCACATTTCAATTATCAGTATGAGGTGGGGATATGCTTATTTAAATGATGGCATATCCCTTCACCCGCATTGTATAAAAAGAGCTACATGGATTATAGTAATATTAACCTCATGTTTCATATCCTTTGTTGCAAATGTACATTTCACCTTGCTTAAAGTTTAGCTAATTGTTTTGAATATCAATTTTGTGTTTATATTATGCTTTATGTTTTTTATTCTGAAATGTTTTCTAGAATTTTGTTTCTCTTTGTAAGTTATGATGCTAATAACGTATGCGATTTCTTTATGATTTCCTATATACTTGAATAAAAACTCCACTACTCTTTTTGAGAAGTGCCGTGGGATCTTTAACATCCACCTAAATAACCACCAGGACAGGAAGACGGGACCTCAGTTTAACACCTCATCCAAAAGATGTCATCTCAGGAGTGCAGCACCACAATGCTGCAATACAGCCTCAGTTTTGGGATTTAGCCTAATATTCTGGTGTGGGGCTAGAACCCACAACCTTCCAATCTTCCAGCCTCTGAGGCAAGTGTTCAACCTGCTAAGCCATTGACACTGATATTGTCTTCAATAGGATGGATTCCTCAGAGATCAACAAAACATCTCTGTCACAACATATAAGTAATTTCTACATCAATAAACACTGCAGTTTATTTACAAGATATACTCCAAAGTAAACAAGCATTTGTCAATGCAGAATGTTGTCGCGCTGGCATTGGCATTGGCAGTGCCGGAGCTAGAGATGCATAATAGGAATGGCAGTGAAGTACTGAAGTGACACCAACCCCACTCCCATCCTGGGGTCGAGCATTGTGGTGTGCCTTTGGGTTGTCAGCTATAACGCTCATGCCATTGTACCTCATCCCATCCTGTAGACACTGACAAGTGTTGGGGTGTGCTTTGGGGTCATTGGGTGTTATACTTACCCCATTCCATAAGGAAATACACTGACGTGGGTGCAGTATAGGAGCGTGGGGTGAACTTTGTGGCCAAATAGTGCAAGACACACCACGATGCCTGTCAGTGGCTGCAGAGTGGGGGTGGGGGGTGGAATGGCATGAGCATTACATCCGATGATCCCAAGTCACACCCCGGATGCCTGTCAGTCTGTACCAGGTGGGGTGCTACAGTTGAAAACCCTAACACCGTAGGCGTTTGTTGGTAGTTTCACTCCACATTTTCAACATGGGCTGCTTGTCAGGCCACCTCATGAAAAGCGGCACAATCACTTTGTTAGCTGAAAGGTGGTTTTGCACAGCGGCTGTGCCATTTGGCGACAGAGGGATGAAAACACATTTTTGGGCAGGATGTGGAGAATGACAACTATATTGTTCATGAGGAGGTGTAAAAAAATGGCAACGTTGAAAATCTGGAGTGACAATATGAAATATTGGTGAAGCAATGAGCATGCATACAAACTGCACAACACACGTCCGTGACCCAAATATTTTTGTGAGTTTGGTAGCCACATTTGTAACATAGGTATTTTGGGACATCCCCTTATGAACAGTTGCACTGCGATTTTGTTAATCTGTCCCAAAAGTTGATTTCCCACAGCGACCACGCCATTGTGCACCACAGGTGCTGAAACACATTTTGAGCAGGATGTGAAAAATGACAGCTGTACTGTTCATAAGGTAGTATGAAAAAATGCCAGTGTTGAAAATCCGGCATGGAAATATTGCAAATTTGCGAAGTTACAAGGGTGCATGTAAACTGCACAATGCACGCCTGCGACACAGTCATTTTATAGACTTTTGGCACCAAATTTTTCAACACAGGCATTTTAGGACTACTCTGCTCATGAACAGTGTTACCACTTATCATTTCAAACTGTCCGAAAGTGATTTCAAGACAGCGAACGCTGCTTATTCTGTTGGACGTGCGAAAACACATTTCGGGCAGGATATGTAAAATGACAGCTATACTGTTCATCAGGAGGTGTGTAAAAATGGCAAATTTGAAAATCTGGAGCAAAAATATTACAAATTCATGATGTTACAAGTGTGTGTAGAAACAGCGCAATGCACACTCATAAAACAGCCATTTTTGGGAATTTTGTCACCAAATTTGCAACATAGCATTTTGAGAGCTCCCCTTATGAACAGTGGCACTGTCATTTCATTACTCGGTCCCAAAAGGTGATCCCGCGTAGTGACTGCAAAATCACCTTTTGGGATCGAATAACGGCATGACAGTGCAAGAATTCATGAGGAGGGGTCCCAAAACTCCATATTGAAAATTTAGTGTAAAAATTCAAAAAAATGTCTGAGATATACATTAAAATTCCAAAAACCCTATTTATTCCATTATACAGCTTACCGGCATTTCCTCAGTTTGTGGTCGGCTTTGAAGAGTGCAGACGTGTTCCTGGTCCACCGGAGATCGTTGCGCCGGACTCCAGAGAAGGGAAGGTGGGAGGGTGATGGAGGGGGCACACCGGCAGAGGGTGGGGGGGAGGAGGAGGATGGGTAGGAGGGGAGGGATTTCAGAAGCTCAGTGGTGCAGGAGGTACAGTAGGAGTTAAATTCCACAGCTACAGCTGGTGGGTTGAACACTAGTGAGCTATTTAAGTACCAGGGGTGGTGGGCAAGATGAGGAGGTAAACAGTGTGTGGACCACCTTCCAGAACTTTGAAGGGGAATTTATATTGGTGATGAAGACAGATTTGAAATATTCGGACTTGGCTAACCTTGTAGCCCTAGTGCAAGCATTTCTGAGAATGCGGTAGTTTGCAAGGTCACTAGGATGCTGGCTAGCTTTATGACACTTACAGGCTTGCTCTCTAGCCCTGAGGCAGGCCAAAAGTTCAGGGGTTATTCAAAGTAAGTGGTTACCTCTGACTCTGGTTTGTTTGAGTGGGGCAAAGGTGTTCCAGTTTACAAGAAAGACTTCTTTGAAGTAGGCAAGGGCCATATCAACTAAAGGGAAGGAGGTTGGGGGGGGCAGTCAGAAGTGGCAAGGTTACTCAAGAGAGGTTCAAGGTCAAGAGACTTGAAAGAGCATAATCGTATGGTTTTGTGTGGTGATTTAGTTCTGTGGACTTTCCTAACTATGAATATTGGGTTATGGTCACTGAGAGCATCGGGATGCCAGAGGTGATGATGCGGTGGGGGTGGGAGGTAAGGACCCAGTTGAGTAGGGAGTGTTGTTTCCTGTTGTGGTTTGGGCGGGTGGGTTCAGCGATCAGTTAGGAGAGGTTTAGGGCTCCAATTTTGTTTTTAGTTTTGGTAGTTTTAGGTGACAACCAATTTATATTGAAGTCGCCTAGGATGGATAATTCCCCAGTGCGAGCAAGGGAAGTGATGGAGGTTAGGAGGTCTAGCGCACATGAAAGATGGACATTTGGGTGGCAGTATATGCCGGCTACAAAGATTGGGAGAGTGAAGGGGAGGGTCACATGGATAGCCAGGGCATCATGGGTCTCAGGATTGGAGGATGAGTAGATGATGGAATATTGGATGGAGGCTAGGACATAAATGACCATACCACCACGCCTGCCAGCACGGTCTTGCCTTAGCAGTGAGTAGCCAGGAATGGAGACTGAGTGGTCAGGGATACTGCTCTTTAGCCAAGTTTCTGAGATGATTAGAATGTCTGGTTTTAGAGTGCACACCATGGTTTGAATCTGGTCTATTTTTTGCAACAAGCTGCAGGTGTTTAGATGTAGGATCTTTAAGCCCTTTTGGGAGGACTGAGAGAAGAGAATGGGGGAGGTAGTAGAGGAGGAAGCACGAGAGAAGCAAGGGGCAATAGGGCCTGGATTGGGTGGATATACCCGGTGGAGAGCAAGAGGAAGGTGAGTATGAGAAAGTGGCACTTAGAGGATTTTGAAGGGGCTGGCAAAGAGGTTGGGAGTTTTGGGAAGAAGGGAGTGGATGAGTGAAGAAGAAGGTGGAGAACCACAGTGAAAGTGGACACCGTTATCAAAGCTGCATGAGGAATACTGGTAGAGTGAGATCATATTTCAAATGGCAGGGAGGGAGTGATAGCATGGATTTGGGTAGGGGATTGGTGATAGTAACTGATGGGGTTGGGAGAGTTATTAGGAATAGGTGAGTAGAGAGCAAGTGGAGGTGGTAAAGAGAGGGATATGAGCAGAACAAGGGGGAGAGAGGAGAGAGGAGAGTAGGGGATGCATTGTTCATAAAGACTGAGCAATCAGTGAATAACTGATTGAGGAACAGGAAGAATTTGTAAGCAGGGATCATGGAAGAGGAGGCTGATCAGATATAGGGGGAGCTGTAGTTTAGGAAGGTATCTATATGAACAACAGGCAGGGACCACTTTAGATAAAGATCATGTCCCTCTAGTGGCAGTACAGTATAACTTGCTAACGGGAAAATGGACACACACACACAAAAAAAAAAGCACAGGGTTACAGGAGTGCCTTGCACTGCAATTTTGGTTACAGTATAACTTGCTAATGGGAAAATGGACACAAAAAAAAGGAAAAAAAGCACAGGGTTACAGGAGTGCCTTGTGCTGCAATTTCAGTTATACAGGAGTGCCTGGCACTGTAGATACAGAAAACAGAATTACAATTTGCCAGAATCAAACACAGGTCATCTGCATAAGCCAGGGTTTTTATTTCTGTATCCCTACTTGAAATTGAAAGTTCCATAATATGGGGATTGGTAATAATTCTTCATATTAAGGGGTCTAGGGTTAAAAGATACAGAATAGGACTAAAAGGGCACCCCTGGCGGATTCTCACCTTAATTGCACAGGGGTTGCCAATCCATCCATTGACATATGGTGACACAGACACATATTTGAAACACAGTTGGCCCCAGGAAATGAAACACTGGGGAAAACTGTATTCTTTCATGCAAGACCACAAATACATATGGGACACTTTATCAAAGAAACCGTAGCTGCATCTCACTTACGGCCCAACGAGAGTTAGTACAGAAGATGATCCTACCTATATTTGACTATTGCAACATAGTCTGTAGTGCCACCCCTCAGTCCTCCCTAGCCAGACTGGACACTCTCTTTAACTCCTTCTGCCACTTTGCCCTGGATGCCCCCCACCCACCACTGAGTCCTCTACTGCTCTCTGAACTTTCTTACGCTAACAGACGTGCACTGCATGGTGTCAAGTTCATCTTCAAATTCTGGCTTGGCTCTCTTCCGTCTCACATCTCCTCCTCCTCAATACTCACTTAGATCCAGTAACTCGAGGACCCTAGCAATCCCAAGCTGCTCAACAGCATCAGGCCAAAATACCTTCTCCTATCACCTGCCAAAATTATGGAATGCACTCCTCCTGCAAATCCGTCACTCCTCCTCTCTAGGATCTCTCACATCAGCCTTATTAAACCACCTAATCTCCAACTGTATGTGCATATGACCCCCCGTCACTAACCATTTTCATGGCATAAATGGCCATTGGCTACCAGATCTGCCCATCACTCTGCTCTCACCTATCCTCCCAAGCATCCGCAAGCACTTCTTGCCCCCTAGCACAGTGGCACCAAAATGCCACCTTAGACCGTTTGGGCACTTATTATGATGTATTACCCCCAAATAACCACTAGTAAACAATTTTTTATTCCTGTTATTTGTTCAAGCACATTTCCCTGTCCTATCTCTGTTTCTAATCTCTGTATGCCTACTCACGTAGTATTGTCTCATATTCTGTTGGTTGGCTCTGTGATGGCCTGGATGTTCCTCATTCTGTAGTATGCCTATGTAACTCTGTGTGACTCTGTATTGTTCTTGAATTTGTACATGCTTCTGTATACTCCCTGCTACCCTTCCCCTAGGACGTGCGCTGTGAGACGAACAAATTGTTGTTCAGTGCACCTTTCCTGGTGAAACTTTTCAATAAATAAATAAAGACCTTGGTTTGGTCAATGTGCCAGTCAGTTCATCATTATTCCCCTTTTCCAAAATCTCTCTGAGTAATATTAAAATGCCTGAGATTTTCCTTCCTGGAAGGGAGTGTGCTTGTGTGGGATGAGTAATTGAGTTTAAGACTGAGGTTAGTCTATTGCTGAGGAGTTTCGTCAAAATTTTGAAATTGGAGTTTAGCAATGAGATAGGTCTCCAGTTTAATTGTTCCCTGTCTCCTTGTTTGTGTATCAAAATGAGTAGGCCTGTATACAAGTTTCTAGACAGCTGATCATGTATAAGCATATAATTATAAAGTAAAGTCCGTTCTGGTAGAATATATGGGACAATGTTCTTATAAAAAACATGGGATAATCCATCTACTCCCAGAGCGGTTCTGTTGTTAGTTATGTGATTACTGAGGACAGTTCCTTGGTCATAAAAGGATTTGTCAATATTTTGTTATCCATGTGTGAGAGCTGTGGTAAGTGACAGGCCCGGAGCCACTCAATGGTTCTATCAGAACCAGAATGGGCTGTGCTAAATAGGGTATTCACATATTGTTCGATTTCAGCCAAAATGTTTTTATTTCCCATTACTCTTTCCCTATGTGGTATCTCAAGGGAGTTTATGGTTTTCTTCATAGTCCGTAATAAGCAATTCTCAAAAGGGTTAGCCTGAAATGGTCTTCCTTGGGTTCCAAAATGTTGCTCATACTCTAACGACTTTATTCTGTCCTACTGATATGATGCCAAATCTTGTTTTAGAAGTTTAATTTGGGAGGAATAATTCAGTTTTGTTTCCACTTGCATTTAAAATAATCTATATAACTGTTGCCTTAAGGCTTCATAATTAGAATTTCTATAATGGCCAATAATTTTGCCCACAGATTTTAAAAAGGAAATGAAATCCATCTTACTCTGCTCCCACTAATCAATGTGGGAGTCATTCAAGACAAAAAAAAAATTTCTTAGCTTCAACTATGTCAAGAAAACCTTGAAAAATATCTTTATTGTCTAATGAGGTGGCATTCAATTTCCAATAACCTATTCCTGTAGCAACATCAGGCGAGGGGGAGAGTTTGACTTCCAAAAGGCTGTGGTCCGAAGTTGCCACTGGTAACACTGAAGGGTGAATGACTGGGCGATAAGGAGACAAAAACCAATAATCTATTCTGGTGGCTAATTTTCCACAGAAATAAGTATATTGTGGTGTCTTATGATGAAGATGGAAAACATTTAGTTTAGTTTGTGAAAGTAGTTTGTTTAAAAAGGTTGCATCACAGAACAAAAAATTCTGTTCTAAGTCCTCTGTCAAATTTGAACCTGCTACAGATAAAATCACCTCCCAGTAGGCTAGCCCTGGACATGAAAAGATAAGGCTGAATAAGACCTAGGAGCTTAATATCTCCTGCTTTATCTTGGGGCTCATACAAGTTTATTAACCTAAAATCCTGTTCTTCAAAGGAGGTATCTAGCAACAAAACTTTTCCTGGGAAAATATCCACTACATGGGTGACCTTAAATGTGAGGTTATTAACACAGATACCCACCCCACTACACACATCCTCCCAGATGGACCAGTGAGTTGAACTCCACAACCAGTCAGCACTAGCTTGTAGATTGTATATCATGTAATATAGATAGACGGGTATCTTGGAAAAAAACAGACTATGCATGCTGTTTGTAAAATAAGCATAAGTGGATTTTCTCTTCCTGTCTCATTTAAACTATTAACTTTTAAGGAGGTTATAGACAAACCATAGCCCATTATTCACATAATATAGTCAGGTGGCTTTTTCCTCAGACTTGATCTAGTCCCCATTCTTCTATTTTTTGGGGGGGAGCCACCTTTGGTTTATACACCTATTCTTCCCCCTTTGAGGCTCCATCGATTTGAGAGCAGTGTTCAGATGCAGCATCTGAATCTTGGTCCATTTCAGTTTCTCCCCACTGCAGTGTGGAGAATTTGTTCTGTAAGGTAACGGGGGCCATCCGGTGCAGGTCTGTTCCTAACCTTCTTTAACTTCCCTTTAGGAGCGGTGTGGAATGCAAGCTCCTCAAGGTTGGGGGAAGCGGGGTATACACACTTCTACCTCTGATGTAGCAGCCTCAATTATGGTAGTTAAACTAGTGGGAGTGTGATCCAGAGTAGGGGTGGGATCAGCTTCCTCATGAGCTGTAGGAGGGACAGACGGTGTCACTGAAGTGCTAGGTGCTAAGACCTGAGTTTGTGGAAGTGCTGGTCTAGGTGCATCAGGGGAACTTCCATCCCTTTCTGTTGCTGTGCACGTGTGCGCCTGTCTGGTGGCTTTATTAATATAAAAGACTTGTAAGTTTTGTTCTGAAAAATCTGCATTGTCAGGTTCGTGAGCCGCCCATGGACAGGTCAGGAAGGAGTGACCACCTTCATCACAGAGGTGGCATAGGGGTGTAGAGGTACAGTGAAAGCCAGAGTAACTCATAAAACCACATTGTAAAGATTTCAGTACTTCACACAAAGTAATGCTGTGACAATGGGGACTGTATTTATAACAAGAGCAGGGCTGCCCTTGATAAAACAAAATCCCTTTGTCCCTGCCCAAGTAAAAGCAATTGTCGTCTTGATGTAGTTTGACTCTGACCTTCCACCCCATATCCAGAAACCCTCCCAATCTACAATGGGGTCCAGTGTACCTTGTACCAACCAAAAGACAATGTCTGAAATGCTAACTCCTTCATTACCACACAGTATGGTGACAAGTTTAAAGGTGGGTTTTGTAAGAGGTATTGCTTGGAAGGGTGCCCACAATGGAGTTGTCTATGTGCAGAATATAAAGTCCAAAATCTGTCCAGGAGGTTTGCAGATCAAAAACTCACATCGAATGTAGATTCTCCTTGTGCATGGATCAATGTATACACCTCTGAAGGGGAAAAACCTAAGGCTTTTTTAAGTAACTGTTTACCCACATAAAATCGGTCTGGGGGAGTTCCATACCCCTGAGATACCTGAGCCTCACCGCATGTCTGTGTTTAGCCTGCTCTAAAGGCTTTTGCAGTAGGCTGGCATATGTGACTGCTGGGGGATATTTTTATGGTGGAAATAGTTGGTGCATCATTTAATACTAGGGCAGATAATGCTTGTTCCACGTTTGTAGACGTGGTGGGCTGGGAGCAGTCCATAAGGGCTTCAGAAAAATTCCTCAGTATTATCAAGAGAAGAAAAAGATACACTTGCTGATTGTGAGTTGTCTATGATTTGTGGTTCCGATGGAGCCACTGTCTTTCCAGATTGCCCTCCATCTGAAGGGACAGAGGGCTCAACACTGGAACTTGAGGTATTGTTTGAGGGAGTCATTTGTGCACCTGGTAAGGGGATGTTGGGGTCAGGGATCCAGTTCCCTGATGCATCTTTCCTCCAGCCTGCAACCTGTAGCACTTTGTCTGGGGTCCAAACTTCAGTACCTACTTTGGTTGTACTGCCAGGATGTGCTGGCAATTGCATAAGAGCATCCGGGGTTAGCCGGCCTGGTGGCTCTGAGGGCTGAGGCGCTGGGCACCTTACCTCATGCTATGCCAGTGACCCATGTTCAGGAGCGATCTCAGGTCACCAGGGAGCCAGCATGGGGTGGAGATGATTGGAGCAGGATTGAGCTGCGGTAGGCAGCTCTCCCCTCCTGGGGGTGGTTGTCTGCTCCCCCTGTAGTTCCACTCCCACTGGGTGGAGGTCCAGTGGGAAATGTAGGTAAGTGGGAGTGGCGGCAAAAATGCCAGGGGTGGGGTGGAAGGGGCCGAGTCGGTGCCTCACGTGTGCCTCCATGAATGTGCGCATATGTGTCTGCTGGGGTCCCTGGTCTGGTGCACAAAAATGGGAGAAATGAGAAAAATGTATATAGAAAAAAAGAGCATCCTGGGTTTGGGCGTTTTGGGAGCCAAAAATAAACACTTTATTAATTTTATTCTCCCAATTTTCTGGTGATGCTTCGGGCTGATGCTTCCGTTTTTTTGTCTTCTTCCAGTTTGGATTTTCCCCAATTGTAAGTCTCCTCTATTGCAATCATTTGAGTGAGGAGTTCATTCTTTTTCTTCTGTAGCTCTGACGTTAAATTTTATTCCGTTGCCAGTAAGGCTGTATCATCTGTGACAACCATCTCCTTGTCTTCTTCCATAAGCGGCACAATAGAATTCTGTGTATCGGCATCAATTGGTGGTTGTGAGACGATATGCAGGCCACCCATCTCTCAATGTAGTCCAGTCATCTCCATCTCCTTCACGTCTGGTGACTCTGTGCTCTGCTCAGGGAGCTAACATGCCACCTGCTGCAGAGTAGAGGGTGTTTTTATTAAGAAAATTATATGTACATACAAAAACACAAGGAACTTCTGTTATTTACATCATAACATTCCATATCATAACTGTGTAACAGTGACTGTTAAAAGTTTTATACAATTCCGCATTTGCGGTTATGCCCCTATTAACTAAAATATCATAATAGTGATGTTCAGTTAGACAGGCGATGTGATTGTAATAAGAAATAAGTTCAGTCGAATAACTCCTTTGAGTTATAAACTATCAAATGAGTGGAGAAATTAATTCTGGTAACCAATGAACCAAAATCTAGGGAATAGTTCTGTCTAGCGAATCTATTAAGGCCCATCATTTGGAAATCAGAGCCTGAGGACTGGTATTAAGTTCTGTAGTTTTTATTGTTCAAATATTTTCTACTATGGACTGCCATGTCTGTTCTGGTGACCATTCTAATTGCTGAAGGGTTAGTCTATATCTAGCTTGCCATACCCAGAATTTTATGCAAGCTGAGACTATATTCAGTATGCTTCTGTTGTATAGTAGAGAGATTCAGGAAAAAGTGCCTATGTACAATGCTGCTGAGTTTTTTATGATTTCTGGGAAAGTTTTTCCATTTGGTTTGTACAAGTAACAAACCAAATGCATTAAATATTTGCTGACTCTGGAGACTAGAAAACTTCTTGTTCAGGCTACCTTTATGCCACTCTTGGATTATGCCGATTTCTTGTATGGCCACAGTACATGTATGACTCTCTCCAAGCTTGACACCCTTTACCACAGAGCCCTCCGGTTTATCTCCAATGCGCCTTACTCCACTCACCACTGTGTCCTCTACGCTTCCATAGGTTGGAGCTCACTTAGCTTCAGGAGGCAGAAAAACGCTCTACTATGGACCTACAAGGCTATCACTCGCAAGCTTCCTCAGTACCTCCTAGGTTGCCTGCCACCTGCTCCCCCCAGTATTCATCCCCTCAGAAATCTTACCTACATATCCCTTGTGATTCCTAAAGTCAGATCGCGATTCGGTCGAGCCTCCATAAGCCATGCCCTTCCAGTGCTCTGGAATAAGATACAAAAATCTCAAAGACTCACTTCCCCTGTAACACTCTCCTGATTTAAAACCATGTTCCTAAAGACCTTCTCTGAGGTCTGTCACTGCTTCAAATGAGGAAAGTAACATTTCTATGGCTGAATCGCCTATCATACTGCTTATACTTCTTCAGGCCGCCGTTTACTAGGCTTCGACCTATGAGATACTGATTTCTGACTCTTACATCACCTCCTGTCCACATCCAACCCCTCTGTCCACATCCAGCCTCTCTCTCCTCTATATCCCTTTCCCCTCCCCTTCCTGATTGCCTTCACCTGCCCATATGTATCCTCCTCCCTTATCTCTTATCTACTCTGTCTTGCCACTACAACTGTTTGACTGTCCATACATATTCTCTATCTTATCCCCTTCCTCCAGTGCCGCCTCTATCCAGCTTGCTCGGTTTTTTTCGGTCCTCTTAATTCTAGCATGAGTAGGCTGCACACCCTAAGCATGCAGTACTTAATTCAAACTGATCTGTCATCCTAAAGTTCCATGGCATAACACCCTTGAACTTATTGTTTACTATAATGTATCTCACAGTCATATCAAAATGTACCGAACTGAATAAGCTACATCCTACTTGCCTGTACATCTCACGAATGAAACCATGTAATCTTTATTCATATGTGTTGTATTATTGGCTTTCATAAGCGCTAATGTATCTAACTTGTTATTGTCTCCCAGCCTGACTCATATTCCATATAGTTCCTACCTTGTTTATGCCTGTATGATTGTTATGTAGTCCTTATACGTATATGTTTTTTTTTAATATGCTTAGTCTCGTGGCCCTACTGGCTATTGTACTGCTCCCAAGTCCATCTTGTAAATGAGCTTGTCTCAATGGTGTTCTGCCTGGCAAAATAAAGATATTGATTGATTGTAGCCAAAATGCTAATACAAAGGGACAATCAAAAAATAGGTGATTCATAGTTTCAGGTTGTTTTACACATGACAGCCTGGGGCAGACTCGTTCTGATTTTTCCTTGTGTTTCCAGTTATCTTTAACTTGGAGTTTGCCATGAGCACACAGCCAACCCACGTCCCACATTTGGGGGGAAGTGGGGAGCGTGGCCAAGATTTCTTGAAGTTCAGTTTTGGATCTTGTACTGTATGTTGGGTGTACTAGAAAATATTCTGCCCGAATTTGAGAATAGAATATTTTTCTGTCCTGAGTTGTCAGAGCTATCTCAGTTACCCTCCAGAATGTTAGTTTCCCTATACTGTCTCTCAGGTATGCTGGAAGTTCAGACATCTGTGTTTGTTTGAGGATAGAGCCGGTATTGCTCCATTTGTGCAGGATGGGGGAGATATGATCTGCCACCCAGGGAATCCATAAGGCTAGGCTTCCAACTAGTAATGGTTGAATATTGATATAAATAAAAACACTGTGGTAGAAGACAATGGGGTTAACCATCTTTAAACCTCCTAGAGCTGTATCTTGATATAGGATACCATGTCCCTAATTGGGTTTAACCGGCTGCCCCAGATGCGTTGAAAAAAGCAACTGAGGAGTTGGGATTCTAGTGCTTTAAGTGGGGGGAAAACAAAACTTGAGATATAAAAACATGGGAATGAGAAAAGTGTTTATCATGTATATTTTCATTTCTTTACTCATTTATTCCATTATCCAATTCTATCCAAAACTATGGTAATAGTGTATTGCCAGTTGTAATAAGCTGTATCAGGGAATCCAAAACCATGCCCAGTATTTTAACCCCAGTAAAGGTAAGGGGATTCCCATGATGAGGGTTAGTCCTGGTGGGGGGGCACCTATAGGTATACACTGACTTTTCTGATAGTTAATCTGAGAACCTGTTATTTCTATAAATTTATCAAATATAGATAATACTGTAGGCCTAGGGAAGTGATCAGCTAAAATTAGGCAGACATCATCCGCATAAGCCAGTGTTTTGACTTCCATGTCTTGGCTGGAGGTAGAGAGTCCTAGGATATTGGAGTGTAAATTTATTTTACGGATTAGTGGGTCCAGGGTAATTGGATAGAGGAGGGGGCTCAGGGGGCACCCTTGTTGTACCCCAACTTTAATGTGACAAGAATGTCCTATCCACCCATTTATACAGGGTGAGACCAAAGCTAGTTTGTAGCAGAGTTGAATCCATCTTATGTATTCCCGAGGAAGATCATATTGCTGCAAACATGCCCATAAGTATTCATGAGAGACCTTATCGAAGGCCTTGGACTGAACTATGTTCAGTAGATAGCCTGATATTTCTCCATTATCCCCTTTTTGTAAAACTTCTCTCAGTAAAAATCAGAGTCTATGAGATTTTACAACCCAGAAGGGAACACATTTGCATGGGGTGTATTATGGAAGGTAGGACTACCATGAGTCTATCATGAAGCAATTTGGTAAGTATTTTAAAATCAAAATTTAAGAGTGAGATGGGTCTCCAATTTGATAACTGGTCTAAGCTACCTTTCTTGTGAAGCAAAATTAGTAGGCCTGAGGACATATCTTGTGTGATTTGGTCTTGTGTCAGGATGTAATTATATACAGCTGTTAATTCTGGTAGCATGTGGGGGAGTAATTGTTTTGTAAAATATGTGAGATAGGCCATCTGAGCCTAGTGCTGTACCCTCTTTCAGCTGTGATATAACTATCTGTAGTTCGTGTACCGTAATGGGATTTGTAAGGATGAGGTTATCTGATGGAGAGGTTTGTGGCAAATGGCAGTCATTAAGCCATTCTGTGGTTTCCATGGAGTGTATGTTAACAGTGTTGTACTGGGTTGTTATGTAATGCTCTACTTCTCTCATTATTTTTGTATTACCAGATACTGGTCCGTGATCTGTGCTAAGGGAGGAAACAGATTTTTGTTTAGTACGTGTGTGACAATTTTCATAAGGATTGACCTGAAACTGGGTTCCTTTTGTACTATACCTCTGCTCAAATTCTAAAGATTTCCCTCTATTGTACTGGTGTGCTGCTAGTCCTTGCTTAACCTGCTGTATTTGGGAGAAGAAATCCTGGTCCTTGTCTGTTTGTAATGAGAATAATTTGTATAGTTGTTTCCAGAGTGTATCATACCTTGAGTTGTGATAGGAGCCTGTTAGGCATCCTATGGTTTTCAAAAATTCAGAAAACTCTGCTTTACTTTGTCCCCACCACTCTAATAGGGACTCGTAAAGCTCATATACTGACTTCCTTGCATTAATAATATCAAGAATACCTTGCCAAATGTCGGTGTCCTTTAATAACATTGCATTCAGTCTCCAGTAGCCCTTTCCTCTAGTAACCTCAGGGGAATGTGAGAGCTTAATTTCCAGAAGAGCGTGATCTGATGTAGCTACGGGTACAACCTGTGAGTGAATTATTGGAAGATATGGGGATACAAACCAGTAATCTATTCGTGTTTTTAGAACTCCTCTAAAGTAAGTGTATTGTAGAGTGTCATAGTTAACTGCAAAAACATCTTTAAGTTTGGTCTGGTGCAGTAATTTCTTTAGATATGTAGTATCACCCAAAAAAAAAAATTCTGTTTTTAGGCCTCTGTCTATTTTGAATCTGCTGCAGTCAAAATCACCACCTAGGAGGACTGATTGAGATGTGAATAAACAAGTTTGAATAAGACTATACAGATGGATTCTCTCAGTTTTATCCTGGGGAGTGTAAACATTTATGAAATGAAAATCCTGGCCTATTAGGGTTGCATCTAGTAATATGGCCCTCCCTGGGAGGATGTCTAAACAATGCGTAACTTTGAATAAGGGATTGTTTAAGCAGATGCCTACCCCACGCAGCTGGTCCAATAGACCAATATCATGGGGCTATGTGCCACACTGGTGTGGCCTCCTAGATGTCATTTAAAGTGTGCAGTCTGGTGTCTTGCAATAAAAAAAACCCAGGCCCTAGTGATTTAATGTGTGAAAACACAGCACGCTTTTTACAATGGTTTTTAACACTGTTCACATTCAGGAAATAAAGTGCAAAATCATTTGCCATTATTGACATGAAAATGGACTAAAAAGGAAAGAAAACAAGATCAAGGTGGTTGCTTAGAAGAACTCCTAGTCTGTCTGACATGTTTTAATTTGGCCGTCGCCTTGGAAGGCTGGTTCTGTACTGTTGGGAGGGAGGGGGCTACTGAAAAAGGAGGGTCCTCTCTGTCAGAGCTACCATCTTGGATGGATGAAGGGACAGAAGAATTGTCTGATTCATTACCTGAAGTTTCTGGGGCATCTGTGAGAGCTTCAAACCTATTGGATAGCAGGATTCTTGTAGTTTTCAGTACCTTTGGGTTGGGTTGTGACCAGTTCTGCCTTCTCCTAGTAGCCTGTCTGGATTTCCCAGGTCCTGTATCTGCTTGGGGGGGAGGGGGGGGCATCTCTGCCACTGGAGCTATCTCCCCTTGTGATTCTTCCTGTCTATCAGTTGGGTGTGTTGAGGAGGGGTGGCTGGGGTTAGGTTCAGCTGGGTAGGTGCGCCTGTGAGTGTGCCTGTGGGTTGTTCCCTACGTTCATCCTGTTGACCTCTTCCTATGCTATCCTCTTGAGCCTGGGGTGGGGAGACCCACTTCTAGACCTTTGTGCCATAGCAATGAGCAACCTCTGTTCCTCACTGTCCGATTGACTGGGTTGATTATGCGCTGCCCACGGGCAAGTATGGTATGAGTGTCCTTTTGTCTCATGTAAATTGCAAAGCTGCTCATTTCTACAGTGTCCGCTTGTGTGCCCCAAATCCCCACATAATGTGCATTTCAATTTATCACACATAGAGCTAATTTGTCCAGTGTCTCCACATCGGTAGCAAGCCTTTGGCTGTCCTTGGTAAAATAAGACTCCCATGTCTCTCCCAAGGAAAAAGCTGTTTGGTAGGTGTTGTAATCCTGTTGCTGTGGGGTGCAGGATAACCCGCACTTTCCATCCACCTGTCCATATTTTTCTTCATCAAAGATTGCCTCTGGGTTCCCTGAAACATTGCATCTTTGCTTGAGCCAGTAAAGAAGGTCCACCACACTGACCCCTCATTATGGAAAAGGGCTGTTATTGTCCTGTTAGCTGGCTTAGTCAATGGGATTGCCTCAAAAGGTGTCCACAAAGGCATCATTTAAAGATAGGGATGAAGTTCCCAGAATTTTTGCAAACCACTATTAAGCTTAAAACTTATGTCAAAGGTTTGCTCTCCCGAAACATGCATGCGGGCGTATATCTTGGCAGCAGTATACTTCATAGATGTTTTTAACAGCATTTTAGCCACAAATAAGTGGTCAGGGAACACTTCCAGACCACCTTTGTAGATCAGCCTCACAGCATTATGTCTTTTAGCAAGGAAGGCAGGTTCGCTAAAGAAAGATGCATAAGACCTGTCTCCCTCTTTGATTTTGTTATCTATATTGGTCATTAGTATCAGAAGGATGACCTCTAGGCCCCCCCTGAGATGGGCCAGTATGTTCCGTAGCAGGCTCCTCTGAGGGACTAGAACAATGGTTTCCGTGACTGGGATGACAGGAGCAGAAAAATCCAGCTGAGGATTCTGCGTTAGTTGCAAATCATTAGGGATATGTAGAGGAGACATTTCATTTGCAATGGAAATGTCAGGTTCATTTATTACAGGGTCTGATGTCATAATCACAGGTTTATTACCTGCAGGCAGTTCCAGCAGTATATTCATAGGTTCCCCAGTAATGTGTATGGGGGATGAATCTCACCCATTGACCTGTTTCGGTTTGCTCCCACCCCGCTCCTTGTAATGCTGAACGTACAGACCAGTCAGTTGTTTGAGTCTCTTTACTAACAGAAGCAGGTGGTACATTAGGAGCTGCTAAATCATTGTTTGTTGCCTCCCCAATGGGTTGTGTATTTTTTAGTTCTGGTGCAAAGTTAAAATTAGCTGTATTTCTGTTAAACACAAATAAAGAAGTAGAAGAGGAGTTGCTTGCCAAAAATGAGCTCAAGGGTCTGGCTGCCCGTTGCTCGGCTTACGCATCAAGTGGTGCATTTAGTACTTCTCCCGAGCTGCCAGGAGCATCAAAGGTTTGCATCTGAACCTGCTAGGGGTTTCTAGAGAGTGTCTCCTTGGCGGTTGTCAGGTCGGGTGTACTCGTGGTCATTTTCACTAAGAGAATTGCTTCTTGCAGTTCTCTTTGCCTGAGTAAGAAAACTTGTTCTTCATGGCGCAGTTGGGCTTCCTGGTCCGTAGGTCGCATTTGAGCTCAGCACTTGCTGGACAACTGAGGTCACTACTAGTGGCGATAATTCACCAGTAACATTCCTAGATCCATTTTCTCCTCATTCAGAAAACGTACCATCCGTAGAATTATTCGATGATTCTGGCGCTCCCTCCAAAGTATTTGGAGTGTCAAAAAACTTGTCAGCCTCGGCTGATTGTGAGGCAGTGGAGGAGACCGGCTCCACTACCACTCGCACATCCATCTCCATGGGAAGTTCTGAGGAATTGGCCATCTCGGCCAGAGGTTCCCCCTACAGGTCAGTAGGGGAATTTCCCCGGTGGCCTGGCAAAATTTCCTCATTCACTTAAATATCACCAGTAACTTAATCTGGTTCAATTTCAGTTGATTTCCACCTGTATTCCCCCACCCGGACAAGGCTGAAAATAGGCAGAACTGCCTAGCCCCCAAAAAACAAAGTAAATAAAATAAGAGACACACCAGCATAGAAAATCTGAGCTAAGTAATCCTTCCTAAAAAAAGGTAAAGATTTGAAAACAAGACAACATGCTGAAGTATGAGCAGTTGGCTTTGGCTTAATCCAGGCTGGTGTATGGGCTCACAGGTCCCGCGGTCTGAGGCATGTCAACAACTTAGAAGGGCAAGTGTGGGTGCAGCACCTCTAAAGGGCCAAACTAGGATGGAGGTCCGAGACAAGCAGCTGCAAGAGGAGCACTGGCAGGGTTGTAGACTTGCATTCTGTGACCCCATACTTCGCACATAGCTAGCTCATGTTATAATTTACATTATTATTTTTTCCACTTTATGTCTGCAGTAATAATACTGTATTTTCCCCATAGAAGATCAGCCCTGACAGGCCTTGGTTCCTTATCAGTATGCAATTGAAACACTCTGAATAATAATTACACCTTTGCTAACGTCCAACCTAACAAGCAGCAGCAACACAGCACAAAAAGATAAGTAAATCATAGACACAGATAGTCAGTTTGGATATTGGCAGGCTGATGGTGATTAACAGTGGAATAAAAATGAAATCATAAGCTCTAATGGCCAATTTGGCAACTGTCAGGCCAGCTGCTGGCTTACTACTGAATATAAATGAAATGAAAAACACTACACAGAGGTTAATTCTTATTATATTTAGGACAATTTTTTCCCCATTGTGACTTTGACCTTTACAAAATGATTATTTTTGAGGGTGATAACTTTACCGTCTCTTAACTGTTGAAGTGTCACCACCATCTAGTAACCCAGAAGTACGACACAATAGTGCATTTTTGGTGTATGCAGCAAAGCAAATATCTGACCCAAATACCATGGATAATGGACTATTCACTATATTATGAATAGGATCCCCTATTTGTTGTGGCATTATATTTAGAAGATTAAATAAACATTAAAGGAGAAAAATAAATCTGATGTCCCTGGGTGCACAGGCCTTGTGCCATGTGTGACAGCTACCACCACACACTCCCACCTTACCCCCCCATCCTCCCATTCACTTGAGAAGTATCAAGTTTTTAGGCAAGCTGGCATAGTGCCAGCCCCTGAATGCCTCTTTTTACAATGCCCCCTCAAAAAAAGCCACATTTGTCAACAGTAAATCCTTTCTGATCCCTGATTGGTGGGCCACCGTACTCTAAAATCCCAGCTATTCAGTGGTTTCCCCACTCCCTAACCCAAGGAGCTCAGTCACCTTCTCATGTGGTCAGCTGACTGCCCATGAGTAGCGTACCCAGGAGGGAGGGGAAGAGCAGTCTGCATTGTAATCGGTGACACTAAGCAGACAGATAATCTGCTTAGCTTCACCAGATTACTTGTGGATCTCTCCTTCTCCTTCCCTCTTGGATGCTACATATAGACCGTCAGCAGCCGGCAACATGATTGGACAGCAGCAGCTCACCTCGGGTTAGGGAGGGAAGAACCCCAGACTAGCCAGGATTTCAAATCCCAGTGCTCGTCAATAAATAATCAGGGGTCAGGAGGGGGAGTCTCTTGACAAATGTAGCCCTTTGGGGCCTTAGGTCTAGCTAGTTGGGAACATTGTAAAAAGAAAGATTCAGGAGTTGGTTTTGTGCCAGCTCTCTTTACAAATGTAATACCTTCTTCAGGTGAGTGGGAGGATGTTGCAGGGTAGAGTGGGAGATCATTGAAAGGTCTATGTGATGATGGCGAATGCCTAAAGGCGATCGCTGTTATCGCTCAGTCAGAGTGCGCCACATTTCGGCACTCTGACAACCCTGGCACACCACCAAATGGCGCTAGGACATATTTTTACTATTTCTGTGGGGCTGTGCCCTCACACCCCCACTCGTGGGGCTTCACCCCCACACCCTCCTACTTAAGGATTCTCAACTCAGGGGGGTAACGTCGGGGTGAGTAGTAAATAAAGAAACCTCGCCGGGCGCAATAAAATTGCACCAGCGCTCAACCCGAACCCAGTATCTCAGCCACCCTAGCCATTGCCCAATCCCCGACGCCACGTTGCAGGTCAACCGACAACCACAGTGCCACCCCTACAGCCTCTCACCCCCAAGCCCACGCCACCGTGCTCACTCCCCACCCTCACAAGACGACGATAGCGACATCCTGTCGCCTAGTTCACCCATCCCCTCATCCAGTCGCCCTACCCATTGGTCGCTGTGAGTGGATTGCACGAGGAAGGTGTTGCCATAACGGATGGCACCCTTCCTCATGCACCCACTTCATGGGTTACCATCATTGAAGGGGTAGTTGGTAGCCATGGGACTAGCTCAGCATGCCTGAGGAGGGGCAACGGCTTTTTAAAGCCTTGTTTATGTTACTTTTTTACACCACGAATAATAAACCTATTTGGGACTCCCAAAATGAATACTAAGCTGAATATTCAAATTATGGTATTTGCACATCCCTAGTGTATTTGTCCAGCCCTTGTGCAAACCAACCAGATGACATACATGCACAGCTAAACAAAGTGTAGGCATCTCCGTTCTTTTAGTATGGGGGAGACAGCCAGGCAATCTGTGCCACACTTTGCAAGTAAATGATCAGCAGCACCTTTCTACAGTAATTCTATTACGAGATAGTACTATAAACTATTGCGTGTAAGTGTGTGTGTATATTGGCACAGCGGCAAGGAGTCCGCTTACGACGCCGACATCCCGGTTTGGGAATGGACCTGGGAGTTGGAGTGCCATCCGGGTGGAGAAGAATTCTCTGGGGGAGGGGGGAGGGGGATGATTGTCGAGCCTATTAGCAACCCCTGGCAGAGGCTGGGAGATCTACAGAAAAAGATTGGTGCCTAATTACATGGGAGGTGGAACAGACTTTAACGTCATTGCACGTCCCGCCTCCAAGAGGATTACAGCATTGATAAAACGTCTGGCACCCAGGCATGATGCCCTGCTCTGCCGCCACTTCCGCTGCCACCGTTGTCCGCCGGGGGGGGGGTCCGCTCCTGTGGCCCTGCCCTGGGGTTAAGCCAGGAGTTGTTACTAGTGTCCATGGAGGGGGGGGGATGCCAGCCCATTGGCCCCGCCCAGTGGAGTAAGCCTGGGCATGATGGGACAGTATGTGGGGAGGGGCTGAGCTCTAGTCTGGAACTGGGTCTGAGCAAAAACCAAAAAGTGTGTGTGTGCACGTTTATATGTATTTATGTAAGTATGCATGTACTGTAAGTATGTATGTATGTATTCAAGGTAAAAAACTACAGTATCAGTTAGGGTTAAAGCAGAAAACCTCAAAAGTGGGGAAATACAATGTTCTATATTAGTATGTATGGTTGGGGGTGTTTTTTATGGCATAAGAATGTTATCTCATGCTGTTTGGGCAAGAGGACCACAAAGTGAAGCTGAGTGGTTCTGTCAGCCCAAACAGCATGAGATAAAGTTCTCATGCTGTACCAAACACCCCCGACTATACATATTAATATGTTATGACATAGTCAAACCTTTTTTTAAATGGAGCATACTTTGAGTGGCAACGTAAAATTTTTAAAAATATTTTATTCTTCTCCCCCCCTCCGGTTACTGTGAATGATGGTATGGTCTACAGATTCACAGATGTGACTATGCACTCTGAAGGCTGTAATTCCGGCGGCTGAAGAAACAAACTGATTTTGTCACCAGTTCTGGGCATTTTCTTTTTAAAGTGACCTTTGTGGCAAACTTAGGGTTCCAGGTTAAGTCTGGTGAACAGAGCCATAGCATTGGGAGTTACAGTTTCCAAGATAACAACGGGAGTCAACGTCGCTGAAATCAGATGAACGGTCTGCACCAGGTGGCGCCTGTATGCTGCATAACAGGTACTGCAGTTCTTAATGCTGATTGGTGGAAAAAGGTAGACTGCTTTGTAACAGAGGGAAATAGTGCCCTAAAACTTTGTGATTGTTTCTATGGTTGGGGTGTGGGGGGGGGGCCTTGAAACAGTGTTACCATTACTCTAACTTCAGTACTGTCTTTCAAGGCTCTGAAATTTATACACACATCAAAACTTAAATGACAAATGCAGATTAATTTGTATTGATGGTGGTCATTGTCAATAATTTCGGTGCCAAGCAGTCCCTGGTGGTCAGTGGGTCTCCCAACCATAACCCTATCCTATATCAAACTATCTCACTGTTGTCCATGGCTGCCTCCATCACTCCAGCCCATGCCAAGAAATCCCAGGTATCCAATGGCCCCCATTTCTTAGACAGTACCTGTGCTAAGCAGTTCCTGGCATCCAGTAGCACACTCCTCCTTCCATGCCCCAGTACAAGGGGTTCCTGGTATCTACAGGCACCGCCTTACTCTGTCCCAACCTAAGTAGTCTGTGGCATCAGCTGGTACCCCCTCCCTCATCCTGCACCAATCCAAGTAGTCTTTGGTGTCCTGTGGCACTGCTCTCCATCACCCTATCCAAAGTTGAGTAGTCTCTGGCATCCAGCGACATCCCCTCCCTCACCCTACCCCCAAGCTAGTCAATCCTTGGTATCTAGTGGCATACCGCTCCTTCTCAACATCACTCCCTGGTATCCAGTGCCTGTCACCTCACCCACCCGCCCAAGGATAGCAAACTGTGCAAGCCTTACACTCACCTTCTCAGCTGGCCACCTTCTAAACGTAATTATTCCAAACAGTGATAATGAAACAAGGCATCTGTTTCATTGTCATGGGCCATGATAATAAAATGGATGCAATTTTTTTCTAGTTCATTATTGTGGTTTTTCATAATGAAATTTGGCAGTGGTTGGCCAGGTGGTGAGTAGTGGACGGCCAAGGAGGTAAGTGGTGGGTTTGTTCTGGCTGCCATCTGGCAGGGGCAAATTTTTGTACACATTTCCCAACACCAAGGATAGCTCACCCATATCAGAAACTGGGGTGGGGGGGTGATTGGGTCATTAGTGTGCAAGCTGGGACCCCAGTGGCTGCTTTGATTTTTTTGGCGGTTACTTGCACTAATGCAAAATAGGGATGCTTCCAGGTGCGGGGGAAGCAGTAGGTAGTGGGGAAAACAATCTTTTAGACAGTTTTTACATCGGATTAGAGCTCCTGGTGTCAGAAATGGGGATTTGAGAAATAGCACACAGGTGGCTGCAACTGACTTCCTTGGTGAAGGATCACTAACGTGACAACGGTCAGTGGGCTCCCTGTGGCAGTACTTGTGACTTTCTGTGGAGGATTTGTGGGAAGGATTAAGGGGCAGATGTTTGCTGAAACAGTTTCCAAGCTGCAGATGTCAGAATTGGGGGTAGACTGGGGCACTAGAGTGCCACTGGGAATGGGCTTCTGGTGTCTCCATTTGATTTTGGGAGGAGGGGGAAGGGGTCACAACAGGAAAAAAGTATGCACATTGTATGCATTTGGGGTGGACTACCAATGCGGTTTTCAAGCTGACAGCATAAAGGGACACATTCATGCACAGAGACCATTATACTTTGAAAGCCTGTAAAAGAGCTCTTTCAAATGAGGCATTGGGCTCATCTGTAAACCAGTCCAAAGATATAAATGAAACATAGAAACATAGACTTTAATGGCAGATAAGGACCGCTTGACACACCCAGTCTGCCCGATTCCCCTACCTATTGGATAAGCTGCAGATCCTAGTTAACCAACAGCCTACTTCCTCCTACCCCCCCCCATCAGAATTGCATTATGTTTGTCCCATGCATTCTTGAATTCCCCTACTGTTTTTGACCCCATAACCTCCTCAGGAAGGCTGTTCCATGTGTCCACCACCCTCTCCGTGAAAAAATACTTCCTCATGTTGCCCCTGAGCCGTCACCCCTCTAGCTTCAAATTGTGTCCCTTTGTTCTTGCACATCTCTTTTTCTGAAAGATGCTACCCTCCTGGACTTTGTTGATTTCCTTGAGGTACTCAAAGTTTCTATCATGTCCCCCTCTCCTTCCTTTCCTTGAGGCTATACATATTAAACTCCTTTAGTCTCTCTTCATATGGCATCTGGTGCAGACACTGCACCATTTTAGTTGCCCCTCCTCTGGACTGGCCCCATCTTGCCTATGTCCTTCCAGAGATGGGGTCTCCAGAACTGCACGCAGTACTCCAGATGGGGCCTCACCAACTGTCTGTACAGGGGGATAACAACTTCTTGTTTTCTACTGGTGATGCCTCTTCTTATACATCTCAGTATCCCCCCAGCCCTCCTTACTGCCTTCTCACGTTGCTTACTTAACTTTAGGTCATCTGGTATGACTACCCCCAGGTCCCTTTTCATTTTTGTTATTGTTAGTACCTCCCCCTCCCATTGTGTACTCTTCCCCTGGGTTTTTGTTTCCCAGTTGCATTACTTTGCACTTCTTTGCATTGAATCTAAGTTGCCATATGTCTGACCATTCCTCCAACCTTGCCAAGTCCCTTCTCATCCTTTCCACCCCACCTTGTGTATCAACGAGTCTGTTCAACAGTACGACTACATTGCAGCCATTTTTAGAATATTGTGATGTCATCCAGGAACAAGCTGTGCCCATAGAACTCTTAGGACTAGAACGGAATGACTGTATATGGCGTGATGATGTCAGGTCACATGGCAGTTTTTCTCCTACAGAAACACGTGCCTGTATAAAGATAATTCAGGAGGTAAGCACGTACGTACAGGGGTCATTTCCATTCTGCTCCTCAGAGTTCTATGACTGTGCCTAATGACAGCTTGTTCTTCGATGACATCACAATGTTCCAAAAATGGCTGCAGCTGTGAACCCTTGCTGATGCAGTTAAGGAGCAGGAGGTTTGATGCCTGAATAAACATGCTGTGCTGTGTGACTCCATCCTTGTGAGGACAGTAACCTCATTGAGTCAGTGTGTTACTGATGCTCCTAAGACCTCATGCCCATTGTCACATTTTATACCTCATAATGGATTCTGGCCAGGCACCTTCCATCGTGAAGAGATGGAGACCCAAAGTAGCCAACTGTTGGGGGTCAGTTACACTACAAAACCGAATCTTACCAAATTTGGGAAGTCTGGAGATCGGTGAGGGCTAGAATACCAATGTTCGAGGCCACTAGGTCAAAAGGCAGCCAAGCTATAAGCAGCTAAAAATCAGGATATATTATTGAAGTGCTTACTCAGCCCTAAATATAGTTGTGCTACAACGCCACTATAATAACATTTGTCTTACTACACATTCTGGAGAGGGTTATTGTGCTTAGCAAATGGCTCATTTAGGCAGACGAATGTCTGAATGAGATGTTTTATGAGTTAAAAGGCAACTGCTTATTTGATTGACAGCCAGCCATGCAGTAAGACAAATCCTACCACACAGTCACATGATGTGGTTCAGCCAATCATGTTATTCCCTTCTGCCATTTTATAAACGTGGGCTTTAGTCACTGTGGCTAGGTTGCCTTAGGATCCCACTGTAAACAAGCTGTCCAGTTTTATTTTTTACATTCTGTTTCTTGCCTGGCAGACTGGGTCACCTCTCAGGTGGACTCACTCGGCATCACCTCCTAACCGCTCGCCTGAACCACTCCCCCAACCATAGCTTTAGTATCAGGATCCCCTCCTCTCCTGCCAGGCCCATACAGGAGGAGGCTGAGAATCCCCAGGGGTAAGGTCGGGTTCATGGCCGGCACTGAGCAAGTGGGTTTCTGCCCCAGGAGACCCGCCGTTGCCTCACCCGGCTGCCAGGGGTCTTCCTCCTTGTTTCCTCCCTAGGAGTGCGGCGTGCAATGATGCCTGCGCACGACTGTCCTGCTGGTGTCTGCTGCACTCCGTCCCTTACATCAGTCAGTGAACCTGCAGTGCCCCCGACCTCTATTGGGGGCCACCAGAACACCGGGCATCCCTGGATCCCACCCCAGGAAGAGGAGAGCTATCCTCTGGAAGCTCCATCCTCTCCCTCCCCTGCCAACCCCCGGTTACAAGCTGTCCAGCTTGACTGGGACACTTCATTCAAATGTCCTTTAATAAGTGAAAAAACAACTGGCCCAGCCATGTAACGGTAGGGCTATGTCTTATTACCCTAGTGACCAGGATTCAGGTGTGAACTCGAGAAGCTGGGGATCAACCAGTGGTCACAGGATTAAGCATCCAAGGAAATGCTCTCCTCTCACAGGGTGGGTTGTTCCTCCCGCAGTACACCTAATGCCTAGCAGAGGCTGGGTGTCAAGGCAGTCAGGAGGCACAGAAAGGCACGGGATGTCAAAGAACATGGTACATCATTGCAAACTGACATCCCAGGAGCTGAAACACTCCAGAAAACAAACCCTTGTCAGAAGGATGAAGGACTACCTACCCCAGGCTTGGCACCACCAGCGGGAACCCACATGAATCCTGCTTCAGAGAGGCAAGGGCAAGCCTCCCCAACTCCCCATGATGGGTTAGTCATGGGGAGAATCAGGGGTATGGCCATTGGATGGTGGGTGATTGAACTGGGGAGGGGCATCCAAATGGGGGCTGGCAAGCAGCAAGGGGTCTGCAAATACAATAATAATATGATATTATATAAATACAATATAACTATATAATATACTATGAGGTATTATACTAATAGTAAGGGCAGACTAGATCGGTAGGTATTCAGTCTCCTGCCTTTAAATTTTATGTATTTTTTTTTCTATAATAAAAATTAAAAACAAATTAACCACCCTCTCTCTTCTTCCAGCTACAGGTAGGTTACTAGGCATCACTTGAAGGGTTAAGCCTAACCTTGAGTGCTGCTTTTTAATGGTCCTCGGGTAGGAGGCAGCATGGATGGAGGTTGTACTTTGTGTGCATCTTGGCCTAACCCACTAGGAGCCTCGGAATTAATATTTATTGCCCTGCCCATTCCTCGCTATAAAAGGGGAGGCTGGCTAGCTGAGAGCTCGGGTCCAAGTTCAGATCCAGAGAGGCCTGGCCAACCAGGTATCAGAGTTTGAAGACACGAAGAGCTAGCACAGAGGGAGGGGTTCCCCATAGACCAGCGGAGGAGAAGAACACAGATTAGTCCTTCCTTATGGGAAAGAACCATCAGCTGACTAGATAGGTACCAGAGAATAGAGCGAACCCATTCACACTGAATTACACAAGGGAGGGAGCAATGTGCAAGTTTGCCTTCATGAAGCACTCCAGAGGAGAAAAGGCACCTTACAGAGTTAGAGAACCTTTCATGCCATTTTTCAAAATTAAAAACAAATGACAGGATGCTCCCCTACCTCCGTGAGATCTCCTGCATGGTAAAAGCAGCTTTTTTGGTTACACCCATGAAGGAAGGGAAGGGATTGTGAATTGCCCACGAGGGGCTGGCGGCGTGATCCCTTTCCATTTCCTTGTTGCAGGCCATGCCCTGTTTTATGGCGTAGGAATAGGGAGAGCACGGGGGCACACGCCATTCAAGTCTGCGCAGGGTGATTTGAAAAAACAGTTTTCTGTCATTTTTGTGGGTATTTGGGAAAACTGGACCAGAGATAGCCGAACCCTTACTCCGGGTTTTACCAAATGGCCATTTAAATGGCTGAAGACTGTGTTTTCAAATCATGTTCCATAGACTTGAATGGAGCGTGCCCCCACACTCTCGCCATGCATACGTACATCATAATATGTCGGAGCACGGGAGCATGGCCAGCAACAGGGAAGCGGAAAGGGATGGTGCCATTAACCCCTCAAGGGCAATTTATGATCCCTTCCCTTCCCTTCCTTTGGGGTATAACAAAAAAAATGCTTTTACCATTGAGGGGCTCGCATGGAGGTAAGGGAGCTTCCTCTTACTTGTGTGCAGCACCGAGAAAGGTGCGCTTTCGAGAGTAATGATTAACCCCTAAGTAAATGTATTGTAATGGTTAATGGTATTGGTTTATCAGAATTGGGGGCCTGGCAGGAGTTCAGGTCAGTTAAGTCCCATGGTGCTTGGGTCGGACAAGGAAGTCCATTGGGCTGGGTCACTAGGACCATCAGTAAAACGGGAACTCTCAGCTCCCATGTAGACACGCTGCTGGGCTGTGAGATCCCAGTTAAGCAAAACGCATTGAAGGATATATTTTATTTGCTTACTTACTCACTTAAAGATAGTTTAGTGTTTTATCTGGTTGATCCTGTGACCCCCGCCCACCCGCTATGTTCACAAACTAATATTCCCAGTTTCCCTTGCAGCCGGGCCTCTGATGATGGGAATGACAGGCGGGATGACTATGTGTTGGCACTCCTGTTTGATGTCTAATATAGTAATAGACCGTATGACCACGCTTATTGTAACCAGTACCGATCATGCTGGAGCAGCGCGATCGGTATTGGTACAGTAAGTGCAGCAATGTGCTATGTTATTATATTAGACATCAAACAGGAGTGCTGGCACATAGATGTCCCTCACGGCTTAGCCTGTCATTTATGTCATCAGAAAGCTGGCTGCAGGGGACACTGGAAATGTTATTTCGATAACATGGTGGGGGGAGGGGTCACAGGATCAACCAGATAAAATACTAAACTACATCTAAGTAAGTAAGCAGAAAAATTAAAATCGAATGCATTTTGTTTAAATCTGGACCTCACATGTCTACAGGAGGAACTAAGAGTTCCGCTTTAATGACGGTAGGGAAGACACTCACGACTTGACTGTTTACATCTAAAATAATTATGAAGTAAACCATAGTCTAGTTACTAAGCCATTAAGATGCAACTAACTGGTACAGAACCATGTGCAAGCATAGCTGCCCCCGAAGGTAGTGTATTGCCCTGCCTAAAGACAGTGCCAGTATGCACCTGGTCTTGTTGGTAGCAGTGCCCATGAGGGATTACAGTAAATGTAACTATCTGTGCAGCAGTGCCCGATCAATTTGATGGACAGATATAATGGTATTGATCATGCCAGTGGTAATGATGAAGACACGGCAAAGATAATGGTGACAAGTGATTGGTGAGGGCGATGCCCTTTTCAGCTGTGTACCACCTAGACGGCAATAAATGCAAAACCTGCTTGATTTCCAGCTCCTAGGTATGGACAATAGTTTTTATGGTGGTCTCGTGTTTGCTGGTGTCCCTGTGTTGCCCTTGGTCTCCATCTGTGCAGCCTCATGTTGGCACGGTAAGCAGGAGTTCCCTAATGTTTCTGGTTCTAGGCAGGCCAGAAATTTGACCAAATACCACCAGACATGAGGGAGGATCCTGGACTTACATTAGTAAATAAACAAGTGAATAAAACATTGCCCTGAACATCCATACAGTTCATATTTATCTATTAAGACTATTTGGGCAGAGGAATTCCTTGGCTATGCAAGCAGAGTGTTTCTAAGCAAACAATACAGAATGAAACTTTCCATATCAGTTTAATAAATACCGCTGCCTTATGCTCACCGATTGTTAAGTACAGCATGCACAGAAGGCAGGGACCAAATCTGCACAGAGTCTAGAGAATGAGTCAAGTAGCTATCAAACAGAAATGTTACAGGCCATTAAGATAGTCTATGATGCATTTATCTACATATTTCTGAGTCAGTCCTATTTGAGATTACTTTGAGAAATGCCTATATAAATATGGATGATTAGGTCTTGTGAAATGTGATTCCACAATCATTAACCTTGTTAGATGAGAAAGCATGAATGCCAGGCTCGATGGCTAATGATTCCCATTGATTAAACCTTGCAGCAATGAACTAGCAGCCAAATACTGCCTGTGCAAGGATCGCGGCTACAGAATGTTACTTACATATTATATTGATAGAGCTGTGCCCTGTTACCTGCCAGGTCAAAGGGTACTAAGCTAGCAAAGCAAATTGTTACAGTACCTTCATGAGGAAAGCCAGCTTTCGGTCTCAGTTCAAATCCATCGGATCACCTCACCTTTTAAGGATATTGGTGCACAGTACACACACGTTCAGTATACAAAATGATTCAGGTCTAGCAGGGCGGATCCTACAAGGACTGGCTTAAGGCTCTAAACATGTACTCTCCAGAGATTGGAAGGGAAGGGGTAATATGATAGAGATCTTAAAGTTCCTGAAAGGAATGGACAAGGTAGATTGCAACAAAATATTCAGCAGGGATGGTGAATCAAGAACACAGGGACATGACAGGAGGCTGTCCGGGGGGGGATTCAGGAGTGATGTGAGAAAATTTTATTTTACAGAGAGAGTGGCTGAGCCACAGACTAGCAGCCAGCAGAGGTGGTGGGTGAAGGGACCATTAATAATTCCAAGCATGGCTTGGATCGAGTACAAGACTTAACAGACTGGGGCAAAGCAGTAGGGCAGGGGAAAGGAGAGGTGAGTGCAATAACCCTGACTGGACAATAAATCCCAGGATAGGATAGGGTAGAATGGGGCAGACTGGAGAGACTGATGGTCTTTTTCTACCCACATTGTCTATGTTTCTAAGTGATTGTGTTACTATTTAACATTTGTTGACTTTGGATTTGGCATGGAATACTTACATTTTTAGGTGCCAGGCAACCCAGTCCACATTGATCTTAAAACTCAGTTTTGCCAAGGTGGCCATTTTGTATAAGGGTTAAGTAAGAGAATACTTAGACTTCTTAAAGCGTTATTGGAAAAAATGGCATTTTGCATGTCAGGTCAGTTTGAAACAGTTAAAGGAGCACTAACAAGCCTATGTGGGGTGACTGTGGCCCTTTTAAGTCAAAATAGAGTCACAAACATACAAATTAAAGAAATATACAAGTCAACTGATCTGTCTAGTTCTTTCTCCCAACAGTTCAGAGTGAATACGCTGTCACCTTTTTCTGTTCAAGTCCCAGGCCAGTACTGCCTGCTCATCATAATCTCTCAGCTTCTGATCAATGCTCCTCACATCCCTTTCCCTCTACTTCTTCTTAAATCTGCTCACAATTTGGTTACCGCCTTCAATAGCTGCTCACAATTTGACTACCTGAGTCTTGTCTGCAGGGAGAGAGTTGCCCAGGTGCATTGACCTGTAATGGTAAAGCCTCAGGAAAACATACTTAAAATGAGGACGCAGATCCCACAGGGCAAGCTCACTCGGGTAATTCTGTTAAATCCTAATTATCATATTAGTATGATATGATGGTGTTCACCATAGTATGTAAGCTTGTGTTCCTTCTGCTGAGGCTAACATGGAGCAGCACAGATGAGAACTACTGTCTCTGAAGACAGGTTATTATTTTTCCCATAAAAAGCTCAGCAGCTGCCACCTTGGAGGTGACTGGAGGAAGGGGCATTCTATCTAATCAATGAAGTTTCCCACTGTAACATCTTCCGAGTGCATGGTCAGTGAGAGGAGAAGGGGAGCTATATAAAATACTTGGCTGGAGAACTGGGTTGAGCGGATTTGGCACTGATAGTACCCAGACAACTCGTAGCATACCTCTAGTTTTATTCCCTATTTTGCTTCTAACAAGAAATTTTTATGTTAGCTTGCGCACATGTGCAAGCAACATTCTGCGGTAGTAGCACTGTACTAGCACTTTCAAAGGTGTGTCAGTGTTGTGGTGAATCCAGGGGATGCTTTAGCCGTGTGCTTCTCAGCCGCCAACTGTGAGCATGCTGCCGATGACAGCAGTTTCAGACAGTGCCAAGTTGAAAGAAAACTACCGCTGCAATCAGAGACAGGCTCGTCATTGCAGCGGCAGATCTGACATGCCTCCATTATGTGCCATTCCAGGTGAAACATTTCAATAAACATGGCGGCGGCTCTCGCCGTCCACCTCTCGCAATCCTTAGAAAGCCAACTTCGGGGGTGCCCAATCCCCCTTGGCATCAGGCCTCTCCAACACATACACATTTTATTTGCCACTGGGGTGCCCAATCCCCATTGGCTCCATTCCCCCCCAAAACAAAACCCAGGTGGCACACTGGAAGCCCACCCCAGTGTGCCCAAATGTCTAAGTGTCACCTGTAAAAACAAAAACCTTACCCCGAAACATAGAAACATAGAATTTGATGGCAGATAAGGACCGCTTGGCCCACCCAGTCTGCCCATTTCCCTACCTACTGGATAAGCTGCAGATCCTAGTTAACCAGCAGCCTACTTCTTCCTACCCCCAACCCCTAGAATGGCCTTATGACTGTCCCATGCATGCTTGAATTCCACCACTGTTTTGACTCCACAACCTCCTCCGGAAGGCCGTTCCTTGCATCCACAACCCTCTCTGTGAAAAAATACTTCCTCAAATTACCTCTGAGCCGCCCCCATCTTCAAATTGTGCCCCCTTGTTCTTGCACACCTCTTTTTTGAAAGATGCTACCCTCTTGGACTTTGTTGATTCCTTGAGGTACTTGAAAGTTTCTATCATGCCCCCCTCCTTTCCTCGAGGCTATACATATTAAGCTCCTTTAGTCTCTCTCTTCATATGTCTTCTGGTGCAGACCCTGCACCATTTAGTTCCCTCCTCTGGACAGCTTCCATCCTGTCTATGTCTTTGCGGAGATTGGGTCTCCAGAACTGCACGCAGTACTCCAGATGGGGTATGACCAGCTGTTTGTACAGAGGGATAATAACTTCCTGTTTTCTACTGGTGATGCCTCTCCCTATGCATCCCAGTATCCCCCCAGCCCTCCTTGCTGCCCTCTCATATTGCTTGCCCACCTTTAGGTCATCTGATATGTTCCCCGCAAAACAAGAAAATGGTCCCTTGTTGTTTATGGCCCCCTTCCCAACCTGTACCCACCTCTGTGTGACCCTACCTCCCCACACCCTCCCTCCACATATCCTCTGTAGGTCGGCACACGATCTTAGTGGAGTTCGAGCACGTCTGCACTCTTCAAATCCGACCGTGAACTGAAGAAATGATGGTAAGCTGTATAATGGCATAAATGGGGGGGTTTCAACTTAGGTGGCTATCTCGGCCTTTTCTTTGACTTTTGGCTCCAAATTTTCAACATGGGGTGCTTGGGACTCCACCTCATGAAATCAATCACTGTCATTTCATCCATTCGGTCCCAAAAGGTGATTTCGCAGTCACTGCGCAGAATCACTTTTCAGGATCAATTAATGAAATGACAGTGCCACTGTTCATTAGGTGGGCTCCCAAAAAGCCTATGTTGCACATTTGGTGAAAAAATTCCAAAAATTTACTGTGTTACGAGCATGCGTTGCGCAGTTTCCACGCATGCTCATAACTTCATGAATTTTTAATATTTTCACTCCAGATTTTCAACATTGCAATTTTTTCACACCTCCTTATGAACAGTACTGCTGTCATTTTTCACATCCTGCTCAAAATGTGTTTTCGCACATGTGGCACACAATGGCGCGACTGCTGTGGAAAATCAACATTCAGGACAGATTAGGAAAATCACAGTGACACTGTTCGTGGTCCCAAAATGCCTATGTTGAAAATTTGGTGAAAAATTTGAAAAAATGACTATGTCACGCGCATGTGTTACGTTCGTAACTTCGAGAATTTTTAATATTTTCACTACAGATTTTCAATACTGCCATTTTTGTGTACCTCCTTATGAACAGTACAGCTACCATTTTTCACATCCTGCCTGAAACATGTTTTCGCACCTGTGGCGCTCAACGGTTGTGGTCACTGTGCAAAATCAACTTTTGGGACAGAGTAACAAAATCACAGTGCCACTGTCCATGAGGAGTGGTCCCAAAATGCCCATGTTGAAAATTTGGTAAAAAATCCACAAAATGACTGCATTATGGGCATGTGTTATGCGTATCTACGCACACTCATATTTGCAAATTTTTCATATTTTCTTTCCAGTTTTTCAACATTGTCATTTTTTTACACCTTCTCATGAACAGTACAGCTGTCATTTTTTGCATCCTGCCCGAAATGTGTTTCTGCACCTGTGGCTGTTGCTGTGCAAAATCACCTTTCAGGATTGAGTAACGAAATGATAGCACCACTGTTCATGAGGTGGGGTCCCAAAAAGCCACTGTTGAAAATTTGCAGTGAAAATACCAACAAACACCCGAGGCGTTAAGGTTTCCAACCATACACCCACCCTGTAGAGACTGACAGGCTCTGAGGACGTAACTTGGGTTCTTCGGCCATAATATTTGCAGAATTCTACCCCCCCCCCACAGCCACTGACAGGCATTGAGGTGTGTCTTGGGTTCCGTCACCCTAATGTTCACCCCACTCTCCTATATTGCACCCATCTCGGCTTATTTCCTTATGGAATGGGGTGAGCATAAAGGCCACAGACCCCAATGCACACCCTGACACCTGTCACTCTCTGCAGGGTGGGGTGAGCTGGAATGGCATCACCATTATGGCCGACCCAAAGCCACACTCCCAATGTCTTTCAGTCTCTGCAGGGGGGATGTGTTGGCGATACTTTAATACTTCGCTGCCATTCCTATTTCTAACTCCTGCACTACCAATGCCAAAGCCAGCAAGCCAACATTTGGCATTGACAAATGCTTGTTTTTGTTTTTTTCTATGTTTGACTTGTTTAATCTCTACCTATCCGCTGCAGTATTTTTGGCAACTTAACCCCCCACCCCCACTCTATAAGCACCACTTCAAGTACTCACTGTACTCTGGATGCTTGAATGTTGTATCTCTTGTGTTCACTTCAGGTTTTTTTTTGTACTGTTATTCATAACAATACTCATGAAGTCAAACAATGAGCTGTTTTTCTAGTCCATATTATTTTTGCATTAATGGACTGGACAAACTCTAGTATGCAACGCCGAGTGCAAGGACCTGAAACATTTGCCACCTTGGACCACGGTTCAGTGGATTTGGACCTAACAGTAGATCCTAACCTACTGTTCCTAAGTAATCCTTTTTGTTTTCTTTTGTTTAAAAAACTTCTAACTTTAATCTTTATTTAACTGCTAATCTTATTCTATTGTTTATACACAAAGTTATATTAGTAGCGTGTTATAGGTTAGTATTTTTACAGTTATTATAAGTCACTTTTATAGGTTTCACTAAAGTTAGTCAGAACAGAGACAGTTAGACAGAAATCTAGTGTACTCAGTTACTTCATTAGATACTTGCCCACTAAAAATACTAAGCTACTAACAACTGTAGATCAGTACTTCCTCGTGTGTTCCTCCTGCTGCTTAGATGTCAGAGTCTGCTAACAATGGCATTACTGGCTTACAAAATTGCTACCTGGAGCATAAATGGGATAGGGTCCTCCATCAAAAGGAAGAACATTCTATCTTATCTAAATCAGAAAACTGACATTGCAGTGCTCCAGGACACTCATTTAAATGCTGATGAATCGGCCACATTAGCCAGATTGTGGGCGGCCCCTGTAGAATTTAGTGTTACTCATCCAGGAAAAGAGGTGCCGCCATTTTAATATGTAAAGGGATACATTTTGTGAAAGAATGTCATGTGGCAGATCCTGAAGGTAGATTCCAAATTCTAGCAGACACCCTCAGTGGTCAAAAGATAGCTTGTTGTAATTTGTATGCACCAAATTCTCTCCAGGGTGACTTTTTTCTAGCCTTGTCAGCTATTCTAAGCACCTATGTTGACCATGAGTTGATACTTACGGGAGGATTTTTTTTTGCTCCTCCCATGCTCCCTGTCTGGTCACTCCTTTGGGTCACCTAGGACCCCGACGGCACTCTGTCCCCACTGCCAACCACCACCCCACATTGCAGCCTTCCTGGGTAGCCCAGCGCAACCCTTCACCGGATTACCCCCCCCCCCGAGGGAAGTGGGCTGGCCAGCGCACTATTCTTACCTCAGATCAGGGTGCTGCTGAGGTGGTTCGGGCTGTCTGACGCTTCACGGTGGTGGGGGTCAGCAACCATCATCCAGCCGGCCAGGGAGCTCCATTTCCATTTTTTCCCCGGGAGCGTGACGTGACACTGACATCAAGGCACACACTGATGTCCATCATGCTTCCTATGTGGCAGGGGTCCGATGCATTGCTGTTCCTCTGGCCTCTGTCAGGAGTCCACAAATGCCAGGCCGTGGATCCTCCCCCCCCCGGGAGAAGGCGAGCAGTTGTCGGATGCTCAAGCCTTCTTCCCCCAGCTGGCTGTCCAGCACCCAAGTGGGGGGATTTTAATGAGATGTTGGACCCAGTTCTGGATAAACAGCCTGCTAAAAAAGATATACAACAGACCAAATCTAGGCAAGCACTAGCCAACCTAATGCTAGCACTACAACTGGCTGAAGTTTGATGGCTAGTGCATCCAACAGACAAAGATCACTTTCTTTTTCTTCAAATAGGCATGGGTCCTTCAGTAGGCTGGACTTTTTCCTTACATCTACTGTAACTCTCTTATTAATGATGTGCTGGACTCCCATATCAACCCTATCATTATCTCGGACCACTGTATGGTTGAGTTGTGTAACCAATTGGGAGAAAGGCAAACAAAGCAGCTAAGATGGAGGCTAAATGTCCAGTTATTTCAGGACAAAGAGTTTGCAGATTGATTGACAAAGGAAACTTATGACTTTTTCTCTATCAATGATAACAAAGAGGTATCCTATGGCTGTCTCTGGGAGGCATACAAGGCCTTCATTAGTGGTAGAATAATTTGCTTTTCATCTGCAAAAAAAAAAAAGACTAAATAAAAATCACTGTTGGATAAACAAATCTACCATCTGAACTACATCACCAGTTAAAACTTTCATCCCCATAGATCACTCCTTACTCTATAAGGTTACCCGGCTTAGATATGAGATTAATTCCATCCTCTTGAAACAATCAGAATATGCATTGTTCCAAACCAAACAAAAATATTGTGAAGCAGAGGAAAAAGCAGGCAAATTGTTAGCCTCTAGACTCAAACAAAAAACTACACTCCCGGAATGTGATTCCAGGTATTAAAAACTTATCAGGGAAGGTAATGACTAAACATTCAGAAGTAAATAAAGTATTAACATATTTTTTTCCAAGATCTCTGTTCAAAGCAGCTACAATTTGATGAAGAAAAAAACACATCAGTTTCTCCAGTCAATTCACTTACCAAAGATCTCCAAGGTACACCAAGAAGCACTAAATAAGCCTGTGTTCACTCAGGAAGTTATAAACACCATTTTTACCCTTCCCACAGGCAAAACTCCAGGCCTAGACATCCTTCCAGGTGAATTTTATAATAAACTAAATACTAATGTAAACTTCTACCTACTAGCTACAGTATGTATGAGAAGGTGTGGACTAACAATTGTTTGCCCCTGACTCAGACTCAAGCAATGATAACTTTGATACATAAAAACAGACCCCCAGACTACCAACCAATTTCTTTAATGAACATAGACTACAAGATTCTTTCTAAAATTCTGACAAACAGAATTCAAACCCTCGTTAAGGAATTACTGGGATGGGAACAAGTGGGCTTCATTCTAGGTAGAGCTGGCTTAGACAGTTTCAGGAGACTAATCAATGTAATTTGGGCAGCAAACAGAAGCAGAAAACCGTATGGTATTTTATCTTTGGACTTACTCAAGGCTTTTGACTCACTGGACTGGTCCTTCATGCAAGCTACCATTTTTGAGTTCGGGTGTGGGGGGACTTTGCAACCTGGGTTTCTAGTCTACATAAAGGAGCAAAAGCTTAGAGCCTTATGAAGTGGATGCTTTCTAAACCAATTTTATTATCAAAAGGGACAAGACAAGGATGTCCTCTGTCACCCTATTTTTATTTATTTATTGAAATGTTTCACCAGGAGGGCACATTGAACAACAAGTTGCTCGTCTCACCCTATCTATCCCTATCACCTTATCACCCTGTCTTTTCACTCTGTCCATGGAACTGCTAATTAGACAAATCCAAGCGAGTTCCGTCATTCAGAGGCCCCAGGTGGCAAAGAGCGGTCACAAAGTCTTTGCATCTGCAGATGACGTGCTGCTTACAATCTCTAATCCCCTCCAATCCTGTGAGGCACCAAAAGAGATCCTCACAGCTTTTGAAACCATATCTGATTTACAAATGAACTGGAGGAAAACTCAGGTAATAGTGTTTAACATGAGCCCCTACCTCATCGACCAAATAAGCACCTCATGGGACCCAGCTTGGATGACAAACCAAATTACATTTCTTGGCATACAAATGAACTCAAAACTAGATTATTTAATGGAAATAAATATCAAACCTTTATTAACAGAAATAGAGAATGATTTTGTTAGATGCAAGAAACTTAATCTTTCCCTGTGAGGGTTAAGTCAACTCGATTAAAATGATCGTAGTGCCTAAAGATTTTTTTATTTTATTTCAAAATATTCCCATATTAATTAATAAGGCACAATTGAACACATTAAATTCTCTTGCCAGGGTTTTCCTGTGGAACAACAAGCCCCCAAGGCTTAGCCTTAAAAAGCTACACGCCTCTCATGAAGATGGTGGAATGGCACTGTCATGCTGGGAAGACTACCAGTTGGCATTCCCATTAAAACAAGCTGCTCAACACTTCCATAACTCAAACTGTATAGTAGGACAAAAGCCGATATGGTTAACCATGGAAAAAGAGATCTTGGCACCCCATGTCCTATCAACTTTTATCTACTGTCCCTCCCCAAGTAACATTAAAGATAATCAATGCCTGGCCGCTTCTTTTAGACTATTAAAATAATAAACCGCAAACTTAATCCTTACCAAACAATACTGCACTATGACCCTTTATGGCAAAATCCAACATTGTTTGGTAATCACTCAGTCTTGAATAACCCACTATGGGCTAAAGCCGGAGTGTTGTGCATAGGTGATCTACTCTCCCCCAGACACCAATGTTTTAATGTCATTTGCTGAGCTAAGGGAAAAATACTATATTCAGAAGTGTAAATTCCATTATTATTTACAGCTTGGGTCACTACATCATACCCATACTCTACAACCTGTCTTTTCACTCCCAGGCAATCCCCAATGGGATCAAATAATAAAATGCAGTACTCTAAGGAAAGAGGCAAGCATTGTTTATGAAGTACTCTCTAACACTGCCAGTTCTCACCTCCTGACTTTGCCAGCTAAAAATAAGTGTTAATCGGAGCTCAATAGATCCATTACAGAAGAAGACTGGCACTCCACTTGGAACATGTTTACCCAAAGTAGTAAGTAAGTAAATTTTATTAAATTCAAGTGTATATTCAAAAAGACAGACACTTTTAAAATATTACAATATACAGCCTCTCAGTTAGGGATCATTTACATTCATCAGTTTTCCTGTAAATATGCTTAACATTTCATAAGATTACGTGTTCCCAAGTAAAAATGTATAACAGCATATGAGTATAGCATAATATTGCCATCATTAAACTTATATACAATATCTTTCTTTCTCATGTAACCCCTAGGTGGTGCTATCCCAAGGGCTACTACCCCTGCCTGCTTGGCTAGGAGCAGGTTAAGGGGCCTGAGTTCTGAACTGGGTGCCTCCACCTGGAGGTCAGGTTTGGTAGTGGTCAAGCTAACCTGGGCACAGCCCTCCGGTACACTGTAACCTCCCTCTTTCCTTACTAGTGGCCAGAACAATACACAATAATCACGTTCACAATACCTCTGATACACCACACAAGTACCCACACTGTTTGCACTTACCACCAGGGCTTTCCTCTGGCTTGACCCTGGGGATCCCCTGGTAAAACAAGGTTATACACAGCAAATAACAGCATTACGGTATTCTTGCATAAACTGGAACCACAGTCAGGGTAAATGCAAAAAAGAGTTATATCTGATTTATTTAAGGGACTTAAACAAGGGAGGGGACGTAATCAGGTTCATTTGCTTAAAGGCTATATCAATCAAACAGTTATGCATGCACTTCAGGGTCCATAAACAGTCACACACTCTGGGTACCCAGATGGAGAATGGTGGGCAAGCCAGGAACATTGCAGCTGGTTGGGGCCCTGTGATCGAAGAAAACAACATGCACCACACACACTAATTGTAATCCGGAGCTGGAGGGCTCAGTTCGTGAAAAGAAAACAACAAGACAATCAAATGACACACTTTTAGATTAGGCTGCTGTTGCAAGGAGTTACCCTGATGATCACTCATGATACCCAAGACTGGACACAGGCTGGACGAACATTGAGACTGCAGGTGGTTGATCTAGAGTGCCAGGAGAAGCAGGGCCCACACTATTCACCAAGGCATCATTCCTGTTCAAGCATGGAGCAGGGGGCTGATCCCCAGGCAGGTCTTTCTTCAATGGCTTTCTCTGTGCAGCGGGTAGTCTGGCTGGGCCAATGTGGCAAGGACCAGGCCGAATGGAGACAAATTCGGATACAGTCCGTTTTGAGCTAGATACAGCTTCCAGCAAGCAGAGCACAGTTCACACAGTGGGGAACCAAATCATGACCCACTAACAACTCACAGCACATTTACAAGTACAGAAATTCTACTGTACCAGGCAAACTGCTCTCTGGTCACAATCGCAAAGTCTCTGCACAAACTGGGGATTCAAAAGCAGCTGGAAATCCTGACAGGTCAATCGCATTCAGCAAATCTTCAGTCTTCTTCAGGTTGATCCTGGTCACAACTCAGTGGCTTACTTTGTTCTCACAAACTCGGATTCAGTCCAAACTGATTCTCTTCTCCCTATCAGGGGCAGCAGGCAGGCATACAGGCCAAAAACTCAGGCCTTTCCACAGAGACTGTATTCAGCTGCTGCTTCTTCAGCTCCCAACTTAGATCTGACTCAACTGCCAGCAAGTTTGGGAAATTCCCCAAGATCCAAAAGGTTTAGTTGGCTAATCCTCCTGTCAGACACAACGAAGGCTCCCCCTTCAGGTGCAAAAAGGTGCCAAAAGCCCCAAACTATAATTTCTACAGATTTTGACTCCAGACAGCTCCTGTAGTCTGGCTCCATTTTAGGTCCCACCAGAACTGATAGGTCCCAAGGGTTTAGGCAGGCATACTCACTGTACACATCTGTGTACAGTTCTGTTGAGTGCCTGTCACAAACCATATGCCTTTCTGTTAACATTTTCATTGTAATCTGTAGTATTTGGGTTAGTGTAGGCCATTGAGGAGTGTCTCTGTTTAAACTTCTATTGTTTAGGAAACAGATGCATTTATAACTTCTTTAGAGATTAGAGGAATCATCTGACAACAACCTGACTTGTTTGGAAGGGGGTGCCATTTAGAGAGGATGTGTACATTTTTTAATGGGGGGCTGTAATTGTTGCAGACTGTGTGTACAAAAAGGAAATCTCTGGCTACACCCCTGATTGGTCCAATTCACAGTCTAGGACCAAGTTAATGGAGATAAACAAAACAGTCCTTGCTGCAAAGAAGGCAGGTTAGACAAACTACATTATCATTATCACTCTAAATGATTTTCAGCAAATAGTTACATCTTTCAATAGAGCTCCCTCTCAGATTACTTCTACTGCAATCCAGGCAGTTCTTAAAAAGACAGTACACAGAGGCTATACAGGCACTCTCTGGCAATCACATTTAAACTGCTAAAACACAGGACACCAGCCTGACAGTGAGCATTTAGGCAAACTCAAGGAAGATTTTTTTGGAGCCCCCTTTTGTAGGGGGGTTACACTTATACCAAAAATGTTTCGAATCTATGCGTCAATCCATTTTACTCTGAGGTCAGATAACATTTTACAATCTAATAGTAGATGACTAGTAGATATAAAGCAGTTTTCATCACAATTTATGTGTGTTATGTTTTAGTTCAATGAGTAGTTAGATCAATTTTTGTCTGTGGGAGAGTTGATTTAGTTTGGGGGTAGTTGGGTCATTTTATTGTGAGTGTGAGAGACAAGAGTGATTATACAGTTGATTGCGTGATTGGCTGGTACTTTAATTGGTAGCTGCTGCATGAGAGAATGGCAGGATGTGTTGGCAGGGGGCTTCGATGGGCAGGTACTACTCTCCCACTGAGCTTCAAGCCCTCCACCCCTTTGATTGCCTCTCACTACTGGTCAAGGTTTATAGGCACTGTTGTGCCTTGGACATAGCAAGGAGGCATCGGAGGGGAGGGAGCAGAGGCTTGGGGGGAGTGGAGCGAAGTGGGTGAATTGAAGTTGTGAGGTCAAAGAGACATCCTGGGGCAAAATAGGCCCAGGAAATGGGTTCACCATGCCTCGTGCCCATACCCAAGGGCTCTGCTTTTTGTGGGCAGTTAGCGCGGTCAGCCTTGACTGTTCATCCAACCTGGGCAGTGTTGTGTAATGCCAGGTCAATTAGAAACAAGACAGTATTAATTCTTATCCTATTGGGTCATCTGACCTGGCATGTATCACCGAGACCTGGCTGGATGAGACTGCAGGTCCTGTTTTGGAGGCAGCAGTTCCAGCCGGGTACTTGGTAATACACTGCACGAGACTGGATTGTAGGGGTGGGGGGAGGAGGTAGCCATTTGTTTTAAGATGGAACTGGGCCTTGTAGATGTGCCAGTTTGGGTCACTAGATCCTTTGAATGTATAGTGAGTGCAGGTGTGGGTTGCAGGATACTTCTCATCTACCATCCACCTGGGAGTAAGAAAGAATTCCTGCAGGAAGTCATGGATTTCATTGCTGAGGTGGTATTGGTGGGCCCCAGGCAGTTGGTGCTGGGGAATTTGAATGCCTGGATCTACGATGAACTCTCACAGTTTGCTCAAGACTTCCTCCAACTGATGACTTAATTGGGTTTCACACGGGTGGTCATCTTTGTGACCCACATACAAGGTCATTTGTTGGAGTTGGTGTTTCCGCTGGGGATGCAGATCTCCAGTCTAATAGTGGAACCCATTGGGTGGACCGATCACCACACTATAGAGTTCAGTTTCCTGGCCCCTCCCCAATAGACCTGCCCCTATGGAGATAGTCTGGGGTTTGACCCCAGAGGTCATATGGCAGCTCTGGACCTATTGAGGAGTTCAGGTATAAGCAAGGATCCTGAAAATCTCCTGCTAACCTATAATAAGGTGGTGGGGGCTACTCTGGATTCTGTTGCTCTCATCTGGGTTCATCCCCTCACCTTTCACTCTCAGTCCCCTTGGTTTGATAGGACTTTGAGGGAGTTGAGGAGAGTGGGTAGAAGGTTGGAGCAGTGCTGGCAGAAATTGGGGCTACTGGATGACAAACTTAGATTGATGTCCCATTATCAGGATTGTCAATCTGCAGTCTCCCATAAGAAGGCAAAGTTCCTGTCCAGGGAGATTGCAACTGCACAAAATCAACCGGCTCAGCTCTTCCAAACTGTGGACAGATTGTGCAGTCCAACCTGTCTCCAGAATTGGGGAGCTTTTTCACAGGAAAAGTGTGATGAGTTTGCTTGATTTTTCACAGTCTACAAGGTTGCCATCATCAGGTCTGAGATCTGCATAGCCCGCTCAAGCAGGCAAAGTAGAGATCGGTGCGAGGTGGCAAGCACACAGTGTGTCTGGTCAGACTTTAGCCAGCTGACGATTGAGGATGTTGTGAAGATTATTCAGAGTTTGCGACTGACTTACTGTCGTCTGGACCCAGGTCCAGCACACCACTTGATGGGGTGTGTCGAGGTTATTGGACCAGTACTTGCTGAGATAGTTAGGTGTTCATTAGAAGGTGGACACCCTGAAGGAGGTGATGGTTCACCTACTCTTGAAAAAACCTTCTCCTGACCCTGACTGTTTTGCAAACTACAGGCCAGTCTCTAACTTGCCTTTTGTGGGTAAGGTTATTGAGAAGGCAGTCGCGTTGCAGCTCGAGGAGCATCTGACCACCCATGATATGTACGATCCTCTCCAGTCTGGTTTCAGGAAGAGACATAGTATTGAGACCACACTTGTTCGAGTACTTAATGATCTCCTGATGGCAAGAGATCAGGGAGCCATTCCATCTTGGTTCTCCTTGATCCCTCTGCAGCATTTGACACCATGGACCATGGGGTATTGCTGAAGCACTTGCGGTTACTCTGCAGTCTGTCTGGTACAGCCCTCAGATGGTTTCGTTCTTTCCTCAATGGTAGGACACAAAGAGTAGAGTCTTTAATTTTCTTCTCCGCTCCTCTTTCCCTGCAATGTGGGGTACTGAACGGCTTTGTACTTTCCACCATGTTGTTCACGGTGTAAATGCTGCCATTGGGGGACATTATTAGGCAGTACAGGTTGAGTTTTCACTGCTATGCAGATGATACTCAACTGTACATGTTCTTTGTGCCTGAACAGAGCGAAGCTACTTCGGTCTTTAACAACTGCCTCTCTGAGATTCAGGACTGGATGAGTGCCAACTGGCTTAAGCTGAATCAGGATAAGACTGAGGTGCTGGTGGTGGACCCAGTTTATTGGGTGGAGAGGTTATCGGCAGGGCAGCCATCTGGGCTTTGGCTAGGTGGCAGTTAACTGATGACCTCTCACCAGGTGCGGAATCTGGGCATTATGCTTGATAATGAACTGACACTTAAGCCTCAGGTGTCAGCCATTGTAAAGACCTCATTTTACCATCTAAGGAACATCGCCCAGATAAAATACCTGGTCCCACCCGATAACCTTCCGACACTGGTCCATGCCTTTGTGACCTCATGCCTTGATTAAAGCATTGTCCTATACGTAGGGCTACCGGCGGTTGACCTCTGCCATCTGCAACTGGTGCAGAATGTGGCTCCCAGGTTGTTGACTGGCTTATCACACTACACAAACTGGGACCGCGATACCTGAAAGATCTCCTTTGTTCCTACCACCCCCCTTCATCCTCTCCGCTCCACCGACAAGGGATTGCTAGAGATTCCCAGGGTCTGTTTAACAACTTCAGGAGCTAGATCATTTGCTTTTGCTGCATTGACCCTGTGAAACTCTCTACCTCGTCGGATTAGGGAGTGCCCATCTGTCGAGGCCTTTAAATCTGCCTTAAAAGTATATTTATTTGAGCAAGCATTCTCCGATACTTAAAAGTCTGCTGAAATATGATTTATTTCCATGTTTTAATTCTGTAGTATTGATGTTTTATGTTTCTGTGTACAACGCTGTGATCTTACTGGAATAGCGTTTTATAAATAAAGACTGAGACTGAGACAATTGCACTTCTGTTGTTCTTTCATTTTTCCCATGGTACCATTTGGTTCTATGATGCCGGTTCAACAACACTTTTGTCGACCGACATCTCAGCGATAGGATTTATGTCAACCGCAAGTTGCAGTAGACATAAATCCCGTATGTCTCCCGGTCCTATGTTTCTGTCAGGGGCTTTTGCCCCCCAAACCCCTCATGCGGGGGGGGCTTTGACTCCCATGCTCCTGTACTTTGGATTATCAACTCCAGTCAGAGTTGATTCATGGAGGAGGTGCAGGATCAGGAGACAGTGTACCCCTGTCTCGGGCACACCAACACAGCGACCTGTCAGCAAAGTGTTGATTTTGCCGACAGTAAGGTATGTCGCTGTGTTGGTGTCACTGTCAGGTCGGCATACCATATCATTTGTGCTCAATAATGCAGGTGAATGTCAAATCTCATTCTGGCAAGAATTTTCCTATGTAGGGAGTTTTGGCACCATACCAGGTAATCTTGATTACCAATTTTCAAATGTATGGATTGATACAGTGCTAATAAAGCGGAGGCTACAATCTTTGCTGCGTCCCTCTGTAGTTCATTATCTCCCATCTAATTTTTATTTGGTCTACATAGGAGTCTATGTCAGGTAATGACCAGATATCAAATGAGTTCATTCCACTTATTTTTTTATTTCGTTATCCAGATTATTGAACCAAGAACAATATCTTATGCCTTCACTATAACATCTTAATGCTTCTGTCCAACATGCATATCTCAAAACAATGCTGAGATTTTTCACTATTCTTTGCCAGAAATTCAGAGATCTAATTTTAGACATCATATCTGTCTCTTTTCTCGGATGGGCACCAGGCACTGCCACTGGTAGTCCAAGGCTATTTCTAATAAATAAGTTTTGGATTAACACTTTCTCCTCAGTCCCCCATACTTCTGCTGTATATAACATAACCAATTTTGCTTTTGCAACGTATGCTTCTTTCATTGCATGAAAAGTGAAGGATTTTCCAGATCTATTCAGCCCCAGTACAGTCTGCTTTCCTTTACTTTTATTACGCTCCCTATGTTCTTGCCATCTTAATTTGCTATTTATTAATCCACCTAAGTAATTCCCAAAGTACTAAAGAACCTCAAGGTATGCTCCTCCAGCTCAAAATTCTTCATCAGTTTTACTTGTCCCCAGCAAAACTATTTGGTATGGGCTATGCAGACAGCGGCAATTGTACTGGGTGTGGGAAAGAGGAAGGAACTTTACTACATACGCTGTGGGGCTGTCAAAAACTGGCAAATCTCTGGGAGGTGGTTCATAGCATATGTACCAAATGTGTGGGAAATAATTTCACTCCCTCCCCTGAAGTATACGTTCTAGGTATTTTCAAATATGATTGCTCTCTACACCTCTCTCAAAAACTATGGATTTTAACAGCCAGCCTTGCAGCTAAAAGGCTAATCCTAAAACACCAGAAAAGCCCTCTGTCACCTACTGTTAGTGAATGGTTCAGCATGATAACCTTCACTGCTGGTTAATGAAAAAGTGAGCCACGCTGTCGTTAAGTAAAAATGAAAAAAATTGAGGAAATTTGGAGCCCCTTTCTTCTACTGAGTAAGTAACTGGCCTGGAATGGCATTCTTTAGAACTGAAGTTTCTTTCTTTCTCCGTGGAGCAGCTTATTAGTAATTCTCATTGCAGTGATTCCTTGTTGTACCTCTGCTGCATCGTACAGCCTATTTACATTGTTTAGGGAGATTTAATGTTTGGTTTCATGATCTAGTATTGTCAGAAGCTATGAAATGGATGAAGCGTCAGCTGTCTCTATTGATGTATCTACTGTATTCTTGTTTATGTCAAAATAAAAAAAACTATTATAAAAAAAAGATTTGTTCAAGGTATTTATCTAGTTTAAGCTTGAAGGTACTGTAGTAACAGTGTTAGAAATGTAAGACACATATACATTGCTGGAAGAAAAAGACCAAAGGCTCGATTTTCAGAGGTGGATGCAGGGCTTGCTCTTTTGACGCAGCTACACCTGATTTTAGTACTTCGGGCACAGTTGTAACGCTTTCCACACTTTACGGCAGCTTGTGCCGAATATTTGGCACAAGCCCTGTAAAAAAGATCCCCTAAATGGTGACAGTTAGACCAGAGAACAGCTTTTTACACCAGACTTAAGTTCCTTCTTTTACATTTATATCTTGCTGACATTAGGAGGGTGCAACAGAGGCAATCATTGCGCATGGCTACATACTACACAGGGAAACAGACTAAAAAGCTGAAGATACTTTTCCTTTAATAAAAGTTTCAACAATTCTTTAGCAATTTGTACTGGTGGATCCTTTGTGCATCAGATGGTGTGAGTGAGTGTGCACTGTTTTTTTGTTCCTCAGACTTGTAATGTTATCATTTTAATTGATGATCAATAAAAAAAATATATTCATCTACTATATTTAGAGTACTGTGCCCAATTCTGCCATCCACACCTGAGATAGGACAGGGATAAGTTAGAATCTGTGCAGCGTAGGATCAGCAAGCTGATTCAGGGCCAACAGGGCTGACCATATAAGGAATGGCTTGAGGCACAGGGTCAATATGCCACAGGGCAGCAATAGCACGGCACACTATGCAGCAGGCAAAATGCTGAAACAAAAAAAATATGGTCAGTCAAAACACCGGCCAGCACAAAATGTTGCCCACACAATGAAAAGTAATAGGACAACACTGCAGATTCCCCCACACCCATCAGACTTAATATAATCTCGACTCTGTTGGAATTCACTGGCTACATCCATGATGCCCTGGACCATGGACTTTGTGGAGGAGCCATTTCATTGATCTGACAAAAGCCTTTAATACAGTTACTCACCCCCTTCTACTCAGACAACTAACAGCTCTTGGGCTGTCCAAGTGTGCAATGCCCTGGTTTGCCAGCTACCTCGGGGAGAGAGTTCAAAGTGTTAAAATCTCTGGAGTCTCCTCAGTTGAGAAACCAGTCCTCTCAGGTGTCCCTCAGGGGTCTATACTGGGCCCTTTACTATTTTCTCTCTTCCTAAACCACCTCTCTGACATCTGCCAACAGAAGATACTACTCTACGCAGATGATGCGGTCCTCTTTTCTAGCAACCGGGACTTTAAGCCACTTGAGAGTCAACTGCAACATGATTTCAGGCTGGTGGAAAAATGGCTTGGCTCCCATAAACTTGTCTTGAATTATAGCAAGACAAAAGTCATGACTTTCTGCAATGCTCATAGTCTGTATAAACCTCTACCCCTTAGCATCAATAATCAAGGGGGGACCACACTTGAACAGGTTCATGAGTTCAAATAACCTCGTCATCACTCTGGACAGCTCACTCTCCTACCATCAGCATATAGGGATTGTTGCTAAGCCTGCCAACATACGTCTTGGCCTGCTCCACAAGTATAAACACTGTATGACCTCTGAAGCCCTAAGACTGGCCATCCACAGCTCTGTTACCTCCACTGTCAACTATGGGCTAGTCATCTATGGATTGGCCTCCCCCACTGCACTTAGGAGGATATCAGTGACACTTAACAAGGCCTGTAGACTTCTCATGGGGGCTGACTGCCTAACGCACACCTGTGACCTTTACGCCAAGACTGGTTGGCTAACTCTCATTAGCAGAATACAATACCAGACCTGTCTGATAGCCAAAAAAGCTCTTCTTGGACTCATGCCAACAGATGTTGCAAGTCTCCTTACTACCAACAGTAACACCCAGTCAACTCACAGTTCTCAATACCAGACTTTCCATGTCCCCAGGCGCCAGACCTCATTGGGCCAGCGATCCTTCATGCACAGGGCTCTGCAGTGGTTCAACATCCTTAACAAAGAGACTCTTGTTGCTGCAACCCTAAGCCACTTTAAAAGGAATCTGCGGCTATTCCTTCCCTCTACCTCAACTTGTGACTGTCTCTCCTAAGAAATGGTCACCACCCTCCATTTGTGGCTGCCACCCCTAAGAAGAAGAAGAAGAATCAGCATTTATATAGCACTTTTCATACAACCAAAGCGCTTTTACAAGCAATGCTAGACTGGTAGTGAAGTGACTGAATGTGTGGTGGCGGCCATATTGCACATCATCACCCACACACAGCCTGGATAATTGCATGAACCAGTTTATGGGAAGGGGAATGCTGGCCAGGACACCAGGAATGTTCCCTACTCTTTTGCAAAGAGTGCCCTGGGTTCTTTTACTTCCACCTGGACACCCACCAGGACAACACCAGGATGGGCAGAAGGGACCTCGGTTTAACGTCTCATCCGAAGGACGGCACACCCCAGCAGTACAGCACCCCCCAATACTGCACTCAGATGCCAGCGATTTTTAGGTGCAAGTCCCATCCTGGTGTGGGACAAGAACCCACGACCTTGTGGTCCAGAGGCGGATGTGCTACCAACTGAGCCACGCTGACACCCTAAGAAATCCATTTGTGGCTGCCACCCCTAAGAAATAGTCTCCGCCCTCTACCCCAGCTGTAGCTATAACCGGACATGCAAGCCTCGCTTTCTTGGCACCAGCCTTATCCTCTCTCGTCCTTTTGCCCTCTCACCCTCCCATCCCTCCCCCATGAAAATCCCATGGACTCTCTCACTCACTGGTATGGCCACTGGCCCTGTCCCTCTCACTCTTTTCATCCTTGTCTGACAACAGCACCTATCGCCGGCTTCCTACTGACTTTTCTACCAAGTATACTGTTTTCACCATGAATCCTGTTAGAGAACTAGCTTGTGGTTGTTCTTCTGCAACAGATTGATTGAACTATTTCATGTACTTGTTATTCTGTATGTTATGACTGCTACCATGTTTACCATTGTTGTATGTTACCCCCATCCTCTGAATTGGAACCTTTGTAAACGAGCAGTTTCTGCTGAAAGGTAATTGTAATCCTAGAGTTTAATAAATATAAATAAATAAATAATCAACTCCAAGAGGGTGTGGATTTTGGGGCTGGAGAGAAACTTGGGAGGGGGAAAAATTTATTTATATAAAATAAAAAAAAAAAGTTTTGAGACCAGGACGGAAACCAAACCGTGGTCCCCAGGTCTCCAACCCTGCATTGTGCTGGTGCCTTAGCCACTCCACCAAAGGAGCAGCTGGACCAGGCACCACGCCAATGACAACTTGATCACTTCCTCGATTCAGCGCAGAGTGACAGGAGCAGTGGTAATTCACTACTGCTATTATATCCTTGTCGCTCTACACGGTTTCGCACTCTACACAGCGCGGTTCTTGCCATGCTATTTTGGCAGCAGTATATTGACCTGGTACCATGGCTTGAGTACTTGCTGTAGGCTGAAGGAGAGGGGTGACATGATAGAGACATACAAGTTTCTGAGGGGAACTACTAGAGTGAACTGCGCAGACCTGTTCAGCAGGCATCCTGGGAATTTTATGATGTTTTGCTGCTAATGTCTGCAGTAGTTATATTGTATCAGTCAGTGCTGTTGCTGTCCCCTGCAGTCCCTATGTTCCTGTCTTATGCTGGCCATGAAACCTTTCAAGGCATAGTAAATGCCCTGTTGTTTCCTGTAGTTTAAAGTGTATCTAAGTTAGAAAAAAATGCTTTTAGGAATACAGGGATTTCACAAGACGTGTAACAGAACTGAATGGGGGACCTGAATATGCCAGATGTTAACTGGAGCAACTTTGCTGCAGCTACATCCAAGAGCAGGGTCATTCTCGATACTGTCTCAGACAGCTAGTGCTGGAACCCACTCGGGTGGGAGCAATCTTAGTTCTGGTACTCTCAAATGGGGATGCAGAGAGGATCTCAGATTTAGAAGTGGGTAGCCATTTAGGAACAAGCGACCACCAAACAGTGTGGTTCATGATAAACACAGCAGTAGAGTCAAGCCATACAAAAGCGAGGGTATTGAACTTGAGGAGGGCTGACTTTGGCAAAATGGGAGAGTACCTCAGAAAAGCATTAGCAAATGAGCAAGAAGGAGGGGTGGAAGAACAATGAGGAAAAATCAAACCTGCCATCACAGAGTCAACAAGCCTTTGTGTGAAGCAAATACAACTAAATGAAGGAAAAAACCACTATGGTTCTCAAAAGAGGTGGCAGGGAAGGTTAGGGAGAAAAGGATAGCATTCAGGAAGTATAAGGAAACACAGAAGAAGCAGGACTGAGAACTGTACCAGTTAAAGCATAAGGAAGCGGGGAAGGCAGCCAGAATTGCAAAGGCCCAAACAAAGGAAAAGATAGCCAGCCCAGTTAAGATGGGGGATAAAACTTTGTATAGGTACATTAGGGAGTGAAGAAAGACCAAGGGAAGGACAGTGAGACTTACTAAAGGAGGGGGTGGGCAGAGGGTGACAGTGAAAAAGCAGGGATACTGAACGAATACTTCTCCTCAATATTCACAAAAGAAGAGGAGGGGGAGGTACCTAAACCAAACAACAGAAGCACTCTGGATAGGGGAGTCGGTACCAGTCCATTCACAGAAGAAATGGTCCTGAAAGAACTCCTAAAACTGAAGATGGGCAAAGCAATGGGGCCTGACAAGATTCACCCCAGGATTCTTAAAAAACTAAGGGGAGAACTAGTGACACCACTGACCACCCTTTTTAACAAATCATGGGAGAATGGTGTGGTACCTGACGACTGGAGGAGAGCAGATGTGATTCCCTTTACACAAGTGGGAGCAAGGCAGAGGCAGGAAACTACAGTTAGTTTGACCTCAGTTGTAGGCAAAATGATGGACTCACATCTAAAAGAAAGAATTGTTGCGTACCTAGAGGCCAGTGGGGCACATGACCCAAGGCAGCATAGATTCACAGTGGGAAGGTCATGTCAGACAAATCTAATAGATTTCTTTGACTGGGTGACCAAAGTAGTAGACTAGGGAGGGGCTGTGGACATGGCGTACCTAGACTTTAACAAGGCATTTGACACAGTCCCACACAAAAGATTAATACACAAGTTAGCCAGCCTGGGAGTGGGTCCCAGGGTGGCAGCCTGGGTAAAACATTTGCTGGATAACAGGACACAGAGGGTAATAGTAAACGGCATCCTCTCTGAAGAAACAGGGGTTACTAGTGGGGTATCGCAGGGTTCAGTACTGGAACCGGTCCTCTTTAATGTCTTTATAGGGGATGGAAGGAAAAGTATACCTCTTTGCAGACAACACAAAGATCTGCAACAGGGTTGATACACAAGCGGGGAGGTGGAAAGGATGAGAAGGGACATGGCAAGGTTGGAGGAATGGTCAAATGTATGACACCTTAGATTCAGTGCAAACAAGTACAAAGTAATTCACCTGGGGAAACAAAAACCCAGGGGAGCGTACACAGTGGGGGTGGGGGGTGGGGAGGTACTAACAACAACAAAAATGGAAAGGGACTAGGGGGTTGTCATATCAGATGATCTAAAGGTAAGCAAGCAATGTGAGAAGGCAGTAAGGGGGGCTGGGGGAATACTGGGTGCATAGGGAGAGGCATCACCAGTAGAAAACAAGAAGCTGTTAACCCTCTGTACAGACAGTTGGTGAGACCCCATCTGGAGTACTGCATGCAGTTCTGGAGACCCCATCTCTGCAAAGACATAAACAAGATGGAGGCAGTCCAGAGGAGGGCAACTAAAATGGTACAGGGTCTGCACCAGAAGCCATATGAAGAGATACTAAAGGAGATTAATATGTATACCCTTGAGGAAAGGAGTGGGGGTGGACATGATAGTAACTTTCAAGTACCTTTAGGGAATCAAAAAAAGTTCAAGAGGGTAGCATCTTTCAGAAAAAGAGATGTGCAAGAACAAGGGGGCACAACTTGAAGATAGAGAGTGAATCGCTCAGAGGCAGCATGAGGAAGTATGTTTTCATGGAGAGGGTGGTGGACGCATGGAACGGCCTTCCTGAGGATACGTGGGGTCAGAAACAGTGGGGGAATTCAAAAGTGTGTGGGACAGACATAAGGCAATTCTAGTGGGGGGGGGGAGGAGAAAGTAGGCTGTTGGTTAACTAGAATCTGCAATGTATCCAATAGGTAGGGAAATGGGCAGACTACCTGAGCCAAGCAGTCATTATTTGCCATCAAAGTCTATGTTTCTATGTTTCTTGAATGAGAGTATAACTTCTGCTGGCTTGTGCATGTACGCATCAACTCCCATGATGCCTTGCACGAGTGGAGTCATGACCTTTGGGATGGAGACACACAAGTGTTCACACTAGGGCAAATCAGAGTAACGCAGCCTCATTTATATTGAAATTAGGTGGCACACCATGCAGCTAGGAACTACTACTGCAGCAGTATTAAGAGCCACAATGAAAGAATACCTGCGCACAGAAAAACAGGAGAGGGTGCTACACCCACTTGAGACTTGGCAAGGCTCGAATTATAAACTACACATCCTTTGAAAAGGTGAGCAACTCAGGGAATGGGCACTTAGACCCTCTGAAAAACAGCCACTGCAGCAATTTTTGTGGACTTTAAAAAGCTTTTATTTTAAACATGTGTATCCACAGGGTGTATAGAAATAAGATACTAAAGTGCAGAATGCAATAATTTATAACACATTTACTTCAGTACATCCAAAAAGTAAGCAAGCAAGCAAAAATTTGCAAATCGTTCACTACCATAAACCAGCTACCAGAAAAATTACCCCAGCACTTCAGCTGTCACCTTCCTCAGCGCAGCAGTATGCCTCTTTATAATGTCTCTTTGCACTCCTATATGGTTTTTGGTTGCGCTTACTGCGATTCACACTTTTGAGAACTGTATGCTCAAGTCATGTATTGGTCAGACAGCTACTGGCTCTTTAAGAAACTTCCTTATTTAGACAGCTCCCCCAGCTGTAACGGCAGCTTCTTCAGAGAGCATGCAAGCCCGAAATGTTAGGACATACTGCTGCACAATGTAGTTCCTGACTGGATGCTGTGCCATACAGCATATAGTCAGGAAAAACACAGTGCTAGCCTGTGCCACCATGGTGAATCTTTAACGGGAAAGCCCTCAGCCTATTTTCTGTATACCTGTGTAGTGTGTAGGCATGAACAATGATTCCCTCTCTTATAGAAACATAGAAGTTGTCGGCACATACGGACCTTTTGGCCCACCTACTCTGCCAAGTTTTCCCTGCCTACTGTGCCATCGCAGACCCTACTCTCTCTCCAGTCAGCTACTCCCCTTGCCTTACAACCAAGGTCCCCTTGCACCTGTCCCATGCATGCTTGAATCCCATCGCTGTTTTGGCACCCACCACCTCTGCTGGGAGTCTGTTCCAGGTGTCCACCACCCTATCCGTGAAGCAGTATTTCCTCACATTTCTTCAGAGCCCCTTCCCCCAACTTCATAGCATGACCCCTTGTCTTCGAGCTTCTTTTTCTATGGAAAATGCTACCTTCCTGTACCTTATTACCTGTTAGGGATTTAAATGTTTCTATCATATACTCCCTTTCCCTCCTCTCCTCCAGAGAGTACATATTCAGTTCCTTGAGTCTCTCCTTGTAGAGCTTTTGATGCAGGCACTGCATCCCCTTGATGTAATCCTAATTTAAATATAAATGAGGTTGCTTCATTCTGTTTTGCTCTGGTGTGAAAACCTGTTTGTCTCCATTCCAATGGTCATGACCCACTCGTGCAAGGCGTCATGGGAATTGATGACACGCACATGCACAAGCCAGTAGAAATTACACTCTCATTCAGCTCTATTACACGTCTTGTGAAGTCCCTGTATTCTCTAAAAGCATTTTGTTTACTAACTTAAATACACTTTAAACTACAGAAAACAGCAGGGCACTTAATATGCCTTAAAAAGTGTCACGGCCAGCATAAGACAAGAACATAGGGACTGCAGAGGACAGCAACAGCACTGACTAATACAGTGTGACTACTGCAGGCTTTAGCACCAAAACATCATAAAATTCCTGGATGCCTGACATGAGGCAGGTCACAAACTCTGCAATGGAGTCAAGCAGCTTTTTGCACCAGATATAAGTACCTTCATTTAGGAGAATGCAATAAAGGCAGTCATTGTGCAGGCCTACAAACTACATAGGTTTTCACACCAGGCAAAACAAAGTGAAGCAACCTCACTGATATTTAAATTAGCATGACATTAGGGGGATGCAAGAGAGGGAATCGTTTTCTTGCATACACACTACACAGGTACACAGAAAATAGGCTGAGGGGACTTTCCCTTTAAAGAATCACCATGATGACACACGCAGCCTTAATAAGTTAAAGTACCCTATCAACTTGTTGCCTGTTTTCATTGGAGGAGAGGAGAGACAGGGGGGACATGATTGAGGTCTTCAAGTACCTCAAGGGAATAAATAGGGTAAACATGGAGGGGATCTTTAGACTAAAGCAGGGAGGCATCACCAGAGGGCATGGTTTGAAGTTGGAAGGTGGAAGGGTGAGGGGGGAAAAGAGGAGGAGGTTTTTCACTGAGAGGGTGGTGGACCCTTGGAATGCTCTGCCTGGTGAGCTGGTTCAGAGATCCACAGTGGAGAGCTTTAAGAGGGTGGGACAGACACAGAAAGTGGATGTATCAGATGATGGCCTGTCCCGGGGGGGTGGGGATGGATGATAGGGGTTTCTGGAGCACAAGGGATGGGAGGGTCTCGGCACCCAACTAAGGATCTAGGTTCGAGCAGACTTGATAGACCATAAGGCCTAATCTGCTGGCAAATAGTATGTTAGTATGTTAGTATGTTAACTTGTACTGGTGGATGCTTTGTGCATCAGATGGTATGACTGAGTGAGTGCATGCTTTTTTTTGTTTTCCATTGTGAAGTTTTTACTACCTGCACCACAGAGCCAACAGAGCGGACCTGTTTGTTTACCTGACCGCACCATGCATAACTCCCAGCAAAATGCCAACCTGTTCCACAGCCCTGGAACTGACTTTAGTCTGCATGACATCTTTGTCACAGTCTCCAGCAACCTTTTAACTGTTCCCATTATCAGCAGAAGCATACAGGAGATGTGCTTTGAGGTTAGTTAGAAGGGGGAAGAAGGGGACGGGAGCTGGGCCTGGTGGGGGAAGGGAGGGGGTGGGCAGATTGGGGTAGAGGGGAGAAGGAGATGCCCTGTGGTGAAATGGGACCAGAACAGGGGTTCTGCCTGCCTGGTTCCCATACCCAAGGGTTCTATGTTGTGCAGACAAGTGGCAAGGTCTTCCTCAGTTGCTCATCCTACTTGGGCAGTGTTAGGCAATGCCAGGTCGTAAAAAACAAGATCACTATTATAGCAGATCTTGTTGGAACATCAGACCTGGTTTGCATCACTGAGACTTGAATGGATGAAAATGCTGGTCAAAGTACTGGTATCAGCAGTACCAGATGGGTACTAGGTGATACACTGCCCGAGGGTGGATCATAGGGGCAGGGATGTAGCCATCTGTTTTAGATTTGAACTGGACCTTGTGGATGTGCCAGTGGGAGTTACCAGATCTTTTGAGTGTATCATGGGTGTTAGGTGTACGGTGCAGGATACTTCTCATCTACCATCCACCTAGCGACAGGAAAGATTTCCTGCAGGAAACTGTGGACTTCTTTGTTGACACGATGTTGGGGTTCCCCAGATGGTTAATTCTGGGGTACTTCAATGCCTGGGTCAATGATGAACTCTTGCAGTTTGGACAAGACTTCCTTCGACTGATGACCTCGTTGGGCCTTACACAGGTGGTTACCTCCGTGACCCACATTCAGGATCACTCATTGGACTTGGTATTCTCTCTGCCTGAACAGTATGGAATCCTGTCAGTCTTTAATAACTACCTCTCCGAGATTCAGGACTGGATAAGTGCCAGCTGACTGCGGTTGAACCTGGACAAAACTGAGGTGTTGGTGGTGGACCCAGATCACCGGGAGGCAGGTTTGTTGGCTGAACAGCCATCAGGGCTATGGCTCGGGGGTGTTCAGCTGACTACCTCAGACTGGGTGTGGAACCTGGGCATTATTTTTGAAGTTGAAGTTTATTGTTCTAGTAATTAATATCTTTGAGCCAAGGCTCTTTTACAAAGGTTCCACGTCATTAAGTACAAAAACATAGTAGACAGTGTTACAAACAATCAGTAAGCTGTTTAACAAGGCCATAACTTAAACAGTAACATTAAAGTACAGAAAAGAAAAAGGAACTCAGAGGCAGTGTCAAGGGCAAGGAATAAGGATTGGAGAGCTTGAGAGGGAAGAGAGGGAGAAATAAGAAGTTTAGGAGCAGACAGAACCAAGTTAGTGGTACTTAGGTTGTCTTTGACAAAGAGGAGACTATGGTGGTTGAGTGAAACAAATGTAAGTGCACTCAGTAAGATGAGACTTTAGTCAAAGCAGTCACAGGAACTGGAGGCTGTGAGGTGAGCGTAAAGTATGGATTTGAAAGCTCACAATGTCGTGGAGGATAGGGAGGGCAGGTTAAGTGTATTGTACCAGGTAGGGGCATGGTATGTAAAAGATCTTTGTCCCTAAGCAGTCCGGCATCTAGGGACAAGGAAAGGTTGATGGTCAGATCTTCTGGTGGTACGAGTGCCATTGTTCAGGCAGAGCAGATCCCGGATACATGAAGGAGTGAGTCCCAAGACTGATTTTTTTGCCATCACACAGGTGAGATATATGAGGTGACTGGAAAGATGCAACCAACCGGTTTCCATGTAGAGGTCACAAGTGTGGGTCCGTCTCTGTGCTCCAGTGAGGAGTCGACAGGTTTTGTTTAGTGCTGTTGAGATGCGCTTTAGTGCAGTGGTAGTAGCTGAGCCACAGACAATTAGACCATAGTCTATGATTGAGATGATGGAGCTTTTGAACAGCAATCCTCAAGGCAGCTGGTTGAAAAATTAGCGGTTCCGGTACAAAATTCCAATGCGTTGGTGCACTGTTTTTGCAGTGTTATCGATATGGGCTGCAAAAGTAAGACATTCGTCAAAAGTGATACCAAGGTATTTGAAAGTGTTCACTTGTTCTAGTGTATTTCCAAGAGAAGTTTTTATGACAAGTGGAGTATGCCTATTTCTGTTTTGATGACTGGCAAAAAGTATGACTTTTGTTTTTTTTTTGATTTAGGACCAGTTTATGCTCAAGGAACCACTTTTCAACACATGAGAAAGCAAGCCGCAAGCTCTGTCGTAGTGGATTTGGATCCTTATGAGAGGAGAGAATTACAGCGTCATCAGCAGAGAGTATTTTAATTTTTCAGGGCAGGATTTGGGAAGCAAGTTTAGAAATAGGCTGAAGAGGAGAGGATCTAAAATTGAGCCCTGGGGAACACCAGAGAGGGACCGGTTTGGAGTCAGAGAGAACCTCAGAGGTTTTTACTGTTTGAGAACGTTGTGCCAGGTAACTTTTTACCCAGGCTCCAGGTCCCTCGGCTAGCCAAGTGTTGAGTAGAAGAGAGATTAGAAGGCTATGGTGAACAGTGTCAAAGGCCTTTGTGAGGTCTATGAAAACAGCTCTGGTTAAATAACCCTTATCCAAGGCTTTGTGAGTTTCACTACAGAAATCAAGTAGGGCCGTCGACGTACTGTGTCCTTTCCTAAATCCGTGTTGCTGAATGCAGAGTAGATCGTACTTTTGCAGGTAGTCTGATAGTTGATCCGCCATGATCCGTTCAAGAGCTTTGGAGAGGGGTGGAAGTATAGATATGGGCCGATAGTTCACTGGTGTGGATTTGTCACCCCCTTTATGCACTGGTGTGACTATAGCGGCCTTTCATGTGTTGGGGAATTGACTTTGGCACAGGGAGAGGTTGAGAATTTTGATGAGGGGGTGGATCACTTCTTCCAAGGTGAGGGACAGAAGTTTTAGATCAATTGTGTCACTGCTATTTCTAGATTTAGAGCAGGCCTTTTTTATGTATCTGTAGGCTTCATATGTCTTAACTATGTTAAAGTGAAATAGCAGTTTGTCTGCCGAGGTGGTTTGGGATACGAGTTTTGGAACTGACAAGTCCTGGAAGAAGTCTGGTGAGAGGACACCACTGAGGTCAGTGAAGGTTTTATTTAGGGCATCGGCCATAGTCTTAGGGTCACGGGTAGGGGAGCCATCAATGTTCATTGCCGTGGGAGAGGATTTAGACTGTTTGCCCATAATATTACGTATATTGTCCCAGAAGGATCTCTCGTCACCCCAGGTGGTTTCTAGAGCATTCTTGAAATAGAGCTCTTCATTTGCCTGATTTGTGAAGTGCATAAGTTGGCGCCTGTTTATAGTTAAGTAGAGTCTGTTATGGAGCCTGTGGCCTAGCTGTAGCCAAGATGGTCATGTGCTTTAGCTGAGCCAGTAGTTTGGCTGTTAGCCAGGGATTAGAGAGGGCTTTGATTTTACATTTTTTGAAAGGTGCGTAGGTGTCACAGGCAGTGCTGAAAGTTTTAATGAAGAAGTCTAGGGCAGCGTCCACATCCAGCGTATTGTAGATGGGGGACCAGTCTTGTTGTAGGAGGCAGGTCTTTAGCTTAGCAAGGTTTCCGTGTGGTAGCATTTGACTTAGGATGGTTTTAGGAGGTGATTTGTGGAATTTATTTGTCCTGATACAGATCACAGGGGAGTGGTCACTGAGGGAGTCAGAGAGAACGGTGGTGTTTTTATCCAGTCCGGGCGATTAGTAAGAATCCAGTAAATGAGAGTGCTGGTTCCAGTCTTGTAGTTTTTTTCTAGTAGGGGAGTTGACCATCTGTGTTAGGTTGGTTGCTAGGATAGTATCCCTGCTGGGTTCGATATCTGAGGCAAGCCAATTTATATAGAAATCACAGAGAAGGAGGAGCTCAAAGTCAGGAGGTTGTAATCTTGCAAATTCAAGGATAGACTGGAGCCCGGCTCAAATGTCTTTAGGGGAGATATAGACTGCAGCCACGGTAAGCACTTTGTTATGGGCAAGCTTGACAGGGAGAAGTTGTAGTAGGGTATTTTCTGGGGAGAAACTGGCAAGGTGGCACGAGAGGTAGTCCTTTATATAGATAACACATCCGCCCCCCCCCCCTTTCTTTTCACCTGGTCAAGTCTGAAGAGGTTGTAGCCTTGGAGCGAGATTGCATGATCTGGAGTGCTAGGTGTTAGCCAGGTCTCAACAATTACAAGTATGTCAGGATTATGTTGTCCAATAAAGGCTTGAAGAGATGCCATCTTAGGAAGGAGGTTGCAGATATTAGGGTAACAATGGATGGCCCATTTTCAGTTTTTGCAGGCTTCATCTTAATGTTTGAGCCAGGGCCAGGGTTTGGGTGGATCCCACCAGACATGAGAAGTAGGAGGAGCAGCAGTTTGAGGGATATCTCCCGTAGCTCATACCATGTACTGTCTTCCCTCTGCATGCTGCAGGTTTGGATACAGTGCAGTCGCCTAGGGTCCCAACAAAAGGAGGGCTGCTAACGACAGGTGCTCAAATATGATTTTTCCAGCCAGGGCGGTCGTTTGCACCCAGTCCTTAGTAATGGGATGCCTCAGATAGAAATAAAGGGTATTTGCCATGGTTCCATAATGAAGGTAGGATGTCAAGATGCTTACAGTGGGGGGTTGCGTGGGGTAGGAGGATAGAGGAAGTTGACACAGTGAATAACAAATGGAGAGAGATAGAAAAGACAGGAGGAGGTTTCCATGGGTAAACCCAAGGCTCACACATGAGCAGGGACAGACCAGTTTCGGTGGTGTGCCTCCAGGAGGAGGATTTGCCCCATTGCCAAATGATGTAAAATAATCAAATCCACAGGAAAATGACCAGTAAACTGTTTGATCTATGGTAACAAGACAAAGGATGTGTTAAATTCCTGGAACACTGGCCTGAGGCATATGCAGGAAGTTAAAACTCTTTGTCAGTTTCTTCCCTTTGTTTAAATAGTTGTGAATGGTTCTCAAAGACATGCAGTTCCCTTTAGCAACAAGGTAGATGGAAATGTGGATTCAGTTTGCACTTCCCAGGTCAGAGCTTTTAGAATTTCTTAGCTGTACTTACTTTGATTGTGATGACTTCCAAAAAAGTTGATTTATAATGAGAATCCCAGTATCTGCTGGTGATGTTTTCCAGTTTCTTAGTCCAGGAAACTTTCATAGATCATATATCCAAGAATGGTCTAGTTCCTCCAAGCCAAAACACATGAAAATCCACAAAACTAAACTATTGACAGAGACAAAGACAAACATCCAGCCACACAGCCCAAGTAGGCAGAGCAAAGTGACGATGGCTTGACACTTAAATCTCAGGTGTCGGCTGTTGTCAAGACCTCATTTTACCATCTGAGGAAGATCACCTGGGTAAAGCACCTGGTCCCTTCTGATGATCTTCCAACTCTGGTCCATGCCTTCGTGACCTACTGCCTTGACTATTGCAATGCCCTTTACCTAGGGCTACTGGAGGTTGATATCCACCACTTACAGCTGGTGCAGAATGTGGTAGCCAGGCTGCTGACTATCTCTTCCACTGTCAGTCATAATACGCCTGTGCTCCGTGGACTGCACTGGCTGCCAGTACAATGGCAGAGCACCTTCAAGGTCGAGTTACTGACCTATAAAGCCCTACATGAGCAGGAACCCTGTTACTTGCAAGATCTCCATTGCCCCACTGCCCCCTCTGCTCACTCCGCTCCGCCAACAAGGGATTGCTAGAGATTCCCAGGGTTTGACTGAAAACATTGGGGGCTTGTTCTTTTGCTTTTACAGCCCCCACCATGTGGAATTCTCCACCACATTGGGTAAAAGAGTGCCTGACTTCAAAGTTTTAAGATAGCTTTAAAAACTTATTTATTGGTGAGGGGCACTGTGGAGCTCCAATGTGGCAGCAGCTTTTTAACGAAGCTAATCTGGTTACTTTTTAAAACTTATTAAAACTACTAGATTGTCTTACAAGAATAGTAAATTTCTTATCCTGATTTCAATTGGAAGCCTCCTGCAAGAACGTAAGCCCAAAAAAGGACCCCAAATATATATCGAAGAGCCTGGATGTCTACTTATCAGCTCAAAGCTCGACTACTAGCTCAGGGCCTGCTACCTCTAAAGATCTGGTGGTACCAGAGCTTCTCATGATGCAGACTCTGGTGATACTGTCAAAGATCCAAGCTACTGGAGATGAGACAAATGCCTGACTGCTGTTAAGGCACAACTAATGGAGAATGACCAAGTTATCCAGGAAAATGTTGCAGCCATCAAAGATATTAAGGAGGGGACAGAGCAGCAACTAGAATGCAATGCGGCCTTTGTCAGAGACTTACACCTACTCAAATTGAAAATTGAAACCCTTGAGAACTAACAGAGGCAGGCCAATGTCCGCATCATGGGATTCCCCTCTAAATACGCCAGACCTGCAGATTTACAATCAGCAATCAGCAGACCGATCTTCCAAGATTTCCAGCTCTTACCTTCCAATGCCAGCAATATGATCCTCAAGGTTTTTACCATTCCTCAGCAGTCTAAACTATGGCATACCTCTCAAAGCCAGCCGCTTACAGCAATTGTCACGCTGCCATGTCGGCGGCACGGATAGTACTTCTTCAAGTGGCTTGCTCCCACAGGGAAATATTGTGGGAAGATAATCACCTCTCCTTTTTCCCAGCCCTTTCTGTGCAGACACAGATGAGGAAAAAAGAGCTACAACTTATAAAGAAGCACAATACTTAAATATGATTCAGATCTATGTTCCTCTTTAATGATAAATGTGGATGAAATATGTTTTCTTATAGCTGCTATATCCTCTTGCACTGATATATCATAAAGTCTCTGCTTAACAACTGGCACAGTACTCTAGATAAGGGCTAATGGTTTTATGTGATAACAGCGAGCAGTGTAGGTCACTCACAATGAGAGATACAAAAAACACCCAATCTCAAAAGGGCAATAAATTAACACTGATCATTGCAAATGGCGATAGTCACTTCCTCCCAAAACAAAAACAAGCAAAATAAGTATTTTTATGGGGCTATGCCCCCCAAACTAAAAAGAATCAACTCCACAGGGGGCGCAGACTTAGGGGAAAAATACAAAAAAATTAAAAGAGCAAAAATCTCTTTCCCCAGCACCAGACCTGAACCTGAATCTTCTGGTTTTGATGGTGGTGGTGTATGCCAGTGCACTAAATGGCCAGCTTGGCAGGGCTTAGCCAAACTACTTTCTATACCCAACTGTAGCGAGTGTAGCTCCCTGTTACACAGAAACATAGAATTTGATGGCAGATAAGGACCGCTTGGCCCACCTAGTCTGCCCATTTTCCTACCTAACAGATAAGCTGCAGATCCTAGTTAATCAACAGCTTACTTCCTCCTACCCCCCACTAGGACTGCCTTATGTCTGTCCCATGCATTCTTGAATTCCCCCACTGTTACACTCGCTCTGCAGGACATAGCAACCTTTTTCTCCACTTGCTTTAGTTACGAGTGGTATTCTTGAGTCGCTCATATTGAGTGGCTCAAAAATACTCGCTGATATAACATGATACTGGGCTAACTAATCACATGTAAAAGGGCAATATCATGTCATTCCTCCTGCTGTCAAGCCCCCATCCAGTGCATCCCAGCATCCTTGTTGCCTTGCTGTATGCTTGACTGCAGTGGTTGGATTGTTAAAAGGAGTCACCAATGATGACTCCCAAATCCCTTTCCACAGATGTTGTGACCAACCTTACGCCCTCCATCCCATACTCTGTACATGGGTCCCTTTTTCCTTTGTGCATGATTTTGTACTTTCTGGCACTGAACTTCAAATGCCATATTTTGGACCACCTGTGCAGATCCCTCTTTAACTCCATCACTGTTCTTTGCTCTCTACCCAGTCACACAATTTAGCATCATCCAGAGAGACGCATCTTGCCCTGGATGCCTTCCCCCTATGTCAGTAATGAACATATTGAAAAGGCTGGTCCCAGGACTGATCCCAGTGGTACCTTGCCTGTGACCTACCTGTCCACTAATTTGACTCCATTCACTATCACCTTTGTTTTCACCCCCCAACCAGATCCCAATCCATCTGAGCAATTCCTTTCCCAATCCCAGGTCTTCAAGCTTCCTTAGCAGCCCTCTCCCTGTGACTTTTTCCCTCCCTAGAAACAGGTCAGCAACATACAGGTGCTGGCATGCCAGTCACACCCTTATCAGCATATTCTCCCATTCTAAAGCACCTAACCACACTGCACTGCCAACTGTGTGCATTCAGGTGGCAGTACCGAAGTGGGGAGTGCTTCCAGCTACATGATGATGAGGAAAGCATCCAATGGGATATTAAATTCTCCTTGTGGTGGTCCTCCAGTGTGTCTGAGCCAGCAAGGATTTTTTTCATTCTCTGTTTGTCCCCCATTCTCCCTGAGCAACCCCCCCTTCCAATGGTAGCCTCCAGCCCTGTTCCTCACTGTCCCGAGCCTTACTCCAACTACTTGCTTGCCTCACTTGGTGAATGGGTGCCACGAGTGGTGGAGTGGAGCCTATGGGGTTGCTGCCATCATCCCGGCACTTAGCGTTTTTTCCTCATTTTTTCACACCAGTCCCTGAGATCGGAAATGCATGCCACGGTGTGGCCATATGGCATGAGGATGCCATATGTACTCAAGCACCTGCCCCCGACCCTCTAGGAAGCAGTCATATATCCTTCACTGGGTGGCAGACAAGCAGTGACTTGCTGTGTCCCCTGTGAAGGAGGAGGAGAGCTGTCTGCCAATGCTCAATCCTTTCCTCTGGCCAACCACTAGTGGTCCTGGTCTGTTCCTGAACATGTAGGTGGTGTGGCACTTAGTGCCTCATCACACCACTGAGCTGCTGTGGCAACAGTTTTTTTTTTTTATTCAGTGTCCTACACACAACAGAGAAAAACAGACGACAGAGAATAACATACAATTTGGAGATAATAAGTGTCCTTTCTATTGAGTATTTATATAGGTTGATATGATTTGTTTTGCATGTTGACCAAGAAGGAAGGGCTAGGAAATATTTCTTGTTTTCTGACCTGTCGGGGGGGGGGGTCAGGATGTCATGACTGATACTGAACCAGGTTAATTCATTACTTCCAGTAGTTTCATATGAAGTCCGAATTATCCATTGCTTACCTGACACAAAATGGCCACCCAGGTAATAATGCAGTTAAGCTGTTTCTGGGTTAGTGAATAGGAGAATCTGGCGGGGACACTAGCACAGTTCCCTTTACTCTTTTCAAAATGTGCCATGGAATCTTAAAAGTACACCTAAACAACAACCAGAACAAGGAGACAGGATATTGCTTACCATCTGTTCTGAAAGATGGTACCTCACAGTGTCCCTCAACAGCATGCTGAGGTATCCGTATGATTACTTTTAGCCATGGGTGAGTGCCCTTGGCAGGGCTATCAGCACCATTTTCTGCAGCACCTGGTGTTAACTGGAGGTCTCCCATCCGATTATCGACCAGACCCAATGCTAAGTTCTGAGATCTGATAGCATCAAGCAACAGGGTGGTAAGGCTACAGTGTAGCAACAGAAAGAGTCCCAAACCATATCTACAAACATTCATACACTGCTTGATACTGTATGCCAGATACTGGGATGACTGCTTACTCAGGCAAATCTTAATGATGGGGCATACTCCAGAACTAGAGAAATGCCACCCTACTATCACATACAAAAACAACGTCTGCCAATGTTTAGATGCCGACCCCACCAGTGGAAGTAGACCAGAGGAAGTAGACCTGGACCTGCCCCTCTTCTCAACTGTAGCCCTTAGCAGCATGTTATTATAGTGAAGTTTTTTCCAGACTTTTCCTATCCCCCACCACCCTCACTGCAGTGAAGGTGAACGTAGGACACAGAGAACAAGCTACAGCAGTAATGTTGCCACTCAGGTGAGCGAGCCAGTGCATACTTAAACTGGGAGAAGCAGCTGAGGAGTGCTTACTGCAGTAGTGCTGCTCAGATAGTACTTTTTGGGATCCAAGTGCCCCCCAGTGGGTAGTCCCCCTACCCATCTCTGAATCAAAGCTCTATCCAGCCAAGCTAGTATTTCAGATAATCAGTTAGGCCTAAGGAATTCAAGGTTGGATGTTGGGATCCGAGGACTGTATTTTTGGATTTGGTCCTCCAATGTTGTAAGTGATGCATTTGGCAAATGAAATGCCAGTATATACTACACAACAGTAAGAGGTACCATTATCGGGGCTAGATGAAAAAAATTACACAGGATAGCAGGGATGTGTCTGAAAAAGACGTGCTTGCTTATTCTCCTACTGTGGTGGCAGACCTCTGGAAATGTATACCTTGGACTCCCCCTTGATACTGAGCTGGCAGTAGCTCTTGTTTGAATTTACAGTTGCAGACATTTTGTATCTTTTCCTTTTTATAATTTTGTTGATATTTATTTCTAATTTCTTTGTGAATGTTTAAGTGTATTTGACCTTTATTTGTGGTACCATTTTTTGCTCTTAATTTAAATTCCCCTACCCTTTTTGAGAAGTGCCATGGGACCTTTAACATTCATCTGAACATCAGTTTAATGTCTCTTCCAAGAAGAGTGCAACCCCCGCACCCATATATGCTGCACTACAGCATCAGTATTAGATTTTACCCCAAGGTCCTGGTGTGGGGCTAGAACCCTCAGCCATCTGATCTTGTAGCCTCAGAGGCGAGTGTACGGCTGGCTAAGGCACTGACACTGCTTACAGTTGAGTTGAGGCATGCGGATCAATACAAAAAAATATGTTGTGGTATCAGTTATCACTTTATGTTTCAGGGCACGAGTTACATGGTTGTTATGTGTAGATCCATAATTTTTCAAATGGCATTTTTGTTATGTTTGACCATATTTGTTAATGGTATTTTTTTTCACTTCATGCTAAAATAGGGATTCTTCGTATTTGATAAGATGACGTCGCTGCACTGAGTGATACAGGCTACATTCACAGCCTGCCCCAGGTTCCTATAATATTTGTTGTGTCTTAGTTACTGCATCAGCTTGGTAAATTGGTGTGCTAGTAGTTATTGCGGCTATGAACAATATTGGAATACTTGCTCTTCTAATGGATATGTAGTAAATTCAACTAACTGCATACAAGTTCATACCAAACACATTGTTCTATTCATAAGTCAGCCAAATAGTGGTTGTAGTCGATTAAATCTATTCTGCTACAACTCTGTGTACTGTTATTGCTATTACTGTTTTAGACTCGCTGTATGTGTGGACTCCACTTTTCCCTAAGGTCTCGTGAAGGAATTTTTAATTAGCTACATTCTATTTTGCAAAGGGGAATATCTGAAGACCTAATGGGTCCAAGTGGTGAAAATTAAAGTGTACTTAAAATATTTTAATACTCATCCCCTTAAAATTTTGAGGTTGCATGCATTAAAGGGAAACATCCGTGTAAAAATGGGCCCCACCTCAGTGTGAGTCATGGCCCAATTAAGACTTTCAGAAACAACTGAATTTTTTTACCTTTGGTGATTTTATGCATTTTCATAATTTATCTGGTTGATCCTGCCTCCCTAACTGCCTGACATTTTACAATGCGGCGCCACAAGTGGCATACCCACAACCACCCGTGGCTGTCTCAAGAATGATTTGTCATGCGGGGATCAGCTATGGGTCTGTCCTTTAGATCTATGTAGTCTGTAGCTGGTAATAGCTCTGATTTGGAATGTGTATGTCTCAGTTCAATACCAAGACCAGAAAGAGATTGACAGTCCACTGTCAGGTGGACAGGGAGGCAGAATCAACCAGATAAATTATGAAAATACATAAAATTGCCTAAGGTAAAAAATACTACTTTTTATGAAAGTCTTAATCAGTCCCTGTCTCACACTGAGGTGGGGCCTGTTTTTATATGGACCTTTCCCTTTAAATAAGGGATAAGACGTGACAGGGTGTGTCATTGTAAGGGAATAATGCATGCCTAGGAGGGTTGTCAGGCACGAGGTGTAACCAAGTGCCACAACTACCCGAAAAGTGCATTACTTCCCTTATGACCACACACCCTGGTGTGAGTTATCCCACTTATAAAATAGGCTTTTATTCGTTACAAAAATATATGCAGTAGTTCAGGTGAGGTGTGCCATTATCAGAAAATAATCAATGGTCATGGGTGGTGTTTCAATCAATGAGGCTGTGAGATTTCCATGGCCTGTTTTCTAGTACTGTGTTACAGGTACTGTTGTTTCCTTCTTGCACCTCCACTTGTGTTGTTTCTATTGGGAAGGGGCCTGCATTTCAGCTTTGTGATTTGTATTCTTGCTTGATGACTGTCACATGATCAGCCTTCCATACAATTTCTGTAAGGTTTCTTTTGACAAAATGATAAATAAAAAGTTCAAAAAACCTATGTGTGATAATTTAGTTCTAACTCTGCTTTCTGAACACACAACACTAAGCAAACCTCATCATGCAAGTTAAAGGGGTCTGTTCATTTGGGACACATGGCTATTCCTAGGTCTCGCTGCCTTGTACTAACAAGGGGAACCTGTAAAGCTGTGCCTTTGCGTTCAGCAGCACCAGCGGGTACTTGGCTTCATGAGAGCAAATTCATATGAGAGGACAGGAAAATAATAGACCAGGCTGCAACAGAATCAAAGGAGGAATGTGTGTATCAGCCTGAAACGTAATGTGGCAACTGAGACATGACTATGTTAAGGAGCTAATAGTGCCAAAGAATAGCAGGTAAAAAATGTTAGTCATTTTCAACTGCAGTCCCTTATTACTTCTGATTTCTCAAATGTTTTTCCTTTTCTATGGGCTCATTAGATGGCTTTATACTTACCACCTTAAGGTGTGATATGAAACGCAGTGCTTTACTTAAAGTGGATAATCTCATTCTGTTCTTAACACTACATCATTAGCATGTAACCTCACTCACTGTCACATAGCAAGCTTGCTACATAAAGATCTTTTATAGTATATGGTTAGGGTTTATTGTGGATGGAAAATGATGGTTTTCCAAATCCTGTTGTAGGACAGTTCAAAGGTCAAAAAAGTTGTTGTACTATCATTCTGATGTCACAACGATAGTACAACAACTTCTTAACCTTCAACTGTTTCCCGATTGGCTGAAACATTGGCTTTTCAAAAAATACTGTACACCATGGCAGCGCTGGTAAGCGAGCAGTTGAGCACGAGCTTTTCAGATAGTTTGGACACGGACTGCCATAGTCGGCACCCCGTTTCCAAACTATCAGTTTGTCAGCAGTTTTTTTTTTTTAAATAAATCAGTGGTCCCTCCATCAAAGCTAAGCTGGACGACAGTGAGCAATGGTACCTTCGGGGTTGGCAGCAGAGCGGAACTGCAGCGAGGACCAGGAGAAAATGGCAATGTCTGGACAAGGTACAGAAACTAACAAATCCTTGTGAAATTAATGTGGCACAGTTTGTGGGGGAACCATATACTATACAAAATAACAGACAGGGAACTGTACACGTCAAGGCCGTGTTTCCATCTTGGGTGTTTGATGACATCATAGTGACCTCTCGAGCTTCGCTCTCGAGGTCTATGATGTCATCAAAACCCTCGATGGGAACACAGCCTTGTTGTGCACAGTTCCCTATCCATTATTCTATATGTAGGTAAAACTAGAGGGAGACATTGCATGGTATTTCTGGGACATTCTGTCTCCATATGCAGTTATTTCATACCTTTAACATTAGAGAAGTGAGACAGGATACACCATGTGTCACAAGATACGAGCCAAGCAGCAGGAGACTGGCTTTTCTCATTTGCTAGTGTTGTCACAGTCAGTGAGCTCACAGTGCTGATAATGTATAGGAAGCAACAGAACTGACTATGTCAGCCTCCCAGTAGAGTGCTGTTCCATGCATCGCACCTAGCACTTCAGGTAGAAACCCCCCAAAATAGTAAAACAGAAAAGAATACTTCAGATATAAGAAGGGGACAGCTGACTATTTCTAAAAGTTACTGCGCTGCTAATTTCAGGCAGTACACTAGCTCTGTAATCAGCGTATAATTAATGGCTTCCTCTTTTTTCCATAAGGAAACCGTGGTGTAATTTGCCGTTATAAAGGAGCGTTTATAATGGCAAACACGCGCACGGTTTCCCCCTCTCTGCGCATGCGCCTGCTCAAACTCTGCTCGCTTTTTACTTCCCGAACCGCAAACCCAACCTGAAAAGAAACTGCCACGGACACTCGGCAGTAAGTAAAATAAAATTTAAATTAACTGTACCACATTGCTACGGATGATCCTCCTTACAATACTGTCGGAAAAAAAAATGTTTTAAATAAAGAAAGCCAACGAGGTGGACTGCGGTGACAGTATACATTAACCTTGCAATATATATAATTGTTGAGGCAAAAAAGAGAAAGCCAACAATTATATAAAATAAAATATGGGTCTGGGTGTGTGTAAACGAGAATTTACACACACCCGAGGGGTTTGATGCTTCACATAAACCCCTCGGGTGTGTGTAAATTCTCATTACACACCCAGACCCATACTTTATCCTATATATTATATACCAGCCCAACAGAAACATGCTGCTAGTGATGATGCAGTTTGTGCAGACGCTCAGGTTGGTTCAGAGGAGAATATTTTGTCTCTTGCCAAGAAACAGAAGTAGAAACTTCACAGGCAATGTGTTCTGCAGCTCATCTTCTGTGACATCTCACTGTGCTTCTGGGAACCTCCATAGAAATGGAATTTGTGAATGTTTTTGTTGAATGACAGAGGGTGTAACTTAAGTAATGACATTTAAAAATCTTTTACATACTGCACAGTGGAGCCAGAAAGAGCAGACAGAAAAATGTTACAAATTTTAAGGAGCAGTCAGTTGTAAAATTTTTTTGCTGAAGTATTTCTGTTTTTCCTTTTGCGCATTAGAAAGTTTTCTACGTCACAGTAGCATGCCAGATGTGTGGAGTAGCACTCTGGCTGGTAGCTGACATAGCTAGTTAGAAAATGAGCAATTTAAACACTGTATTTTGATTAGCTGCTTCCATTCCACTGACCTGTGCCAATACCCCCACCCCCCGTAAAAATGGTCCAACGTGTGATCAGGAATTTGGACACAAAACATACAGAATTCATGAGCTAGTTCACTCATTCTTGATTTCCATCACAAACATGGCTGCCTCCTTTACTTAGGCAATAAGACATGACACAGGGTGGTGGGATAATGGCCCACCTTGAGTGGGTTGAAGCACAAGGAAGAAGGGAAGGCAACTACCACAGTGGGTGGCGAAGGTGGGCAGGGGGAGGGGGGTAATGGACGGGATGATCACTGAGGGTAGGGTATTGGAAGGGCTAAGGGCTCTGAGGGTGGATAAGGCACCAGGACCGGAGAATACACATCCCAGGGTGTTGAGGGAAATGGCGGAGATCCTGGTTGGACCACTGGCAGACCTATTCAATACCTCCCTGGACACAGGGTATGTGCCACATGACTGGAGGATGGCCCACGAGGTACCCATCCATAAAAGTGGACAGAAGGATGAACCTGGCAATTGCAGACTGGTAAACCTAACTTCCATTGTTGGAAAGTTGATGGAGACAATACTCAAGAAAAGGCTGGTTTCCTTTCTGGAAGACAATGGGCTTTAGGACAGTCATCAGCATGGGTTTGTCTCTAGAAAATCCTGTCAGACTAACCTAGTTGGGTATTATGATTGGGTTATGGGGGAACTGGACAAGGGCCATGCTGTGGATGTCATATATTTGGCCTTCAGTAAGGCCTTCGATTCAGTGCCACATGGGAGGTTGGGAGGAAACTTGAGATACGTGGGGGTGGGGATGAAGATGGTTACATGGATCGAGAACTGGCTACAGGAGAGACAGCAGAGGGTAGTGGTGGTGGTGGTGGGGACTCTCATCTCTAAGGGCTGTGATGAGCAGGGTGCTGCAGGGATCTGTACTGGGGCTAGTGCTGTTTGGGATATTCATAGTGGACGTCTTGCATGTCATCAGGAGTAAGATCAGTCTATTTGCTGATGATACCAAGTTGGGGGTGGAGGTGGATGATATAGCAGGCTGGCAGAGGCTGCAGGATAACCTGACTAAGCTGGTGGAGTGGTCAGAAGCGTGGCAGTTGGGGTTCAATGTGAAAAAGTGCAAATGTCCAGCGGGGAGGGGTGCAGCTAGGTACTATCGAGGAGGAAAAGGCTCTAGGGGTGGTTGTAACAGGAAAGATGAACAATGCAGAACAGTGCAGGAGGGCGGCAGCAAGGGCCAACAGAATGCTGGGTTGTATCATGAGAGGGATCTTCTCCAGGAGCAGGGAGGTGATCCTGCCTCTCTACAGGGCACTGGTCAGGCCACACCTGGAGTACCGCATGCAAGTCTGGTGCCCATATCTAAAGAAGGATGTAAAATTACTGGAAGGAGTACAACGCAGGGCAACAAAGATGATCCACAGATTGCAGGACAGGCCATACGAGGAGAGGCTGAGAGAATTGAACATGTACACCCTGGACGTGAGACGGGATCGGGGGTATGATTGAGACCTTTAGCTAGAGTAAAGGGATAAATAAAGCAGACACTGAAGTGATTTTCAGGCTAAGGAGGAGGACATGAGAGGACATGGCCTTAAATTGGAGGAGGGAAGATTTAGGACAGAAATGAGGAGACACTTTTTCACAGAGAGGGTTGTGGCAGAACAGAACGATCTACCGGAGGAGGTGGTATCCTGTAAGACAGTGGGTAGTTTCAAAAGGGGATGGGATAGGGTGAGAGGGGGAGTTACTGGGAAGGGGGGATGGACCAGAGGCAAGGTGAGGGTGCTAGCTGCACACTCAAGCAGAGCTGATAGACGAGGTGGCCTATTTCTGCTGGCAAATCCATATGTTCGTAGTGTACAGCCTGAAATTAATACTACCTTTGAAAAGTAGCCTACTGTTACTTTTTGCATCTGAAGTATACTTTCTGTTCCCTTTTCCTAATTAGAAGGATTTTTTTACAGGGCAATACTTGGTGCTATGTGTGGAACAGTGCTCTGCCTGGAGGCTGGCATAGCTAGTTCTAGTCCTACTCATACATCATCAGCCAGGTGACTTTGCTGTCTGTAACTCATGGCCGACCAGGAAGAGACAATCAGCTGCTGCAAGATCAGCCGCTTGTGATGTCACAAGAAGTGAGGTCAAAATATCTGATGTGGTATGTAGAGGAAAAGAACAAGATACGTCAATCTCCAGATAGAGTACTGCTCTTCACACCACACTGAATAATGTCAGGTAGAACACCTTCTGAGCAAATTAAAAAAGAATACTTCAGAAGTAAAACGTAACTGATTACATTTGAAAATTAATAACATTACTGGTCACTACTTCTGGCAACACTAGCTTCCTTCTTTTTGTTTTTTAATAATTCATGTTGCGTTAACTTGGCAAATCTGGAAGTGGGGACAGCACCATGCAGATCTCCAGTGAGTGGCTGTAAAGTTATATGGCCAATACAGCAACATTTGTGATGCAGATCCCACCACTGCTGTGAATGAAACAGCAAGTCAAGACTATTGTTACTGTAGTGCCCTATCCAAAAACACTGGGCCCTGCACAGGGAGATCAGACAAAATGAGTAAATAAACAAAACAAGAGTTAGCAACTGTGACGGAGAGCATGTCCGTCATGGTCCTTTCACCCATAAACCGCTTCACAACCAGCAACAGTGGCAACACCGGCTTCGACTGGTGCAGTGGTGAGATTTGTACCAAATGTCTTAGACCTCATTGCATTAGATGTTCGACCTGCTGGCTGTCTCTCGGGGGGATGGGGAGTGTTGACAAGCAACACCTGAGCCCAATAAGGCAGGGGGGGATGAACAAATAGAATGGGGGTTTCTGTTTCACTTACATGCAAGTGGGGACAGTATGAGACTGAACTGCAAGATACAAACATACGAATCTGCCAGCAGAAGCAGACCACTCGGTCTACCTAAGTCTACTTGAGTGTGCAGCTAGCACCCCTAGTTTGCAGCTTCCCCCATTTGTCATCCCACTGCCACCCCCCTTGTTTTTGTTAAGCTGAATACAAGTTGTTTTGTTTCTTTTTGGTTACTGAAAGTAAAGCAGATTTCATTTAATTTAAACAGGTGTCTAGAGTGTTCTTCTTGAGAGAGTTCCCCAGAAGCCACCTAGTTTGCTACCCTGGCACATGTGGTTGGCTTTAGAGATGGGATCAAACTCCCCCTTGTCTAAACAGAGGTAAGATGGGCTCGGACAAAGTACTGAAATGCCTGGCCAAGCAGCATGCCCAACAGACCCAGATACAAACACAGCAGGCCATGATGCAAAGGGTCTGAATAACTCTACAAGTATGACAGCAGGCTCAGAGAAACCAACAGCTGGCACAACAGGCCCAGATACAAAGGGACTGGATAGCACAGAGAGAGACTAGCAGTGGCAGGAGTTTATGAAGCAGGTGCTGCAAACATAGAAAGAAACTGTCCCAGCTCCAGGTCACAGAATTCATTCACTGTAGGACCCCACTCCATGCTAACAAAAATGGGTCCTGAGTATGACCCCAAGGCCAGCTTTATGACTTTTGAGAGAATTGCCAGTACCACTGGCTGGCATTGGGAAAGTTGGGCTATTCACACTGCACTGTACCTGACCGGAAATTCCCAAGCTGCATTCAGAAGCCTAACTGCTGTCACTGCCAGAGACTAGGAGCAGGTAAAGGTGACTATCTTAGACCAGGTTGAAATAACTGAAGAGAGTTACTGACTTAACTTTTGCTCCTTTGGTTGCAAGGTTGGAACATGACCTAGAGTGCTGGCACTAAAATGACAAGACTTGACTACTTGGTGGTTAAAACCAGAGGTATGTGCTAAAGAGGAAAGTATGGATTTGATTGTACTGGAGAAGTATTGGAACATTTTACCAGATGGAGTCCATGACTGGGTAAGCCAACATGAACATTCCACTCTGGCTGCAGTAGTGCAAATCATGGATCATTATCTGGAAGTTGAAAGACCGGAGGTCGGTAAGATGAGTGGAACCCATGACGAACCTTGGGTGGTGACCCAAGGAGAAGATCCTTGCAGAGGATGGGAGAAAGGACTTTAGAGGGCTGGGAACAAATATGCTGGTATAGGTAAGTGGTCAAGGGGTGAAATATTGCTTACCCCCCCCCACTTCAAAAAGGTATACTCCCGGGCCTGGTGTAATTCCCCAAGCCCCAGGCCCTCTGGTGATCCAAATTTGGGGTGGGGGTGCAGGTCATAGATCTGATAGTAATATTCTGTATTTTCACTGTGGCAAAGTGGGGCAAGTTTTGCAACAGCATGGAGTGTGATTTTACAGAATGCATAGCTACAACACACACACACACACACACACACACACACACACACACACACACACACACACAAGTCCCAGGCCAAAAACCTGTATATAGTACCAGTGCAAGTGGGGAACCAGTTACAGCTCTGGTGAATTCAGGCTGCAGGCAGACACAAGAGTCTGTGATAGGACCCAACCTGGGTCAGTGGGGAGATCCCATGGATATTAGTTGTGTGCATGGGGATACCCGTAAATACCATACAGACCCAGTATGGTTAAAAGTAGGCAACTGGGCAGGAATAATAAAGGCAGGGATTTTCAAAACCATATCTTAGTCATTAGTCTTGGGCCAAGACTAGAAAAGGTTTCATACCCTCCTGCAGAGCAATACTGAAAGTTCATGCCCACATGAGGCCACAGGGACATAAGGTCTGGAACATGTACTTCCCTTTACTGACTCTGAACTATTTGGCCCAGAAGAGAAGCCTAAGAAATTCCAGGGTCAGAAACCAAGGGAGAAAGAGGAAGGGGCCCTTCTGTCTGAGATTGTAGTGGTTAGGGATCACAAGGACCCAATTTCAGGGAAGGTCGGGGGTGACTCAGATGAGGATATGGCATCCACATCTACAGGATGTCATGAGATCCTTCCAGACGTCAGACCTGACATTTTTCCAAACTCGGCCAACATAACTGCTGAACAAAGGGCTGATACGGTTGCCAGGAATGCCTACCACAACTTAGCTGGGGTGAATGGTAAAGTGGCATAGGAACAAAAAGCACGATGTTTTCCAAGGCTTGAACCGAAAGATATTTTGTGCCGGGTAGAACTTAGGAAACAAATTGGGACTTTATGTTACCAGTTAGTGGTTCCCAGGTCTGCAAGAAGGGAGATACTGAAACTGGCCCATGTGATGCCTATTGCAGGTCATTTAGAAAGACAGAAACCAAGGCGTGCATACTTGCCCAGTTCTTCTAGCCAGGTACATGGAAGGAAGTAGCAGACTTTTGTACTCCCTGCCTTGTGTCAGTCGGTAACCCAGAAGTATAGAAAGGGCTCCTTTCATCCCTATGCCCATAGCAGACACCTTGTATGAAAGAAGTGGGGTTCATAAGGTGGGAGCCTTGAAAAAAAGTTTATCTGGGGTATCAGTATATATTGGTTATACTGGATTATGTCACCCGTTACCCCAAGGCAATTCCCTTATGTTCCACTATAGCCCTGTCAATGGCAAAATAACTGATAAAAGTGTTTCCCCATGTTGTACTGCTGAAGGAGATTCTAACTGATCAAGGCACCAACTTTATGTCAAAACACATGAAGGAGCTATGTGCGTCACTGAAGGTTAAGTCCATCCGGACATCACTGTATCAGCCACAGACCGGTGGCTTAGTGGAACACTAATACATTGTTAAAAGGTATGATGTCTAAATTCATTTCGACTGAGGTAAAAAAAACTGGGATGAATTGTTACCCTGTATAATGTTTGTCATTCGGGAGGTGCCACAGTCATCCTGTGGATTCTCGCCCTTTGAACTGTTGTACGGGCAACAAGCCCAAGAGATGCTGGATATTATAAAAGAGATGTGGGCAGAACAGGCACATAGTCCACCTAGCACGCTCCAGTGAGAGAAAGATTGGACAGGGTTGGCAGATTTGCCAAAGTAAATTTAACAGCAAACCCAGGCAGGGCACTATGACCATGGGGCCAGATGGCGGGAGATCAAGTCCGGCGACAAAGTACTCCTTGTGTTGTCTAGCTCTGACAGTAAATTCCTAGATAAATTGCAGAGAGCATAAGAGGGTCTTTCAGAAAGGTGGTGCTGGTTGATTACGAAGTCTTACAACTGCACAGGAAAAGGGAAAAACAAACTTATCAGGTCAATTTGTTGAAACCCTGGAAAGACAGGGAGGTATTGCTCATTTGCCCAGAAGATTACTCATTTACCCAGAAGATCCTAAAAGTGCCCCAAGTCCACTGATGGACAAAGACATGGATGACAGAATCCTAGGCCTTAGAACTTAAAATTGTAAAGAAATGGAGTGCTGTCCCAGGGGATGACCGGCCTAACCAGACTCAAAAGCAAGAAGCCTAGAGGCTAGTAGAGAATTTTGGGGATGTATTCTCCCAAATGCCAGGACAAACCCATGTGATCCAGCACTACATAAACACAGACCCAGGTGTCCAGACCTGCCAACAACTGTGCAGACTACCGCAAAGAGTCCGACAGGCAAATCCAGTCTACGGTGGGGTTGGGAATCATTGAGGAATACAAAACAAACAAGGCCGCTCTTGCAATGTGCTGAATCAAAAAAAGCTGAGAACAGCAAAACAAGGACATCACCATCCATCATTCATAATTCAGTAAACGTTTTCATTACTTACAAATTATGCATCCATTTCCAGTGCCACATAGGGGAGAAAAAGTGCAACCAGTTCAGCACATGCGTGCTTCGTCAGGGATCAATGCACAAAACCGGTCGAGTTGTTAGCTAAACTGATTGCACTTTTTCTCCCCTATGTGGCAATGGAAATGGATGCATAATTTGTAAGTAATAAAAACTTTTACTGAATTTTGAATGGTGGGTGGTGCCATCCTTGTTTTGCTGTTAGTCATTGAGGAATCCCAGAGTGAATGTCTAGCCCCATTGTGCTAGTCCCAAATCCAGACAGGACCACCCAGTTTTGTATAGTCTTCCGGAAAGTTAATGCCACATCCAAGTAAAACGCACACTCTGTACATAGGGTAAACAAACTTTTGGACATACTGGGGAAGGCTCCTTGCATTAGTACCCTGACCCTAACCAAGGGGTATTGGCAAATTCCTCCCAAGTACCATGAGAAAATGACCTTTGTCACCCCGTTTGGCCTATATCAATTTACTGTGCAAGTGGAAACAGCAAGAGACTGAACTACAAGAAGTTTCTGTTAAGGTGAATGCAAGCTGTATGTTTCTTTTTTGGTTACTGAAAGTACAGCAGATTTCATTTAATTTAAACTGGTGTCCGGAGTGTTCTGTTTGAGAGTGTTCTCCAGAAATCGCCTGGTTCGCTATCCTGTCAAAGCAACACGCTTTGAAACAGAGTGCAAATAAACCAAAATTGTAACTATTATGTGACTGGGAAGGCTAGACTGAACATATATGTTTTCAAGGCACTTTTAAAGGGACACTGTCGACTCTTTTTGCACCGTATTATTTCTGGTTGAAAACCACATTTTATGATTGCTTACTTTCTCCGAAATTCATCGATGCTGCCTGTTATTTCATCTGCTTCTTTTCTTAGTAAAACTGAAATGCATGCTAATGGTGTAATTATTCCCAACCTTGTTTTGTTTCAAATCCTTGATCTACTCTTTTTTTATACATACTTTATTGAAGAATTAAACACACATGGTCACATTTTGCAGTACATGGATCTCTGTAAGGAGTTAATACACACCTTGCATCTCTGTTTGACTATAACTAATGTGACTTGGAACCACTTTTGAACTATTATTTTAACTACCTTTTACAACATAAACCAATAAAACCAAAACAAAGAAAAGAGAAACATTTACTTCATGAACATTAGGAACACCCGCAAACAGTGCAACCACTAATTATGCAAATGTTTCCTCTCCTCCCACTACATCATGAGTGGATAGACTGTGCTGGGTGTGTTCCCATGTCCAAGATGCAGTGGGAGTTGATCAAGGACTGTAAACAAGCGTTTTTGTGTGGTGACACAAGTAAAATGGACAGTGTGTTTTAAACTTTTAAAAAGATTAAAATAATCAGAATCAAACTGACCAGCTACATCAGCAAATTCTACAGAATGTGAGTAATCGTAAAATGTATTTTTTTAAAAAGACACACTCTAAGGCCTGAGAGAGCTGACAGTGTCTGTTAAAATGTCTCCAAAGAACAGAAATGCAACTGATGTGGAAGGGAAATCTACAGCTGGGCAACCGTCACTGCAAATGCCTTATCCCCCAAGCATTACTCAGTAGGTCTAAATATTTCTGTATATGTTACATCCCCCCTTCAGCTGAGGAGCTATTCACACCGCACCCTTGTGAATATAAAGTAGAGTAAATGATAGATAAGTGTGTATTACAAGGCAGTAATACCATTGAGAGGTTTTTGGGACTTGGAACCTCGAGAGTGAAGCTCAAGAGGTTCCTAAAGTCCCCAAAACCTGAGATAGTTTACTGCCTTATAATACACACTTATTTATCTTTTAATTTTTGTAATATATGGATCCGTTTAAAAAAATCCTCCACTTCACAAAGGGCGCCTGACCACTTTGCTGAAGACTCACTCAACAATGGGTGTGTGACTACACTGAACACTTGCTCGGGAGAAGCACTGCACTGAAGAGTCACTTGCTCAACACCTTGCTCACTTACCTGTTGAATTCAGAGGTGGATGAAAGCAGGATCAACCAGATAATTATTTAAATTTAAAAGGAACCCCCCCAAAAAAATTGCCAATTGTAGGATGCAAGAGAATTCCTCTCGCTAAGCAAGAGACAGCCTCCATATTTTCAACAGTGTTTGGCCTGCCCACATATGAACAGTGGCCAATCACAAGGCACGGTTTAAAAAAAGATTAGGTTGACTGTCTTGGAAATGCACTTGGTGTCACAAACCCACTTGTGAGGGTCAGATCCACTGAGCTCACAGTACCTACTGCTAAGTGCAATCCGTGACAGGGAGGGGGGAAACAGGGGATACTCTCTTCATGTCCTTCTATAGTGCTCACTGAGTTCACAATTGAACACTCACCACAAAGTCCCAGGGTCCCCTCTTTACTCTGGATCAGGGTACAATAATAGTCTTGAGTCTTGTAGCCAAATATGAACCTTTCTTGGCTGTTACACAAAGGGGGAAGATCCAGGTTTACAACCACTTTGGGGTAGTATTGTAACCCACAAGGCGTGCAATAACCTGGTTCAAATCCCCACAGACCCTTCCTTGAGACTTTGGTATTCCCCCTATCTTTACCCAGACTTTCCCTTTTCAGACCCTTGTTCGATTTGGTAGCCTATGATGGCATCCCTTAGCAATAACAGTTTAGTCATAGATTATTACTGAAACGTCCCACAGTCTCACATACAGTATAGAAATCTCACTCAGGCAGGTTTCTTAAACAAAACAAATGCCTTTACTAAGTAATTAAATAATTATCATGCATTACAACAAAAAGGTTTGGAAAATATTTGGTCACAGAATAACACAAATAAAAGTGGATATGTACAAAACAAAACACACTGTAACAGTTATCTAAAGTTCTACCTTACATTCGTAGTGAAATGAAGTTCCAAAAAAATGGTTTTTCAAAGGTTTTAGTCCTTTCTGTAGCAGTCTTGCTTCTTGTGTGTCTGCTGGCAGTTGTTCTCTTGTGGTCAGGAGAGTGTCCAACAGCAAAGTGTCCTCAAAATGCTCTGTGGAGGGTCTTAAATATCTGTGGTCCAATGCAGTCTGTAAGTCTTGGTCTGGTCCTAACTTTTAGGCCAGTAGATGTCACTCTTGTGCTTTTCCCAAAAATTCTTAAGGGACTTCTACCTTTACTAGTCAGACTGTCTTACAATTCCAATACCCTGCCAGCTAACCAATGTTATTGTACCATGACAGTTTCCTGCAATTTAGCACTGTAAAGTTTTTTGTTATGCCAGGATTAGCTGTCAACATCTCCTGAGTTTATAACCCTTTCCCCCTTTAATAGCTACCCAAATGCTGTCTTCTGAAGCATCCTGGCTTTTCAATTTTTATTACAGGTGATAGATTTAGGACCTCTGTGTTAGTTAGCCAGGAAGACTCTTTTAAAATGCAATTTCTAGCTTCCCTGGGAAAACCAGCTTCTCTTAGGTCACAGGGAATTTGCAGACCTTTGAAAAAAATCCACTCCCTTGTTCCAAGTGACCCTTTTATCCATTATTCCTTGTGGCATTTTAAACAGTCACAAAATCCAGAGAATAATGTATGGTCCATCATCAGTAACAAACGTGCGTAGCCATTGAGAGGTTACCATGATGACTGTTTAAACCTTAGAGTAAAACTCAAGAGGTTTTGGTCATCTGGTTACCTTGAGATGGCAACACACATTTTGTTGCCAATGATGGACCATACATTATATTTTATAGTGTATGGTCTGCATACACAGTAAAAAAAAACAAAGCTCGATCCATACTTTGTTTTCTTTGGTCACCGCCGCTCTGCTTGGGTTCAGCTCTCACCACTGTGGCTGGTTCAGCAAGGCTGTCAGTTCTGGAATCGTGCATGGGCAGAGAGAACATTGTTGTTATACCATCGATGTGATATACCATTGATGGGTTAACAGCATCATCACATCACATCAATGGTATAACAAACTTGAAAAACATTAGATTTTTGCCCATAATAATGTTCCACCGTACATTATATAACAGTTTATAACTCCATATATCTGTACATCTGACTGGCAGTGGCATAGTTCACCACACTTGGCACCATGGCAACCAGGTTAGTGTGGGAGGCAGTCCTGTACTTGCACTGTTCTACTTTTTTGATAATACTATTGTTCAGAGCTCCAAATGATAGTATTACGGGCTCTGAATGATAGTATTATTGGCCATGAATGATGGTATTATCACTGGGGCTGCAGTGTATTACCGTGATTTTTTGTATGCTTTAGAATAGTATTATTTAGCTTATCCATATATTACAATGTAATTATATGTGCAGTACCATGTTGTGAATTAGAAAAAGAGTAAGGTACTTCTATGATTACAGAGTTCTCAGTTGTCTTGGTGGCACTGCTGGCAGTGCAACAGAATGGTATTCCATGCAGTCTGAGTTCAAATCCCAGATAAGGCATGTATTTCTTTCTTACTTCTGCTTGTTTAGGTTTCATATATATGTACACTGCACCCCTGTGAATAAAAATGTAATTATCTGTGCAGCATCAGGTTGTGCATTAAAGAAAGTGTAAGGTGCTTCTGTGAGTCCTAGATTTCCTGTTGCTTTGGTGGCGCAGCAGGTAGCGCAGTGGAATGGCATTCTTTGCAGCCTGGGTTCAAATCCCAGCTAAGGCACATACTACTTTCTCTCTTCTGTTTGTTTGTGTTCCATCTACATGCAAACTGCACCCTTGCGAACAAATGAAGAGCTTTTCATGGAGTTTCAAACTATGATGTATGCTGTTCACAAATGGCACCTTTTAATATTCAGTGTTCTCAACAGGCAGGTGTATTGCATATAAAGGGTTAAATTATTCAGTTGTTACGGAAATAAATATAATGCTTTATGCAAAGCAGGCTACACCTTTGGTAAAGCAGCAGTATTTGTGGGGAAAAAATATAATCTCATAATGTTTTAGTAAAAATGTATTTCAGGCAAAGGCATTAGTATTTCTCTTTTTCATTTTAATGTGTTTTATTCCAGAACAAAGAGATGGGGTTTTGCAGCCCACTGTGAATAAATTGAGCATCTTGGCATGCTGCACTGCTGTTTATTATCGGAAATATCTGCTAGCATCCTCTTAATACATCTGCAGTATGAATACAGTATGGAGAGTTAAAAAAGTTTCCTCAAGGGAAGGAATTTTAGGAACTGCTAGTGGCAGCTATTTTTAATTATTTTTGTCATTAATTGCAAAAATTAGTAAGAAAAGCTGTTTTAAAAACATTTAAGAGAAATAAAAAAAAATACACTGACAGTGGATCTAATAATGTTGTGTATTGTGCTGTACTCTTCTTACTCTTTACGGACTGTATTTGTATTTTTGTTGCACTCTCCTGGGTCATGCCCGGAAATAGGCATTTTTTATGTCCTACCCAGTAACCAAAAACAAACAAATAAATAAATATATATTAGAAATATTTCATTGCTGAACAACTATATGATAATTTTTTTGCCAGCCAACAAGCAGTACTGCTTTGAGGGGACCAGCACATTTCTCTTCAGTTATGCTCATCAGTGTTAGTGATTCTAAAAAAAAACAGCCATGGTTTTAGAATGTTTATTGTTTTGTCATATGTGCAGTTAAAACATGATTGGAAATACAGTAGATCTTCATCTGCAAAATGTTTTTTTAGGCTGTAAATATATTATGGGATTCTTGTTTATGCTTTAGTGTTACACAAAGCACAGCTTCACTGTTTATTTGTAATTTTTGTCCTGAAAAGGCACACTGAGCTGTGACTGATTGTTTCTAGGTGTGTCCTGGGGGGGGGGTTATGTGGACCTATTTTATTGACGGGAAGAATGCTGGCCTGGACACCAGAGTAAAATCCCTACACTTTGCTCCTTGGGATCTTTAACTTCCTCCCTATGGCCGGTCTGTCGGCACAGTGGTAGCGCTATCTCTTGCAATGCCCGTGACCTGGTTCGTGCCCCAAGTCTGGGTCGTCAGATGGTTGGCAGGGGGAAGGAGGAGCATCTGATGAACTTTTCTCCTTCTCCAGGGTGGGGTGGGAACAGTGTCTGGCGTTAGCTTGACCTCCAGCAACAGCTGGGGGACAGACCACTGGGACCACAAGGGACCACTAGTAGAGGGCATAGGCATGGCAGACATCCAGTGCGCTGTGTACAGAAATGTGCACAGCACCACCATTGATGTTGTTGCATGCCAGCTTCTCCGCACCACATGAGAACAGAGAATAACATGGAAAATCCCTTTGGTAGGCAGGATGATTCTACGACCCCTCACAGGCCCTGCACTGGTGACCTGGCACTGCTCCAACTGGATCTTCTCCGGTGGGTCAAGCTCAGTTCTTCACCATCACAGGGTGGAGGGCAAGCCAAGGGGGAAGCTGGAGCCATTACAGTAAGTCTGTGGAATGCCAGTTGACAGGCCTGGGGGTGGGAGTGAGTGGGGCGAGAAGCAGGCAAGGCAGGGGAGAAGAAGGAACAACAACCAAACAAAAAATAATTTCTCCCTGACAGTCACCTAATATGGGGAGAAGGGACCTTGGTTTAACATCTAATCCAGAAGGTAATAACTAAACAGTTGCAGTATGGTTTTGTGGGTCACACCTGGGAGCTAGCAGTGCCACGGCTACAGTAAACAAGCGGGGACAAAATGGGGAGCCAGCACCTGCAAAACAGTCATTCAGGGCTAACACAGCCTAAGAACTTGTACTGTACTCACAGATAGTGCTGTAATTATCCCAATAAAAGTCACATTTGAGTGAAATGCGTTGGGGACAGGTTGTGGTTACTGGTGAAGGGGGTTCTTTATTGAAATTGCTGTATACTTGAATTGAGTTGCTGCTACGAATATGCTGGATGTAAATGGACGAACTTTTAAGAAGGAACAATTAAAAGCTCAATTTTGTTTCTGATATCCAGGTCTGGACAGCACTTATTGGGATCATTACAGCACTATCTTTGAGTACAATACAAGTTGTTAGGCTGTGTTAGCCATGAATGACTGTGTTTTGCAGGTGCTGGACCAACAACTAAACAGTGCAAAATCCCCATTAGTGCTGCACCACAGTGACAGTGCTGGACATTAGCTAGGTTCCTGGCATGGGACTAGAACCCACAACTTTCCAGTCTTCTGGCCTCAGAGGTGGGCAAGCAACCTACTGGGCTACTAACACCACAATACTGAATGTTGCTGAGCAAGACAACAGCAAGATATTTTATTAGCATGCAGCTCTTAAGCAACAAGAGACTTAAACAGTGCACATGAAGTTTATTGGTCCCGGCTCCCCTTGCTTTAGCCTTCTCTTTAAAGGGGAACAGTCAGCACAAAGGACCCCATACTCAAGTGTAGGGCTGGGCCCAGTGTATACTTTGTTGGCAAACACATTTTGGTTTGCTTATTGTTTACTATATTATATCAGGCTATTTTTGCTCAGTTGCATGCTGGCATCTTCTTTTCTACAAATCCCAGAATCCCTGCAGCTGATATCAGAGCAACAGGCAACAGTGGAAGATTCAATAGCCTGTAATGCATGTTAAAGCCTTTATAATCTCTGATCAGATGTTTCCCTGGGCTGCTTTTCTCCAGGGGCTACATACAGCCCTCTGTGACTGTACATAGCCCAGAGAGGACAGCAGGAACAGGAAACAAAAGATCAGAGGCTGTATAAACTTTAACATGCACTGCTGGCTATAGAATCTTCTCACTGCTGCCCACAGTTCTGATGTCATCTGCAGGGAATTCTGGGATTTGTAGTAACAGAAGATGTCAGCTGACAACTAAGCAAAATTAGTCTGATACAAGCCACTGTACTACAGTAAACAGTAAGTAAACCAAAATGTTTTACACACAAAGTGCACATTGGGATCAGCCCTACACTTGAGCATGGGGTCCTAAGTGGTGACTGTTCCCCTTTAAGGATGTGCGTGTGTGTGCATGCGTGTGTGCGTGCATGCGTGTGTGTGTGTGTGTGTGTGTGTGTGTGTGTGTGTGTGTGTGTGTGTGTATGTGTCTATGAGCAAAATATTAATATTTCACATGCACTCTCTGTCTTGTCTCCACTCGGATGTATCTCTTTATATTTTCTCTTCTCTTTCATCATTAACTGTGACTTAGTCTCTTTTAGTACCAGAAGATAAAATATTTCATTTATTCATTTTGAATTTTGTGCACTGGGATGTGACAGCTTCCTCACGGCAACGCCAAGCCATTGTCAGCTATAACTCTGCACTGTCCCCTTGCCAGGAGCAACCATTTAAAAGTCTCCCCACAAGCCTGTCAACAGTTTAAATCATGGTGCTGATTTCTGATGAAATGTCAAATATAAGTGGAGGAGAATGGATATTAATTTATTGCTATGTTTTATTGAGTTTTTATTGCCCAGGAAAAGAGAGCTAGACAATACTGCCTATTGCTAGCCTCATCCCAGGGTGAGGTGGGGTGGAGGGGATACAGATTCTAACCACCTGAATCTGAACCAGATTATGCTGTTGGTGACATTTGTTAGGTAATGGGGGGAACCTTGGCCAGGATACTGGGGGCAATCCCCTTTCTCTTCTGGAGAAGTGCCATGGGATCTTTAACATCTACCTGAACATCCATGAGAACAGACAGACGGGATCTTGGTTTAATGCCTAATCCCAAGGACAGACCCCTTCAACTAAAAGTAGCCCCTAGTACTGCACTCGAGTACCAGTGTTAGGTTTTTTTTGTATACCTTTTTACTCCCTCTGTAATCTCTTTGGTTCCTGTCCCTCCCCCTCCACAGGGCCAGCCTCCACCTCCTCTGGACTGACCTTGCAGCTTTTTCCCTCACAGCTTGCCCCCACCCCCATGCTGGGGTAGGAGGGGAGGGCCATCCTCCCCCCAACCAGTACTCAAGTCCACTTCAAGCTCCAGGCACCCAGGTGGTGCTTTGGGTCCAGAGAGGAGCACAGGGTTTCATCCTCCCATGAGATCCCCTTTTCCATTTTCCTCCATTCCTCTGCAGTGGCTTAACTTCGGAAACACGCACGTGGAGGTGCTCACATCCAGCAGATCCGTGGCCCCAGCCTTGAGTCACTCATTGCCTGCAGTGCCGCCAGGCCTCCACCCAGTGGCACCCAAGGGCTGATACAGCTGCAACCACTTCCCTGGGACAGGAGAGCTGTGCTAGGCATGCTCAATCCTCTCCCAACCCACCAACCCCCAGCAACCTGTGCTCATTCATTAACACAGGTCGCCAGTGTGATGGGAGGTAAGGTATTAGACGCCTCAGCCCAAAGCGCCACTGGGCGGGCAGATGCCAGTGTTTATTGTATGAGTCCAATCTGGGTGTAAGACTAAACTATCTGAATGAATATGATATGGTTAGATATGATAAACCTCATATAACCAGCTGTAAGGTAAGGTACATACAATACAGTCAACACAACTGCACATGATTGGAGACCACAATGCTGCTTAACCAGAGTTCTGTAAGTCTGCACAAGGCCTACCATGGAAAGAGAGAGGGGAGGCACGTAGGTGCATGAAGACCAAAGTAAAGTCTGTTTTATGCTTGTCCAGTTCCCAAATGTATAGCATAATAACTAGGTACTCACACAGTTATGCCTGCTGTTTCATAGTGACTGTTGGACAGACCCACTATAATTTTGTTGTCCTGGATACTAAGCCGCACACCCAAGGATTAGTTGAGCCGTGGCAGAAGTAAACCAAAACATGGGATGATTATGTTCAAAGACAGTTCATCAAAAGCCTTAAATGAACAAAACAAATTAGTGAAGCACCTTATTTTTTATTATGACAATTTGACAGAACTCCTCTGCTGCAAGTACTGTTCTCCAGAAGAGATGTAAAAATTAATTTCCACTACGCACTTTAGGTACAAAGGATCACATGGTGCCTGTCAAACATGAACTGGGTAGAAAATTGACTGGGGGGAGAACTCAGAGGGTGGTGATAAATGGTGTGCACTCAAAGGAAGGAGAGGTGATGAGTGGAGATCCCCAGAGGTCGGTGTTGGGGCCCACATTGTTTAACATATACATTGGAGACATTGCTGAGGGCCTAAATGGGAAACTATGTCTATCTGCAGATGACACAGAGGTCTGCAATAGGGTGGACACACCGGGGGGGGGGTGAGGGAGGATCTGACCAGGCTAGAGGAGTGGTCAGGGATGTGGCAACTTCAGTTCAATGCAAAAAATGTAAAAACAGCCGGACCGGTGGCACTGAGGGTTGAGGCACTGGATGCCACACCTCGCGCCACATCGGTGACCTGGGTTCAGGAACGGACTCGGGCCGTCAGGGGCTGGCAGGGGAGAGGAAGGATTGAGCATTCCATGACTGCTCTCCTCCCTCTGGGGTGGGTGGGCAAAGAGCATCACACTGCAGTGGCACCTGTCGGAGGCCAGGTGTACTACAGTTGCATGCTCAGCAAGGGGGTTAGCGTGGCGGGTGACTGCATAGCAGTGCGTTGACACCATTGCACGTTCGTCTCTCTTGGGGAGAAAAGATGGCAGAAAATTGCATGGTGATCACGGCAGCTGATGGCTGTGCCCTGCATCCCCCTAGACACAGGAAGCGCAGCCTCTGGGTGTGGCCAGCCCGTGAGAATAGGGCGTGATTCGCACTCCAGACCTGGTCTGGGGGGTGCAGGTGCCGGTGGCCGGGAGATCATTGGGACCGCTCCACAAAGTGTGTGGAACAAAAAATTGAAAGAATATATACATAAAAAAAAGTAAAAACCCTAGGGCAAAATACTGGCTCAGGGAGGGGGGAGAGAACTGGGAGCTAAAGAACAGAAACAGGACCTGGGGATCACACTTTCGGATAACCTAAAGGTCAGGAATCAATGCGATAGGGCAGTGGGGAAGGCAATCAGAATGTTGGCATGCATAGGAAGGGGCTTTCCAAGCAGGAAAAAGGAGGTGATCATGCCACTATACAAAACAATGGTCAGATCACAGCTGGAATACGGTCCAGTTCTGAAGGCCACACTTGCAGGGGGACAAGAACAAGCTGGAGAGGGTCCAGAGAAGAGCAACCAAGATGGTTCTAGGGATGCACAGGAGGTCATATGTAAAGAGGCTGGAAGAACTGAATCTGTATACACTGGAGATGAGGAGGGAGAGGATGGGTATGGTAGAGACCTTCAAATATCTAAAAGGGAATAAACAGAGCGAGGGAAGTTTGCATTTTTAGGCTGAGTGAAAACAAATCCACCAGAGGTCATGCACTCAAGCTGGAGGGTACGGTAGATTTAGTGGAGATGTAAAGGGGCAGTTCTTTGCAAAGAGGGTTGTGGGTCCATGGAACAGGCTACCAAAACGGATTGTGGAGGTGGATTCGGTGGGCAAATTCAAAAGTCTCGGACAATTACATGGGGCTAAATAAAAGTGAAAGGATAGGATCCAAAGGGGCAAGATGTAGTAGGCGGAGGGGAGGGTGGGCAGAGTGGATGGGCCAAGGGATCCTTGTCCCCCGGCAAGTTTCTATGCTTCTATTTAACCCCAATGCCATAGTGGACTAACAAACCTAAGAAGTTACTGTAATGGTCTGATTCTGAGTTGCAGTTGGCACTGGCGGTAAAAATGGGTGCTTTGCAGTCCATGCTCCATTGCTCTATCACTCAAAACTGACATCCTCAAAAGTACCCTTGCACCACAGATGGGAATCCTCCTTGTGAGTGCAGCACCATTCAAACAGCTTATCCAAAGGTTTTGGTACTACAAGGGCTAGTACCCAATACTATCTCAGCGAGTGGTCTCACACACAGTGCTACAATATAACGTGATGAAACAGACTATAGTTCCACATCTGCAGTGCTGCCACCAACACCCTTGTCAAAAGCCCTTCTTGGTGTCATTTCCCTCTTTCTGACCACCAAAGTGCCAATCTGTAGCATCCTGCACTCCTCCCCACACATCCAATCTTTCCCTGTCATCCCCTGACCTGTCTGGACATCTCTTCATGGTGCCTAATGGGACTCCCTACCCCGACCTGTCAGCATCCTGTTCCCAAACATCTGCTACAATCTTAACTCCCCCCGTTACATCTGCTGTTGCCCCCTTTCCTCTCCTCAACCCCTCCAGTGCCTCTCTAATGTTCAGTGCTTCCCCCATTCAAGCTCTTGTCCCCTGGCTTGCATGCTTATGAGCCGCCACAGTGATAACAAGTACTCCATTCAATGACAGTGTTTGCAAAGGCTAAAATGTACTCAGAATAGCCTTGCTAGTCCAGGGCATTGTGGCCACATCCCCTTTTTCTGGTACTCACAAATGACTTTGTGTGCACCCCAAAAATGTTTACAGCCCATTGAACAAGGCATGATAGGGTTGCTAACTACAGTACATGGAAACAAACAAGAAATAGGGTACAACAGGGTGGGCTTTGTGCTGAGATAATCACCTGTCCAGGGCCATAGTAAGGCTCAATGCCACAGATGGAGGGCCCTTACAGCCCCCAGAACAGCAGTTATCTCAGCAAAGAACCAATCCTGGACTGTAGTTTTGTGCTCTATTTGTTGAAATTTATTTTTAAAAGTAAAAAACACAAAAGTGTTTCAAAACTGTGTATTTTTTTTTAAAGTAGTCCTTCTACTGGTAGTCTGTCACAAGGGGGCACAATTGCCTTTTTTTTTTTCCCCACAACATTTTTTTCCCCCTAGCCAGTTAGCCTTTCTATGACCTAACCCACACTCAGCCAATCACCGCCTCTTCCCAAGATTCACCTGGTGGGGCCAAGCGGGGAAGGGCTGTCCTCCCCCAGAGCACACATATCTAGAGCCACAAGGACCCATGGGTTGGTGGTGTGGGCCGGAGGATGAGCCTGGCCTCATCAGCTGGCTATTTTCCATTTTCTCCAATGACCTGGTGGCATGTAATCAGTGCAAGTGCGCATGAAGGCACGCACACACATACGTGCTCTGCCACTAACCATTCCAAACCTGCCATGTCTACTGTCCTGCCATCACACCTCCACACGGTGGCAGTCTAGGAGCAGTGTGGTAGGAACCACCCCGCTCCCCGGAAAAAGAAAGCAGTTCTCTGAATGCTCAATCTTCTCCCTTCCCGTCTGACTCCAGGGACCCAAGATCACTCTCAAACCTGGGTTGCCAATGTGGTATGAGGTGTGGTGTCCAGCACCTTAACCCTCAGCGCCAGCCAGCCCGCCAGTGCAGCGGTAGGGCTATCGCTCATGGCACCAGCGACCTGGTTTCAGAAACGGACTCAGAAGGCTGGAGGGCCAGCCAGGGGGAGGAGGATTGAGCGCCCAGTGGCAGCTCTCCTCCTTCTCCAGGGGGATGGGATGCTTGTCCCGCTGCTATACCATCACCTGGGTGACCACAGATGGAGGTGCAACAAAGACAGCATTTGGGGAGGGAAGACATTGGCCGGGAGCCGAGAGCCGGAGTGCTAGCACGTTGCGACGTGCTCCACCCTTAGACTTCCCTAGCGTATCGACATCCAGAGGGATGGCAACAGAAAGTGAAAAACACCCTGCGACAGATGCCTGGAGATGGGACCTGACTACCCAAGAAAATCAACAACCATGCTCTAGAAGGGGCCTGTGCAGCACTCCTGATGAGGACTTATGGACTGGAGGGGACTACAGGGGGTCCCACTCCTCCCTTCCTGGGGGGCAAACTGCAGCTGGATGGGGGAAGTGCAGACAGGACCTCAGAAGGCGATACCTGGGGAGGACTTATGGGATCGTGTCAGCCTAGGGATCCCGAAAGAAAGGGCCCAGAGTGGTGAGTAGGGGGGCATAAACAAAGAATATAAAAAACAAACAAAAAAAAAAATCAGTGCCACTGGGTCGACTACCACAGCGGCCATTTTTGTTTGTTTTTTTCCCAGTCTGCACTGTCTGCTCTGATGATCAGGATTTTTTTTTTTGCGGATGTTGTTTCTCCTGGGGCCTCCAGTCAGCCAATCCGTCCTTGCATCCCTTTCTCCGGCCTCCGTCTGACCCGTACCGGTCTCTATGGAGGGCGACCACCCAATTACCCCACGGCTTACCCCCCATGGCGGGGAGGTAGGGGGTGGCCAACTTCCCCCACCTAGTATGGATCCACACTTGGCGATCCCCTCCTGGAGCCGGCACAGGTGCTCACAGACGGCCATCAAGCCGCAGTGACTGGATGATCCCTTTTTCCGCTTTTTTCCCCTGTGGGCTCATGGTGTGCAGTGACCCCAGTGACTGGATGCCCACACGCTCCCATGCTTGCCCCAATCAAGCATCTGCTGCGTCCCGCCCCCATGGCGTGCGGCTTCATGACACTGAGCCCCAGCCTCCGCTAGGGGTCAGGCGAGCATCGGCCGCAGGAAAACCCCCTTCCCGGAGATGGAGAGCAGTCCACTGGACGCTCAATCCATCTCCTCCTTGCTGACCCACGGTAACCCATGCTTGTTCCCGAACATGGGTCGCCAGTGTGGTGCGAGCTGTGGCGTCCAGCGCCTCAATCCTCAGCACCACCGGGCCGGCATGACCAGGATTTTTAACATGTATCTTTTGTTGGTTTCTAGCAGTTTCCTTAACGTTTCTCCCAGTTCCTGTTGCACTGAGACACGGATGTAATTGTCAGTGTTTAGGTTTTGGTACTGTTTGTCAGTGTCAGCTGTCTGCTGTCAGGAATGGGGAGAACAGAGATTCTCGCTATGTGAGGAAATGAGATGGTGGGTAAAACAAATCTGAATATTCTGAGGACGCACACTGATTCTGGCATGTTGTCATGCTGGCACTGATACTTTTTTTTAGCTGGACATTAGACGGAGGTAAATGTATGAGTGACATTCTGTCTCAGCTGTCAGAAACCAGGAGTGTATTTACCCATTTTATAAAGGGGTCTTTGCAATGACTTTATGCCTGTGTTCACTACTGTGAATCATGTCTTTTACCTTTCTGTGTAAGTCAGGGAAAGGCTATCAATGTTAAAGGGGAGCAGCCATCACCAAGGGTTCCTCTCGCAAGTGTAGGGCTGGTCCCAATGAGCACTTTGTGTGCAAAACCATTTTGGTTTACTTACTGTTTAATGTAGTATTGCAGACTGTATCAGACTAATTTTACTTAGTTCTAGGCTGACATCTTCTGTTACTACTGTCACAAACCCACTCAGCAGGTCAGGCCCTCTACTCCCAAAGTGCCAACCTCCGAGTGCAGTCTTGTGAACAGTTTAACAGAACAAGGTAACCCTCTTGTCTGTTTTGTGAGTTCGGATCAACCTTTGGTCTCCAGTCTTGGAGGGATTCAAACTGTTAACCTCTTGCTAGCATACCCAATGTACAGGCTCAGATATCTCTGTCTTCGGGGGGACAGATATCTTTGCCTACGGGCACCTAACCAGGTATACAGAGATGAACTCTTAAAAACTTTAATAAAGACCTCAGATTTAAAATGCTTCTCTTTCCAGTGTGGTACCACCATTCAAGCTTATGTCTATTGTCTGCTTTAACCATATATACTTTTCTTACAATTAAAAGAAATTCAAAGACAGACTAAATATGTTCTAAAAAGAGTTTTACTAAAAATAGATAAAAATATGTAAAACACCAAAATACAGAACTGTTATATCACAAGACATACACATCTTTTAAAAGAACAAGGTTTAAACAGTGCAATTTCCTACTTACAGTACTTAGATTTGACTCTCTTTCTAAATACTTGTTTACAAGTGCTCACGATGTTTCCTTGTCAGAGTCTAGGTAAAAGTGTGTCTAAGTAAAACAGAATTATTCCTTAAAGTAAACTGTATTTGCCAACCCCTTTTGTTTGAGGTCATCTAGCTCCTCCTCTGTCAGATTATATATAAAAATATATCTAATAAAAAAAACAGGATGTCTTTTCAAAGTATTACATTTTGCAACCACAGCATAACTGATGTCCTTCAAATGACACTTCGTTGATCTCATGATAAGCTTCCTCCTTCCAGGACACGAAAGCATCTTTATGATTTTCACACTCCTGTGTCATAAGCTGGGTTTTCCTTCCAACGTCATAAAATGGATACGATCTTCCATCTTAGTAACTACAGCTGTAATGAACTCAAAAAAAACAGGAGGTCCTTGATTAAGGCCTTCCATGTAACACCTAGGGCCGGAATTTCAAAGGCCTTAGATTGACACAAGATGCTTGCGTCAAACAGGTCTGACACAAGGGCACCTTGCAACAAGTGGGAATTTGAAAGGCAGCCTGCATCACCCAGCAGGCTGTCTGCACCAAAGTGTGCTAGCGCCATCCTTGTGCCACAAAAGTGGCTAGACCCAGACTGCTGCAGCCCTCGGATCCAGAATTTGAAAGAACCCCCCAGGAACCAAGTGCCAAGTACCCTTAGACCAGCGAGGGGCAGGTCTAAGGGGTCTTAGATGGCTCCTGGGGGGTCATCCTGTAGGTGCCACAGTGTGGCCTGCCCCATCCATCCCCGGTGGGTGATCTCTGGTGGTCTGGTGGTCCCCCCTCACCCCATCACGGTCCCCGACACCCACATCCATGCATCCTGACAACCCCCCATAGCCATCCTCAGCACTCCCACCCCGTGCCCGATCCGGGACCAGCACAGCCCTCCACACACCATGGCCAGCCACTGGAATGAACAGTCTGTCGTGTACTGTATACAGTACACAGTACGCGCACGGACTGCCCATTCGTGGCCGCCGGATGGCGGTGGAGGGTCAAAGCAAGTTGCCGGATCTGGGTACAGGGGGTGGGAGTGCTGAGATGGGTAGGGGGGCACTAGCCCACCAAGGTACCAGGGAGTGTTGCGGCACTGGTGCCGTCGGTGCGGTGGTGTTGGGGGGGGCAGTACCCAGTTGCCAGCCCCTGTCTTTGGGTGCTGCAGACATCCCGCAGCCACTGTGGCATTCTGGGTGGGTGCGCCATACGTCAGGAGCAGCACCCCCATTGCCACAAGCCACTGGACTTAGGTGCTGGGACCCTGTTAAATAGAAATTCAGGCGCAGGGTCCCGGGTGCACTGCACTCGGCACAAGCTGCCATTGTCGCAGCTTGCGCCAGGGCTTTGAAATTCTGGCCTCTAGTATCTAAAACTGTATGAGTTTTCTCACATGCTGTTTTCAACATTTTTCTCATGGCTTTCATATCTCAGCTGAAACCTGGGGGGGGGGGATGAGTGAGGTCATTCTATGAGCACCAGAGACAGTCAGTAATACATTTATATATTTAAAACAAAATGATACAGCACTCAGAACTGGCTGTCCACGTCACAATTACAAGTCCCAGAATCCCCTGCAGGTGACATCGGAGCAGGGCTGCAGCAGTAGAAGATTCAATAGTCTGTAGTGCATGTTTGAGTTTATACAAGCTCTGATCTTTTGTTTGCTGGTTCTGCTGTTCTCCCTGGGCTAAGTAAAGTAACAGAGGATTGTGCTTAGCCCCTGTAGACAAGCAGAGCCAGAAAACATCTAATCGGAGATTATAAAAGCTCTAGCATGCATTGCAGGCTATTGAGTATCCCACAGATGTCAGCCTCAGGGGATTCTGGGATTTGTAGTCACAGAAGATATCAGTCTGGACATAAACAAAATTAGTCTGACACAGTCTACTATACTACAGTAAACAGTAAGCAAACATGCTTTTGTACACAAAGTGCCCATGAGGACCAGTCCCACACTTGAGTGTGGGGCCTTTGCGCTGACTGTTCCCCTTTAATGAGTAAGCCAGACTGGTAACCCCATGGTGTGGTACCACACATAACACTGGTGACCCATGCTTGGGATTTGACTGGTCGCTCGGGGGCTGGCTGAGGAAGGGAGAATTGAGCATCCGATGGACTGCCCTCCTCTCTCGGGGGGGATTCATTATCCTGCTATCTGACTATCACCTGCTGGAGGCCTGGTGGTAGTACAACAAAGAAGCCATATGGGGTGAGGACATGGACAGATGCTGGCATGTGTGTGCATCAGTGCATGCCGACTCCTCGGGGAGAAAAAAATGAAGGATGCGATCCCCACAGTGCAGCATGACCAACAGGGTGGGCCACCACCGGACTGCAATCCTGACCAAGCATGGCTAACCAGTAAACCAGACAGTCCTTGAGAGGGTCAGTGACAGGACTGTGGGTGGGTTACCACCTAGTGCATGTTCTAAGGGGTGGGGGCAGCAGGGAGAAAAAATATAATGGGAAAAAGTATTAATGAGTAAAGTTCAAAAGCAAATGTCCCTTAGTGACACTCTAGCAAACGAAGCGCCGGGGTCAGTTTTTGACTGTGGTGTTTGTATATCCTGTATGCAAGTCTCTGTCATACTAACTGTGGCACTTTGCATTGAAATCTTTGTTCCTGACTTCATCTGTGACTCAAGTGGCTGTTTTTGGTGAGGTAGCTTCCCCGTCTTGTTCAAAAGCAGCAGGCCCTCCTCAGTAATAGCCTCCTAGTATGGCCACGGATCCCCAGCCAAAGTGTACTATAAAGAAATGGCACACTAACTGTATAGAAATCTTTAAAGCAGCAGTGCAATGAAACTGGGCAAAAAATTTGACCCTACTTTTTTTTTTCGCTATAAAAGATTCCAGGCATCTTCCAGTTTTATTTGGTAGCAAAATGTTCTAGTTCTGCCAAAATCTGAGTATTTTATAAATGTTTTAATTTAGGTTTTTTCTAGGGCAAAAATATGGCCACCACATTTGGCTTAGAAATATCATTGTAAGCCTGGTAAGGGTTAGGATTAAGAAATCAAAATGATGATGCTCAGAATAGGAGGTACCTAGAAATGTAGATTTAACAAATATGCTAATATTTTTATAAATTGTAGCTACAACTAGCATTTTTGGAAAAACTTTTTCATTGCACTACTGCTTTAAAAATACCACTTGAATGTTGCATAGTACAGCATGTCAGTCTCGTGGTGTATTAGCTAACCCTGTGCCATCATCCAGATGTCAAGCTGACCCGCAGAATCAGTATTCAGCAGTAGAAATGTCATTGTTATTTTCACATCTACTCAATCAAAAAAAACACGACATCTTCAGTAAATCTTCCTGGACACTTAAAATAGATTGTCTGGGTTATAGCACCCCCTCTCCTAATGAATACAAATGGATTCCCTAGCCACCCTTCTCTCCGGGTTACACTCATTATGCAGTGCAAACACCTCTTTATTTGATTTCAGAAAATTACTTTCAACATTTCTCATAATTTAGAACAAAACATTCTTTCTTTTTTTTGAATAATTCTCATAGGATTGAGAAGTAAGAGATTCAAGGAACAGACATAGGGGAAGCCAGTCATGTCCCTCTGAAGTGCATACTAAATACAGCTATAAAGCACACTCTTCCTTCAGAGTGTGCCACTGATGCTAACCCATGGAACAGTTGTAGGTGTCCGTCTATACCAAGAACTTTCTATTTACTAAGAATAGAAACTGCAAAAGCACAGCACGTACACCATCAAATACTTCCCCTCCCAGAATAGTTCCAAGTACTTAAAGGCACTGGCCAGATATTTAGAAAGTTACCACAGCGGCAACGTGAATAGCTTTACCCTAACTGGATACAGCGTATCGGAATAAGGTGGGGCCATAGTCAAAGGGTCCAGGTGCCTGTCACTCAGTGGATAGAATAACTGTGTAAAATTCACCACTGCACCCATGCAAATGAGGGAAACTTCTTGCATACCTGTTAGTTTGACTTCAGTGGTAGGGAAAATGATGGACTCACTTCTGAAAGAAAGAACTGTTGTGTAGCTAGAGACCAGTGGGGCACTGGAGCCAAGGTAGCATGGCTTCACACTGGAAAGGTCATGTCAGATGAATCTAACAGATTTCTTTGACTGAGTGACCAAACTAGTAGACCAGGGAGGGACTGTGGACATGGCCTACCTAGACTTTAGCAAGACATTTGACACAGTCCCACACACAAGATTAATAAACAAATTAAACAGCCTGGGAGTGAGTATCAGGGTGGTAGCCTGAGTAAAAAACTGGCTGGACAATAGGACATAGAGGGTAATAGTAAACAGAGTCCACTCTGAAGAAAGGGGGGTTACTAGCGGCATACTGAAGGGTTCAGTACTGGGTCTGGTCCTTTTTAATGTCTTTATAAGTGACACTGCAGAGGGACTGGAAGGAAAAGTATGCCTCTTTGCAAATGACACAAAGATCTGCAACAGGATTGATACACAAGGGGGTAGAAAGGATGAGAAGGGACTTGGCAAGGTTGGAGGAATGGTCAAAAGTATATCAGCTTAGATTCAGTGCAAAGTAATGCATCTGGGAAACATAAATCCAGGGGAAGAGTACACAATGGGGGGGGGGAGTACAAACAACAAAAATGGAAAAGGACCTGGGGTAGTCATATCAGATGACCTAAAAGTAAGCAAGTAATGTGAGAAGGCAGTAAGGAGGGCTGGGGGATGCTGGGATGTATAGGAAGAGGCATCACCAGTAGAAAACAAGAAGTTGTTATCCCTCTGTACAGGCAGTTGGCGAGAGCCCATCTGGAATACTGTGTGCAGTTCTGGAGATCCCATCTCTGCAAGGACATAGACAGGATAGAGACAGTCCAGAGGAGGGTAACTAAAATGGTGCAGGGTCTGCACCAGAAGCCATACAAAGAAAGACACTAAAGGAGCTTAGTATGTATACCCTTGAGAAAAGGAAGGAGAGAGGGGAGACATGACAGAAACTTTCAAGTACCTCAAGGGAATCAACAAAGTCCAAGAGGGCAGCATCTTTCAGAAAAAGATGTGCAAGAACAAGGGGGCACAATTTGAAGATAGAGGGTGAATGGCTCAGAGGCAACATGAGGAAGTATGTTTTCACGGAGAGGGTGGTGGACGCATGGAACAGCCTTCCTAAGGATACGTGGGGTCAAAAACAGTGAAGGAATTCAAGAATGCATGGGACAGACATAAGGCAATTCTGGTGGGGGGAAAGGAAGAAGTAGGCTGTTGGTTAACTAGGATCTGCAGCTTATCCAATAGGTAGGGAAATGGGCAGACTGGGTGGGCCAAGCAGTCCTTATCTGCCATGAAAGTCTGTTTCATACAGGGCACAGCTGTATATTCAGCAGATTCTGGAAGTGGTAAACTGCTGCCAAATTTGCTGTTTTTAAAACCCTACCCTTAATAACACATAAAGGGGTGTGCGACCCCCAACCACCACTACCATTCCCTAACCTTCCTAATCCCTGAGTGAATTAAAACTATCCCTGGTAGTCTAGTGGCCCCTGCCAGATCCCTACGTGAACAGATTTGTAATGTATTTTGCACATTTTTGTACTGTTTAGTGGTATAATTTTGCACATTTTTGCACTGCTTAGTGGTATAATTTTACACATTTTTGCACTGTTTAGTGGTATAATTTTATACATTTTTGTACTGTTTAGTGGTATAATTTTATACATTTTTGCACTTAGTGGTATAATTTTACGCATTTTTGCACTGTTTAGTGGTATCATTTTATACATTTTTGCACTGTTTAGTGGTATCATTTTATACATTTTTGCACTGTTTAGTGGTATCATTTTATACATTTTTGTACTGTTTAGTGGTATAATTTGACACATTTTTGCACTGCTTAGTGGTATAATTTTACACATTTTTGCACTGATTAGTGGTATAATATTATACATTTCTGCACTTGGTATAATTTTACACATTTTTGCACTGTTTAGTGGTATAATTTGACACATTTTTGCACTGCTTAGTGGTATAATTTGACACATTTTTGCACTGTTTAGTGGTATAATTTTATACATTTTTGTGCTGTTTAGTGGTATAATTTTACACATTTTTGCACTATTCAGTGGTATAATTTCATACATTTTGGCGCTGTTTAGTGGTATAATTTTACGTATTTTTTGCACTGTTTAGTGGTATAATTTGACACATTTTTGCACTGCTTAGTGGTATAATTTTTCACATTTTTGCACTGTTTAGTGGTATAATTTGACACATTTTTGCACTGTTTAGTGGTATAATTTTATACATTTTTATACTGTTTAGTGGTATAATTTTACACATTTTTGCACTGTTTAGTGGTATAATTTTATATAGTTTTGTACTGTTTAGTGGTATAATTTGACGCATTTTTGCACTACTTAGTGGTATAATTTTACACATTTTTGCACTGATTAGTGGTATAATTTTATACATTTTTGCACTTGGTATAATTTTACGTATTTTTGCACTGTTTAGTGGTATAATTTTACGTATTTTTGCACTGTTTAGTGGTATAATTTGACACATTTTTGCACTGTTTAGTAGTATAATTTTACACATTTTTGTACTGTTTAGTGGTATAATTTTATACATTTTTATACTGTTTAGTGGTATAATTTTACACATTTTTGCACTGTTTAGTGGTATAATTTTATACATTTTTGTACTGTTTAGTGGTATAATTTGACACATTTTTGCACTGATTAGTGGTATAATTTTACACATTTTTGCACTGATTAGTGGTATAATTTTATACATTTTTGCACTTGGTATAATTTTACACATTTTTGCACTGTTTAGTGGTATAATTTGACACATTTCTGCACTGCTTAGTGGTATAATTTTACACATTTTTGCACTGCTTAGTGGTATAATTTTACACATTTTTGGACTGTTTAGTGGTATAATTTTATGCATTTTTGTGCTGTTTAGTGGTATAATTTTACACATTTTTGCACTATTCAGTGGTATAATTTCATACATTTTGGCGCTGTTTAGTGGTATAATTTTACGTATTTTTTGCACTGTTTAGTGGTATCATTTGACACATTTTTGCACTGCTTAGTGGCATAATTTTACACATTTTTGCACTGTTTAGTGGTATAATTTGACACATTTTTGCACTTAGTGGTATAATTTTACACATTTTTGTACTGTTTAGTGGTATAATTTTATACATTTTTATACTGTTTAGTGGTATAATTTTACACATTTTTGCACTGTTTAGTGGTATAATTTTATACATTTTTGTACTGTTTAGTGGTATAATTTGACACATTTTTGCACTGATTAGTGGTATAATTTTACACATTTTTGCACTGATTAGTGGTATAATTTTATACATTTTTGCACTTGGTATAATTTTATGCATTTTTGTGCTGTTTAGTGGTATAATTTTACACATTTTTGCACTATTCAGTTGTATAATTTCATACATTTTGGCACTGTTTAGTGGTATAATTTTACGTATTTTTTGCACTGTTTAGTGGTATAATTTGACACATTTTTGCACTGCTTAGTGGCATAATTTTACACATTTTTGCACTGTTTAGTGGTATAATTTTACACATTTTTGCACAGTTTAGTGGTATAATTTTACATATTTTTGCACTGTTTAGTGGTATAACTTACAACCTACACTTACCATTTTACTGTTTCATGTATGCACCTGTTGCTGTCACTGTTCTATTTTTCCTGTTTCTTACACCCTCCCCCGGCGTTACCCTAGGTAATGAGCATGGGCTCAGTGTACCTATCCCAGTCATCAAATTGTAAATAAAAACATCACTCCCTTAGTCTGCCCTATCCAGAGACTACGTGGCCACCACTTTTGTACTTCTGTGATGTCATGGAGGTTGACAGCTTCACCCTCCATTACCTGAGCCCAAAAATGGTGGCCACGTAGTATCAGAATTGGTAATTGAGCAACCTAAGACATAGAAATATCTTAGTAGTGCTGCCAGCTACAGGTATGCCCTGTGTATCATTAAAGGAGAACTGTGCTGAACCTGCAAGTCATTTTTATGTTTGTCGCGTGCACACGCACAAGCAAACATGTTGGTATGTGAGTTGCTAGAGAGGGATGTGAGGTGGGTGAGTCCAATGGATAGTGGTACTCTAGAGACTCGACTGTGGCAGGTGAATTAGCAGGCAGTGCCCTGATGACACTGGTTTTCTGAGGGGGGCTGGTCTGGCCATGCACGTCAAAGGACAGAGCTGATGCAGTAGCAGCATGGCTCAGTCCTTGAAGTGCAAGTCAGGATGGCAGGCACTGTTATTCCTCCCAGCCCCACCCAACCCTCCCACTAAACACCCACCACCTGCAACCCTCCCACCAAGCATACCATAGTGACACTGGGGGTGCCAAATCCCCCAGTGTCCTCAAAATGTTCTGCAAACTCTCCCTGAAAAAAGAAAACTGTCCATCGTTGTTCGCTGTGTAACCCCCCCGCCATAAAAGTATACAGACACTGGGGGTTCCCAATCCCTTAGTGTCCTCGTCTGTTTGGCAGACTGCTCCTGAAAAAAATAAATCTGTCCCTCATTTTTTTTTCCTGTGAAAAAGGAAAATGTCCATCATTGTCCGTTGTGCCATTACTCAACCTCCCCACCCTGCCACTCAGGACCCTCGACCCTCCCACCCCATACTTTACCGGAAGTCCATCACCATAGTCTTTCTTAGACTGCAGGCACATCTTCTCTCATCAAAACCCAACCATGAACTGAGGCAAGAGCTTCAATGTATTTCAATGGGGGTTTCGGCATCAATGTATTTCAATGGGGTTTCGGCATCAATGTATTTCAATGGGGTTTTCAACTTAATGGCATAACTTGGCCATTTTTAAATATTTTTGCCCCAAATTTTCAACATATGTTTTCTGGGACTCCACCTCATGAACAATTCAAGTGATGACAGGTAAATCTGTCCCTACAGGTAATTTTGAGGTTGTTGCGTGAAATCACCTTTTGGCCAGGAGCTGAAAATGTTTCCTACCATTGTTCATGAAGTGGGATCATAAGAAGGCTATGTTGAAAATCTGGTATAAAAATATTAAAAAAACAACTAATTTATGAGCCTGCATTAAAATGTATGAATGCAGGCTCATAACTTTAGTAATTTTCAATATTTTGACTCCAAATTTTCTATATAGGCCTTTCTTCACAGTACCTCATAAACATGACAACTGTCATTTTTTAGATCCTGGGAAAATGTGTTTTTGCATCCCAAAAGGTGATTTCGCAGTCACTACACAAAATCACATTTTGGACAGGAGCTGAAATATTTCTCTACCTTTGTTCCTGAGGTGTGGTCATAAGACTGCTACATAGAAAATTTGGTGTGAAAATATTGAAAAACAAAGTTATGATCCTGTGCTGAAATTTGTGAATGTAGGTTTGTAACTTTTGTAATTGTCAATATTTTGACCCAAAATTTTCAGCACAGCCATTTCTTCACAGCACCTCATGAATGTCACAGCTGCCTTTTGTCGGATCCTGGCGAAAACATTTTTTTGTTTTTTTGCATCCCGAAAGGTAATTTTGCAGCCACTGTGTGAAATCACCATTCAGGCAGGAGTTAAAATAGTACTCTGCCTTTGTTCATGAGGTGGGGTAATAAGAAGGCTATGTTGATAATCTGGTGTAAAATTATTAACAAACAGCAAAGTTATAAACCCGTGTTGAAATTTGCGAACGCAGGCTCGTAACTTTGGCAATTTCCAATATTTTGATCCCAAATTTTCAATATAGCCATTTCTTTACAGCACCTCATGAACATGACACCTGTCATTTTTCAGATCCTGGCAAAAATTTGCTTTTGCATTCTGAAAAGTGATTTTGTAGTTGTGACACAAAATCACCTTTTGGACTGGAGTTGAACATTTTCTCCACATTTGTTCATGAGGTGGGGTCATAAGAATGCTATGTTGAAAATTTAGTAAAAAAAATTAAAAAACAAGGAAGTTATGAGCCTGCACTGAAATTTGCAAATGCAGGCTCATAACATTGGTAATTTTCAATATTTTGACCTCAGCTTTTCAGTATAGCTATTTCTTCATAGCACCTCATGAATGTGATAGCTGCTGTTTTTCAGATCCTGGCCAAAATGTTTTTTTGCATCCTGAAAAGTGATTTTGAAGTCGCTGTGCGAAATCACCTTTCAGGCAGGAGTTGACATTTTTCTTTGCCTTTGTTCATGAGGTGGGGTCATAAGAAGGCTATGTTAAAAATTTGGAGTAAAAACATTGAAAAACAACAAAGGTATGAGCTTGCATTGAAATTTGCAAATGCAGGCTCATAACATTGCTAAGTTTTAATTTTTTTTTTGAGCCTAGCTTATGTTACAGGTAATATATCATTTCACAGTTAGAGACATTTTTAATGCATTATGTTTGGCTGACAGATATTAAAACTTTTACTTTTTATGTCTTGTCCCTTAGGATATAGGATCAGATGTGAACCATTTATGGCTACAGAAGGACCAGGGAGTGGAACAGCACTGCCCCCCCATGCGAAAATGTCCACTTGCCAGAGGGCCCCACCCCTTCCACATCATGTCAACCCTTCTATAGTTTATTAACAAGTTTGCTTAACATAACAACAATAAGTAATAAACAACCTTTTATCAACCTGATGTGCGTAATCTGTATCTTTTATCCTCTAGAAAATTTTATGTAAATTTAGACTGAATCAGGAGTAGAGCTCCTGGACTACCTTCCATCCTCCAGGGCTCCAACAGGTGCAGAGGTTCTGGTACTCCAGGGTGACGAGATGGATATAAATTTATCTAGGCACAAATGGATAGAGGCAGTAATCTTCTCCATTCTCTCCACTTCCTCCATTTTCTGATACCATAAAGAAAGTGTTGGGGGGTCCAATGAGAGCCACTGCATAGTGATATATTTCAGGGCTACTAATCTTAAGATGTGAAAAAGCCTATGTCTCCCCCTGTCATTCACCAAGGGTGCATCGATTCCTAATATCAATGCCTGAAAGGAGCATAGGTTCAGAAAGTCCAAAATGGCCTGGATCTCTGCATGTATTTGCTGCCATAAAGGTCTTAGCTTGGGACAGTCTGTCCCAGAAGATATGCCAGTGGGAGCCCCGCTCACCTCAATTCCTCCAGCATCGGTTAGTATCTGAGGTAGCAAAGTATTTGGGAGTCAAAAATACCTACTGATTAATTTCCAATTAAACTCTCTCCAGATAGGGGATGATGTGACTGCCCATCCCTGTCCTAATCTCAAGGATCATGTGGATGGTAATATTTGTGTATTTGCTTCTTTTTCCCATTGTGACCAAATTTTGTTAGTCAGGGAATGGACATGTTCCATCAGGAATCCATATAGTTGGGAGATAGACTTTAATTTGACTGCCAACCGAACCCATCAGAAAAATAAATCCTACAGGGGTGTGTGAGGTCTCAGGACTAACTCTCGGTGGTTATTCTGAAAAAGGAAGTTCCTCACCTGGAGGTATCTAAAATGATCCTCACTCTGTAAACCATACTGCTGCCTCAGCTGTCTAAAGCTCATACAAATACCCCTGGGAAAAAAATGGGAAAAATACACCAACCCCCTCTGTTCCCAATATCCATAGACTTTGTCAATAGTTGGTGTAATAAAATCTGCATGGTACCTGATTAATGACATTGGGGTGAGCTCATTCTGCACACCTATTTTTTCCTTAATTTTTATTTAAGAGACAACGGTATGTTTGGTCCATGGGTTACGTATTCTGGTCCAAATAGATTTGGTGAGTTTGGCCATCAGCAACGCCCATAATGGCATGCCTGTCAACTGCTCTTTGTCTATCATATACCACCCCATCTCCCCCTGTTTTAGCCAGGAAAGGATCCAGGGACCCTGGGCTGCTAAATAGTAGCTTCTAAAGTCTGGAAGACCCAAGCCTCCTGCCTCCCTGGGTGCTGAGAGTATTTTGTGAGAAAGTCTAGGTCTGCCCCCTCCCCAAACAAACTTCCTAACAGAGGTATGAAGTTCCTTCCAGAAATCCTCAGGGAGCATAACTGGAAGAGTTTGAAATAAGAACAGGAACCGAGGTAGAACATTCAGTTTGATCACTTGAGTTCTACCATTGGTTTATAGGGGGAGAATTTTCCAACTCGCCATGTCCTGCTTTATGGCGTGTAATACTTTCTTATAATTATTTGCATATAATAAAGTGGTGTCAACTGATATTTGGGCTCCCAGATGCCGATTTGTGTTCTTTTTTGCCCATATGAATGGAAAATTATCTTTGAAACCCTGGCGGGGGCCCACTGAAAAGGAGGGTCTCCGATTTGCTTTGGTTTATTTCGTAGCCCGCTAGATTTTGGTATTTAGCCAATACCGCTAAGGGGGGGGAGAGACCTAGAGGGGTTAGATAGGAAAAGCTATGCATCGTCTGCATACAATGCAATTTTTGTTCAACTCCACCTGCCTCCACCCCTTTTATCAGTTCATTATCCCTGATTGTAGCTGCCAGGGGTTCCTGGGACAAGGCAAAAAGGAGAGGGGAAAGGGAGCAGCCTTGCCTGGTGCCCCTGCTTAAACCAAATCTATCTGATAAGCAACCATTGACCCTTACAACTGCCTCCGGCTTTGCATAAAGAGCTTTAACCGCTCCAATAAACTTGTCCCCCAACTGAAATTTAGCTAAAGTTTGTTGTAAAAAGTACCAGTCGACCCGGTCAAAGGCCTTTTCTGCATCAATCTCTATGGCAATTTGGAAATGTTTTTGGGCTTTCTGTGATGAAATAATATTTAAAAATCTCCTAATATTAACTTGAATAAGTCTGTCTCTAATGAAACCTGTTTGATTGTGATGTATCACTGTCCCAATAATTTGTTGAAGCCTATTTGCCAAAATCCCAGTGAATAACATAAGATCTGTGTTCAACAATGATATTGGTCTGTGGGAACCACAGTCCATCGGATTTTTACCTGGTTTGGGCAGTACTGTTATTTGCACATGGTTCCAAAATGGGGGAGCTGGCTCACCCTCCCGCAGTACCGAGTTAATGGCTTTTTGCAGGGGCAGGATAAGGTTGGGCAGGCAGCTCTTGTAGAATTCTGACAGAAACCCCTCCAGGCCTGGTGCTTTTTGATTTTTGATTTTTTTTACCTGTTGTTTTATCTCATCTTGAGAGACTGGTGCTCCAGGGCCTCAGCCTCCCCCACATTGACTGTGAGTAATTTGATCATCCTGAGATAACTATCCACATTCTGGGCATGCCAGGGGGCTATCTCTGAGGTATAAAGTGCCTTATAGTAGGCCACAAAGGTATGGGTGATGTCCTTTGGTTTGATTACCGGTTGGGTATTGGGGTGACTTCTAAGCCTGAGGACTGTCCTATTAACTACCTCCCTTCTGAGCTGAGCTGCCAGTGCAGTGCCCACTCTATTTCCATGCTCATAATATCATTGCTTAGCATAACGTAGGCATCCCTCTAGGTTTTAAATCCAATAATTTGCCTTGCTCTCTCCATGCCTCCCTCAGTCTGGTCTCAGTCTCCGGGTCTGGGTTTAATTTATGTTGAACCTCTAAAGTCTGTAGCTGTTGTTCAAGTTGCACTTGCCACTGTGTGGACTGTTTCTTAAGGTGTGAGGCATAAGATATGATCTTGATCCTCAAATATGCCTTTAACGCATCCCATAGTATGGATGGGGAGGGACAGCCCTACTCATTTAATTCAAGGAATAGCTTTGTCTCCTGGTTATCAGCTCCTTAAAATCATCTCTGTTTAGTAGGCTAACATTCGGCCTCCATGATGACTCCCTTGCTGGAGGGTCAAAGTTGATGTCCATACTGACAGGTGCGTGATCTGAAATCGTTGAGATTTCAATTTTAGTGTTGTCCACTGCATGTGCCCAATCAGTGAACAGCAGGATGAAGTCCAATCTAGAGTACAATTGGTGTCTAGGTGAAAAGAAACTGTAATCCCGGGCCCCCATATTCTGGTGATGCCAGATATCTTAATAGACCACATTTTTTGCAATGTTGTAGTAGATTTGGACCTCGCCCCACTGCCCGCTTCTCCTGACCTATCCCATATTGGGTTAAGCACTGTGTTGAAATCCCCTCCTATGATGTTTATCCCTGTAGGTTCAAGGCCCCCTTCCCACAGCCAGAGTTCTCACAAAGAAGTCATGGCGCTCTATATCATCATTTGGGGCATGTATATTAATCATGTTTAGCTTTTTATCCCCCAGTTCTCCACTCACTCCCACAAAACTGCCCTCGGGGTCTGTTTGTACCTCCAGAACTTGTAAAGGACTATTTTTCCGCAGGAGAATAGCTACCCCTCTTTTTCTGGTTTGGCCTTCGTAATGCAAGGCATAGACCTCTCCAACCCAAGATTGCTTCAATTTTCTGTGTTCCACCTCCCCCAAACGAGTTTCCTGTAAATATACCACGTCTGCTCGTAGCCTATTCAGCTCCTGCAACAGTCTGGCTCTTTCTATTGGGTTATGAATTCCCTGAACATTATATGTAATTATTTTCAATCCCCCCCATGATGAATAACTTGAATTTGAGGGGGCCCCTAGGAGCCCATTTAGTGGACTCTGCACATTTTTTCCAAAAATGTCAACAGAAAAATAGTAACATTGATTAGTAACACAAACATACAGTGAGAACATCTCACTCAATAACTGTTACTAAACCTGAAGTTGAGAATATAATTCTTTTTGATGACTATTTGAGGGTTTTGAAGGTGTATTGCTCCCCTCTTAGTGGTCTGCAAGGTGAGAATCACCCTCTATCCCTTCCCCACCTCACCCCTCTGTGAGGAGACCAGTAGTGATGGAAGGAAAGATGGAAACAAACAATGTTTTAACCTCTTCTGGCTAGCGTGTGTGTAGTAGAGGGAGAGGGTAGTCATGTGGGTATGCTGTGACGGCTTTCTAGTGCTCAATGCCGCCAGCTCTCAGACCCCAACCCTCCCAGTAAACATTAGATGCAGTTTTTATTATCAGCCTCAGGGGTTTAGCAGAGTTATAAATGAAAGGAAGCCTTTCCATAGGACTACTGTCTTTGGGTAGACATTGCCACCCCTCTAATGTTAAGCTCTTACTCCCCCCAGTGGCCTGAACAATGCAATACTCCAATTTTTGATCCCTTAACAATACTTTACCCACAGACCATGTCCCATTTCTAAAGCAATTGTCCAGCATAGATATGCCCCATAATAGGTCCATCAGCAGTTATTATTCTGACCCCCATGTCTGTAGTATTTGACTGATCCACCACAATGCACAAGGGAGGTGCACTGCTGTTCTGGCCCCTGGTTTCCTGTGCCTCTTGCCAAAGATCCCTGGTCTTGTTCCTTGAGCCCTGTCTGCTATTGGTTGACCAATGCCATTCTGTGAACTGCAATTCCTTTGCAGGAAAACCTGGGGTGAGATCATTGAGGGAAATGTGTAGGCTGGTAAGGAAGTCCTTAGCATCACTAAGCTCCTCAAAATGCTTTTTACCCTCTGAGGTGATCACCCGAAGGTGTGCTGGATATTTGAGAAAGGCTTTCAGGCCCTTCTCCTTTAGTTTTCTCTGAACAGCCAATACCCTTCTTCTACATTGTACTGTAGCAGGGGTGTAATCATGCTCTAGAAAAAGGCGATGGTCTCCAAAAACGACCTCTTTCTTACTCCATGCTATGTGGAGAACTTGCTCCATCACTCTATAATCTATAAAGACCATTACTGTGGAGCACGGCCTGGCTGAGGAGTCCTTCAGGGGTGCCACTAATGATCAGTGAGCCCTGATTAGATTTAATTGTATGCCTGGAGGCAGTGGGAGGATCTCTTTCAGTAGACCTACCATAAACAGGGTCCTATTACTGGTTTCAGTTTTCTCCAGTAACCCATGCAGTCTGATGTTGCACCGCCTACTACGAGTCTCTAAATCCTCGATCCTGTCATGTAATTCGATCTTCCGGTAGTGTAAATCGAGGAGAAACATGTTGTGCTTGTCTAGAGTAGTTACGTTATCAGCTGCTGCCTCCTCTAGTTTTACTGTACAGTTCTCAAGCACTTTAATGTTCCGGGAGTTATCTGCCACGAGAGATTCCATTTTGGACAGTGTGTCCCCGATTTTTTGTAACCAGCCCACAAGTTGCTTGGACATGATAGTTAAGTCTCCCTCACGGTTGATATCCACATGGGTTGTCTGAGTAAGCTCCGAATTGGTGCTTGGCCCCGCTGCCATGATGCTCGAGGTGGAGGGGGACTTCCAGCTCAATGTTGCTTGTCTGCTCCCTTTCTGTGAAGAATTCGCTGCCGATTCCTTTTGTTTTTGCCTGGTGGACATGTAGGCTATACAGCGATCCTCTTCTGCAGGTCTGGTTAATAATTTCAGTCATTAGATGGAGCATGATTTCGGAAGGAGGATGGAGCCGGTTTCTTAAGCTGCCGTTTCCCACATGACTTCACCGGAACTCAATTTTTTATATTTTGACCCCAGATTTTCAGCACTGACATTTTTTCACAGCACCTCATGAATGTGACAGTTGTCATTTTTCAGATCCTGGCCAAAATGTGTTTTTTTGCATCCTGAAAGGTGATTCTGCAGTCACTGTGTAAAATCATCTTTTGGCCAGGAGATGAAATTTTTCTCTGCACTTGTTCATGGGGGGGGTCATATTTATTTATTTATTTATTTATTTGCTTTTGGTAACCGGGTGAGTGTACTAGGCATAATATTGTTGACTGGTATGAAAGCTACCTGACAAACAGAACTCAAGTGGTGAAATTTAATTCCTCTCTATCGAACAGTACCACCATTAACATTGGTGTACCTCAGGGCTCCAGCCTAGGGCCCCTCCTATTTTCTCTTCATATAAATAACATTGGAGCTGCTCTAAAATCCTGCTCTGCTATTCTATATGCTGATGATCTTGTCATCAATACAAGTTCTACTAATACAGACACTATCAACACAACCCTTTCCTCTGACTTTAACAATATCCAAAACTGGCTATACGACCACAAGCTATCTGTCAACACTAGCAAAACTAAAGCCATGCTGCTTGGATTGGCCCCAAAGCTCTGAGCTTGCACAACAGCACTGACGGTGCAGGATTTAGAAGGTCAATTACTGGAATGTGTGACCTCTTTCAAGTACCTGGGCATCCTGCTAGATCAATCTCTTGATCTTAATCTTCATGTACTGTCTGTTTGCAGAGCTGTCAACTCCAAACTGGGTGTTGCATATAAGACTAGTTATATGCTCATGCCATCGGCTAAAATGGCCATTGTGAGGGGGATTCTGCTCCCCACCCTAACCTATGGGGCTCCCTTATTTGGGGCTGTTCATAAAACTGACCTACTCAGATGGGATATTACGTATAACAACATATGACGTTATGCCTCTTCTGCTCCTCGGCTTAAACACCACTGTCAGCTTTATAATGATCTTGGTTGGCTCTCTCTGTTAGCTAGTAGGAAATACTACCTTGGCTCTCTTATTGATTCGATAATTCAAAATCAAACCCCTAGGTGTCTTGCAGCTATGCTTGTTCCTCAGGACACACTCCATGGTCTACGATCAGCTGATAAATCCTTTCTGAATTTGCAGAGGTGCTGCACTAGGAAAGGAACTGTTGCATTTGAGCATGCGGCTCCACAGCTGTGGAATTCCTTTCCCCTCGACATTAGACTTTCTAGCCCCCACACATGCTTTAAGAGAAAACTGCGTTCGAATCTGCTGATTGCTGATACCTGTTTCTGCTTTCACTCTACTTAATGACTGATGTCTCTGGCCATACAATAGTATTTCCTCATCTCTATATAACCCTCTTACTGCCTCAGCCTGTCCCGGCTCCCTTTCCCTGCCCATATACAATCTTGCACTGCAGGCATCTCCCTTACACTTACATACACTCATATAATCTAATTTCATGACTTGCTCTCCTCTTCCTCACTTACCAACCTTTTCCTTAGTGACACCCCCTGCTCTCGGTGGTTATTTCTTCCTTTTGTATTACCTGTTTTTGTTTTTGTGTACCTTGTTCTGTTCATATGATATGTCACCTGATAATTTATTGTCCAAGGTTCTCTCTATTCATTGCATAGGTAAGCACCTATGAACTTATGAATGGTCTACTCTGTATGTCTCTGATATATTGTATCCACTTTAACTCATTGTACGTAAAGCGCTTTACTTTGTATGTTCTGATATATCGTTTCCTCTTTAACTCATTGTATGTAAAGCACTTATAATCTGTTATCCTGTTAAGTTTCTGCATGTCTGTACTCTCCCAGGTCATGCCTGAAAATGGCCATTTTATGGCTAGTGCACTTACCCGGTTAACAAAAACTAAATAAATAAATACATTTTCAGGCACGCCCCGGGAGAATACAAGTGGAATACAATTAACATCAACAGTGTGACACAGCAAATAACACAGGTGAATACAAAGTGACAGAGTCAGAAATACAATAGTGATTCAGTGAAGTACATAAGGAATCAGAAATACAATAGCGATTCAGTGAAGTACATAAGGAGTCAGAAATACAATAGTGATTCATTAAAGTACATAGTTGGAACAGGTCTAAATTTAAACATTACATTAGGATTTTAGAGAAAAACAAGAGCAAGGAAATATAGAGTTGTAAAGTACTGCTTAACTGTAAGTGCTGTTGCAAGGACTATACACCTGGGAAGAGTAGAGAGGAGGAGGAAGAAGAGAGGGAGAGGAGAGGGTGGGAGGTTACAAGATGGGAGGGGGAGGATGAGAGCAGGAGGAGGAAGCGTAGAGAGTGAAGAGTAGTATAGCAAGGATAAGAGCTAGGGGAGCTGTGAAATCTAAAGAGGCTGGAAGCATATGCAGGGATTTGATGCTTGTATATGTTCACGGTGGAGGTTCTTAAAACCCACATGAGTGGAAGCTGAGCGTATTGCTTGAGGGATGGAATTCCAATACCTGGGGTGTGGTAGGAGAAGGCACGTACACCCGTAGCAGTTTTACATCAAGGGATATAGACAGGAGCATGTTCATTTGATCTGAGTCCATACGAGGGGGTTTGAGAGTGAAACAAGGAGGCAAGGGATTGGGGGAGGCATGTTCTTGTTATACCATCGATGAGAGAGGCGTGGGACCTGAGTTGGTGAGCAGCAGGGCTGGGCCACTTTAGGTCGGCATAGAGCTGACAGTGGCGTTTGTATCTTGGTGAGGCAGAGGTGTAGTGGCAGATGTTATTATAAGTAGTGTCCCACTTATGGAGAGAGGTCTTAGTGGCGCCTAGGTAGATTGCCGAGCAATAGGCCAGGGATGGGAGCAGGAGGCCTTGTGCCACAGCAAGCCTAGCTGATGGGGTGAGGGCATAGCTAGAGTGGTATGCCCCCCCAATTTTCGCATTGACAGATTTGCAGGTAGCAGTAATATGAAAGTCGAAATCCAAGGATTGGTCAAGAAAAACGCCCAGATATTTGAAGGAGCTGGTGTTAGCTACTGGGTGGCCATCCGCAAAGAATATCATGAGGGGGTTGCTAATCCTTCTTAGTCTAACAGGAGAACCAAAGAGCACAGAATGGGTTTTGCTTATATTGAGCACTAGGTTGTTCACAGTGAGCCAGCTTTGAATACTTTGGAAATCAGAGGCAAGGAAGTTATTTGGGTCTGATACATCTCTCGCGTTATGGTAGATGACTAGATCATCTGCGTAAAGCAGGGAAGAGCAAGTAGATGCTTGTGATGGAAGGTCATTTATAAAAATAGTAAGGAGCAGAGGGCCTAGTGTGGAACCCTGAGGAACACCTATGTGCATGGAAGTTAGATCAGACATGGCAGAGTTAAAAACTACAGTCTGCTTCCAGTCAGAAAGATAACAGCTGAACCAGGCAACTGTTTCTGCAGAAAAACCAAGGGAACTGAGTTTTGTAAGGAGAAGGGAATGGTTAACCAGATGAAAAGCCTTAGTTAGATCAATGAAGATAGCACCTGTCAAGAGACCTGTATCCGTGGCAGTATAGATGTCGTTAGTTAGTTTTAGGAGGGCAGTAGAGGTACTATGACCTTTACAGAAGCCATGCTGGGAATCAGAGAGGAAGTTATGTTTCAGTAGGTATCCTAAAGTCTGGGTAGCCACTAATTTTTCCAGGATTTTACTTAGCACAGATAGGATGGCTATGGGTCGACAGTTTGACATGACCTTGGGATCACCTTTTTTGAGAATTGGGGTGATTTGGGCTACTTTCCAAATGTCAGGAACAGTGCTGAGGCAGAGCGACAGGTTAAAGATTTTGGCTAAGGGGAAGGCTATAAGAGGAGCAGCAACTTTGAGAAGACGGGGCTCCAAGCCATCAGCACCAGTGCTGGTGGAGACAGAGATGGTAAGTAACAATTTTAGGACTTCAGCTCTCAAGATGGATTAAAACCAAAAGGGTGGGTGACAGAGCAAGGATTCCATATCCACTGGTGGGATGGTAGGGTGGGCAGAGGAGAAGGAGGTAGAGTAGCTTGATAAGTCTGAGAAGTGGATATTGAAGGAGTTGGCAGTGGTCACCGGGTTGTTACAGTGCACTCCATTTAGTAGAATGTCATTATTATTGGTCATATGGTTTGCTCCAAGGAGACTTTTAATTGCAGACCAGAATTTCTTGGAGTCCCCTGCAGCTTTTGTTAACAGACCTTTACAGAAGGAGCTTTTGGCCAAGCAAGTGTTCCTTTTACAGGCATTTCTCCTAGACCTGTAGTCATTGTAATCTGCCAATTGACCAGAAGCCTTAAAACACTCCCAGCTTTTGTCCCTTACTCAGAATTGTGCAAAGAGATCTTTGTTGAGCCACTTAGGTTGCGTACCACATATGCGTCGGGTGATACGAGGAGTGTGGAGGTCCTGTAGACTCCCGAATGCCATGAGGAAGTAGTCAAGAAGAGTATGCTGAAAATCTGAGGCACAACTATTACCAAATTAGACACTTACACTGCCCAACATCATCACTTCTACTTTTCATTCTTGAATGTTAATACACTGATTCTTTCACTGAAGTAATTTTTAACCCTTCCCTGACAGCAGTGCATGCAACGAACATTCAGCATGGACAAATGCTAGTTTCTAGTGGAAACTGTTTTTTTTTAAAGACAAAGTTTGGTCAAAAGTGTTGCATTTCAGAATTAGAATCAGCATATCTGATCGCACACAAGCAAGATCGCCAGCCCTATGTGCCATTCAGGTGGTTGCGAGGGCCCCAAAGCATCCCTCCCCTAATCCCACACAAGCAAGGTAACTATGACGTGCTGAGCATTGAGCTGTGGATGTCTATCTCTCTCTCTCTCTCTTGCTGTGCTGGTTTTGGCACCATTTCAATTTCAAATCTCACCGGGCTGCATTTTAACATATAAATCGGCATAGGTCTACTGGTAGATTTTATTTACTCTGACTAATGTAAAATTATCAACAATCTTGTTATTTACTGCTTGATACCTTACGGTCAGTGCATGTTCTTCAAATTGTGACATTTTACAAGTGCTTTAAGGAGCTAGTGTTCCAGTCGCTGCAAAACTAACTCTGGAGGGTGCCTAACACAGTGCAAACCTGCTAGCCTTAAGATTTCCTGTAGGCTCTAATTTATTATGAGCATAGGCTGCTCCGAGTTGCTGTACAAAATTTAAAGCTGCTGTACTGCTGGCTTAATCATGTTTATTTATAATGTTTTCAATCAAGTTGATTTTTCAGCAGATTTTAGAGTTCTGTATGTAATGTAAAGCTGTTGTACTCCTGACGTATTGTGTGATAGTTAAAAGCTGCTGTACTGCTGGCTTAAACATGTTTGCAATCAAGTTGATTTTCAGCAGATTTTAGACTCTATAATTTGACTGTGAGCAGTTCAAACTTGTAACCTGAGCATTTTGATCAAGTATAATAAGCTTGTAAACTGATTCCCTCAATGCTCCTTGTAAATGAGCCCCAGGCCAGTCTCTCCCACTTCTGCTCAGTAAACCCACCTTATTTTCTCAGCTACTCCCATTTTTATTTTTTATTTTTTTCTGTCCTGCCCCCTTACCTTGCTTTAAGTTTGCTCACTAATATTCCTTCTCTCCACAGATCCACAGCCCCTTGTGCCATCCAGATGGTTGCAAGGGCCCCAAAGCAGCCCTTCCCAAGTCCCCATATCCCACACAAGCAAGGAAACTACAGCATGCTGAGCTGTGGACGTTTCTGTCTCTCTCTCTCTCTCTCTCTCGCTGTTCTGGTTTTCCACCAATCAGCCAGCATCCCCATTAGCAGCTTATCCCCCTCCAACACTAGTGGCTGCTGTTCTGCGGTCTGGTTTATATTAGGTACCCTAACCAACCAAAACTGCAAATAATACTATGCTTACTCTATATCTGGCCAACCTTGCCTCTCTCCTACCTTAGTTTCATGCCCCCTTCCAACTACCCAGCGATGTAGAATGATAAACCGCCACTATGCGTCTGGTCAGCACAGCTGTATAGCTCTCATTCCCCACTGCCTGTTCTCAACCAAAGTTCCCCAATACCCATAGGATGGGCCGGACCTGCAATCCTACCACCCTCCTTTCATACAGGACTTAGTCCTCAATTCCTCCACCCAGCAATTCCCTATGATAGGTGTTCAGCAACTGCCTACATCTCATAAGCCTCAGCACTCAGTTCCACTTACTAAACTCCTAGTGTCACTTCTGGTCCTAATTGCAGGGGACATCGAATCTAACAGGACCAACTACCACCCCCCTCTTACTACCAAAGGGACTAAAACTGATGCACCTAAATATCTGTAGCCTGCTGCATAAAATAATGGTGCTACAGCAAACTGTCATCTTCATAAGGCCCGACATCCTGATTATTTCCGAAACATGGTTAAAGCCCCACCATAAGGACCCTGAAATCTCCATCTCAGGCTACACCATAATCCACTATGACCACCCAGGTCATAACGGGGCAGAGGCATAGCCATGTATATCTTCTCCTCCCTTAAGTACAACCTAGTCAATATACCCTCACTCACCCAGCCTATAGACACCTTGCTGATCAAGATATCTCTCCCTCACACCACCCCGATATTCATAGCCAGATCCTACTGTCCATCCAACTCCCCCACATCAACTATCCTTGACCACCTATTCTCTCTGAAATCCTGTGTCAAAGGAGGTGAGCTACACATTCTGGGGGATTTCATTTTAAACTGGCTTTCTAGTAGTACCTCCAAGATCCGAAATCAGGTTGCTGCCCTAAACCTGACACAGTTGATCTCAGAACCTATATAGCTAAACCTAAAATCCAAGAACCATGCTCTCCTAGACTGGTCACTTACCACTCGTCGGCATCGAATAATTGCCTCAGATCTATTGCCTGACTCGTTAAGTGGCCACCATATTATTTATTCGATACGGAAAATTTTCAGGCCTAAAGCACTCCCTAGAACCATATTCACAAGGTCTTATAAATCCCTAAATCTTACCTCACTCCTAAGTGACCTAGTGACCACTGACTGGTCCTACATCTCCAGAGCGACCTCTATTGACTCTACATTAGAGTACTTCAAGCTCAAGTTCTTAGCGGTATGGGACTGCCATGCCCCACTTAAGCGGACCCGCGTGAGGGACGCACACCTGACCTTGATCTCTGCTGACATTTTGACCCTTATGAGAGCCAGCGGTCAAGCTTGGAAATCCTTTAAAACCTCCAGTGCCCACACTGATCATGCCACCTACCGCTCCCTCTGGAATGCCTGCACTAGGCTAACTAGGCAGTCAAAAGCAACCTATTTCAAAGATTCCTTCCATGCAAATCTAAATAAGCCATCCAAATTCTGGAAGATGGTCAAATCCCTTTTCTCCCCACCCTCCTAGCCCCCTACATCTGTGCTAAATGTGGGAGGTGTGGCAGTAATGGACCCCCTTGCAGTTGCTATGGAATTCAACACCTTTTTTACAAGATGAACAGATGCATTGCACTCCTCTCTCCCCCTCCAGTCTAGCTCCCGCCCTCTTCCCCTTCCCCAACCCCTGCTCTTGACCCTCCTACTTCTCCTCCTTCCTTCTCCTTCCATCATGTCACCCCCTTCTGAAGTTTACAAAGCCTTGATCTCCCTAAACCCTAATAAAGGCAGATGCCCCTCCAGGCTGGACTCCAAGATGCTACATCTGGCTGCCCCTACCATCATCGCACCCCTGGTGGACCTATTCAATCTGTCCTTCTCCCTGTCATGAATCCCCTCGGAATGGAAGCATGCAACAGTTATTCCCTTCCCTAAGGGTGGTGACCCAGCTGCCCCAGGCAACTATCGCCCCATTTCCCTTCTCCCTATTCTGGCTAAACTCCAGGAGCTCCTTATACTCGCGCAACTCTCCCCCTTTCTCAACTCCTCTTCCACCTCCTTCTTCTTCTTCTTCTCTCCCTATCAGTCTGGCTTCAGGAAGGAACACTCCACTGCCACATCACTCCTATGTCTCACAGACTCCATCCTTGATGGCATGGACAAGGGCCACATCACCTCTGCCATTTTTGTCGACCTGGCAAAGACTTTCAACACTGTCTCCCATGCATTTCTCCTTACAAAACTCCTCCTTGCAGGGCTCTTTACTCCGGCCACCAATTAGTTCCACTCCTACCTGGGAGGTCACTCCCAATCTGTGAGAATCAGATGCTCCACCTCCTCCACCCTCCCAGTTAATTCTGGTGTCCCCCAAAGCTCTGTCCTTGGGCAGCTCCTTTTCTCCATCTTCCTAATTGACCTGCCAACCACCTGCCCCCACTCTTCCATCCACATGTATGCAGATACCTCAGGCCCCTCGACAGCTGCTGTAGTGGCCAGATTACAGCAGGACTTCAGTGATGTTCAGCTCTGGTTTCACACTTACCAGCTTTCCCTGAATGCCAAGAAGACTGTCTCTATGACCTTCGGCATGAGGCATAGACTCTATCGGTTCCCCTCCACCCCCTTCTTTCACACCCTGGATGAGACCACACCGGAGGCTTGCTCCTCCTTTAGATACCTTGGGGTCTGGCTCAACCAGCACCTGAACTTTTCTGTACACATCGATGCTATCCACAAAAAGCTCCATCCAAAGCTGGCGCCCTTCACCATAACTGTGGATGCATCCTGCTGCCTGCCCGCTGTGAACCAGTACTGAAAATGATCCTCCCTAGATTCGACCATGGTGATGTAGTCTATAGTGCCACTCCCAAGTCCACCCTAGCCAGACTGGGCTCTTTTTTCCACTCTTTCTGTAGATTCACCCCTCAATCGCCCACCCACCACCCACCACCCACCACTGCCAGCTATACCAGTCACTCAATCTTCCCTCACTCCACGACTGCCGCCAGTCCCACTGCGCTAAGTTCATGGCCAAATACTGGTTTCAGACCCTACCCCTTATCTTGCCTCTGTTCTAGCTACTCCTGCCCCCACGACTTACTCACTCAGAAATTTAGATGCTTGTCTCCTGGCTGTTCCACACATGTACTCCTCGATTGGTCAAGCAGCTTTCCGTCATCGTATGCCTAAAGTAGGAAACTCCCTCACCACTGGCGTCTGGCACACGTCCTCCTCCCAACTCCTTAGTCCCCTCATCAATGCCCATTTCTCCTCGACCTGTGTCTGTGGCTAGGATATGATCACCTCCCCCAGTTGGCCTTTCCCCCTTGGTCCAGGAAACCTTCTCACATATTGCCGCTCTACCTCATGTTTGTATTTCAATATGTTTTCCTTGTCCACTATTTGTCTAAATCATCTTGCCTCTCTATTCACTTCGAATTGCATTATTTGAACTCTGTATTAATTATATTTATGCCTTTTTATTATCTTAATTGTATTGTATGTGTGGCTATTTGCTTCTCCATGTTCCCTTGCCCCAGGATGCACCTGGAATTGAGCAGTACTCTTCTCAGTGTGCCTACCTGGTAAAACTTTTAAATAAATAAATAAATAAAGTAAGTCTCATACCAAAAATTAGATCTCTGAGTTAATTTGTTCAGAAGTTTCAAGCCATTTTGTAACACTGATTTCACTCCCTGTTCAAAAAAGGTAGTTTCGTAACTACTGACGATGCCATAGCCAGAGCTCATGGTCTAGTTCTTGTCAGTAACTGTATAGGACATGTTTGTCCAAAGTGTAGGGAACTGTAGTTGCAGTAATCATTTGAAAATAAATGTGTCAGTTGGGTGCACTGCATGCATCTCTAGAACGTTCTGATGCATTGTACTATACTTAGAATGTGGCAGGGAGGTGTTTTTGGAATGCAGCATTGAACATAGCATACGAATGTCAAGGTTGTGTGCAATTTCAGAATATTGGTGGGGGGGGTGCAGTCCTGAAATGTGACAGGGATGGGCAGTCTCAAAATGTGGCTAGGACACACAATCCCAGAATGCGACATGGACACACATCTAGGAATTTGGTGGTGACTGGGAAGTTCAGAATATAGTGGGGATGCACACTGTTGGAATGTTGCAGGACACACCATTTTATTCTGCACTTGCTTGTCCTTGACACACTCCAGAACTGTACACATCTACCACATTTTTTGCAATTGCACATTCCCACCACATTCTGACATGGTGCATCCCTGACGCATTCCAAAAATGTGCATTCATGCCACATTCCAAAATTACACATCTCCACTACATTCCAAAGTTGTGCATCAATGCCACATTCAGAAACTGTGTCATCGCCACATTCCAAAGTTGTGTGTCACCATCACATTCCAATGTTGTTAACCACTGCACTTTATGAAATTTCATGTCCCCACCAGATTCCATCATTGCACACCACATTCCAAAATTGCACATCCTCAACACATTCCAACATTGTGCATCCCTACAATATTCCAGCACTGTGTCCCCACCATAGTCTAAAGATGTGTGCTCCAGCCACATCCAACATTGCACATTGGTGTTACATGCGAAATTGCATGTCACCACCTCATTCCGAAATCTCATGTCCCCACCACATTCCAAAAATGTACATCACCACCATGTTCCAAAACTGTGCATCTCTACCACATTCTGAACACAAGTATCCCTGCCATATTTAGAAACTGCATTTCTAAGCTTTATTCCAAAATAGTGCATCTTTGCTGCATTCTGAAATTTGTCATCCCCACATTTTAAAATTGTGCATCCCTTACAAATTCCAAAAAATTGTTTCCATGCTATGCTTTAAAATTATGCATCCCATCACATTCATAAAACGTGCATCCCTGTCTCATTCTGAAAGTGCATGTTACCACCACATTCTGAAACTGCATCCTTGCCACATTCTGAGATTCCATGTCCATGCCACACTGTGAAATCGCATATTGTCACACTATCCGACATCAAGCTTCACTACCACACTCATAAATTGTGCACCATCACCACATGCCGAAACATTCCTCAACTATGCATCTCCCGCATTTCAAAACTGTATATCACTGCCACATTCTAAACAAAGATGGCACTACCATATTCCAAATGTCAGTGCGCTTGCCACACTGCTAAACTGTGTGTCCCAGCTACTTTCTGAGATTGTGTCAATGCTACATTCCAAAATTGTAACCTGGTGGTATTCTGAACTCTCACCTTGCAGTTATGCAAAAATTGCACACAAATGTGGCATTCTAAAGCTATGTTTGCTGCTGTATTCAAACACCCTCCCTTTATCACATTCTTAAGTACCTTGCATCTACACATGCTGGAAATGCTTGCTCTGTACCCACCCTGGGTCAGCTTTCCTTTTTCAAAAGTTAACTTCTGTACAACTGCAGCTTTATGTAACATGGGGAAAATAAGTCATATAAGGTTGCTGACAAGGAGGACTAGGCTGTGAGTTCTGGTTATGACATCATCTGTAGCTCTTCACTCAAACTGGCTTTTCTGAACAGGCAGTAAAATTAGGGTTACAAATTACCTCAGAACTTTTAAACAATTCTAATTTTTGGAATGAGGATGATTGGGGACATACTGATTAATAATTCTCAAAGTACTGGTGCTAGAAATCCTGGCACTCCCTCTTTAAAATACTGGTTCCATTTCTGTTATCGTTCCATGTGTACTTGCCTGTTAGTAACTTAAGTGGGCTGTTCTGCGTTCCATGCCAAAAGTAAGTACCATTTTACAACTGTATGATGTAGTTTTTATCCCTTCCAATTACAGAGTTCTATAGTAGAACATGAAGGCATTGTGCCAACAGTGGAAGAGCTGAGCAAGGGACATAAACAACATCATGCAATTTTAAAACAGTACTTATACAATGGCTTGGATCAAACAAGCAATTTGATTGGTAAAAACTGGTCACATGACCATGTATTAATTTGAATTACTGCACAGCTCAAATTTTACTTTCCATTTCCTGCTTTTTTAACTCTTAAAGCCTTTTTATAAGCGCAAAAACACACTCCAAGATGTATGGTAATATCATAGATTACTGCACTTCCCAGGTGGGTGAAGCCACTCGGCTGCACCTTGTGTCCCACAACCCACTTGGGGTGGTGATAATTCAGCATTAGCGTACACTCTGTCATGTGTTATTGCTTACTTACTACCTGTGTGTAAATCAGAAACATCCACTAGGATAACCAAAAAGCTAGTAGAGATGGCTTGTAACAGAGTTTGAACAAGTATTTAAAAAAACAGCTTGTACAGGGGAAATTGACTTACAGATTCAGCACAGTTCTCCTTAAAAAAAGCAAGAGTTCTTTTGTGTGCTTTTAAACTACGTGGGGTAGTGATCCTAAATGTTACCCTTTAACATGAAAACAGGATCCCTGCCACCCTGGATTTCATCTGCTCTGGTTGCTTGTCTACATCTAACGTCACAGTCTTCTGCCTGTGACATCACAGTCTTGCTGAACAAACAATGATGGTATTACAAGCAGTGGTACAATGTCATGTTTAGACCAGCAGCCAGAGCAGATGAAACGTAAGGGCTAGTGATCCCATTTTCAGACAAATGTATATAAAGAAAATGGTGGCAGCTAAATATAGAAATTGTGTGAAAAATACAATAAAATGCAAATATCATAGTTTTTATTTTATTTTTAACCAGGAGTAGCACACTAAGCTGACAGCTTTTTTACATGAGCAACCTGGGAGCACTGGGAAGTTAAGTGACTTGCTTAAGGTCACACAGTATGCAAGTGGAAGCTGTGGGATTCAAACCCAGGTCTGGTCTGCTGGATGTCACCAGATTTGCAGCTCAGAGCCTTAAACCACTGCGCTGTACTGCCTCCCAATTTTAAGTGCCCAAGAGATGGCATTCAGTCATTATGAATATTCTTCATAAATGAAAAGGACAGACCACTGAGCAGCCATCAATTCCAATGGCGTCCTTACAGTAAGCTGAATATAAACAAACAGCAAACATTTCACAAGAGGCATAACATCTACAAAGTGCAGTACATGTTATTTTAACATGAGATTAATAATAGAACTCCAGGGTCTCGATTCTCAAAGGGGCCAGTGTCTGGTGCAAGCTGCGGCAAACAGCAGCTTGCGCTGACTCCCCCTGCACCAGATTCAGCTACAGGATGGGTCTCGACACCTAAGTGCCCACACATGCAGCATCTTCACACATGCGTCACACACCCAGTGCACGGGAGAGGTTCAGCAGAGGCTCATGTACACCCGGTGCAGTCGGTGTGGGCAGCAGTGGTGAGGGGAGGGGTGTGCCAGCACTAGCTCAGGGTACAGGTTGGGGGGGGAGTGTGGTGTGGCAGGTACAACCTACTAGGTGTGTGGGGTGGGAGGCCACTAGACCACCAGGTAGGGGGCACTATGGCACTGTACTGGGCAGTACTGGGGGTTCAGGGAGGAGAGTCCCGTAGACCACCAGTAATAGATGTTATGGGGGGGCAGGGGGCACTGGTGCACAGTAGGGGGGATGGGGCAGTCAGAGAATGTTGCTGGTGGTAGTTTGGCTCCATACCTCTGCACTCCAGAGCACCTGCAAGGGAATGTTGCTGGAGTTTTAGTCAGCACTTCCGAACCCCAGTTAGAGAATGTCACTGGTAATACTTTGGTCCCACACCTGAGCACCCCAGAACCTATCTAAGTACATGTTGCTGGTGTTTATTTGGCATCACCCATGCACACACCGGAACTAGGGTTGTCAGAACTAGTTCTAAAAAGATTAGAATCCTTTTAGAATCCAAGAGTTCAAGTTCTAATTTAGAACTAGAACACCAGTGGGTTATAAGTATTAATGGCTCTAAATACTAAATAAAATGCTTTTTTTTTGTTCAGGCAGTTCAAAAACAGGAGATGCCAGCCAGGAAAGCAAACTAATTATTGGGAATTACATCATAAATTGTTTTAGAGAGGAAGTCAATATGAGAATGTGCTGCTCATATGCAGATGTGCCAGTCGCATGGAACTGTGACAGTTGGCATTTGCATTTTGAAAGCCATAATGTGTTTCATGTTTCTGCATGCGCAGTGAAATAATATTATTGCTTTACTGAAAGGGCAGGATATTTTATTTCTGTTTTTTCATCCTCTCAATATCTTTATCTGTTCTTTCCCTCCAGTCCTATACACAGAAGAGTTTGAGCTCTAAAGAAGATTAGAACCCTAGAACTTTTTGCAAAATTCCAAACCAGAACCAGAACCCAGAACCTCAGTGGGTTCTGACAACCCTATCCAGAACCTCTAGTGAGAGAATGTCTCTGATGGTAGTTTATCTCCACACCTGAAAACTCCAGAACCCCAGTTAGTAAATGTAGCTGGTGTTAGTTAGGCTTCATACCTGAGAACTCCAGAACCCCCATTAAAGAATGTTGCTTGTGGTAATTCGGATCCACATCTGAGCACTCCAGAACCTCAGTCACAGAATGATGCTAGTGGTAATTTGGCTCCACACCTGAGCACTCCAGAACCCCCATCACAGAAAGATGCTGGTGGTAATTTGGCTCCACCACTTAGCACTCCAGAACCCCAGGTACAGAATGATGCTGGTGGTAATTTGGCTCCACACCTGAGCACTCCAGAACCCCCATCACAGAATGATGCTGGTGGTAATTTGGCTCCGCCACTGAGCACTCCAAAACCCCAGTTACAGAATGATGCTGGCGGTTATTTAGATCCACATTTGAGCACTCCAGAACCTCAGTTACATAATTCTGCTGGTGGTAATCTGGATCCACACCTGAGCACTCCAGAACCCCAGTTAGAGACTGATGCTGGTGGTAATCTGGATGTACACCAAAACACTCTAGAACCCCCATTAGAGAATGTTGCTTGTGGTAATTTGGATCCATACCTGAGCACTCCAGAACCCCAGTTAGTAAATGTTGATGGTGGTAATTTGGCCCCACACCTGAGCACTCCAGAATCCAAGTTAGAGAATGTTTTTGAGGGTGTGTGGCTAGTAACTGACAAGCACAGTTGAGTTTTAAGAGAGCTCCTGAGCACATCACTGTGAGGTGTGGGATTAAAAGGACTCCAGTCAGAAAGTTGCAAAATCAAAGAAGAATATTTATTTCACAAATCAAAGCAAAAATAAATTCCATGGACTTGTACGACAGAACATAAAACAAACAGAAAATTGAAGACGGCTCTGTAATAAGTGCACTAGTAGTAGCTAGTGCTTACACAGTTAGGAGCAGAATACGTCTGGACTCACCAAGCTCAGTCTTCAAATGATCCAGCACCTTAGACATACTGTACCTAACAGGTAGGGGAGGAGCAACAAACTCCTCTTACCTTTGTGCTTGAAAGGCAAAATACAATAAAATAATTTTCTTATTTTATATGTACATCATTACAACTCATAATTTTGTTTGTATGACAAGGTCTAAGCTTTAAAACCTAATAACACAGCTAAACTGATGATTTTCCTAAAACAGTTCAGATGAAGCTCCACCTCAATATCCCTGGTCCATAAAGATAGACAGAAAGGGCCGTCCGGCTGGTACAGTCTGAGGGATATAGTAGTTAGAGACTTCTCTGAAACTCCACCCAGAAGCTGTATACCTGTTCAGGTATAAACACTGCCTTCTAACTTTCTTTTAACTTTATTAATGCATTGTCACTTATTGACAGTTTTAACTCATTAAAAACAAATGCATGCAGCTTTTATTATGCTTCAGTGCACAAAGACTACTTTCATCGGAGTACTACTGTGGCGGTTTCATGGAGAACCTAACTTCGAAACTGCCCACGGCTCCTACTTAAATGTTTTAAACTCTGGCTCAGCAATGCTTTATAATGTTCCCCCTCCTTTTCTTTGATAACCGGTGATTTGAAAATATACCTCGCTACCTTGTGCTAACCATTTTCAACGAGGTTTCAGTGAGCAGTAAAACTGAAAAAAATTACTTAAGGTTCTTCTTTTATTTAACTAAACAGCAAAAAAAGGAAGGCAATTCCATAAATCAAGGGCAGTTCGGCTTAGCGTCTCAGACGGTGCCACTGCTGTTGAGAACAAAATATATTTCTGGCTACTTCTTTGTCAAAGTAAAAAGGGCTAACTACTATAATTATAGTTGGAGTTACAAACTCCATTTATTTACTAAAATAAAAAGCTTAAGCCATGAACTGTTCCTTTAATTTCAAGAACTCAGAAGTTCTAAGGTGACATTTGTTTTAACCTGAATAAAGTGAAATGCACGACTGGATTCATTAAAGCTAAGAAGGCTAAGGCATAGAAACATATAGAGTGGAAAAGGGAAAGAAAGATACACTACTCAGGTGGCCTTCCTGACAGTGTGAAATGGGAAAACAAAAGAATGTAGAAAGAGCAAAGGTGCTGTTGCAACAGTCTTGTTGTATCACACCTTCTTGTTTAAATGAATCCATCGTCACAAGCACATTTACTTCTGCAAAACTGAACTTTAAATTTAATATTTCATGACTACACTTCACAGAACAGTATTACCTGTTAATCTTCATAGCCCTGTGAAATCTGGAAGTGATTAGACAATGGGAAGACCCAAACAGGGCACCTCCGAATGAGACCAGCAAAGGGAAAGCTCCTGCTCCTTCAACTAGTGGTGCTAAAGGTAGCAAGAAGTCTGAAGGAGACAGCAGGACCATACCAACTAACAAGTCCATGCTAGACATGGTAAGTGATTTAAAAAGTCAGATGGAGGCCTTCAACTCAAAAGACACCCTGTTAAAAACAAGACGAGATGCTGTTTCGGCAGAGAAGAAAGCAACTTCTGATGGCTCTACAAAAACAGGCAATGTAGTAGCAGGTTTGCTTAAAGAGAACAAATTGCTACGTACTAGATTAGAGCAACTTGAGAACCCCTCCTGAGCTACCCATATCTGTTTACTCAGTGTGCCTGATGATCATACCGGGGCAGATCTAGTTCAATATTTTGAGACACACATTGCTACTCTTTTTAATCTGACCAAGCTGGTTCTTATTCAGTGGGCATACAGGATCATGCCATGAAACGAGCCTCATAACCCAGACACCAGTCACACTATAGTGGTGGCTATGGACTGCTTCAACTCAAGAGGCACTGTGTTCAAAGCAGCCGAAAGCAAAGGTCAACTGAACTTACTGGGGGGCAACAGATGTTCTGCTTCTCATACCTCAGCTTTGCAACCCGCCAGCAGTGCCAAAGTTTTGATTCTGTTCAGGCGGTGTTGTAAGACCTGGGGGAAGGGGTCACACAAAACATGTAGTTGCTGGTGAATTTACAGATTGGGTATGCTGGTAAGATATTTCTTTTTGGAGATCCAGTGGAGGTGGTAAAAAGGTAGGAGCAGATTAAGGAGGACTTTACTGACCCTCCTGTAGAGTCTAGGGATGAGAAGGCATGAGTATCGGGGCCACATGGCATAGTATTGTCTTCTACATATGAGAATACGATTGTTCATTAATACCAGAACACTGAACAATATCAAATTATCAGTTTCAAAGTGGATTTTATCTGTCATGTAACAGTTAAGCTTGGTTGTTTTTCTCTCCCTATATGCTTCTCTTATGGGAAACACTGCTTTTTATTTTCACCCTGCGTGCAGGCACAAGTGAATGTATTGGTATGCTTGTCTTTTAGTGGGTGTGACACTGTCCTTCCAATGCAGAGCAGTGTTTTAGGGGCGTGACAGTGCCACACCAATCAACAGCCTGGCTGAGTATGATTGAGTTTTGGCTTGCTGGGAAGAGATGGCATGAACTTCAAAAGAAACAGCCAACCCAATTATGAGTCAGCTCTTCCCTTTCATCTGCACTACCCACCAAGCAAGCTGCTCCTTTATCCTCAGCCTGGAATGGCTGGAATGTGAAACATGCCCAGGAAACATGCAGGGGCTCCGGCTATAACAGGACATCACCCATAGATGTCTGTTACTATGCTGCTGCCCCCATGACTGTTCCCCGCACCTGACCCTCCCTCTCAGCACCTCCTCCCCCAAAACATGACACCGGGGGTGCCCAATCCCCCAGTGTCACACACAACCTTCTCTTGCAGTTTTGTTTTAACTGACACTGGAGGTGCTCAATCCCCCAGTGTCGCTGTGGCTCTCTATTTTTGCCACCTTGTATTGTCCCACCCACCTGACCCTCCCTCTCAGCACCCACCACCCCACCCCCACAAACATAATAATGATGCTGGGGGTGCCATATCCCCCAGTGTCATGAGCTGAAATAAAGACAACCTTCCCTCATAATTTTTTTCTCTCCATGAAACCCTGTGAAAAGGATACCATCCATCGATATCTTTTGTGGCTGTTACTGTCCTGCCTCCTGACCCTCCCACTCACACCCCCCCCAAGCCATTACTTACCCATTGGGGGTCCAATGCCGTCATCCTTTGTGGACCATAGACACGTCTTCACTCTTCAAAGCCAGACCACAAACTGAAGAAACAGGCATGTGGTTCAGTGTATTTCAATGGGGTTTTGAACTTAGTGGCATAACTTGGCCATTTTTTTATATTTTTGCCCCAGATTTTCAACATGCCAATATCGCGGTCCCTGCATGAAATCATGTTTCAGCCAGGAGTTTAAAATTTTCTCTGCCGTTGTTTATGAGGCAGGGTCACAAGAGGGCTATGTTGAAAATGTGGTGTATCAATATTAAAAAACAAAGTTATGAGCCTATATTGAATTTTGTGAATGAAGGCTTGCAACTTTGGTAATTTTCAATATTTGTACGCCAAATTTACAGCATAGCCATTTCCTTTAAGCACCTCATGAATATGACAGCTGTAATTTTTCAAATCCTGGCCAAAATGTGCATTTGTATCCCAAAAGGTGATTTCACAGTCCCTGTGTGACATCACCTTTCAGACAGGAGTTGAACATTTTCTCTGCGATTGTTCATGAGGTGGGGTCATAAAAAGACTATGTTGACAATTTGGGGCAAACATATTAAAACATAACAAAGTTATGATCCTGCATTGACATTTACAAATACAGGTTTCTAACTTTGGTAATACATAACCCCCAAAGTGCACAACACATCTAGTACTCCAGGGCTTCTATAATGATGGTGAACATCTGGCATTGACAAGTGCTTGTTAAGGGAATGAGAAGTGGTGTCTAAAATTGCACTCATTATTTTAACAACACACAACTACCTCATTGCTCGATTTATTTGAGTGGCAGCATCTGTGCAGTCTGTTAACTCGTGGCCCAGTTTTCACTGAGTTGCTCATCTGGATGGTGAGTGTAGCGTCAGAGATAAGCTTTCCTAATAAATTTTAATACCGCTCTTCCTTGTGTGTTTGAAAGTTCATTATACAGTTTTGATTACATTTAAAAGGCACAGCAAGGGAGTTCAGAGGTGCTGGTAAGCCCTGACTACTTAGATCGTTGAACCACAGCTGTTTTTGAAACCAGTATACATTAGAATAATTACATCGCCTTTTAACCTGGGACATGACAGTCTATTCATTAAGAACATTTAGCCTCACTGCTACAGTATATGAGTTTCTTTGTTTTAAAAAAAAAGTTCAAGTTCACAACACTTTCTTCTTACTAGTATAAATGTTTCTCCACATTAAGTGGTGTTTACAAGATAATGCTCATAAATCTCTCTGTTTCTCCAGTGTGGACTATGATATCTTTGGCCATGGGTTTCCAGTATGCCACAGGTTGGCAGAAGGTGCAAGGAACTAGATTTCCTTACCTAGTGTCTTTTTTTATTTCTTTGGTAACTGGGTAAGGCTTGCTAGGCACAATGCCTGTTTTTAGGGCAACCAGGAGCATTGTGGAGGTTAAGTGACTTGTTCAAAGTCAGACAGTATGCAAAGGGAGTTCGTTGGAATAAAACCCAGGTCTGCTGGATGTACCAAGCTCCTTCACAGCTCATTACTTTAACCTCTGGGCTACATTGCCAGACCCATCTTTCTGTGGACATGGTTCTTGCTGCACTAAACTATGAGTTGGATAATTTCAAAACGGGTTTTATGACCTCCATACTGTACTCGAACCTTCCCCAGAATATGTGTAACATATGATGACTAGTCATATGACCATAGAGCAAAACTGTCTAATTTTCACAGCATGTACTTTGACTCCTCTACAACTGATGCTTGTTCTTTACAAAGCTGAATAAACATACATTAAAAAGAAAAAAGAATGTTGTTAATGGCAGTTTGGCTCCATGCCTTGAATACTCCCAAAATGTTCATCTGACTTCATACCTGTGTACTCTAGAAACCAAGTTAAAGAGAGCTGCTAGTGGTAGTTTAATTCTACACCTGAACACTCCATAACTCCAGTTAGAGCATGTTGCTGGTGGTAGTTTGACTCTAAAACCTGAACACTCTATAAAAGTCCGGTTAGAGCATGTTGCTGGTGGTAGTTTGACTCTAGAACCTGAACACGCTCTATAAGTCCAGTTAGAGCATGTTGCTGGTGGTAGTTTGACTCTAGAACCTGAACACACTCTATAAGTCCAGTTAGAGCATGTTGCTGGTGGTAGTTTGACTCTAGAACCTGAACACGCTCTATAAGTCCAGTTAGAGCATGTTGCTGGTGGTAGTTTGACTCTAGAACCCGAACACTCTATAAAAGTCCAGTTAGAGCATGTTGCTGATGGTAGTTTGACTCTAGAACCTGAACACACTCTATAAGTCCAGTTAGAGCATGTTGCTGGTGGTAGTTTGACTCTAGAACCTGAACACGCTCTATAAGTCCAGTTAGAGCATGTTGCTGGTGGTAGTTTGACTCTAGAACCTGAACATGCTCTATAAGTCCAGTTAGAGCATGTTGGTGGTGGTAGTTTGACTCTAGAATTTGAACACTCTATACGAGTCCAGTTAGAGCATGTTGCTGATAGTACTTTGCTTTGAGCTCTTGGCACTTCAGAACCACATTTAGAGCGTGCTGTTGGTAATAGTCTGATTCCAAACCTGAGAAGAAGGGACTGCCAGTTAAGGCATGCTGCTGGTTATTGCTTGGTTCCAAACTTAAGCACTCCAGAACCTGGTTAGAGCATGCAATTGGTGGTCATTCGGTCTCAAATGAAGCATTCCAGAACCTAGTTAGAGCATGCAGCAATTGTTCATTTGGTTCCAAACTTAAGCATTCCAGAATTGCTTAGAGCATTCAGCTCATGGTCATTTGGTTTCAAACTTATGCAGTCCAGATTCGCAGATAAAGCATGTTACTGGTGATAGTTTACTTTGGGTATTGGGTGGTCCCATTCACCCCGTTACTGTGCTATTATGTAACTGCACAGGCATCGTGTTCATAATGGTATCACCTAATAATAGAGACCCAAAATGAGTGACTACAAAAATAGTGACTCATTTTGGGCACTATTATTCTGGGCTACCCTGCAGAATAATGAGTGTATGGGACTGCGAATATGGGGAAGGGCGAACAGAACGGGGGAACAGCGAGGAGAAGGGGAGGGACAGGGAAAGGGTTGAGAGGAACTCGAGTACCTGCTGCCACCAAGCTAGCCATGTGGCACAGTGGTATAGGCAGTTAGCTGTGGCAGAGCAGGTAATGGGTTTGGGACCAGGAGTGGGTTACATTTTGCTGCAGCTGTGAGCTGCAGCATTTATTTTTTCCTGACATCCAGATTTTGCCCCCTCCCCAACATGCACCCCCCTGGAGTTGAGAGTCCTGATTCAAAGGGTGTGGGGGGGGCAAAGCCCCCAGTGACGGGGGGTACAGGCAGCCCCCACCTCGCAAAAACAATTTTTTTACATCCGGATGTCATGTCACCTTAGAGTGTATGTTGCCAATTTTCTTTTCGGTAATATACACTCACCATAATAGCGATCGCTGTTTTGCGATTGCTATTATGACATGGGAACCATTCAGAAGCATTTAATGGAAATGACTGGTGGTGGATGCTTTATAATGGGCAGTACCTCCATCATCTTCATCAGCTATGGGAATTTTCTCATTTGAATAGCCAAGATAGTCAAATCAGGGGCTATTCACCCCCCTATTGGAATGGACAGTTTCATATGTTAAGACAGTGGGCTATGAGCCCTCCCAAAACACAAATCATTTCAGTTTTGGGGTCCCAGATTCATGAGAACAAAAACAGTATTGCTCATACAGTTCTGATGTGCAGTGGGCCTGTTTGCATGGTTGATTAGAGTGAATCCCCCTTCCCTCTGTTCACCTGTGCAATCCGACAATTGAACCCATCCTACCAAAATTCAAGGGGCATAATGTAAAGCCTTCCTGCCCCTGACCATAGTAGATAGTGGGCCATTTTTTTCAATATCAGTTTTGGGAAAATGAAAGCCCACATATGACTTAAACCTGCTCTATTCATGCTCCTATAACCCCATTTAAGAAAAAGCCTAGTACGTAAAATGGGCTGGCATGGTAATGACCCAGAGTTTAAATAACATATGGCTCATACCCTCCCTCTCCCCAACCAAAAGGTCACAAAGGTGTGGCATGGACTATTTAAAGAACAACTGACACCATCTGGCCAAAAGAGCTACATTGCAGAATTAGAAGGAGCATACCCCAGTAAATCTCATACCAAAAACTAGATTTCTGCGTTACTTCATTTTAAAGTTATGAGCTATTTTGTAACTCTGATTTCACTACCTGTTCAAAACAGCCTGTATCAGTGAAGTGCTGCTGATGATGTCATCTCAGCACCTCACAGTCTAGTATTCCCTGTCAGCAAGCTTATAGGACCTGTTCCTCCAAAGTTGTAAAGATCATGTGTAATGGTTTTCACAAGTAAAACAGGCAGCACCAGTCAGTAAACATTGCTTTAAAAACTGTGTGTGTTTCAGGTTTTGTAACACAGTTGACAATATTTTATGTGCCTTTTTGCTGTGGCCCTTTTTTCTAGGGTTGCTGGATGCTGGGTCATAGCACACTGCTGTGAAGTTTGCACACTGAATAAGTTGTTGATGTGGTGAAAGGCTGAGATTATTCGCACCTATCATTCAATTGAAGCAATTTCTAAGAAAGGCACTTTAAAACAATTTTTCCATCTCCTTGTCAATGAGGGTGGGAGAGGTAATGCTGTTCTGGAAACTTACTAGAAACTTCTAATTTAGCCAGCACAATGTGTTCTCCCTGTTAGGCTGTTTTGACGTACATTCAAGCTTGTCTATGTTCTACTCTAAATTAAAAAGATTATTTTACCAGAGCCAACACTTCCACCCCTAGTAGGAATTAACACATATAAGGCCCCTATTAAAACATATTGTAAAGCAGACACTGATAAACAGCAGTGAAGTTACCAATATTACAATACTGGCAGTACAACTTCCTAACATGCACAGCAGAGTAGAGTAGCATTGCAAATGGCTTCAGCAGCCTGGAGGCATGCTGACTCAGCATCCAGTAACCCTTGAGAAATAGACCACACCAAAAGGCATTATAAAATACAATTTTATCAACCTCGTTACAAAACCTGAAACACGTATAGCTTTTATAGCAATGTTTTTTGAATGACGCTGCCTGTTTTGCTTTAGACAACTATTGCACAAAATCTTCAGCTCGGTTTCTTGATTGAGAAGACAGAATTGTCATTACAAAATATTGCACAATGCATTTTAGCATACATAAATATACATATAACATTCTACACTGTTAAAATCCATAGCGTTACAATTATCAATAAATATACAGGGAAATGGAGTAGTACAATTAAATTGGTATTTCTACCAGTAAACTCATTCAGATGTTTATAATTAAACTATTGCACGCCTCTACATCTAAGATTTAGTAACAAATATAAGCATCTCCCTTTATAGTAACCAATTCCTTATTTATAATATGCAGTTTCTTATGTTCTGTCTTTTTACAGAACAAGGCAACACTTTCTAATATCTCAGTATTTTTGGATTTCAATAATGCATTCACTTGATATTTAGGTTCAATGGGCCAGATATTCAAACTGCGCTATTTTGTGGTGCAAGCCCTTGCGCTGCACAAAATAATTCTTGAGAGAGTGTGTTGAGCGATATTCAAAGGAGTTGCACTATTGAGGCAACTCCTTTGAATATCACCTAGCCACAACCACTGTGCATGGCGCCCAGTGGAACTTGCGCCACTACCAAGTGGTCAAGTGGAGCATTCAAGTGGCCATATTTGTTCATATCTTTTCATTCAATATTCAAAAGGTGACAACAAATGGATAATTCATGCAAGGCACAGAGGGCCATTTGCATCTGTTTATGGCCCCATTTGCATGCCATTAGCATGCAGGTGGCACTGATCCTGAGGACTTGCGCCTGGCACCCTGCCAGGCAGCAGCCATCAGGGACCGACGCCTAGCAGCCGATTGTGGGCAAATGTGCAAGAAATCTCCCACCCCCCGACTGGCCCGATCGGCGGGCAAATGCATAAACAGCCCCCTCCCCCGACTGGCCCGATCGCGGGCAAAAGCTTATATCACCCCCACCAGCCCAATCGCGGGCAGCAAGTATCCCCGAACATATCCCTGGTGGTCCAGTGGACCACTAAGCCAGCCTCCACGGGCTGAAGATGTGTAACCCCCAGAACGTATCCCTGGTGGTCCAGTGGACTGCTAAGCCCGATCGCGGGCTGAAGATGTAACCCCCAACGTATCCCTGGTGGTCCAGTGGACCGCTAAGCCCGGGGACACTTGCAGCCTGCCAACGCGGCTGGTGGGGGCTATTTGCCACTGCCTGTGATCGGGCCAGTGGGGAGGGAGGATTTTATGCTTTGCCCGCGATCGGGCCAGTTGGGGGGTGGGGATTTTTACACTTTTGCCCATGATCTGGCTGCAGGGGGGCACAGGGAGAGGTTGAGGGCCAGCCACAGGTGGCAGCTGCTGTGTTGTGCCCTGCAATGTGGCAGCTCACCTGTGGTGGCCCACGACTTACTCTTTTTTGGGGCTCAAGTTGTGCAGGTATGTAGGTTGGGGTTGCGCTTCAGACAACTCTGCACAGCCCGGCTGAATATCGGGCTGTACAGTTTATGCATGGTTCCTCCCCCTCCAGTTCAGCATGCATTCATTAGCATTGCGCTGTTGCTCAGCATGTTTTCAGTGGCGCTACTGCCTCCTGCTGAATATCACAGAATGGCACAATTTCGGACTTGCACAGGCACAACCCTATTGCGCATGGCGCAACCCTTTTGAATATCCCACCCAATGTCTAAAGTTGATAATATACTACCTAAGTACAGATTTCTTTCTTGAATATAAAGATGACATAAAATCAGTAGATGTAATAGGTTGTCTTCCCCAAGTTGGCACTTGCAAATTTATGTAATATTTTTATCATAGAACCCTCTCACATGATCTTTAAAACTTTGGAGAATCAGATCCTATAAGGTTGCTGACAGGGAATACTAGACTGTAAGGTCCTGAGATGACATCAACATCAGCTCTTCACTGATACGGGCTGTTTTGAACAGGTAGTGAAATCAGGGTTACAAAATAGCTCAGAACTTTAAAATGAAGCAATGCAGAACTCTAGTTTTGGTATGAGATTTACTGGGGGTATGCTTATTCGGATTTTGCAATGTTGCACTTTTTGCGTCAGGAGCTATGTAAGAATTACACAAGCAATCCATAGGCTCTAGGGCTGCACAGTTGTCTTGAAGTCCCCCCTCTCAAGAGGCAAAGGTTGTGAAGAGCTATTAAAGCTAATAAAGTGGAGAAATACACAAGGAAAGAAGTATGCAGGCCTCCTGGGGGTAGTTAGCAAACCATAGGGGTTGGATATAAGCAGATGGTGGTAGCAAACTGGATGAAATCTGAGGACAAAAATGTCACAAATGGGTGCCACAGGGTTCAGTCCTGGGCCCTGTCTTGTTCAACATGTTCAACACATCAGGGAGGGAATCCAGGGCAAGACATCTACTGAAATGACACAAACTCTGTGGCAGGGTGGACAGTGAGGAGAGCGTCAAGGGAATTGAAGATGGGCCATGTAAACAAAGGGCAACACTGGGCTTGCGTCAAGCCCTGCTTCAAACCTGTTCCTTGACACGGCTGCGTCAAACACTTCATCACAAACTGCACCCAGTTCAAGAAGATCGGGTGCATTTGCAACAATTTTCCTGATTTAGGGCAGCTTGCACCAAATATCTGGCAGAAGCACTGTACAAAGGGTACCCAGGATCACAGCAAGCTGGATCAGAAAAAGCTGGTCTAACTTGTGGCAAACGGCACACAGGATTGAGAATCCTGATCACCAGCCAGGGAATGCCTCAAACCCTGTGCGCCATACCTTTTTTATTTTATTTTAGATTGCCCCTCATCTCTAAAATTGTAGGATACTCTTTTTATCCGACATTTGGAGACTGCTTTACCATTTTTTTTTACAGTTGAAATAATAAAGGAGCATTTCTTTTAATAAGGTTCGAACCTGGTTTTCATTTGTATTCTGTGTTGTTTTTGGACACTGTTTCAGATCACTTTTCTTGTCATTATAATGAACCACTATGTAGCAGACACTAGTCTTTGATCTTACGGGACAATACGTGTATAAAAATAGCTGAGATACTGATGACAACCTGGTTCAAGACATATTAAAAAGAAACACTCCTTTTATTATTTAAAATGTGAAAATAAAATTGCTAAAGCAAAGTCAGAATGGGGAAAGAAGGATATCATACAAGTCAGGAGATAAGGGTCATCCTTAAATAGAATAAAAAAGTATAGGTCAAAATTATCACTGTTATCAATAACATACATAGAAACATAGACAATGACAGCAGAAAAAGACCATTGGTCCATATAGTCTGCCCGTAATACCCTATAATTTTATGCCCTTAAACCTAGTGTCTATTCAGGGTCTAAGCCCACACTACCTGCCCCTGATCCCTGCCTTGCTGCTACCCCCCTGGGGGACTGTTAAGCCCTTAACTCTGTCACAGCCATATCTGAAGCCATCAATGATCTTGGTGTCCATCATTTCAGCCAGCAGGTTGTTCCATGGCTCAACCACTCTCCATAAAAAAGAAATCCCTCATGCCCCTCCTGAATGTCCCTCCTGGCAGCTTCCACTCACATCCCTGTGTTCTAGGTTAATATTTCTGGTGAAGAGTTTCTCACAGTTAACCTTGCTAATTCCTTTCAGGAACTTGAAGGTATCTGTCATATTGTCCCTCTCCCTTCTGCCCTCCAGCGAGTACATGTTCAGTGCCTTAAGTCAGTCCTCGTAGGATCTGTCTTGTGAGCCATGAATCATTTTTGTTACTCTACGCTGCACCATCTCCAGCCTGTCCCTGTCTTTCCTCAAGGTAGGGCTTCAGATTAGAATTGAGCACAGCACTCCAGACGTGACCTTCTCAATGATCTACAGAGAGGTAGGAATGCATCCTTCTTGCTAGTGTCAAATCCCCTCCTAATACACCCCAACTTCCTGTGTGCCTTACTGAAGGCATTGTTGCACTGGCTAGATTGTTTAAGGAGGTCACTTATGATGACTTCTAGGTCTCTTTCCTCAGCAGCAGTGACCGACTTAACCCTTCTCATCCAGTATCTTGTCCTGGGGTCCATGTTCCCACTGTGCATCACCTTGCACTTTCTGGCATTGAACTTCAACTTTCAAACCTTGAACCACCTCTCCAGCCTTTGCATGTCCTTCTGCAACTTCCTTATCCCCTCCTTGCGGTCAGCAGCACAATTATATATATATATATATATATATATATATACTATATATATATATATATATATATATATATAAGATATGTTTGGTTTTTTTTACAGCATTTTATAGTTGTGTAATATTGTAGGTGGGTGAAGGCCAAGAATGAACGGATGTACAAATATAGAGAGAGGAACATGCCAGTGGTGACAAGTTGAGAAATCATTCAGTAAATGCAATAAAGAGAGAGAGAGAGAAGAGAGAGAGAGAGAGAGACAGCAACCAGGAAAGGGAGCGGAGAGAATAGGGAAGTTTTCAGTCTGAATTTGAACAAGACAGTTGTGATCTGCAGTAATATACTAATACGTTATACCATTCCCAGGCTGGCACTGATTTTCAAGTAAGCAACACGCTAGCCATCTCTACCTAGAGACACTTTTTACCCATGAGAACCCAATTACCTGATTTTGTCCACAGGTACGGACACCAGATTGGCTGTTAAGTGAAACTGAAGGCAATTTTGAATCCTCACTGCATTTCTTTTTGTTTCCTGTAGTCGATGCTTTCATTCTGAAAGTGGTTTCAGGACTTCTGCAATTGTGTTATGGAGCCAGACTGATCAGTATGTGAGAGGAGGGCTGTATAATAAAGCCTTGCTGCCAGCAAAAAAAAAATAATCCAGACCCACTGAGTGGAAACAATAATAGCAGTGCATTGATTAGGTTTTCTATGAAGGGGAATTGCTCCCAGGTAAAGTAGTGCATTCATTTACAGTATATACAGCATTTAATCATTCTGTAATTAATTTCCTGTCTGCTAAATGTGGATTACTTTGGGATTTATTAAGATATTCACCTAAATTTGCCAATTAGAAATATTATAAACCATAATATATGCGATTGATAGTCACATTATGTAGTCTAAATGAAGGGAATGTAATTACCATTCACAGGAATCACGCGCCAGCTTTTCACATTATAGTATAATGATAACGTTCCTATGGGTATAGTATTATATATCTATGTCCATCAAATTCCTCTCTCCTTCTACCTAAGTGGAAATACTATCACCCCCCCCCCCTTTTTATTTTGGGTTGCCAAGGGCAAAACAAACATGTTGGTAACAGTGTTTGGAGAAATGGGAGCTTGGCTGAACCAGCCATTCGGGGAGCTGCATTTGGCGGTTTGATCATCCTCAGCCAGTCAGCATTTGGGGGCCAGTTCATCCCCAGTCAATCAGCTTGAGCATAGCATGCTACTTTATTGCCCTTAGCCAGCCTGCACTGCATAATTGAGTAAGTAATTCCTTGTGTGTTTCACATTAGGAGGAAGTAATCTATGCCCTGGCATGTTAATATGCAAGCAATAAGATATGACAGGGTGTGCATTATGGGGATATAATCACATGCTTAAGTGCCTTGTTTGGAAAAAGATGAGGGGTAGTACTGATGAGAGTGTGGGTCCAGTCTGAAGACCTGTACAGTCTAAGACAAATCCTAAAGTCCCCCTAATCCTACACCAACTTACCTTCCTGGTGTTGAGCCCAGTTCACCCAGTGCCCCCAAAAGGCAAGTAGATGTTTGCAAAGTTTCACACAAATCCCACATTTTTCAACCACTGTCACCCCGCCCCTTCCCTGACCCATAAAAAAGCAGGGACTAGCATAGGTAGTGAATGTGGACACTGCCTGTATAGAGCAGGCCATACCACTTCTACAGCTGCTGAGGCAGGATCTTCTAAATATAGAGCAACAGCTAGAGACAGGTGATGATTCTGGCAGTTGCATCCTATTGGAACACATACTGTGTCTGATGGACTGCAACACACACAGTTCAGGCATCCTGTTGTCTGTCAAGTTTGGGATTGCCACTTGCTGGACACATAGAAACATGGACTTTGACGGCAGATGAGGACCACATGGCCCACCTGGTCTGCCCAGTTCCCTACCTACTGGATAAGCTGCATATCCTAGTTAACCAACAGCCTACTTCTTCCTACCCCACCCACCAGAATTGCCTTATGTCTGTCCCATGCATTTTTGAATTCCCCCACTGTTTTTGACCCCACAACCTCCTCAGGAAGGCCATTCCATGCATCCACAACCCTCTCTGTGAAAAAATACTTCCTCACATTGTCCCTGAGTCGTCCTCTCTATCTTCAAATTGTGCCCCCTTGTTCTTGCAAATATCTTCTTCTGAAATATGCTACCCTTTTGGGCTTTGTTGATTTCCTTGAGGTGCTTGAACGTTTCTATCATGTCCCCCTTCCACTCCATTCCTCAGGGGAATACATATTAAGCTCCTTTAGTGTCTCTTTGTATGGCTTCTGTTGCCCTCCTCTGGACTGCCTGCATCCTGTCTATGTCCTTGCAGTGATGGGGTCTCCAGAACTGCATGTAGTACTCCAGATGGGGTCTCACCAACTGTCTGTACAGAGGGATAACAACTTCCTGTTTTCTACTGGTGATGCCTCTCCCTCTACATTCGAGTATCCCCCCCAGCCCTCCTTACTGCCTTCTCACATTGCTTGCTTACCTTTAGGTCATCTGATATGACTACCCCATGTCCCTTTCCATTTTCGTTGTTGTTAATACCCCCCCATTGTGTACTCTTCCCCTGGGTTTTTGTTTACCAGGTGCACTACTTTGCACTTCTTTGCATTGAATCTAAGCTGACATACTTCTGACCATTGCCCCAACCTTGCCAAGTCCCTTCTCATCCTTTTCACTCCCCCTTGTGTATCAACTCTGTTGCAGATCTTTGTGTCGTCTGCAAAGAGGCATACTGTTCCTTGCAGTCCCTCTGCAATGGCACTTACAAAAACATTAAAAAGGACTGGACCTAGTACTGAAACCTGCGGTACCCCACTAGTAACCCCCCTTTCTTTGGTGGACTCTGTTTACTATTACCCTTTGTGTCCTGTTGTCCAGCCAATTTAATGGCTACCACCCTGGGACCCACTTCCAGGCTGGCTAATTTGTTTATTAATCTTTTGTGTGGGACTGTGTCAAATGCCTTGCTAAAGTCTAGGTAGGCCATGTCCATAGCCCTTCACTGGTCTACTACTTTGGTCACCCAGTCAAAGAACTCTATTAGATTCATCTGACATGACCTTCCCACTGTGAATCCATGCTGCTCTGGGTCCTCTGCCCCGCTGGCCTCTAGGTGCTCAACAATTCTTTCTTTCAGAAATGGTTCCATCATTTTCCTTACCACTGAGGTCAAGCTAACAGGTCTGTAGTTTCCTGCCTCTGCTTTGCTCCCAGTTTTGTGAAGGGGAATCACATCTGCCCTCCCCTAGTCCTTGGGTACCACACCATCCTCCCATGATTTGTTAAAAAGGGTAGTCAGTGGTGTCACTAGTTCTCCCCTTAGTTCTTTTAGAATTCTGGGGTGAATTCCATCAGGCCCCATTGCTTTGTCCACCTTCAGTTTTAAAAGTTTATTCAGAACCCTTTCTTCTGTGAAGGGACTGGTATAGGCCCCCCGTATCCAGAGTACTTCTATTGATTGGATTAGGTACCTCCCCCTCCTCTTCTTTTGTGAATACTGAGCAAAGTATTCATTCAAGTATCCCTGCTTTTCACTGTCACTCTCTGCCCACCCTCCTCCCCTTTATTAAGCCTCACCATCCCTCTCTTGGTCTTTCTGTGCTCTCTAATGTACATGTAAAAGGTTTTATCCCCCTTCTTAACCGAGTTATCTATCTTTTCCTCTTTTTGCACCTTTGCTATTCTGACTGCCTTCCCTGCTGCCTTCTGCTTTAACTGGTACAGTTTTCTGTCCTGCTTCTTCTGTGTTTCCTTATACTTCCTGAATGCTATCTTTTTCTCCCTAACCTTCCCGCCACCTCTTTTGAGAACCATAGTGGTTTTTCCTTTCATTTTGATTCATTTATTTGTTTATTTTATTTATTTTGACACACGGTATAAACATGGCTTTGCATCTATACTTGAAGGTGGTTGGGATCAGGTGCAAGAACTTGACTAGCTTTTGATAAAACAGGTACACACAACATGCTGAAAATACAATTATCAAAAGCTCAGCAGAGACCAAGTGTTGCTACCACTGCACAGGCAAAATAGGAGAGGAAAACATACCAAGGCAAAGACACAGACAAAATTCCAACCAATTTGTTGTAGGATGTTTTGTCACAGGTTGGGCCAAGGAATTGAAGGAAAAGGAGGAGGAGGCAGTTGAGGATGCAGAATTGTGTGTAGCCAAAAGAATGGTAGACCTCTGTTTGGCAGATAATAATAACCACCCCATAACTGATTAGCCCCTGCTGTGCTAGAGTGGCAAGATTACTGATTGGCCAGCACTGATATCAGTAGCCATGAAATACTTGAGCTCTTGCGTGTCAGTGTTGAGTGCATCTTTAGTTCAGTAGAGGCCATGAGGAGGGACAGGTGCACCAGTTTGTCACCCAAAATTGTTGGCATGCCTACATTTATTAAATTGAATATACAGCACATTCCGTGGCACACTACTATATCTCATTTCATGCCACATGAAGTAGGTGGAGATGATGATGATGATGATGTCTGTGGCATTGACAGCAGCAGTGGTGGATTGACAGCATGGAGGTGAATGAAAACCTCATGGAGCAGGAACTCCCAGCTGATGGCAGCTCCGGTCTGGATGACTTTGGGGCTTTCTTCCTCATACTTGAGTGTGAAGCATGAATTACTGTATACTGTCCTGAATCACGATTCTCAAATTCCATATTTCCTTCTCATTCTCATTTTCTTAAGTGTTCCTACACCCTTCCTGTGCTGTGCGTCACCAGTCCTGATGGTTATTTCTTTCTCATTTTCAAAGCCTTAATAAATATTTTGCCATCATACTGCTTGGGGTCTGGTTATAGGAATGGGGCAATTGTATACCACAATTTAAGAGTCAGACACTCTCAGTCTGTATGTAACACCAGTTGTTCAATGTTGTCAGTATTGAATTAGGTGCTGGAGGCCCTTTACATTGTTCTATATTCTTCCTGTACTGTGCATTAGACAGTAACACAATATTCTCTTACAGTACTGATTCTCATTTCCCTCTCATTCTCAATTTCTTAAAAAAAAATATTTTCCTATTGTACTGCTCTGGCATCTGGCCCAGGCATAGGTGTGGGGCAGGGTTATGCTACAAATTAAGTCAGACCCTCTCAATCTTGTCACTGTATAGTGGGAGTGTCTCACTTGAAAATTAAATAATGGTTTGAGCTAGGCCTCTTGTACATTTCTGAGGCAATAAGCCAGTAGTATACTGAGTGCCACTGCCCCATATCTAAGCCAGCCACTGTTCATATCCCAGTGACATTTCCTTGCCTTTCTCCACATTACAGACCCTATGGCAGATGTCTCACTAACTGTATTTTGAACCATGGCATCCATTCACATAAGTAAAACCAAACAACATGCTGGAATCATATGCAACACATCTCAATACAATATGCAGACTGTCACAAATACAGCACTGCTGTCTTTTATATAAAGAATCTACTCCAATCCCACCCTGATGATGATGATGAGTCTGACACAGTCATCAAAATATCCGCCTGCCTGATGCCACTATAACAAGTGTATAATATAATGGTATCCTGTGATGTCGTTAGTCATGATGGGCACCTAATGGCAATGACCCACTTGCAGCGCTTGTACAGAGGCGGGGAGTAGGGAGGGTGACCAGATGGGGAGGGTTCACGAATGGCGACGGGATGTCACTATACATACATGTGCAGGGGTGGAGCGAGGATGCTGAGCGAGGGGCAGGAGGGTTTGTGAGCGGTGGTGCCATGGTCAGCTGCTGAGCTGGCTCCGTGGTGTGGTGGGTGGGTGCTGGCCTGGGGTGGCTAGGATGCAGAGTTTGGGTCTGGGCGCAGGTATGTTTTGTTGCACCCGGCCCGAGTAGTTTTATTTTTTATTTTACACTGTTGCACCCACCCCGATATGCAACCCCCCCTGGAGTTGAGAATCTAATAGTAGAGGGGTGTGGGGGGGCACAGTCCCCACATAACAGTAAAATGTAGAGTCTTTTGTGTCATTTTCTTTGTTGCCAGGGGTGTACATCATCAAAATTGAATTTCAGCGATGTACACTCACCATAATGATGATCGCCTTTCGGTGATCACCCTTATGACATAGAACCTAATATAACAATGCTTACTGAATTCACGACGAACCGAACCATGCTTCTTGTGTCCTCTAAAGTTCCCAATTTACAGAAGTACTCACCTTGATGAATTTTGACACAAATCTCCCTCAAGAGTTGAGGCAACCATTGCTGATGCCAAATTTGCAGATGCATGATGTCTCTGCCTTACTGGTCACTGTTGAACAACTGAAGGAAGATATGGCCTTCACCACTGGGATGGTAATCATCATTTCTAACCAAATTTTCTGGCACATAAAATGACATGGGGACATTGACCAAATGAGTTTACAAAATTTTACTCTTGTCTTCTTAGGGCTCATCTCTTGTCCTGCTGCTTCCTCCTTTTCTGGCAAGCAAGATGCCTCCTGCTCCTCCAGCTCTTGGGCACCTTCGTGCCACTACTTGGAATGGTCATGATTAATGTGATGGTAAATATGCTCCCAGAATTTCCTTTTATTTTCCTTTCACAATTGCAACGACAGGGAGTGGACAACGGATACAGTACGGCCACATAATTTTGAGTGTAAATAATTTCACTTCTGTCTTCACAGGTCTCTTCTTATCCTGCTGCCTCCTCCTACTTCTCCAGTAAGCATTGGCCAAAAGGCTGATCGATGTAACACTATGCTGCAAAATTGTATGCCTGGCACAGATTCTGTCGCTTACAAAAGACGCCTATAAAGTTTAAACATATCTGTATTTCATATCAAATGTAGATCTTGTATTGATCTTGCTCATGCTATAAATCTTTTTATATATTGAACAAGATGTGTTTGTCCCTTAGGAAAGTGTAGATTATATTTGTCTTTAGGTTTTCATGGATGAGGCATGGTAATTAACCTGCCTGGTAGTGATGTTGTTATGTTGTGTAGTTTGAATTTAATTAATTATATGTGGGGATATTTGCCCTAATCCTGGACCTGTTGTTAATGCCTCCTTCATGAATGCATCAAAATTCAGGGGGTTAAATGTTGTACATTATAATGTCCGAAGTCTAATCCCCAAGAAAGATGCACTTAATGTCTGGATAAAGAAGAACACTCCAGACTTTTAACCTTGGCAGAGTCATATCTGAATAGTAGGACCCTGATGTGGATATTGACGTGCAGGGCTACCAACCTTTCATAATGATAGGAAGGAAAGGCACGGAGGTAGCAAGTGGTGCATCTTCTGCATATCAGACTAAATTACTTTCAACAGTGATTCATGAAGGGGTGGAATTATTAGGTATAGGAATTATCTTTGTGTATGTTATACCAGTTTTGTTGTAGGCTGCCAAAATCTGCCTTGCAATAACTAAAACATTTGTATAATGTTGCTGTCTCTTATAAAGACATCAGGATCTTGTTATCATGGGTGATCTTTATGTTCCCTGGACTGCAGAATTTCATGATAATCCCCTAAAGAAAATATGTAGGGATTTAGTGATTACTCAATGACTAGATTAGCATATGAGAATTAAGCCAAGTAAACGTTTAAATTCTATGATCTTGGATTTACGTTTTGTAAGTAATACAGAACACTTTCTCTACTCTGATGTCACAGCTGATAGTTTTTCAGATCACCAAGGAATTTTCTGTATATTAAAAGAAGGCCAAAATATGGAAGACAGGTAACATAAATTTTATCTTGTGATTTAAAAATCTATGCAGCCCCCCTGCTACTCTCTGCTAATATCTCATCTCTTTCCCTCCTCTCCCAGGCCTCCCATAGCATTGGTAGGTTCGCCTTGGGGGCTAACTCCCGATCTCACCACTGTGATGCTCTCTCCTCTCTAGGATGGTTACCCTATGAAGCTAAATTGAAATACCTCTCCATGTATCTCATGTTTAAACTTGTCCACCTCTTTACTCCCCCTACTTAGAGATCTGATTTGCCCAAGGCAAGCGCCTCGATCCCTCCACTCTTCCCCCCTTCCCCTGCTAGTCCTCACCAATCTTCGTCTTTCCCTCACCAGGAGGGCTTTCTCTTTTGCTGCCGTCTCTGACTGGAACTCCCTCCCTCCTCACATCCTAACCAGTCCCTCTCTTCCTCTTTTCAAGTCCAACCTGCTTGCCTTCCTTGCAGCCTCCTGCTTTTGCTTCCATTGAAGCTCCCTACCTTGCCTACCTCACTTCACCTCTACCTCTACCCCCACACTCCGTTCTTCCTTCCACTCCTCCCCATCCTAGACTGTCAACCTTAACTGACAGCTCTTAATGCCCTAATGTGGCAGATATTACTAACTACCTTTGTATAGCCTATTCACAATATATATATGGAACCTATCAGTATGTTTCCATGGTGTTCTTATCTAGCCTTACATCATTGTAGCTACTGTCATTGTTTGCTGCTATACTGCACTGTATCTCTGTACAGTTTGTTCTGCTTCATTGTACCCCAGGTTGACCCTGAAAAAGGGACTGTAAATGTCTCAGTGGTCTTACCCGGTTACCAAAACTCAAATAAATAAAATAAATAAATAAAAAAAGTGATTATATCAAATTTATGACAGAGGTAGAGAACATAAAGGAAAAGTAGCCCCTGACCGGAAATGTGAGTTTAGCCAACTGAGAGGCCTGGTGAGTGTTTGGGTTTGAGCAGCTGCCCACAGAGACTGACACCATGAAAGGACTTCCTGAACCAAACAGCAGAAGACTGATGTGCATGCAAGCAACGCCAGACAAAACAGTGATTGCCATCCAGAGACACTAAAGCAGAGTAAGTGACAGCCACACTGCCTCAGCCCATCTACCAATCTTCATGGATATCCCCACATGGGGCAGAAGATGAGGGGAAAAGTCTCTTTCTAAAGTTTGAAGAGAAAAGTCCCAGTACAGGGTGAGGACTGATTAGGCTGAGGTGAATGGCCCACTCCTCATCCTTGCATGTCACTGGAATCACTCCATGGACCACTGTGCCATGTGCAAGCTGTTCCAGTATCCAGGTTGCACCTTAACTATGAAGGGAAGTCCATTCAGCCCCTGGACTAATCTGGGGATGTACTCCAAAGCAGCAGTACCATGCATAACAATCATGGTTTTGGTTCTGCAGCTTGAAATTAACAAGAGAGGTAGGGTGTTGGAATTGAAATCCTGGACTTGGACTGGATATTTTAGGACTGGCTTGGCAGATGACCAGTGAGTAGGCCATCATGGTGAGGATTACAATGAACTTTAAAGAGTTAAAAGCACACACAATTACAGGCAGAATTGTTCAAAGTGCTCCCCTATTACTTTTTGTTTCTGAACCATTTTTCTTTTTGTATGTGCTCATTCAGTGTTTGTTTCTTAATAGTATTGGCTGTAATATGAAAAGCAGTGCTTTACCTGGAAGCAGACATTTCTAGCTCTGTTCCTCCTGCTACATCATCAGCATGTGATCGCGTTCATTGTTCCATGACAAGCCCAGCTTCTTGATTGGTAACGTGTCACGAGTTACCAATCAAGCAGCAGGAGCCTGGCTCTTCTTGGTTACTAGTGATGTCACAGTCAGTGAGGTCACAGTGCTGGTGATGTACAGGGAGGAACAGAACTCCACGTGCTGTTCCAACCATCACGCTTAGTACGGTCAGGTAGTAGAAAATCTTCTAATTAGCAAAACAGAAATGAAAAAATATTTCAAACGTAAGCAGAATTAGCTGACTACTTCTGAAAGTTACTGTTAATTCCAGGCAGTACACTAACTCTTTAAAGGGGCACTGTCAACCTTTTTTGCATCACATCATTTCAGCTGAAAACCCACATTTTATGACTGCATATCTTCTCTAAAATGCACTGATGTTGCTAATTGCTTGATTTGTCTCCTTACTTAGTAGAACTGAAATGCATGTTCATGTGTAGCTATACCTAACCTTGATTTGTTTCAAACCCTTGATCTACTACTCTTGCTTGCTGAATACTTCCTAAACATTAGAAACACTCCCAAGCAGTGTAGCCACTCATGATGCAACAGTCTCCTTTACTCCCACTGCATAATTAGTGGCTAGACTGTGTTGGAGATGTTCCTAAGTCCAGGAAAGATGCAGTGGGAATTCATCAAGGAATGTAAACAAATGTTCTGTTAAAGAATCAGAATCGAATCACAGTCTCTACAGAATCTGAGCAATGATAATGTGTTTTTATAAACTAGGTACACTTTGAGGCCTAAGGGGGTTGACAGTGTTCCTTTAAGGGATTTTGTTAAAGGAGCAGTACTTATTAGTCCGTAAAAAAATGTCATCATATGTTTTTTTCTGACATCCTTAGATTCATGCTTACTGTATTTTTACTTCTCTCAGATATTTTTAAAACAGCTTTTATAGCTAGTTAGGTAATTAATGACTTCAGTTATTAAAGATGGCTGCCACTCACAATTTTTAAAAATCTCTTCTGTTTAGGTTGCCTATCAAATGTACATATGAGATTCATACTGTAGATGTACTGTATCAGGATGGCACTTCCACATGTTTCTGATTGTACACAGGTGGTATCTGATCTGAACTCTTTAGAGCTAAGATGGCGGCTGCACGCCATGTTGCTGTGGAGGAGCAGCATTCGCAGGGGTTTTGTTCAAGGCTTATTGCTTATTTATAACAGGTATGCCACCTTTGCCTCAATAAATGAAGTGAGCAAACCTTTACCGGACTGTCTTGTGTGGTCATCTTGGCTAGTTGTCCCTGTTCATCTGTTTTGATTTTCAGCCCCTGGATTGCTGGAGTTTTTGAGGTGGAAATAGCCCGTTCCATAGGTTGAACTTCAACCTACTCTGCGTGGGGTCGGCACTAGTCAATAAGGACAACAAGAAGTTTTTGGGAGGGTGCATGCACTATTTGCCCCATTTGCTTACATTCAGTTGGTTTTGGTTGAGTGTTGGAATCTGAAATAGGATTAAGCATCCGTTGTCACCTAAGGATCACTGCCGGATCATTCCCACTTGAACTGTTGTTACATACATAGAAAATATATATAGAAAACAGAAACAACAGAAAATAACAGAGCTCTTGTGTGGTCGAAAGGTAATTGGCTGAAATTGAACGCATTTCAAAAACTTAAGGGATTTGAAATTGAAACCGAAGTTAGAATTGCTTTGAACCAGCTTACAGCTCTGGATATCTGGATTTTGGACTTTGGACTCTTGTTAGAAGTGAACAATAAATGTAAAACTTAAACAAAATATGTAATAGAGCATAAGCAGATATAAGTACCTTGTACACTGACATCCCTGAGGGATGTTTTAATTTTGCCCTGGATGTTGCTTTAAATTTCCTTTTTTCCCTGTCATGTGTTTTTTTTCTTTTAGGATTTTAGATGTTTAAATGCTTTAATGGGTTTAATATTGTAATTTCCACTGCTACTATTATTAGTTGGCTACAGTGGAGGCACGTTGATTGTTTATAAATTGTTTGTAAACTATTTACTGATTCTGTGCTGTGTTGAGCCTGTGTTTTTTTTTGTGCTTGGGATCCTGTTATTTGAAGTTGATTAACTATTTAATGGGACTCTTAAGGCACGTGTTGTGTTTTTGATCAATTGATAATTATTTCTTTCAGCTGATCTATTTTTGTGTTTCAACAGTGTTTTCCCCGATTTAATCTAATTACGACCTATTATACTAAATTACATTCAATTACATTTAATTGACCAGGTAAATAGCCACATTGAGACATGTGCTCTGATAGTATTTAATGTCTGTTCTTTGTTCTCTCCTATAAATGACAAACCTAGCTGTAACGTTCTTAGAACATCTATGACCTGCAGATCACACTTTTAGAGCAGAAGGTTCTGGAGTAACAAAATTTTAACTGCTATTCAAGTGACTGAATCAGACAATTTGTGTAAAGTTTAGTGTTTAGTGTTACTTCTATTACCCCGGAACCAAGCGGAGCTGGCAAGCAGTCCCTCTAGCTGAAGTAGCATGAGCAGTGTTGCTTAAAGTAGCCATTATACAATACACGCTTACTTATAGTATTTTTTCCCGACTGATAGCCTCAATTGATAGCTGCAGTGAGGCATCGGCTCCTGTGAGACTGCTTTCCATTCTTCATAAAGCCCAAGTGTGGGTAACCAGCATAGAATCTCTAAGAGATGAATGTAAGTGCATGTATAATGGATACTTCCCTATGAGAGCTGGACTGTAGAAATTTTGCTTATCAAATTGGGGTTTGTTAGTCATTTTTAAAGGATGCCTGTGTAAATTTTATTTGTAAGCTTTTGTAAAGTGAGGTTTCCTGAAAAGATTTAATTAGTTGGTAGCTCCCCTTTTTATATTTTTTCTTTTTATATGGTCAACATGGGAGCACCTGAGGAAATCACCAGAGGCTTCAAGGATAACAAAGGGTACTGAACACTGGGTTTTCCTTGGACAAGCCTGACAGTTCTGGTTAATTTCGTGTTTTTTTTATTGATAAGATTGAGTTTGTGAACTAGCTGTGAAGACAAATAATAGAACATGGGAGTACATGGGAGTACACTGCAGGACTGCAAGACTCAGGATCAAATTTTTTCTGAACATACAGTTAATACAGCATCATGGGTGAGAGTTTTATAGTTGCTTAAGCTTTGAACTTTTTGAAACTTGGATACTGTTCCTCTTTTAAAGAACTGGACATTGAATGACTCTTATTGGTACATTGAGTCTCTTTTGATGTCTGTAGTTTTTTTTACCTTGCTTTGCTGCTGTGTTTTGTTGTTGGGCATACAGAATAAGTTGATAGTGTTGATATTGTAGTTATTTATAATTTTAAGTCGAATATGGTAAATACACGGTTACAAAGATTAAATAATGGAAAGGCATCTCCTTTATAGGAGCTCCCAGTAAAATAAAAAAAAGGGAGCATACAAACCAACATCACTGATCACATTCTATCTGTTGCAGTAAGACTTCAACTCCAAGAATGGGGTCTTCTGCTATTTTGCATACCTCTGCATTAGTTATTTTAATAGACTCCAATGGGGAACTAAGGCAAAGTGAGCCATTGTGCATTGAGTTATTCAGTGCAGATAAGGAAGGTACTGCAGTTGAGGCAGGTAGTCAGGGATTTATTTCTGATGGGGAGCATGATGTTAATAAAATGCTATATGTATCCTCACAATCACAACCAACGCAAGTGAGTGATATTGAGAAATCTCCACAACTTTGGTTTTCAAAATGATATCGCTGATAGAAGGGGGTTTAAGTTAGCAGAATTGAATAAAACAGACCTGGGGTCAGTCATGGAGGATTTACGGCACACCATAGATTGCCTAAAACAGCTTGAGGATCAGGAAGATTATTTGAGAGTATGCAGTAACTGTGATGCTATGCAGGCTACAAAGTTAGTCCCAAAGGAACAAGAAGTGGGACATTTTGTACCAATATATCTAAGTGATAAACTAGTAGAATTATTGAGAAATCCTATGACTGCGCATATCATTATTATGGAACAGTTGGTAATTAATAAAAACCTGATTGACTCCACAAGAAATGATGTTGCTTTAAATAAAGCAAAACTGGATCAGTTAAGTGATGGACCTATTAACACACTTAGATGTAAGCTATTAAATGAAGGGGATAGTCAAATTACTGTTGAGACTGAGAGGGATACAACTGGAGAGACTGATAGCAGTGGAGAGGCAAAAAAAAGGCCAGACTTTAGTACACTAATAATACCAGAATCACCAAAACATAAAATGATTAAACAAAGATCAAGGACACATAGAAACAAGAACAATAAAAGAAAAAAGAAAAATAAGGTCAGTGGGGATATAGAGTCTGAAAGAGGAAAGGAAAAAATGGAGGAGATAGACAGTAAAAATGTAAGTAAAGATGAACAGGTAACTAAGGTTTCAGGTCCCTCCAGCATACTGGGTACTGGTACCAATGATGGTTAGGTAAATCTAGTAACTCAGGTTGAGATGCTGGAACAAGAGATAAAGTTTAATCAGCAACTGGAGAAAACAATGGGGGCTAATCAGCAGGCCCTCCCCAGGAGTAGGGATAGTGACCTGAAAAGCGAAGAAGGAAGGGAGATGAAGAACTAAATCAGATAAAAGACCAAATGCAGGGTGAACTTCAAATTGAAGGACAAACTGTGTTGGATACTTTTCCCCTCATTAGATTTTATGGTCCAGTGAATTGAGGATATTTTGATCCTGCTAGAAGTGAACTGCAGGTTCTGGACTATTTTAATAAAATGATAGGGACAAATTTAACAGAAGAGGATATTGTAGAGATTAAAAACATTCATATTGCCTCAGTGACACTTACAGATATTCTTTTTGTCTCCCCCAGAACAGCTAATTATATTTGGATTAATAGCTGGATGATTCAGGATAAAGAACTTATACTTACATACCCAAATAGAGAACAGTTTAATAACAGAAGTGAAAAGCAGAAAAGACAAGAAAATCAGAAAATCTTAACTTTGTTTGTGATAGGTCATTTGAAACAAGAAACTGACTATAAGATGACCTGTGCGATAACTGATCTCTTAACTAATTTCTTGACCATACAGGTGGAAGAACTGGGCTCTGTTAGAGCTAAAAGAGTTAATACTAATAGTCAGATGGACATCATAACATCAAATATGGATTTGGTAGAGGTAATATTAACACAATCAGCTAAGCTTGACTGCCTAGGACTAAATATAGTGGATTGTAAAATCTAGAAAGATGCTGATACAGATGTAGTAGGATATAAAAACTGTGAAGCGGTAACACCTATACCGTTGTCAAACAGGTTTATGCATCTAACTGGTTATAACGAGGAATGACTACTTGATATAGATAGCTCACATGTAGTGCCAGTGAACCAAATTAACAAAGGGAATACATTTCTAACATGGAATATTGCAGGGTGGCAGAATAAAATGGCAGATAGTGAGTGTAAAAATGTTCTGATGGGGTACGATGTCATCTGTCTAGAAGAAACATGGCATACCACGAGTGATATTGTACAGTTTAATGAGTATGAATGCTTTCAGATTCCTGGAACTAGGTATACATGGTTTGCAAGGAAGTCAGGAGGCTTGATTATGATGGTCAAGGTTGCTAGTTTTTTCAAGATGGAAAGCTGGAAAATTCACAATAATTTTATTGTGGTACATTTGAAGGAGAGATCCCAGGAGCTGATGTTAATAAACTCCTACATTCCACCAGAGTTCACCTTATTACTCTAGCTCTCTACGGAATGACTTAAACAAACTCATTTCAGAAACAATACAGGTTTTTCCACACAAGCTGAGCTCTTGATAATGGGTGATTTTAATGCTCGGATAGGTTCCTTTGATGGCATGATAGACAATTCTATGTTTATTCAAGCTTATCCGGAGGATTCCTTGTATCTTAGAAAATCCAAGGACATAAATGTTAATGCCACGGGCAAGATGTTAATGGAAATTCTGAAGGAGCAAAATATTTATCCCTTCAATGGTAAATATAAGGGGGGCTAGTGATGGTAATTATACCTATGTTTCAACAAGGAGTGCCTCCATTATAGATTATATTTTTGGACCAGGCCCATGGATTTTCGGAAAGATTCTATGGTCCTAACAAGAGCTGAAAGTGATCACTTTCCATTTGTTATTGAAACTAAGTCCAGTAAGGAAAATGATGAAGTCAGAGAAGAAGATGCCCTATTATTCACTGAAATTAGGGCATCAAAAAAGATCATGTGGAGACAGACTTTACAGGGTGACATATCTATATTGATTAAATATTGTTTTTTTAAATAGTACAGTGCAAATACTAAGGACCCTGGACCTTCCAACCTTGTCTCCATGTATGAATTCATTATGTACAGAGATAAAGCTTAAGCTAGAATGTCCAGTTAAGGGAAAACATTATACGGGAGATTCCTCCTGGCATGATAGGGAATGTAGGAAACTGAAAGCAAATATAAGAAAACTTTATAAGTTATATTGTAAAACAAAAACCAAACAGATACTTGTAGGTTTAAATAAGGCAAGAAGAATTGCTAAAATTCTACTCAGAGATATGAAAAAGAAGTACTATGAGAAACAATGGCATCAAATGTTAGTAGCAGTTGATGACGAGGACATTAAAGCATACTGAACATTAGTGGCCAAAGGGTCAGATAAATATAAAGAAGATATCGATACTCATATTTCTGAGCAAAAATGATTAGAATATTTCAAAAGTATTTTTTATGATCCAGATGAAAAGTCTAATATTATCTGGATGCAATCAAGTACACATACACTTAGAGATATTACAATGGACAAGGTCCTTCTCTCCATACACTCATTAAAAATACATAAAGCTGCTGGGTCGGATGGAATTCCCACAGAAGTAAATCTAACAGAACCAACACTGTGGTGTAAGTTTTTGACTATTTTTTACAACAAATGTATTAAGTCTAACAAATATCCAGAGACATGGAAAGGGGCAAATATTGTTCCCATATGTAAGAAGGGAAGCGTATCAGAGCCAACTACATACAGGCCTATCAGCCTTTTAGATGTTAATATAAAAATATTTGCAAACGTGATACTGCAGAGGCTTAGAAAAAAAGTAGAGAGGACAGGTGGGATTTCAGTATATCAAGCCAGATTTAGGTCTAATTATTCCACTATCGATAATCTATTTATTTTGAATCATTTGGTTGAGAAATATGTCAGACTGAGAGGCCACAAACTGTATACTATGTTTATTGTCTATTCCAGTGCCTTTGATAGTATTTCTAGAGGAATTTTATGGGCACTCCTGATCAACCGAGGTTTAGATCAGAACTTGGTTGCTATTATGGTTCAGCTATATTCTAATACCTGGGCTAGAATTAGAATGGGTTGTAATGGACAGCTATCTAGCTCATTTGAAAGTAATAAGGGTTTCAGACAGGGCTGTGTGCTCGCTCCATTGTTTTTTACATTGTATATAGATAAAAATTTTAATTGGCAGCGAAACTGTTGATCAGGACTCCCCAAAAATTAAGACCATGCCTTGTCCTTTATTAGTATATGCAGATGACATTTTAATGTTTTCTCTGACCAAAAAAGGATTACAGACTAAATTAAGTTTCATATATGAAAGGTCTAAGGCATTGAAATTAAAGATTAACATGAGCAAATCTAAGGCTCTTTATATTTGGGGAGAAAACAGTCAAGGCCACCTGGTATGTTGGGAATGATAAAGGAGAGGTAGTATCAAATTATATCTATCTTGGGGTGACAGTACAAGCAAATCAGTATTGGACACGACAGTCAGAAATGCTTCAAGTAAAACTAAAGAACACTGTATTGGGGTTAAGTAGGTTTAACCACAAATATGGAGGAATGACTATTAGACCTTTTATCCAAGTAATAAAAATTAAATTTTATACGCAGCTACTTTATGGGTCTGAGGTCTGGGACATAAAAAATACAACTAAGCTTATGGTGCCTCTCTACAAGACTCTCTGCAATCTATTAAGATTGGGTCATTCTTGCCCGGCGGCCTATCTGAGGTTGGAATTAGGACTTACAAATACTAATGCATTAATTGAAACTAAAACATTGAGCTATTGGTTAAACTTAATGAGGGTGGAGGATTGTAGATTAGCAAAACAGTGCCTTAAAGAAAAAGAAGCTTGGCACTGTTTGGGATTCAAGCAGGGCTACTGGTATAATAGTATAAATCTTCTATTCGAAAAATATAAACTGACGAACCTCAGAAGGGCTGTAGAGCTGGGAATTGTACTTAGTCTGAAATACAAAAAAAATATATCTAAAAAGATAAACGGGTACTGGGATAAGACTGACATGGAAATAATTGCTGTCTCTCATTATTCTCAGTGGTTTTCTAGAAATAATTATTACCATGGCTATAAACCTTATCGAGATATAATTACTGATCCAGAACTTAGGCTGACATTCACGAGTTACACATTTGAACAGTTTAGTAGTAATGTCCTGGCGTTTAGATAAAAAAATGGGTGTCCAATTGGATGAATGCGATTGTGGGTATGGCAAGAAGGAAGATTTAAGCCATGTATTATGTATGGAATTGTAAATGGTGTGAGAAACAAAGACAATACTTTCTGAGTCCCTTTCTTCCTGCCTATTATCAATCAGATAAGACATTATTAACTAATATCTTAATGCATACGGAAGATGCTTGGACATTGGAAAGGATGGCTAAATATTTCCATGCCATTATGCAGATTAAAATATGAATAAAGGTCATTTAACGGGTTATAAAATCCCTGTTAACATCTGTTTTGGTTAGGAATGCTATTCCCTGTGAACCTGTATATATTGTGCCCAGGCTGATTGTAGGCTGCAATTTATATTCTTTAAATGATGGACACATGACTCTATTTATTCTCTGTGATGTTTTATTTAAAAATATTACTGTACTCTCTTTTTCTTTTTACTATTTTGTACATGTTTTTATGGTATTGTGATTGTAAAGGCTATTTAGCCAAACAATAAATTGAACTGATTGATTGATTGATTGTACACAGCACAGCACTGTACCAAGATAGTTATAACTTTTTTTTCATGATGGACATGGCTTGGAAGCAGGAACTTTTAAAAAGTTCGGAATCCTATACCTTAGTTCAGGATGAAAGAAAATGGACATATTGCTTTGTTTTACCAAGAAAAAAACCCATTATTGCTTACAAAAACACTTAGCAACTAACAAAAACTGCTACTATAATTATTTTGCCTACAGCTTCACTTTGATAACTGAACAGAAAACTATCTTCATCTTCTTCCTGTTGGACCTGCAACAATTCTGCTGTTCTCTGACTGGTACCATAACACTGAAAGTGAGCTCCCTAGGGACTGTGTTGGTTAGTACTGCTGATTCAGAAGACAGGAGAGGACAGTTGGTGGGAGGTTGGTAGGTTTTTGATGTTTGTTGTTGCATTTTCTAACCTATGGCCCATTGGCCCTTTCCTTCCCCAGATCTTTCCCCTGCCTTTCATAATAAATTTCACCCAGTTTCATTTTTTTTCTGTACTTTTTCTTCATTGTGTGCTGTTATACAGGGATTTTGGGGGTGGCTCTGTCTGGGCAAAGCAGCTACTTTCATATTTTCCTGGAAGGTATGATCCCATGTGCAACAGTACTGCAGGTGACTCCCCCCAGGTGAAGGCAGCACGTCACTGAACTCTACCCAGCTGAGATACACTAGATTGTGGGCCAGCCACGCACATGCACAATGGTAAATCTTCACTACATGGAGACCTGCGCCAATGTGCCTAGCAGATGGGGTACACTAGTCTCCAGGTCCAGTACTTCTTAGGTCCTATTTGAAAAAAGACTTGACAATGCCACATTTGTGCTACATCTGTAATGTGATCAATGATGTCCTGGTCCTACTAATGCAGTACTTTAGCTGAGAGGAATAAACTCAGTCCCTGTGAGACCCTCCCAGGTGGGACAATGGTTCCACTCCAGGCACAGTGCACTAGAGATGCTCAGAATCAGCCGGTTCCCACATGATTGCACAGTTTAGGAATGTTGGATTATGAATCAGATTCTTATGCAGTTCCAAAAAGGACCACATGATTAGAACTGGATTTAGGAATCCTAATTTCTAAATTCTACGTTCCTATGCAAAAACATGTTTTAACCTTAAGTTTTGGATTTTTGGACTGCATAACTAAAACACCTAATTCCAGAAACTAAGTCAAAATCCAACGAATCTGATTCTGTGGCTCAGAATCACAGCAGCCCTACTAAGCACCATTAAGACTGCTCAGTCGCTGAAAGAAGCTGGTGTGCTTTGTGGCCATCAGGACCAACGAATGTTACAGCACTCTCAGTAGCTCAGAAGATAGCATTGTAGCTGCATTCACATACATGGGTACACACACACACACACACATACACACACACACATACACACACACACACACACACACACACACACACACACACACACACAGAGTGTTTTGGCACCTTTACAGCACTGTGTGTGAAGGGCACTGTTGTAGCCATTTCCAGTGCATTGCCACTCAGGAGCTGTGGAGTACTGCAGATTTAGAAGCTGCAGAAGTGTTGTAGGCAGCCTGTCTCCTGTATCCATTTCCAGGGCGTTCACACTCAGGAGCTGTGGAGTGCTGCAGATTCAGAAGCTGTGGAAGTGTTGTAGGCAGCCTGTCTCCTGTATCCATTTCCAGGACGTTCACACTCAGGAGCTGTGGAGTGCTGCAGATTCAGAAGCTGTGGAAGTGTTGTAGGCAGCCTGTCTCCTGTATCCATTTCCAGGGCGTTCACACTCAGGAGATGTGGAGTGCTGCAGATTCAGAAGCTGTGGAACTGTTGTAGTCAGCCTGTCTCCTGTATCCATTTCCAGGGCGTTCACACTCAGGAGCTGTGGAGTGCTGGAGATTCAGAAGCTGTGGAACTGTTGTAGTCAGCCTGTCTCCTGTATCCATTTCCAGGGCGTTCACACTCAGGAGCTGTGGAGTGCTGCAGATTCAGAAGCTGTGGAAGTGTTGTAGGCAGCCTGTCTCCTGTATCCATTTCCAGGGCGTTCACACTCAGGAGCTGTGGAGTGCTGCAGATTCAGAAGCTGTGGAACTGTTGTAGTCAGCCTGTCTCCTGTATCCATTTCCAGGGCGTTCACACTCAGGGAGCTGTGAGTGCTGGAGATTCAGAAGCTGTGGAACTGTTGTAGTCAGCCTGTCTCCTGTATCCATTTCCAGGACGTTCACACTCAGGAGCTGTGGAGTGCTGCAGATTCAGAAGCTGTGGAAGTGTTGTAGGCAGCCTGTCTCCTGTATCCATTTCCAGGGCGTTCACACTCAGGAGCTGTGGAGTGCTGCAGATTCAGAAGCTGTGGAAGTGTTGTAGGCAGCCTGTCTCCTGTATCCATTTCCAAGGCGTTCACACTCAGGAGCTGTGGAGTGCTGGAGATTCAGAAGCTGTGGAACTGTTGTAGTCAGCCTGTCTCCTGTATCCATTTCCAGGGCGTTCACACTCAGGAGCTGTGGAGTGCTGGAGATTCAGAAGCTGTGGAACTGTTGTAGTCAGCCTGTCTTCCCCTTCCCTTGGTGTTTTATTCATAGGCTCATTCACACAGCGCCTTGCTGCAGCGGCTCCTTTTTAATCATTCAAAAATTTTTAATGAAATGTTTGAGAGATGCATTCACATGGCATCAGTGTTTTCTGTGTCTTTTTCCTTTCTGGTGATTTGCATGTTGTTCCAGTCACTGTTGGGTTGGTGGGGACTTGTAGTGATGCAGGTGGTTTGCCTGTTTAGATGGCACAAGAAACTAGCTACTCCACTAGTTGAGAGTCGGCATCAAAAGGAAAAGCCAACTCGGAACCGTTTGGACCTGCTAGTGCTGCCATCAGCAAGAATACAATGGGTCAAGGCATCTGATAATTCCCCCCCACCCCCCCAAAAGTGGCAGAAACACAGTGGCGACTCTGGACTGACCTTGCAGTGCTGACAATGCCGTGTGTGTAAATGACTCTTGCCAGTAATGCAGGAGGAATAGGAGTCGAGTGATGCATGCTGCAGCAGAGCAACAAGGTGCGAGTAAATGCCCCCACAGGGACTGAAAATATCTGCACCACTCACACTGCTGCAGAATGCTCAGTGTAAACTCTCCTTCTGACTAAACAGTGCAATCACCAGTTCGTGTCAGTGTCCTCTCTTGTTTTGACTTGCCCGAGAAGTGTTGCTCCAGACTGCCTTTTTAATAAAAGCACAGTAACAGAGTCTGGATTCTGAAAGAGCTGCATTTCAGACAGAATGCTGTTAAATTTCTGATAGGCATGTTTTTAATTTTTATAAGAGCACAGCAGGTACAAAGAAGACAGTAACCCCAGTGTGTCGATCCAGCATAAGTAATACTCTCAACTGTTAATGTTTTTTTTTTTCCAAACGGGGAAGGGGAGCATTCTTTCCTATGGCAACTATGAATATTTTATTAGAATACGAAAGCATTTCATTGACTAATAGATTCCATTTGGCTGCATAACAAGCATGTAATGTGTTCAATAGTCCCAAAATAACTGCTTTCTCCCTTGGCTAGGTGCATATGAATTGAGTGCTATCATGCCAAGAGCATAATGTACAAAAACATTAAAGCAGTTGGAAGGGATCGGAATGGTCTCTGAAAACTCTGTTTACCAATTTATTAAGATGAGGCCCTCTTTCTTGGTAAAATTCCATGATCTGAGGGCTGTGCTGCTCCCTAGGAGTGTGTGTTTTCCTGCAGGATGTATTCTGCTTCTCCTGTGATGTTTTGGTTATTATCTTAAAGGAGAACTGCGCTAAACCTGCAAGCCATTTCCCCAGTAGCATATGTTTTTTAAGTACTGGTTTAAATTCTATTATTCCACCTAAACGGGATGATTAGCAACCTCAGTGGGTATTTCTGATTTACAGTTGACTTAGCTCATCACGAGGTCCTGCTTGACAAGCTCTTCTGCCTGGGTCTATATCTGGACTCAGTAATTGATCCCAGCATGTAAAAACAGACGGCTTCCTCTCTAACACAAGGAGTGTATCCATTGGGGTTCCCCAGGATTCAGTACTTGGCCCCCTCCTTTTTTGGACTGTTTATTAATAATTCTACCTAAGGCCTGCCAATCTGCACAGGTACTATTATATGCAGATGATGCCACCATCTTCTCCAGAAACACTAGCCACCGTAAAATCTCTGCTGACCTCCAGGCCATTTTCAGGTACCTGGAAAAAATGGTTCATCAACTAATTGGTTCTGAACTATAAAAAAACAAAAACTATGCTCTTCTCGGGCCCACAGCTGCCCCCCACTGATCATCATCACCAATGACAGGGGCAATGTCTGGAACAAGTAGAAACCTCCAAGTACCTTGGCATCACACTGAATGATACCTTATCTTTTGCCCCACATACAGACAACATTGTTGCCATGGCTAACAGAAGAGTGGGTGCCCTGTAGAGGAACTTCCTCAACCTTACAGCTGAAGCTAGATGTCTTGTTGTCACTAGTACTGTCCTGTCCCATGTCGACTATGGCCTCCCTGTGTAGGCTGCTGTATGTGACTCTGCATTAAACAGGGTCAAGGTGATATGCAATAAAACCTGTCACTTTGCACTAGAGGCTGACAAGCTCACCCACAGCGACACCCTGTACCCCTTTAGCAAGTGTCTACCCCTGTATGGCAGATTAAAATACTAAACCTGTTTGCTTGCTAAAAAGGTGCTGTTGGGTGTCACTCCCATGGCCATTCAAAACTGCATCAGCCCTGTCGACAATCTACATGGTACTAGAAGCATGGCAAAATTTGCCCAAGAACTGCCTCTCCAGAGAACCAACTTAGGAAGTGTCCCTTTGCTGTCAGGGCAATAGTCTGGATGAATGAGTTGCATGACACTTCACCAGCAGGAAAAGGGAGGTGATAATTCCACTGTACAAGACACTAATGAGACCCCATCTGGAGTACAGTGTCCAGTTCTGGAGACCTTACCTACATAAGGACATAAGGCTGAGAAGGTTCAGAGGAGGGCAACAAAGATGGTACAGGGATTGCATAACAAGTTCTATGAGGAGAGGCTGAAGGACTTGAATATGTACTCCCTGGAGGAGAGAAGGGAGAGAGGGGACATGATAGAGATGTACAAGTACTTTACAGGCAGGAACAGGGTGCAGGAAAACACTGTTTCCCAGTGAAAAAGATGTTCCAGGGCTAGAGGGCATGGGATGAAGTTGGAGGCAGTGCAATTCAAAGGAAATATGAGGAAGAATTTCTTCACAGAAAGGGTGGTGGACAGGTAGAACACCCTGCCTGAGGATGTGGTGGGGGCTGAAACAATCATGGGATTTAAGAATGCATGGGATAGACATAAGGGAATCCTGGTGGTCAGGGGTAAGGAGCAACAGACTTCCAGAAAAACTTAAAGTGATCTTACGAGCTCAAATGGGCAAACTGGTTGGGCCATAGGCCCTTATCTGCTAAAAGTATTTATGTATCCATGAATCCATACTAATCCTCCCAAATATTGTCCAATTTAAAAGAGCACCATGTACAGCCCGTTCCTTCAACTCCAGCTGTACTTGCTTCCAGTAATCCATGAATCTGTGTTATATGTGCTGAAACTACACACTGTTGCATTACTGTATGGGTTAACCTAATCCTTATATCTAACACATACTGATTTTGTCTTGACTTTATTCCAATGGAATTGATGATGATGTTTTACTGTTTTGCATGTAACAACATTTGACGTGGAACCTTTGTAAACGAGCACCTGTGTTCAAAGGTACTCGCCGAATAAATAAAATAAACACTCTGGTGTTAAGTGCCATTTTAGAGAACAGTGACGTAGTTTGTCTCCCTCAACCACAGAGTTCTAAAGTAGAACATGGAAGCATTGTGCCAACAACAGACAAGCAAAGCAGGGACATAAACTACATCATACAGTCCTAAATGTTCCCTAGCAACAGCATGTAAATCAGAAATACTTACTGGGATACCTAAAAAGCCTGTATAGGTAGAAAAATAACTGAATTTGAACCAGTATGTTTTTATCGACTTCTACTGGTATAAATTACAAAGGAGTTTCAGTATGGTTCTTCTTTAAAGAGTGTCATTGGAGGGCTGTAAGTTTTCTGTGCTAACAAAGAGTAGGGCAACATGCAATGGCTTTAGTTCACAAGAACAGAATCTCCTAGTAGCCAGACTTCATGCAGCTACTCCTGTGCTTACCTGGCACTGCTTATGTCTGTGGAGCAGAAGGCTGTAGCCCTGTTTACACTGACCAAGCCATTACACATTGGTGAGACACACACACCAGTGTTGGCCTGCACCTGGTCACTAATGAAGTCAGTGGTGTGCACCACTTAAGGACATCAGCTTCCACACCAGTGTCTTGGGAACTGCATTGTGGGACCCATCCTGCAAGGAGTTCCCTGTCTGTTGTGATGCTAAATTACTCTCAGGCAGTGCTGTGTAAACTGTCCACCATTTACAGAGCACTTGAAACCACCTACACCTGTCCAGCACCTCTGTCTCGGAGAGGAGCAAAAGAGTGACACTGGTTTGATGCCTGTGCAGTTCACACATGCGAATGTACTCTGGTGTGGCTCTCTAAAACCATCTACACTAATGTAGAAATGGCCTCTGTAGATGCGGTTTAGAAGTTCAGGATCCTGTAGTATGGCTGGTGTTGATAGGTGTGTTTAGATTGACCTGATCATTGTGCTTAGGTCTGTGCTGGTTGTCCACACCTCTATTGGCACCGCCGGCCATTTACATGGTGGAGGTCTGCACTGTCACACCAGCAGTTCCTCCATTTTTGCTGCACTTTGATTCTTGGCCTTGGAGCTGAGGGCAAAGTGCAGGCTGTTTACATGGTGGCATGAAACAGCCACACCACTATGTGTTCCCAAGAAAAGAGGGATCACTGGGAGATGCAATGGATGCTTCCAGTGCAATGTGGGTTGTGTTTACATGAGTTAAGAGGCAAAGGTGCAAATGCTCTGCACCTCTCAAAATAGTGCACATGCTTTTGTGTAAACAGCTGTAATAATCGTGAGGCTGCATATGTGTGTTGCACTTAAAGCCCTAACAAATGGTGGAGAATTGTGAACTAAGCTCTTCATGTGTAAATTAATTCCTCAGCGACTTGCCATTGCCCAGAGGATAACTTTACTTGCTCTAGCAGCCGAAGAAGTATGGAATGGCTATGATTAAGCATCACAATCACTAACGAGAGCTGTTCCCTTAGCTCACTAGTCACCATTCTGGCTTAAGAACGCAGTGAGTTTGAATATTATCATGTACTTCTCATTCATTACTGTGTGACTCTACATGTCTCAGTTTATAAAATAGGTGAGAAAAAAATCTGTAAAAATGCTGTCTCCTGATTAGATGAAACACAGCACATGACTGTGCATTATCCCACAATGGCTGCACACCTGCATCTTTTTCACCTTTTCACCCCCCTCCAAAAGAATTTTGGCCATTTTATAAGACAGATAATCCACTACTGGGCGTGTGGTCATGCTCTGATATACACATGCCTTGGATGGTTGAACACACACTTAACCTGCAGCCTCGTGCCTCACAACACACACCAATGCATGTATATATCAGAGCATGACCACAAGCCCTATAGTAGATTATCTGTTACTGACAAAATGGGTATGAAAAAAACATACTCTATCATTGGTGCAAACACATCACATGATCGGGCAGTATTCCCAACAACCACACTTCTGCACCTTTTCCATGTATCCCCCCCCCCATAAATTATTTTTGTACTGTTTTGATAAGTGCAGTAAAACTCTTCTGGGTGTGAGGTTGTGTTTGATATATGCACATCCTGGAGGGGTTGAAGGCACCTAGCTTTGCCTTGTGCTTCATAACGCACCTAAGGCGTGATTATGTCGGAGTATGTCGTCACACTACGTTATGTGTTACTGCACACATATAAACTTCACATACCATGTCATAGGCTGGGGAGCAGAGCTGGAGGTGGGGATGGATTCATTGGGTTGGTATTTTTGCGTTGTTCCCTATTCTTGTGAGGCTCTTGAACAGTACAAGAAAACTATTTTTTTGGATGGTTTTTGACTTACTTTAGTTTTATTTTTCCTTTCTAGATTTCTAAGAGCTATATTTTGGCTTCTTTTCATAAAAGGATTATTTTCCTCAGCCATGAAAGATAGTTGCTAGATTTTTTAAAGGTCTATGTAGTATATTCAGTTACTGACTAATAAAAATGACTTGAAATTAGATTTTGTTTTCTATAATGTGGACATTGTAGGCAGGGGGATTTTGAGGGTTGCAGTGTAACTCACTCACTCATAAGATGTCTGCCTCCTGTAAGGTATTTACAGTACTGTATATGTTTCTCTCCTAATATGAGCTATATTTTCTGTTTCAAAAACAAGTTTAAACTGTAAAATCTGAGATTCGGCTGCTTGTTAACCCAGTATGTAAGCTGGTAAGAAAGAAGCTGGAGTAGAAATGTGTTAGAAGTAGAGTTATGAAAAGTATGATATTTGATTTTCTTTCCAGTCTGCAGCCACGTGTCTTAAGGTAGAATGTGCTCTTTGAGGGATTATGCAGTATTCTGACTACTTTGCTATTTCCAATTAAATATGACTGTTGCTGGTCTGCAGCGACTGCAAAAAAATTAAGGCAAAAAGTGATACATTTCTAAAAATAGTTTGAAGCTTTGGTTAATTTTGCTTTGTGTCATGTACAGGTTCAGTACTGTATCTTTGCCAAAATAATATAAAACATATCATTTTAATTGCTTTTTTGCAGCAATTTATATTGCAAGATCTACGTTGCTTAACTTGGAGAAGATTTATTTTTTTAATGGAGTTAAAAGCACTGGGTGCTACATGGGCTGGGTGGAAGGGATCTCTTTGTGTTTACATGGTGTGGCTGGGGAAGGGTGGGATCAAAAGAGTGCTGCATTGACTGGGTGAAAGGAGGGCCTGTGTCTTTATATGGGATTACTAGGGGGAGAAAAGGGACTGGATGGGTGCTATGTACGCTGGGCAAAAAGGGATTCTATGTTTTTATTTGGAGTAGCTGGGAAAGGAGGGGGATCGGATAGGTCCTATGGGCTTCTAAATAAGAAAATGTCTTGTATAAATGTGGGAAACAGCTGGTTAATGTTTAGTTTACACTACCCACTTTTTTTGCCTAACACAAAAATATTTTCTTATTTAGAAGACATTTAACATTATATACTGTGTATTTTTTTAGCTTATTTTATCTTGTGGTTTAAAATCATAGACATTTATTAAGGCATTCACAGAGGCACAAATGTAGCTTTAGTGTGTTTTATGTCTGTTCTCAGGGAAGAAGTTATCTACTCTGTGACATTTGACCCTGAAATACCATTCCTCTGATGGAACTCTGCTGTTTTTTTACGGTCCTATGTTGATTTTTAAAAAGCAGTTGCAGTCAATGGGATTTTAACAACTTTTTATCTGTTTTTTTTTTTTAAGTATGATCTGGACTTTAAGAAAGTGTATTCTTCCAAACCAGCTGTCATTGTTTTCTGATGAAGGATTCTGTGTAACCCAAAAGCTCAAAGCGCCTTGTTTCTTTTTTAAAAACTCTGTTGGTCCAATAAACGGTATCAAATCATTTGTCTGTGTGGATCTTGTGTTACAAGGACCAATACGGCAACAAGAATTTCTGTGTTATTTAGACTGGTATTTACCATATAATTTTCATATTAATTTGGTTACAGAGATTGTTAATATTCTTTTTTTGGTTTATTATATTGAATTCAGGATTGCTTATATTTTGTTTCTAAGAAAGTTTTAATGCAGTCTTTGATTTTATCTGTTATTGATTATCGTTTACCTATATATCCCACAGAATCAGTCACATTACTATTTATAGTTAAGATGTTGAATAATAATGCTTGTCGATGTGTTTTTTTTTTTTTTGTCCAGGACTGACCCGTCACAATCAACTTTATTCATCATTGGATGAGTTTTCTTTTGAGGGGCATTGTGCTTATTATAGATTAATTTCATTTTGGCATTTTTAGAAGGGTCCTCCTTTGTTTTCTTTTACAGAGCAAGTTACGCATCAAAATTCTTTCAATTTCACTACATCTCAAGCTGTTACAATTAAGCTTCTTTTATTTAAAACAGCATCTGCTCAAAGGTCATTCATTTACAGTGTGATTTGTAAATGAAATAATTTGCCTGCTCATTTACATTTTGCAAACTCCTATTTGTCTTTTAAAAATAAGGTTAAAAAATATTGCTTGGAAAAATCATCCTTTACCAGTATCTAATGTATTTCTGTAACTGTTTGTACTCTAGTAACTGTATTATTTGTTTGTTTCTCTGCCTGGGTCATCCAAGAAAATGGGCATTTAGTGCTATATGCCCTGACAAATCTCCTCACCCTGGAAGGAAGGCTATTTTATCAAACATGTCTTCTCACAAAGAAAATACATCTGGTGCTTACCCCCTTGGGGGTTTCTGCCTCTCTCCTATCCTCCCACACCTTGGTGATCACCCACACTGCCAACCGACAGGTGTGGTCCATCCCAAGGGTTAGAACCTCCTGAGCCCAAAGGTCATACCCACACAGAGCCCCATCCCGGTACAACGAACTCCTCTCTGATGTCTCCTCCATCTCCAAATTAGGACCTTTCAAGTCAGCCCTCAAAGAGCACATTCTCGCTTCATGGTGCTGCCAATGTACCAGCTAGTGCCAGGTCATCTATCTATCATGTTACGGGACCACCCCGCCACTGAGCTCCTACCGATAGGGCTACCAAACATTACCTATTAACAATGCCTCCTTTGGCTGCATTCATAAGATATCTATCTCATTCTCTACTTCACTGTAAATATCAAACCTGTTACTCCCTCCCTCTATCAGCAAACTTATTGTTCTCTTGAAAACTGTAAAATACAGCTCTCGCTAACACGTCCAATGCAATGTATAGCTGATCTTGATTCTACAATATTGTATAACTGAAAAGCTGTAACCTTTTAGCTGCCATTCTATGTCTAGATGTATTAAGTGTTTGTATTTGTTTTTTCTGATGTGGAGCCTTTGTAAATGATTCCCTGACTCAAAGGTTGTAATCCTAAAGTCTGTTAAATAAATCAATTAAATAAGTAGGTAGCTAACCTGTTGAAGCATTTTTAAATGCAATAAAAATGCCACAGTGCATGGTACCTGCTTCAGGCCCCTTCACAGCTCCATGAAATCACCCTGCACTACCTCCACCCTATCCCTAGACTAAGTGGTTAGTCCTGACAGAGACAAATCAACACTGGTAACTGGATGAATTTAGAGCTGAAACAAAGGGGAGGCTTGCTCTCCTAAATTTTTGGCACCACCATGTGATCAGTAAAAAGAGACTGGACCTGAAGGAGTCAAACAAAAACAGATGTATTTAAGGGGAGCACAAAGATCAGAAAAAGAGAAGGGGGAAACTATTACTCAATGTAAGGAATAAAAAGCCTAGGAATGAAGAAGAAGAAACTCTGTTCACTTAGATGAATTAAATGGCATTTAGAAGGTTCTGTAAGTAGCAATGCTATTGGTTGGTCTCCTGATCTCCAGCAAAAAGTTCATAGTTGGCCTCGATAAAACTAATTTAGGCAAAATTTCCCCAACATCTGAATTTCTGGACATTCCATTTTTATACTGTATTACTGAAGACATGCATGTAACCCAGGAGTGTGCACAGCAGGTTACCAGAACCCCATAATGGGTGCTAGTGTTTGAAGTTATGCTAAATGGGCAGTAAATAAATAAGCTGACAGTATCGGTGTACTTATAGGGTTAAGCCGAGCTCTTCTTTGATGGTTCTGTAACGTGTTTTGCAATGTTAACGATGTACAGTATATCTCATTTTCCGGTTATTCATTGTGTTCTACAGTACTTAGGACAATGTGGCTAGGTGCAAGCCGTGCACCTTTATTACCTGTTGGTTGGGAGGGTTTCCCAGGCAATGTTTCCCACCTGCTACTGGCATATAAATAGGGGCTGAAGCCTGCCAAAAGTAGTCTTGGTGTTCTTCTGATTCCCCAGTTCGGGGTACTGTGTGTCAGTTCCTGATTTAGCACCTACAGGTGCGCTTCTCTAGCTGTAACCAGCCAGAGGAAAACTGCGGGCTGAGGAATGGTGGCAGGGTCCCTGGGTTGGACTGTGGGTTGAGGAATGGTGGCAGGGTCCCTGGGTTGGACTGTGGGCTGAGGAATGGTGGCAGGGTCCCTGGGTTGCACTGCGGGTTGAGGAATGGTGGCAGGGTCCCTGGGTTGGACTGTGGGCTGAGGAATGGTGGCAGGGTCCCTGGGTTGGACTGCAGGTTGAGGAATGGTGGCAGAGTCCCTGGGTTGGACTGTGGGTTGAGGAATGGTGGCAGGGTCCCTGGGTTGGACTGTGGGTTGAGGAATGGTGGAAGGGTCCCTGGGTTGCACTGCGGGTTGAGGAATGGTGGCAGGGTCCCTGGGTTGCACTGCCAGGTTGGGGAATGGTGGCAGGGTCCTAGGTTGCACTGCGGAGTTGAGGAATGGTGGCAGGGGTCCCTGGGTTGCACACGCGGGTTGAGAAATGGTGGCAGGGTCCTGGGTTGCACTCTTGGGGTTGAGGAATGGTGGCAGGGGTCCCTGGGTTGCACTGCAGGGTTGAGGAATGGTGGCGGGGTCCCTGGTTGCACTGCGGGTTGAGGAATGGTGGCAGGGTCCCTGGGTTGGACTGTGGGTTGAGGAATGGTGGTAGGGTCCCTGGGTTGCACTGCGGGTTGAGGAATGGTGGCAGGGTCCCTGGGTTGGACTGCGGGTTGAGGAATGTTGGCAGGGTCCCTGGGTCGGCATGGCATGGCTCCTCTTTGGTGTGGGTCTCTGGATGCTGGAGCCCCAGCAGGATTTCAGTTTGGGGATAGCAGGGGCCTGCTGGAGTATTATCCTCAAGGAGGGTCTCCTGATGATGTCTGACCAATCTGTTCTGTGTTTCCTGTGAAGTGGAGAGTATGGCAGGTGGACTGTACTGGCAACGGACTCTGGCCTGAAGAAGAGGCCTTTTCTGTGTGATGGAGGAAGATCAGGACAACTGCCACCGTGTTTCAGAACCCCAGGGGTAAGGGACAGATCTGGCTGACATGATAAGGTACCATCTACAGTGACTGCATGAAAGGTACTGACTCTGACCTCCATGGAGGCACAGGGCTCGGAGCAGACCCCCACGGTAGCTTAGACTTCCTCTTTCCTGTGTAATGGTGTGTTCAGAAGGATCTATTTCTTCTTTAGCCCTTCTGCCAGGCAGCACCAGTACTCCCATGCCATGCAAGTCTGGGCACAGCCTGATCCTGAAGTCTTGTTCACGGCGGTGAGTGGGGCACTGTAATTTAACTGCTGGTTTCCTTAGTGTCACCATGAAGTAAACAGGGAAATGTGTCACCTGAGTTAAGTAATGTGCTGGGGAGAACGAGAATCAAACTGTGAACGTATTTAAAGTAATTAGAGCTGCTTATCAGAATCAAACTCAGAGCCAGCTGGCTGTTGGGACATGTACTGTGACTGTGATTGATGGTGATTTGAACTAGGCCCAAAACCTGGGAGTTGCAATGGCAGTTTCCCCTGACCTCAGGCTGTGCGCACCTGTTTCTAAATAAATGTCTGTGTTCTTGCAAACAGTGTCTGCCTGAAGAGTCATGCCCTGTATCTGAGTGTTTCCTGCTGTAAGTGCAGTGATAAACTGCAATGCATGGCTAATGTAACTGCAAATAAAGCTATGGTTTACAGCTTAGATCACCTGGGCCTTCCCCACACTGCCTTGCAGGGACAGTGAAAGTCAACAAAAAGTGCAAGTGATTTCTATTTTTTGACCAACATAGGTGGCTTCAGTTTACTCCTGGAGTCTAAAGGAATTCATTAAAGACAATGAGGAAGAAATGAAGGAATAAGAGCTGGGCCTCCCCCCCCTTACAGCATGGAGGCTGCCGAATGGAGAAGGTAAACAGGTTTCCACTGAAGGAGAACAGATAGTCAGGATGGCTGAGCAAGCCTGTGGTGGTGCTGTCAGAACAATAGGCTAAAATATTATTTGTCTCCCATGACCACTCAGCTATGGCTCAAGCCTTGCTATATAGATCATGTAAAACAACAGAAAAATTGGCTCTGGTTTTCCTTTTCAACCTGCTGCATAACAAATTCTGATAATTATAAATGAGCTTAGCATTTGGCAACACTGGAGTTATATAAAAGTAGGTTTTATTATTCCTGTACAATATACTGTAACTTAACTTGCCTAAAATCTACTAATCTACTTAGGATGTTGAAAGTTTTAATATTACTGGACCACATGTGTTATGTTAATTCACCTAAAATCTGATTAGGAAGTTGACAGATTTAGTTTTATAGTTGTCTCACTCTAGCCTGTCAATGTTGATATTTCCTGCTAGCTTGTTAATTTTTGTTTGGTGCTGCTGCTGTAGGGACTTGTGGCTTAAAGTTAAAACGTCCTGGCTGCTTCTTGTTTTCTGCTCGTGTCTCTCTACTCTGCTTTTCCCTCTTTCCTGCTCACCTCCCTCCCTTCCCTCTCATGACCAACTCCTAGTTCTGCCATTCATTAGATACCTTTCGTCCCTGGTGACTGTCTTTCTCTCTCTCTCGGCCGCCCTCAGTGCCATCTCCCTGCCCCCTGCTGTTACTACTTGCCATTCAAACTTTAACTTAGCTGATCCCCTCCCAAAACCCAAAATCTCCCTCCCTTGGTCCAGACCTGATCCTCTGGTATTCTGACCTGATAAGCTCCCCCATTGTCTGCTAGCTAACACACTCCTTGTCATCCACCTCCCCCTCCCCCGTTGTAATTAAACTGCTCTCTAGTGGCTCTCCCTCCCGCTGCCTTTTGTCCTCAGCTCTAAGACCTCCCACCGATTTCAGTGGAGGTGCCAGCACTAACCATTAAATTAAACTCTTGCTTTCCCTCTCCTCTCTCTTTCAGACTGCCACCCAGCGGACAGCGTCGCTGCCTTAGACCTCCAGCGGCCACCCCAGGACTTCAAAGCTCCAGCCCTCACCCTCCAAGCCCGCAGCCGAACGGGCTGAACTGCCTAGCATTCCTCCGGTGGCCGTTTTTTCTGGCTCTCGCCCAACCACCAAGAACTAATTAAGGTACACTCCTCTCTCTGGGAATCACGGCTTGTAGGCTGGTAATTTCACTGGCTCTGCTTGTGCTCGGAGCTGGTCGGTGCATTTCGGACTGCCTTGGTGCTTTGGCGCCTTTTCTCCAGCTGCCTGTGCTCATATCGGGCACTGTATATTTATATTTTTTGTCCCACCTCGCCCACCCTGACCCTGGCATCTATTAAATACCCCTCCTCCCCCTCTCCCCACCTCTTCCAGCTCTTAAGACAGCTCCTGGCTCCTCCTGTAAGGGACTATTACTATTCCCCATAAAGGAACACTGGCGGATTTTCACCTTTCACTCCTAAATTACATATACTATTATTCATGACAAAATAAAATGCTGTCAGTCGCTAAAATTGGATTCCTAACCTTTTTCCACCTCTCCTTTGTCATAAGGGAAGCTGGCTGGTCAACCACTGCATATACCATTCACCCAGCTACTAGTCCGTGCCTCACACTCCCCACCAATCTGAAACCCAGCGGTACTCGTACCAATGGATGCCTTATGCATGTTTTCAAAATCTCACCCTCTATCTACACACCCTCAGTTTCGCACGCAATTCGCATCGCTGCCATCTTATGCTGCCGAACCTCTGTGGTGACTTTAAACTCCTATGAACCACACTGGGCAAAGGTAAAGGAGACACGTAGATTGCACTGGGCACTCATCCTAAGAAAGGTGTTACTACTGCTGCTGCTAATTTCTGGAAATGTCCACCCAAACCCTGGTCCACCCGATACCAGACCAAAACAGGTTCATGGATGCCTCTTAATAGTCTCACTAAATATACACAGTCTCTTTAATAAACTACCACAGTTCCAGGCCTGGGTGGAGCTACTACAACCTGATATAAATGCACTCACAGAAACCTGACTCTCACAGAAAGTTAGTAACGCCTCCATAGCACTGGATGGCTACACGGTGTTCCAGCAGTACAGACTGACAAAGCGAGGGTGTGGCTGCTCAGTATACCTGAAGAATGACCTTAGAGCCCAGCCTCTGCCTAGCAGTTTCCTAAACAAGGAAGCGTAAATTCTTACCTTCAAACTCACCCTGGGTAAGCAACACAAAACCCTACTACTATCCATTGTAAACATACCCCCTGGAACTCCCAAAACGGGCATCCAGCAAGTGCTAAGCAACATCGAGCAGTACAACAAAAACTGGGAACATATAGTAGTTGGTGACTTTAACACTAACTGGCTGTCCAATGATGCTCAAGCTGTCCGTGACCAGGTGTCTGGACTCTACCTTACTCAACTAGTCCATCAAGCAACCAGGTTTGACTACAAAACAGGCACAAGTACTCTAATCAATTGGCTACTAGTGAGCAGCCTGGAGCATATCTCCGAGGTCACTGTCCTACCTGACACCCTTAGCGATCGTTCCCCGGTGATGTGCACCTGGTTGAATAAAGCCAGTACATGTGCCCCCAGGTATCATGAAACCGATCCCCGATACCTGGACAGCTAGACTCCCTCAGGAATTATCTGAGTTTGGTTGACTGGTCACCGCTGGACAGGGCCATGAATGGGAACCAAGCCCTCAACTTCTTTATCACCATTTTTACCAAGGCCTGTGACATCTTTGCCCCCTACAAAACCAAAAAAACTTGAGAAACTACCAACCCCTGGCTTACAGGCCCCATACTACAGCGCGTGCGTGAAAGGGACAACTTGTGGCAAAGGGCCAAAGCTGCTGGTAAAGAGGCTGACTACATCAAATATAGGTCTGAAAGAAATAATTGTACCAGGATCATCCAACAAGCAAAGGCAAGCTACTACCATGACCTACTGTAAAAGAGCTGGTGTAGAGGTAAGGAATTCTGGGACTCGGTGAAAACCCTCACTGATAAAGCATCCAAAGCACAACCAGGGTTAATAGTACTGAGGGGACACTCCAAGATCCTGTAAACATTGCTAACACCTTCAACCAAGCCTTCTCTGACCTAAGTTCTTTTCTTCCCAAGGAATACCTGACCCTCTCCACTGTCAACCCACCTCACTCTAATGCCCCGCCACCTGTACCCTAGGCCAATGCCCCCCCCTTTTACTTCAAACAGATGAACCAACAGGATACCATTTAATATGTTAAAGCTGTTCTAAAAAAGACTAGAAAAGGGAATGACCTTGTAGAAATGAAGTTTGTGGCACTCACCGTCAATGAGCTGGCGGATCCCCTTACCAAAGTTTTCAATGCCTCACTGAGGTCAGGAGTGTTCCCAGATAAGTGGAAGAAGGCGGTTGTCACCCCTGTCCTCAAATCAGGTGATGCTACTTACCTAACCAACTACAGGCACATCTCAAACCCCCCCCCCCATCCAAGGCACTGGAATGAGTGGTCTCTGACCAGCTTACTGAGTACTTAATGCAGCACAACCTACTCTGTAGTCGACAACATGGGTTCTGGAAACATCACTCCACCATAACCACCTTGTTCGACTACACCACCCAGATATACGAGGCATTTGATGATGGTTTAGCAGTGGGGACTATCTTCATAGACTCCGGAAGGCATTCAACACAGTTAACCATCAACTCCTCCTGAAAAACCTTCACTCAATGGGCTTGTCCTTGGACACAGTCACATGGTTCAAGAGCTACCTATCTGGCAGGATACAGCAAGTCAAAGTTAGTGGCATACTATCAGAACCCACGGATGTGACTCTTGGAGTCCCACAAGGGTCTATTCTGGGACCGCTCCTGTTCAGCTTATTTATCAACCAACTGCTGACAGTGCCAAGCACATGTAGTGCTTTACACGGATAATGCGGTCATCTCTGTAAGCAGGTCAAACCTATCCACAATCTCCCTCGAAGTTGAAGAGAACTTCCACAGACTTGAGAAATGGTTTAGTGATGACAAACTGTTGCTCAACTACAAGAAAACTAAGAGCATGCTCTTCTCCCTGCCGCAGAGGAAGAACAACCTTGGAAAACTACAGATCCAGAGCTCCAAAGGGGACTTACTGGAGCAGGTCGACGCCTTCAAATATCTTGGTATACACTTGGACAGCTCCCTTTCTTTCTCGACACATGTTGACCAGTTAGTCAAATCAGCCAACGCAAAATGAGGTGTTCTGTATAAACACTGTCAATACATGCTCCCTGAGGTGCTAAAGCATGTCACATACAGTTCTGTGGCATCCTCCATTGACTTCGGCCTTGCAATTTACAGTGTAGCCATAGACACCGTCCTGAATAGGGTAAGAACTCTCCTCAACAAAGCGTGTCGATTGGTCCTGGGTGCAGAGCGCTTGACCCATACCTGTGACCTCTATGAAGCAACTGGTTGGTTACCCCTCCACCTCAGAGCCCAATACCAAAGCTGCCTTGTGGGAAAGAAAGCCATCCTTGGGTTTATTCCTGATTCCACCTCGTGTCTATTTAAAAAAGACCAACTATCAATCAGCACAAGGAGGACCTCCGGGATGTACTCCTAGTACCTTCAAGCTTACCTCAGTAGCTCAAAGGTCCCTGTCCTACAGGGGTCCCAAGTGGATAAATGACTTACCTCCTGGCCTTCTTGATTGCAATAAGATCAGAAAATTCAAAGCTGGTCTCCATACACATCTAACCCCATCAAGTACTTGTGAGTGCCCCTGCACACCCTGACCCGTTCTCAGTACTCTTCACCTGCCCCACCCCCAATCGACTAGCACTGACCCTTCCTCGCCCTGTACTCATTCTCCAGTATTTTCATTGCCTTTCTTCCCTCCCTCTTCTCTTTCTCCCCCACATTCCCTCAATTCCCCACATACTACCCTACCCCCTCCCTTATCACTCCCTCCACCCCACACCCACCCTCCACCCATTTCCTCTCCCCCATCTTCTATCTTCTCACTTTCTACCCCACTTAGTTTCTTTCTTTTCCTTCCTCCATCTCCTCACTTTCTACCCCCAACTTAGTTTCTTTATTTTCCTTCCCACTTAATCCCCTCTCCCTTCTCGATCCTCTTGCCCCCCCCGACAATGCCTACCCTGGCTGCTACTCTCACGCCAATCCCTAGCCCCGCTCTGGCCGCCGCTCCCCCATTGTTGCTTGAGCTCTTTAACCCCCTTCTGCCCTCTTGCTCAACACTGTTGCTGCCTCTTCCAGCCTGCGGGCATATACTACCTCCATTCTATATTGAACGACACTGAACTCTCCTTGCAAACTTCTAAGCTGTCTGGTAACCTAAAATTATTATCTTCCTCATAGTGAATTTTACCTATGAAGTAACCAGTGCTACTCTACCTGGTACGAATTCTTTGCTGTTGTTTTTCACTTGATTCTGTATTACCGATGTATTATTCCTGTTGTCTGGCTTATCTGTATTGTACTATGTCTGACCTGGAACCTTTGTAAATGAGCCTATGGCTCAAAGGTATTTAATCCAAAAGTGAAATAAATAAATGAATAAAATAAACTAATAATTGTCACATACATATCAGGGGCCAGATATGCAAAGCTTTGTGCCAGGTGCAAACCCAAAGCCCTGGAAAAGCGTTGAAGTTGCACCAGGCTGCAATATTCAGAAGCTCAGTTAGTGCCAGCGCTATGTGATAGCACCAATGCTAAGAGTTAATGTATGCAGGGGAGGAAATGAGGAGAGGGCCTATGAATGCTGGTGCACCAGCATATTCAGAAGAACAGTGCCGCACTACAGGAGTTTACGCAACCTATAGCGCGGCGCATAATGCCACCAGCAAAAAGCATGCAGTAATGTGGCGTAAGCAGGGGGAGGCTGATCCCCCAATCCCTGCTGCATGCTCACAGCACACCATGTCTCCCATCATGATCCCCAACACCGGTTTGTAGATATTTCATTACCCTACCTGGTAGTCTGGTGGCCCTACACCCCCCATCACGAGCCCGACACCCGTTTGTATTTATTTCATTATCTCTCACTGAGTTCAGTGGCTCTCTACTCTCATCATGATCCCCGACACCCATTTTTATTTATTTTGTTACTCTCCCTGGTAGTCTAGTTGCCCCCCACCCCCATCATGAGCCCGACACCTGTTTGTATTTATCTCGTTACTCTCTGTTAGTCTAGTGGCCTCCACCCCATCACAATCCCCAATGTCAATTTTATTTATTAAGTACCCTTTCTGGTAGTCTAGTTGCCCCCCCCCCACCGGAGTGCTGACTACCCAGCGCCCTCCATCCTAGTACAGAGCCAGTGCTGGCTCAGCCACCACTCACCTCTGCGGCCAGCCACCGACTGGTAATGACTGGCGTGTACTGTGTGAAGTACGTGCTCATTCAAAACTCAATTGGTCACTGGCCACGGAGGTGAGCAGTCGGCTGAGCCAGTCGCTGGCTCCATACTGGGATGGAGGGGATGCGGGGTGGTTGGCACTGCCAGGTGGGGGGGGGCCACTAGACTACCAGGAGGGTACTGAAATAAATAGAAATGGGTGTCTGGGATCGTGATGGGGATGGAGGGGGACCACTAGACTACCAGGGCAAATAATGAAAGTATTAATAACGGGTGTTGGGGATCGTGATGGGGGGTGCCACAAGACTACCAGGGCAATTAATGAAAGTATTAACAATAGGTGACAGGATCATAATGGGGGGGCACTAGACTACCAGGGCAATTAATTAAAGTATTAGCAACGGGTGTCAGAGATCGTGATGGGGGGCCACTAGACTACTAGTGCAATAAATGAAAATGGGTGTCGGGGATCGTGATGGGGGTGGGGGCCGCTAGACTACCAGGGAACATTGTTACACGTATCTATGGGTGCATACCTCTCAACTTTTTGTCTCTGGAATGAGGGGCACGGACTCCCAAAATGAGGGACAGTGAGGGACACAGACCCACATAATGAGGGACACAGCCTCAGACATGGAGATACAAGTTCAGAACACTGAGGTATCCTTTGGCTTTACATGTACAACGTTTCTATTCTATGTGGCTTCTTAATATATCATTACTGTCTGCTTTAAAGTCTGACTTTACAGCACAATCTCTGTGTGTGCAGCACCTTTGCCATGAGGGACGGCTGAGGGACAGGGCAATATGAGAGGTATATTGAGGGATGTCCCCTGTAATGAGGGACACTTGAGAGGTATGTACGGGTGTCGGGGAACGTGAATGAGGGGGCACTACACAACTGGGGTGAATGGTGCTATTTATGTCTATAGATTATATATACATATATCTGGAGAGAGGGTGTGAGAGAGTGGTCAATATGGATGTATACATTTTTTCATTCCTGTACGGTGTCCCGCCGTCTGAGCGTCTGTTTCCCTCATTACAGTGCTGTATGGTTGGGAGGTATGCACCGTGTTCAGCCTGCTGACACCCACTGCCTGCAGCTACCAAGCTGTTCTCAAGTCCGGCATACATGTGGAACTGTGTGCACCTCCCATTGGTGGATGTTGACCTGTAGTTACAGTCTGACCTAAAGGTAGAGCTGTGTGCACTTTGACATAGTGCCGAGCAATCTACTTGGTAATGTGTGCAGAGCAGGCCAGAATGAGATGCCAATGTGGCTGTTTGCACACGGATTGTCTAAGTAGGCTTATTTGCATAGGAGCTTTGAATACAGCAAATGTTTGCCGCGGGCTAATGTGTTAGCCTGGGGCAGAGTGTTAGTGCCGGGCTAATGTGTTTGCTCCTGGCTAACCTGTCACTTGCACAGCACAGTTCTGCTGTGTGCGTGGCCTGCATTGACTGTTTCTGTTGTTGTGCAACACTCCATTACTGTCATTCAACTGGCCATCTACTGCAACTCGGCCTTCCTCCATCTCTGTGTCCAGTGAGCTGCTGCTGCATTTTGGCTTTCCCTGTTGATATAATCAGTGCTGTCTTAATTCCCAGGCTACTTCTGCATTGCACTCCCAGCTCTGTTTGCACTGCTTCCTTTGCACGCTATATTCAGCAGGTTTATCCCCGGAGCTATTCCTTTGAATATAGCATGCTAATGGTTCCAGGCTACTTTAGCACGCCGTGCAGTGCTAACTTTGCGCCGGGACTGACTTTTGAATATCTGGCCCCAGATCTTGTAAACACTGTAAGAAACAGAATAAATGCAAAATAACAAAGCTTTCAGAAGAGAAACAAAAAGCAAACACAATATGCTGTTTTAGCTAACTTTTGAAAACAGCATCATTGTTCATGCATAGACTCTATAAAACTTCCTTTACATAGATATTTTAAACAATTTCCATGCATACCCATATTCTAATATGGTTAAGAAATTCCCCACTATATAACCACCCTTTTTACTAAGCTACCCTAAAATGTTATAAAATATTAAAGTAATACTCTGACATTTGGAGGTGTTGCAGGATGAGGGCATTTCTTCATAATGCAAAAGAATGAGAGTCCTTTCCACTGCTGTTAATTGTCCTTCTGGTGTTTCTGGCTCTTGCGTTGCTTCACACACGCTGGCATGGACCCTCTTCTGGCATATGCAGGAACAACTCGGCCCTTGGAGGACAGAAACAAACTTAACTCATGCCGCAAAGTCTTACCAGATAAGAGACAACAGTTTCGACCGACGTGGATATGGCAGCATCTAGCCTGGAAGAGCTCTCATGAATTTTTGAACATCTAGGTTTTCATAGCTGAGTTCATTATGACAACACCATGACATCACATATACTAATCCACCTGACTGGGTCTTGCAAATGAAGAGGGCAGATCGAACTCCAGTCCTGGGTACCATCTCTCTCTAATAATTGTTCACTTTTTGCAAAGAATTGAAATCAAAGATTTTTTCATCCTAGTATTTCAAGGCAACCAGATGTCTTTTCGATATACTGGTGTTGAGATTCAGGACACCATTCTGCATGCTTTGGTACCAGTCTCTTATCTATAAAGTCTATAATTCACAAGATACTGTATAGGCACTGTTTTCAAGTAGATGCATTGTATAAAAGCATACCTATTTGATTCTCTTGTCATTTGTTTCAAGATGAGGTATTTTTTTCCAAATAAGTCTTTAGATTAGGATAACCTCATAGTCTTCAGGTGAAGCTACGTCTGGCTGCAAGCTGCAACACTGGACTTAAGATTTGCAAGAAAGTGAGTAGTGCTCACAACAGAGGGAGGTGAACTTTACAATTTACAATTGTCTTTGGTTTGAAGCAGATTCCTTAGGAAAGTTAATATTCTTCAGGTGGAGGATACTTCTAACTGAAGGGTGAAATAAGCAACTTAGAATTATCAGAAAAGGCAGTCTTTCAATCAACAGAGGAGGTGGAGTTTGCTTTACTTGTGTTACAAGTGTTAAGGTTTTCAGTGCAGGAAGAGTTTAAACCCACATGAGCTAAATATGTTTTCTGTGTCTGCCCTTCTGCACAGCTGATGTGTTTTGGGACTGACTGTTTTCAGAGCACAAGTCACCAGGCTCTTTTGGGGCTGGGGAGGTTTACCTGTGTCTGACTTGGATGTTTGGATTTTTCTCTGTTTGATTAGCAGGGTATTTTCTCTGTCAAATTGGTTTGAAGCAGTATTACAAATTGTTGTGTATGGCATCTTGTTGACAGGAAGGCACTCATCGCATCGGTAGGTCAGAGCGTTTAGCTGATTGTTTTGTGAGGGCACAGTTTAGGCCCAACCCTTCCCACCCTCACCCCACCCACCCTGGAAATAGTTAATTTATACCTGGGGTTCTGACATCATTTCCTCAAGAGGGCAAGGTACACATCACTGTCATATCCTGTCTAGCACACTGCACTGACAATATAAGCATACACATTATATAAATACATATATTTCTATATAATGCACCAATCACACACACACACACACAAAAAAAAAAAACTAAACAAGGTAGACAGTTATGTGGGGAGTAGTACAATGTAATGGCTGTGGGGCAGCAGTCTTCCAGGAGTCTTTCTGGAGGCTGAGATGCTGCCCTGTTTGCAGACAACTATCTGCCCTGAGGGAGGAAGCTGCCCATCTTCAGGCCGCACTGGACAGTGGCAAGGGAACCTCCCCCATCTAGGGAGCACCACAGCCACCACCACTACCTCAGAGGTTGCGAAGAAAGCACAGCAGTTGGACCACAGTGGGCTCAGGGAGGGTAAGGGTGGTGGAACAAGGCACACCCAGTCAGTTGTTACACTCCACAATCCATACACCATTCTGGGGGAGCATAGTTCCCCTATGGATGCACCCGCAGAGGAGACTAAGGAGGGTGCAGACAACTGTCACAAGGGAGGCCCTCAGGAAGGAGGCAGAGAGCACCACAGGAAAGAAGCAGCTCCTGGTGGGGACTCAATTATTAGGGGATAGAACTGGGGAGCAGGAAAACTGAAGTAAGGTGCCTGCCTGGTGCCATGGCTTGAGGGACAGGAAGCATCCTTAGGATCACGAGAACAGTTGCACGGAGTCTGAGCTGGACATCATTGTCCACCTAGGGACAAATGACTTGGCTCATCATGAGATTAGAGCAGTGCAAAAGGACTTTGTAGAGTTGGGGAGGGCTTAAGACAAGTAGCACACACAGTATCCTTCTCAGAGGTGCTGCCTGTCAGTGGCATGAGTGAGCGAGTACTTTGCACCATGCAGTTTAACAAATGGTTGAAAAAATGGTGTGGAGCACAGGGTTTGGCTTCATTGAGAGTGGGGTTCCACCTGGAGGACACCAGCCTATACTGGCAGGATGGTCTGCATCTGTCCAGGAAGGAACAAGTCTTTGGGCAATCGGTTTGAAATGCTTCATTGGCAAGCCTTTAAACTAGTCATGGGGAGGCACTGATAAGCAGAAGAAAATCCCAGCCTCCCCTACAAAACAGGGTACTAAATGAGAAAATATCAAGGTAGAAAGGTCAGTGGGGTTGCCGCTACAGAAGGTAAAGCCATCAAAAAATGGAGAGCAATGAGTACCAATGCCCGTAGTCTGGGTAACAAGCTTCCTGAATTAGTGGCCTTGATGGAGGAGGAAGATCTGGATATTGTGGCAGTCACAGAAACATGGTACACACAGAACCATGACTGGGACGTAAACATACCAGGATACACTATCTACAGGAGGGACAGGGAGGGTAAAAGAGGAGGAGGAGGAGTAGCTCTTTACATAAGAGAAGAAATCAAAGCAACAGAACAAAAGGGTAAACAGTGAGGAGAAGAGGCACTATGGGTCAATTTGGAGGCAGGCAATGGCACCACAATCCGCACAGGGGTTGTATACAGACCCCCCTCTCAGGGGGAGGAAATGGACAAGGAAATGATAGAAAGTATACTTAGAATGGCAGATAAAGGGGAGATATTGTTGATGGGTGATCTGAATATGCCAGATGTTAACTGGAGTGCAGTTGCAGCAGCCACTTCTAAGAGTGGGGTTATTCTAGATGCCCTACAGGGGCATGCCTTAGACAACTAGTATTGGAGCCCACCCGAGAGGGAGCAATCTTAGACCTGGTTCTTCAAACGGAGATGAAGAGAGGATCACAGATGTAGAAGAGGTAGCCATCTTGGGAACTAGCGACCATCGAACAGTATGGTTCACAATAAACACAGCAATAGAGTCAAGCCATACAAAGACAAAGGTACTGGATTTTAGGAGGGCTGACTTTGCCAAATTGGTGAGTGCCTAAGGAATGCACTAGCAAATGGGCAGGAAGGAGGGTGGAAGAACAATGGGGAATAATAAAAACTGCCATCACAGAGGTAACAAGCCTTTGTGTAAAGCAAATAAACAAAATGAAACGAGGTAAGAAACCACTATGGTTCTCAAAGGAAGTGGCAGTGAAGGTTCAAGAGTAAAAGAAAGCATTCAGGAAGTACAAGGAATCACAGAAGGAACAGGACAGAGAACTGTATCAGTTAAAACAAAAGGAAGCTGGAAAGGCAGTCAGAACAGCAAAGGCCCAAACCGAGGAAAAGATAGCCAACTCAGTTAAGAAGGGATAAAACCTTTATAGGTACATCAGGAGCAAAAGGAAGACCAAGGGAGGATAGTGAGGCTTAATAAAGGGAGGGAGGGGGCAGAGGGTGACTGTGAAAAGGCAGAGATACTAAACAAATATTTTTGCTCAGTATTTACAAAGGAAGAGGGAGGTACCTAAAACAAACAGTAGAAACACTCTGGATACAGAAGTTGATACCAGCCCATTTACAGTAGAAAGAGTTCTGAAGAGCTCTTAAAACTGAAGGTGGACAAAGCAATGGGGCCTGATGGGATTCATCCCAGAATTCTAAAAGAACTAAGGATAGAACTAGTGACACCACTGACTACCCTCTTTAACAAATCATGGGAGGATGGGGTGGTAACTGAGGACTGGAGGAGGGCAGATGTGATTCCCTTCACAAAAGTGGGAGCAAGGCAGAAGCAGGAAACTACAGACCTGTTAGTTTAACCTCAGTGGTAGGGAAAATGATGGAATCACTTCTGAAGGAAAGAATTGTTGTGTATCTAGAGGCCAGAGGGCACAGGACCCAAGGCAGCATGGATTCATAGCGGGAAGGTCATGCCAGACAAATCTGATAGATTTCTTTGACTGGGTGACCAAAGTAGTAGATCAGGGAGGGGCTGTGGACATGGCCTACCTAGACTTTAGCAAGGCATTTGACACAGTCCCACACAAAAGATTAATATCAGTTAGCCAGCCTGGGAGTGGGTCCCAAGCTGACAGCCTGGGTAAAGAATTGGCTGGAGAATAGGACACAGAGAGTAATAGTAAATGGAGTCCACTCTGAAAAAAGGGGTTAGCAGTGGGGTACCACAGGGTTCAGTATTAGGACCGGTCCTCTTCAATGTCTTTATAAGCGACATTGCAGAGGGACTGGAAGGAAAAGTATGTCTCTTTGCAGATGACACAAAGATCTGCAACAGAGTTGATGCACAAGGTGGGGTGGAAAGGATGAGAAGGACTTGGCAAGGTTAGAGGAATGGTCAAATGTATGGCAGCTTAGATTCAATGCTAAGAAGTGCAAGGTAATGCACCTGGGAAACAAAAACCCAGGGGAAGAGTACACAATGGGGGGTGAGATACTAACAACAACAAAAATGGAAAGGGACCTGGGGGTAGTCATATCAGATGACCTAAAGGTGGGCAAGCAATGTGAGAGGGCAGCAAGGAGGGCTGGGGGATACTGGGATGCATAGGGAGAGGCATCACCAGCAGAAAACAAGAAGTTATTATCCCTCTGTACAGACAGCTGGTGAGACCACATCTGGAGTACTGCGTGCAGTTCTGGAGACCCAATCTCCGCAAAGACATAGACAGGATGGAAGCTGTCCAGAGGAGGGCAACTAAAATGGTGCAGGGTCTGCACCTAAGACATATGAAGAGAGACTTAAGGAGCTTAATATGTATAGCCTCAAGGAAAGGAGGAGAGGGAGACATGATAGAAACTTTCAAGTACCTCAAGGGAATCAACAAAGTCCAGGAGGGTAGCATCTTTCAAAAAGAGGTGTGCAAGAACAAGGGCACAATTTGAAGAGATAGAAGGGGCAGCTCAGAGGTAATTTAAGGAGTATTTTTCACAGAGAGGGTTGTGGATGTATGGAACAGCCTTCCAGAGGAGGTTGTGGAGTCAAAAACAGTGGTGGAATTCAAGCATGCATGGGACAGTCATAAGGCAATTCTAGGGGGTTGGGGTAGGAAGAAGTAGGCTGCTGGTTAACTAGGATCTGCAGCTTATCCATCAGGTAGGGAAATGGGCAGACTGGGTGGGCCAAGCGGTCCTTATCAGCCATCAAATTCTATGTTTCTATATTTCTATGTAAGCACAACATCCCTCTTGAGTGAGTTGCTTTTTGCCTGTAGCCTTTCATACATGGTGGTGGTAAATCATTAGTTGACAGTTTTTCATAGTTGTTGCCACAGAATTTTAAAGTCACATAACTTAGCTCTACAACCACTCAGATACATAAAAGTCACATATTGAATGTTTCACATTATTCAAAAGAGTCCAGACATTGATAGTTTATCTCTTAAAGTGTTAGCACAGAACATTTGGGTGAATAACCTATTTTTCATAACTGCTGCCCAGGGGCATAGTGGGGGGGGGGAGGCAGGTCGGCAAATGCCCGACTGTGTTATTTAGTTCCTTTCTGTCGGGAAACTGACTGAGGGAAAAAGAGAGTAGACAGATTATTTTTTGTTTATTTTGTTTTTTAATCTTTAATGCTCCCGTCTGGCATGTATCATCAACATCCCCCCCGCCTGCTCCAGCAACAGGCAACAACTTCCCGACACAGAGCCAGAAAGGTGATTAAACTAACTGACTCACCTCACGGACATTCCTAACAGCAATTGTTGTTCCCTGTGGGGCGCCGGAGCCAGGGTCTGCTTGAAAATTGCTTAATTGCATAAACCTGTCGGCATGCCTCACCCTATTTGCACCTTCCCTGGCTAGGTGTCGCTGGCAGCCAGAGGAGGGTCTTTGAACTTTCTTCTTTTATCTACTCCTAGCATGAGCATGGCAGGTTAATTTTCTTTGCGTCACAGCTTTCTGTAGTGGTGGTGGTGGGGGGGGGGGGCTGAATCTGGCCAATCAGGTATGAACTGTGCACCCGCAGTCCTGATTGAGAAATTTCCTTAAGCGAATCTCTCAATCAGGTCTGTGGTCATACAGTACATATCTGAATGGCTGAAAATGTTGGTTGGAAGCGTAGTAAGTGAGGTGTGTTTTATTTATTTTTATTTTAGTCTTTGGTAACTGGGTAAGGCCCACTAGGCACAAGTGCCTGTTTTCAGGGGCAACCTGGGAGCACTGGACAGTTAAGTGACTTGTTCAGAGTCACACAGTATGCAAGTGGAGGTTGTGAGAATCAAACTCAGGTCTGGTCTGCTGGATGTATCAAGCTCGTTCACACCTCGTTCCTCTAACCTCCAGGCTATACTGCCAGCCTGTTTAAATGCCCCAGTCCCAGACAAGGTGGCAAATGTATTTTTTTCTAAGGAGCGTTTGCTCAGCAAAGAACATCTTTATTTTTTGATTCAGCGTCGGACACTCAGACTGTGGATGGGTCGGACAGATCATTACCAGGAGTCGGGAGTCAGAAACTGGGGCAGCCAGCAGCAGAACAGACTTAGAGAAGCGGGACAGGATGGGACTCAACTCAGAAGCCATCAGCAGCAAGCGAGGGTGAGCAGCAGCCTGGGTGTGAACTAAGGAGCCTGAGCCTGTTGGTTCACAGGTGCAGGTGGATGACGAGAGACAAGGGGGTGTCAGAGCCACAGCGAGCCTCCTGCCACCAGACCGTGGTGATAGTGGTCAGTCAAGTGTGGTTGTGTGGACCGGCAACTATGTGTGTGTTTTAATGGGCTATGGCTCTGTTTAGTAGATTTTTGGAGCAGTCTTGCTACTGGGGGTATTGGAATTGGTGCATACCATATCTGGGGTCTAATTTTTATTTTGTCTGGGTAGCAAGGGAGCCAGTTTCCAAGGAGGCCAAATGGGATCCATGGTGGTGGTGACTGCCGGCATGGCTTATGGAGGATGCATTTTTAAAGCATGACGAACATGAGCCACGGGGTAGTGACAGGGTTATGCTGGTCCAAATTTAAAAACAGAATTAGAAAATCAGTCACTCTGACAGTGATCTCCTTCTACAACACGTGCACTGCGATGGGAAATGCATACAGTGTGTGTCTGTGTGTCTGTGTGTGTCTCTGAAGTGAAAGGTACTATACCTAGTGGTGAGAAATACTGGCTTCCTATACACACAGTATGGTTAAAAAGTGGACAGCATAATCCAGGAACTCCGTTTTGGGGTAATTGTGAACACAGTAATCAGAAGGGTTGTGAACCAGTCAAGAAATGAAGTGCAACTGTAGTATGAATTATGAGGGGGCAAGAATCATGCCAAGGTGAATAATCCTCTCCTTGTAAAAGCCCTTGGTATTACCCCAACTGGAGTACTGCATCTAGTTCTGGTCACTGCTGTACTGAAAGGATACTGTAATGATTGATTGTCTGATGTAGCATCTAAACTTCAGGGGAGGGGGGATTTGTTATGTACTGGAGAGAGCATTCTGACCAGCGCTCCTCTGGTCCTTGGATGAAAGTATATCTGTTTTCCCAGTAATTAGTGTCTAGTATGGTGCAGTCCTATCTGTTAGGCTCTACTGATGTTCTCACTGCTGTGAGGCACTTGGGTTTGCATTGTAGTGGGGAATGCGAAGGCAAGGCATTCCATTCTGCCTCATTGGCTACTTTTATATTAGGGAATCTCTTGCTCTTCCCTACCTGTCATGTATTGTGAAGTTTTGCTGCATGTTACCTGGAGGAAATCACTGGGCTTTCCTGCTTACAGGGCTTGATAGCTGCACATGTTCCAGCTATCACTCTTTATCTTATATGGGAGGGAGGAGGGAGGAAGGGGGGTGTCAAACACTCACTGGAAGTTACTGTTTCATGTTTGTGACGTTTGTGACGAGCTTTGCTGCAGCATCTTAAGGGGTGGTTAAGGGGGCTTCGGCTGGACCATTTAGCATTACCTTGCTCCCTCATTTCTATTCACCTGGTTCATTTTTGATGTTGTACTTATAAGGGTTCAGCAGCGGGGAGCGGAGTGCCTTATCTTCAAGAAAAGCCCCCACACTCACCACAGAGCATCTAAACAGCCAGATCTTCTGAGTTCTGACTTGATATAAAAATCGTTCATTGTGCATGGGTTGTATGAGTAGGTGACAGGCATTGTTGGTCAGCCAGATTCCCACCACAGTTGCAGCTGCTGACATTACAATCAGCTGTAGTCTCCCACACCCCTGACTCAATGGAAAAACAAAGATTGTTTCCATGGGATCACGGGTAGGCTAGATGTAGCAAAGTGTGTTTTTATCTTCAAGAAAAGCCCCAAAACTCACCACAGAGCATCTAAACAGCCAGAGCTTCTGGGGGCCTAGTGGCCCCCAGAGCCTCGGCCTTTTTGTTGGGATTCTGGCCCTCTTGTTGGGATTTTGGAAACTTTCCACCCAACCTACATTTCTGGTCCCACTACACCCCTGCAGCTCCCTTTATGATTCTTGATTCTCCAGTAGATAAACATATATGCTATTACATGCTGTTATTTTCATCTATGTGGCATATCTGGTTTTCTGGCAGTAAACAAAAGTATGTATTCAATATTACAATGTTAAACTTTCTTTCTCCTAAAAGCATTCAGTCCATGTAATGGCAGCAGGTTGCCATAGAAACTCCTACACTTCTTCTGCAAAGATTCACACTTACAGATCTTGGCCCAGAATTCTAAAAGAACTAAGGGGAGAACTAGTGACACCACTGACTACCATTTTTAACAAATCATGGGAGGATGGTGTGGTACTTAAGGACTGGAGGAGGGCAGATGTGATTCCCCTTCACAAAAGTGGGAGCAAAGCAGAGGCAGGAAACTACAGACCTGTTAGCTTGACCTCAGTGGTAGGGAAAATGATGGAATCACTTCTGAAAGAAAGAACTGTTGAGTACCTAGAGGCCAGTGGGGTACAGGACCCAAGGCAGCATGGATTCACAGTGGGAAGGTAATGTCAGACGAATCTAATAGATTTCTTTAACTGGGTGACCAAAGCAGTAGACCAGGGAGGGGCTGTGGACATGGCCTACCTAGACTTTAGCAAGGCATTTGACACAGTCCTACACAAAAGATTAATAAACAAATTAGCCAGCCTGGAAGTGGGTCCCAGGATGGTAGCCTGGGTAAAAAATTGTTTGGACAACAGGACACAGCGGGTAATAGTAAATAGAGTTCACGTCGAAGAAAGGTGGGGGTTACTAGTGGCGGTACCACAGGATTCAGTACTGGGTCTGGTCCTTTTTAATGTCTTTATAAGTGCCATTGCAGAGGGACTGGAAGGAAAAGTATGCCTCTTTGCAGACGACACAAAGATCTGCAACAAGGTTGATGCACAAGGGGGAAGGGTGTGGAAAGGATGAAAAGGGTCTTGGTATGGTTGGAGGAATGGTCAAAAGTATGGCAGCTTAGATTCAGTGCAAAGAAGTGCAGAGTAATGCACCTGGGAAACAGAAACCCAAGGGAAGAGTACACAATAGGGGGAAGGTATTAACAACAACAGAAATGAAAAGGGACCTGGAGGTAGTCATATCAGATGACCTAAAGGCAAGCAAGCAATGTAAGAAGTCAGTAAGGATGGCTGGGGGGGATACTGGGATGCATAGGGAGAGGCATCACTAGTAGAAAACAGAAACTTGTTATCCCTCTGTACAGACAGTTGGTGAGACCCCATCTGGAGTACTGTGTGCAGTACTGGAGACCCCATCTCCACAAGGACATAGACAGGATGGAGGCAGTCCAGAGGAGGGCAACTAAAATGGTGCAGGGTCTGCAACAAAAGCCATACAAAGACAGACTAAAGAAGCTTAATATGTATACCCTTGAGGAAAAGAGGGAGAAGGGGGTGGGCCTGGTGGCGCTGAGGGCTGAGGTGGTGGTGCCTTACCTCGCGCTACGCCGGCGACCCATATTCGGGAATGAGCACGAGCCATCGTGGGTCAGCAGGGGAGGAGAAGGATTGAGCATCCGATGGAGTGCTCTCCTTCTCTGGGGAGGGGGGGTCCTAGGTGGTCGGCACTTGTTCGCCCCCTGGCGGAGAATGGAGGACAGGGCACCAAACCACAAGTAGGGGAGGAGTTGGGCCAGATGTCTGGAGGGAGCACGTGCGGACGCGTGAGCACTCCACTCTGCTGACGTCATGGCACGGTCCCAACTCCTGGGAAGAACAGGAGAAAAGTTACTGCCATGCAGAATGGCAGAGGGCACCTCGCAGGCTCTGCCCCCAGTTAGCCACAATGCTGGCCACCTAATCCGGTCCTCAGTGGGGAAGTTCGACTCCCTGCCACCCCCACCGGGGGAGTAAGCCCTGGGGCTAGGTCAGCGTCGGCTAGTGGACGCCAGGTGACGGGGCCGAAGGCACCCTCCTGCAGCAAGCCAGCAGTTGGAGGAGGGAAAAAAGTAAGAACTGCAAAAAAAGGAGGGGGGGGGGGACATGACAGAAACTTTCAAGTACCTCAAGGGAATCAACAAAGTCCAAAAGGGCAGCATCTTTCAGAAAAAGAGATGTGCAAGAACAAGGGGACACAATTTGAAGATGGGGGGATGGCTCAGGGGCAATGTGAGGAAGTATTTTTTTCACAGAGAGGGTGGTGGATGCATGGAATGGCCTTCCTGAGGAGGTTATGGGGTCAAAAACAGCAGGGAAATTCAAGAATGCATGGGACAGACATAAGGCAATTCTAGTGGGGGATAAGAAGAAGTAGGTTGTTGGTTAACTAGATCTGCAGCTTATTAAATACGTAGGGAAATGGGCAGACTAGGTGGGCCAAGCAGTCCATATCTGCTGTCAAAGTCTATGTTTCTATGTTTCTATCAGTCTTTGTAACCCTGTTTACACAGCAGCAGCGACTGAAAATATCTGCTGCTCCTCGCTCACTGCACTGTCTGCTGACGCAATTTTTTGTGTTCACACAGTCCCCCCTTGCTGCACTGCAAGTCGCGCCGCAGGGTGGCTGTTCCTTCAGTGGGGATGTGTTTCCAGATTGTGGAAAAAAGGACTGCAGCGGATCGAGCGCATTATTGCGGTTACAGTACTGTAAAACGTACTCAATCCGAAATGGGCACTCTCTCCTGCACCAATCAAAAAAACTGGATCTGAAGGCATCTTGAGGCACTCTGGTGAGTGTCCACATGGTCCCATTTGCAGTGCATCAACCGCTGTACATGGGCTGATGAGCTGCAAATGGGGTAATGTAAACAGGGCTTAAGAATCTCCAAGAGATCCCACACTCACTGCAGGGATACTGACTTGACACACAGCTTGTCCTCAGTCCTTGATGTGTCAGTCCATCAAATTATTTGGAATTTTAAACAAAATACCAATTGTCTCAGTATCACATTATCCAAATAACCATATTGCATAACTAAAGATTATAAAGTATTTTTGTAATTTATAATTTGTTCCTACAGTGTACCGAGACTTTATAACTACACCAGGTCAGGCCACACCTCCAGGGGTGTTGTTTGAGTGCCAATCCCAGGGACTGTACAAAAATCAAGGGGGTGGCTCTTGATGAGACAGTACCATTTCATACCTCTAGACACAAGAGTTACCCTGAGACTACTGTCTGCCACTCCTCACCACCATATGGACTGTACCAGAGGTAGTCAAAGGGACTCTGGCTACATGCACATAAAAACAGGGTCTTTGCTTTTCAGACACTCTCTTTCCCTGCTTTTCTTCCTCCCATAATGTCACAAATCTTCTGTGTGGGACGTAGAGAATAATGTATGGGCAACCATACACAACAAGATACTACAAAATCACACATGCCCACACAATGCAAAGCATCATGGGCTGCATAGGCAAATCACCACAGAATGTTATGTTGGTCCAACTTTAAGCAGAATTGCATGGTGCCGAAAGGCCTCTCACACAGTTTGCAAAAGGTGCTAACAGAAGACATAGACACGTGTTTCGTCCAACCAGGACTCATCAGTATGCCTCATCTGTTTGACACCCCAGTGGAACAGACCAGCTACCCTAAGACAGTGGGTCTTGGATACGTTGTGGTGAACCCATTAAAATAAAAAACTATTTAAAAGACTAAGAACCTCTGTGCGCAAACACTGAGGCAAGGGTTACCCCACAGGGCATTTAGCTGGGAAGCCAAGTTTCAAGAAAATACAAAATCACACATGCCCACACAATGCAAAGCATCATGGGCTGCATATGCAAATCACCACAGAATGTTATGCTGGTCCAACTTTAAGCAGAATTGCATGGTGCCGAAAGGCCTCTCGCACAGTTTGCAAAGGGTGCTAACAGAAGACATAGACACGTGTTTCGTCCAACCAGGACTCATCAGTATGCCTCGTCTGTTTGACACCCCAGTGGAACGGACCAGCTACCCTAAGACAGTGGGTCTTGGATATGTTGTGGTGAACCCATTAAAATAAAAAACTATTTAATATACACAACAAGGCTGTGTTTCCATCGAGGGGTTGAGATGACAGTATATGAACTTCGACAGCGAAACTCGAGAGGTCCATACTGTCTTATTAACCCCAAGATGGAAACACATGCCAACTTGTGTGTGGTTGACCATATTTTACTTTTTATAGTATAGGTTTTTTACATTAGAGTGACAGACCTCCACTGAAGTGAAAACAAATCTTGCTATTTCTTTGTTCAACTCACATATTAAAATCAAATTTCCAGAGTTTTGAAAGGTAAAATGTATGACTTTGGGCATTGGGTGGTTAGTAAGTAGCTAGGTGTAGAATAAATGAGAAATTTTAAATGGTATGACCTTTGAACTGTGCATAACAACTATTCAGAATGTGCATAACAACACTTTAGAATGTGCATAACAACACTTTAGAATGTGCTTAACAAGGATTTTAAGCAGGCTGATTTTTATACATAACAAAGGGTAACCATATACTATATCAGATTTTTTTCTATGACAGCAGGTTGTGATGTCACAACACAGCATTATGACTTCAAGGCAGAAAAAGCAGAAAGCTACAGATGAATTATAAAGTGCAAAGAGTCTGTTTTCCAGCAAATGTCTTAATAATAAAGAGCTTGGTTTCCGGAAATTCAGATTTTTGGGGAATGTAATGACATCTGACTCCCGCTGATGCCAAAGGTCGGTGTTTTGTCGAAAACTAGAAAATTAATTTGAACTCCAACTACAGCTTCAGAAGGATGCAGCAGGTTCATCTCAGACTGTATTTCAGAAGCCGGCCTGTTGGCGCAGCGGTGGGATTTCCACTTGCGACGCTGGCGACCCAGGTTCAGGAACGGACCCGGGTCATCGGAGGGCCGGCCAGGGGGAGAGGGATGGAGCGTCCTGTGGACTGCTCTCCTTCTCCGGGGGGGGAGGGTGCGGGCAGCATCCGGAGCGCTGAAGGACTCCTGGTGGAGGCCGGGAGCTCTCGCGCTGCTGAGCTAGTTTCTGGGGAGGTGGGGCGGATGCTGGCGTCATTGCACGTCCCCGCCTCTGGGAGAAAAACTCAGGGGAAAAAGAGGGAGGGGGGATCCTCCGTCTAGGTGAAGCCTCCCCGGGCTTCAATTCACCCCTGCCGCCGCACTCCCAACCAGTTATTAGTTCCGGGGCACTGGTACTAGGGGAGGAACTAGTGCCTCGGCCCCGCCCTCGGAGGGGCAGCAAATAGGCAGGTGGTGAAAGCTCCGGGGGCCGTGACTAGGCAGATGTGTGATGGAGTACCCCCAAGGTAAAAAGAAAATTTAAAAAAAAAAAAAAAAGTGCATTTCAGAAAGACATAAATCAGGCAACAGCTCTCTTTTACTGTCTGAGACTCATAGGTTCTCAGTACCTATGATGACTCCCTTCTGGCCATCAGAGTGCCCATCGTAACGCGCCCGTCATTAGGATGCTACAAGGGGAAATTTGCCATCCCCTCCCTGAGGTCTCCCACCCCAGACTTAGAATAATTAGAAAGGGGGAAGTGGGGGGCACAAGGGATGCAGCCCCCGCAAAAAGACGTGATGACGAAATTGGGCTTGGCCCTCTGATGACCGGGAGCATCCCGACGGACGCGTTCTGGTGGTGGAACCATGACGTCTGACAGTTTGCACATTCTTGCCAGCTTTGCCGCCCATTCACGCGTCTCTCATGAACATGCAGCATGACAGACAATCAGTGTTATTTAGGACTGTTACAGAAAAGAATGTAGACAAAGCCGCCCCACAGCTGGATGTGCTAACGAAAAGGCTCACAGACAAGGCAGGAATTCAAGCACTGCCCACCATCAGTACACAATAAGGACACAAGCTGCATTAAGTGAAACCAATTGGAGTTTTTGTGGGTCTACACCCCGTCCTTCGTTTTGTGAGAGGTCTTGCACACTTTGTGAATAAATACGATTTAGTCATGCATTCCTTGTGTCGTTATTGTGTATTGATGGTGGGTAGTGCTTGAATTTCTGCCTTCTCTGTTACAAAGAAGACAAGCAGCAACTGAAATGGTACAGTACTGGCTAACTCCCATCCATCCAATGCTTTTTGTGTGGCAAAATGTAACTGCTCACTTCTCAGCTGGATAACAGTAGGAAATGTTCTGCTTTGCTGACCAGCCCTATTATCTTTGGGAGATCACGAGGTAAGCTAGGAAAATACTGGCAGATAGATGCTGGTAGGGAATATAGGGGAGGTTTTAGGAACAAAAATACAATGTTTGCCAAAGACCCTTTCGCTAGGATTTGGCTCCTGCATGCACAGTATAAAGTACAGAAATATTGATTTTGTATTTTGATCATTGCAGCCAGGAAATGTATTGCTAGAAAGCATTTAAACAAAGGTCCTTGCAACCATGGTAGAATGACTGGGAACTGAAAATGAGATTTATTAGATGAAGAAGCAGACATGCTTGGTCAGACTGCAGAAAGATTCTTTTCACAATAAATAGATGCTATACAGTAGCTGGAAATAATTGCCCCTAGGGTACTAAACACAGATGTTGTTTAAGAAAATATATACAGCAGGAAGAGACAGGGATGTGAAAAAGCATTAAAGAGGTGATCCAATGAGCTGTCACTTTTGCTATATTTGGCCTTTTTATTGTTGCTGTTGCTCTACTCCACTCTCAACAGTGCGGAATAAGAAGTGCAGTGACCCCCATACACACACAAGAAGAGTGCAAAAGACAAACAAAAATAAAATTGAGATTATGCTTCATGAAATAATCGCAATAAAGTTCCCTTGGGTTATTCCAGCAGTCCGTCCTCACATGTTATAGTGCACGGGTGACTTGGGTAATGGTTAATGTTCTTGTTTTCCAATAACAGGATAACGGGATTCATACAGAGCTCTGTTTCCGCACTCAGAATATTTCTTCATCTGTGCGCCAGGATCAGCAAGTTACCCACAAAGGTAAATCACCCCCCCCCCAGAGAATGTTCGCCTTGCACCATCTGGATGATCGCTCCCATGATTAAGACACATTTCTTAAAGTCACACTTACCCCTTACATGAACCCCGATGAGTATGTAACCCGTGCATGTCAACAGGCATATGGTACAAGAGCTGCACAGTAAAATAACTTACCTTGCAAACTCACTCTAACTTTGTAGGCATTCAGGAATGACTAGGGGATGGGTTACCATATATTTATGTAGCTCTAAGGAGTTCATGAGGCACAAGGCAATGCTGAGTACCTTATGCTCCAGGGGTTAGAGTAACAAAGGTAAACCAACCCCTGGCATGCCTTAATGCTGTTTTTTAAACTAAACTGTTTTTACATTTTTAAAATGAATGTTTTTTGGGGGGGTCACCACTGTTTTTGCCCTGGGTGCATCCTCTTTCTTTCAGTCAGTCCCTTGTTCTGACGACCTCCTGGCCCTATTGGTCATTCCTCCAACTGTCATACCAGCGGGCATCTACATGGAGCAGGGTTTCAGAGTACCAGGGATGGTCATTTTCACTGCCATGGTTGGCAGTTTTGGTATGCCACCACTACAGCGACATCCGCACACCGAACCCCCTCAGTGAAACCCCCACCGTGCCTAAATCAGTAGCGATGGGACTTTTGCTTCGAGACACTTTACGGCAATGGGGGGTAAATATCTAACTCCACTGTCTGTGCAATGTGGAGTTAGATATAAATAGTAGGGGGGAGCCCGGGGGGGACAACCCCCCCACATTGTGCATTCCGATGTTGCTGGTTGGTATGGGGTCGCATCACAGCCAGGGGTGTCGATGGGTTCCTGGCACTGTAGCAAATATCCAGTTGGGGTTGTTGCACCGGTGTCATGGATTCAGGAGTTTTCACCCTCATTTTTCCCCTCTGCTCCATGGCATATGCATAGCCACTGTTGGCCTTGAGCACATAGCATGTCCCTGTGGTGAGAGCAAGCTGTTTGTCCTGACTGCAAGGATTGCTGTGGTGCCAGAACCTATGTCCATCCCTCCCTGGCTGAGGTATGGTTCTATGTCAATAGATCGACGGTGTCGATGTTGACACCCCCCCGACAGTGACAGGAACAGTGGCAACAGGACAGGCAATGCGACACAATGGGGAGTGCATTGTACTGTGATAACTGCACTCCCAGGGGCGTAGCTAGGCACAAGGCTGCAGGCCAAGTGCTGGCTGCCCCTTGGGGTGCAGTTATTCCAGTACAGTGCACTCCCCCAGATTATCTTACTGCACTTATAAAATGAGTATCTGTAAAACAGCGAAAAAAATGGGCAGAGTTAAAAAACATAATCCTTTTAGAATGCTGTCAACCAGGCTAGCCTGATGCCAAAGTCGCAGCACTATTGCTTGTGACGCTAGTGACCTGGGTTCAGGAATAAATCTGGATTATTGGGAACTGGCTGGGAGAAGAGAAGTTTAGCATCAAACAAGACACTTCCTTTTTCTGGGGAGATAGGGTGAGTAGTCTTACTGCATTACTTCCCCCTGGTTGTCCCCAGTGAGAAGTGTAGTCAGGGCCTCGAAATGGGAAAAGAGGATGCTGGTGATGTTAATGAGTTTGCTTGAACTCAGTGCAATGTATCATGACGCCCATCCTTGAGGGCTGGAGGGAACAGCAAAGGACCCTCCCCACCACCACCTTCTCCATCATCACTATATGACAGGATGTGATAGCCTGGAGGGGTTTGGCCCAGAAGACCCCCCTAATGGGTGGAATCCATGAAGGTATGACAGAAAGAGGTAAACCCTTGGGAATGGAGGGTTGAAGTTGGAGGACAGGAAGGTGGGTTCAGGAGCCAACTGGGACTAAGAGCGTAAAAAGACACTTAAAAAAAAGGAATGCTGTCAGTCAATCCAAATACTTAATTTCCAGCCATTGTTTTATAATAGATATCAATAATGCACACCATACATGTTTTATATTGCCTACCTATCTGCATCTACAATTAATTGTAATTACTTGTTTAGACTTTGGTAATCGGGTAGAGCCCACTGGGACATGGCCCATTTACAGGGGCAACTGGGACATGTACAGTACAGAACACAATACATACAATATAAAAACAAGCACGTGTTAACGCCGAATGTTTGCTTACTTGTATTTACTGTGTAGGTGTTTGGCATTGATAGTGCAGAGACAATAACTAACAAATGAATAACACGAGGTATAATGGTGAAATTGTCATGACTGGCAAATTAAAAGTTTCATACATAATGTTTTCGCTTTCTTAGACTGTGACCTTGCGTTGTCAAAATACTGTTTTTCTTTGCCCCATTATAGATCGAGGAAGCACTCCTGACCAACTAGAGTGCTCCTTTCCTCTGTGTGTGAGAATCTCTTGTTCTGTGAAAAGTCTCTCACATGCAGCTGCCCTGGAAACAGGAACATTCTGATAAGGTTTTTAAAAAAATGAATATATTATTAACAGAGCTCAATCAGTAATATATTAATATTGAGGCCGAGACCACTCTTGTTGGTCTCACATTGGGCACTATGCACTATTTAGGTGCAGGTATGCAAATAAACCACATACACCGCCCACACAGTTGTGTACCAATGGACAGGTGTGCCCAATACCGGCATGCACAAACATCGGCCACCTGTCTGTGGCTCCACTCCCCAGCACACAGGACTCCACAGGGCAGCTAGGGGAGGAGTCATTGTCCCAGGCAAGCATCCAATGGGATGCCCCCCTTGACCCTCTAGTGGATCCTTTACATAGGGAGGCATGGGTCCAGAGCTGTGCATGCCGACTCTAGGTACCCGGACCCGGGTGGCACCATCCCATCCCGGTGCTGCCGCTCCCGGTTAGTGACCGGCACTGTACCTTTCAGCTGCCCCTGTTGTCTCCTGCTGCCCAGCAGTCAGGGGTAGCACAGTGAGCCCTGTCCCGGTCCCCCAGCGGCCTGTGAGTATGGGAGCGCTCAGTGAGTTATGGCAGGGTCCCCCCTGCTGTAACCTGCACCCCACTCCACACCTATGTGGCCAGCACTACGTGGATTTGTGCATACAGCACAGTGCTGGCACACCCCTGGAATGCCCTCCACCTGCTCCCAATGTGTTGCTGTTAGCACAGCCGGGGGATCATGCACATAAACCCTGTGCACCCATGTTGTGAATGCCACACTTCCACCACTCCGCGGCATTCACACGCACAATGCCAATGCACCCAGTTTACGCGGGCGTGTTGGCATTGTGCATAGGGCCCATTGTTAGGGTATCAGAACTGCTCACATTCAGTTTGTGGTTCTCATGCCCTGAGAATGGGCATAAGACCCCTCGTAAAACCATAAGAGAGGTTTCGGCAGCAGTATTAACATAGGGCATATCAACATGACAGGTGTCATTTATGAAATGTGACCAGAAACATTGCTGAGGTTTTGGAAGGGGATTTGATAATGACACCTGCCAGGTTCATTTGATGGGGATAAAAAGCATGAATATGTTGAAAATGTAGGTTAAAAAGTACAAATATTGCAATGTTATGAGTAAACATTGGGATTTGTCAATGTTTGTTTATAACTTTTTTTTTTTCAATTTTGACCCCAAATGTTCAACACAGTCTTTTTTACTACACAACCTTATGAACATAACAGGTCTCATTTATGAAATCCTGTTGAAACTGTCAAAAGACATTTTGGGCAGGATGTGAAAAATGCCAGCTATCATGTTCATGAGGTGTGGTACAACAATAGCTATACTGAAAATGCAGGGTCACAACCAGGTAAAATAGCAAAGCTAGGAGTAAACATTGAAGAATTTTAACATTTTTTCATAACGTTGTCATTTTTTTGAGATTCTGACCCCAAATTTTCAACGTAGTCTTTTTATTACCCCATCTTACCACCTAATGATAAACACAGAGAAATGTTTAAAATCTCATCCGGAAGGTGATTAATGTGGAGTAACAGTGACGACATGTTTCGGAGAGGATTTAAAAAACTTACACCTGCCTTGTCCATGCGGTGGGGTAAACAAAAATCTATGTTGAAATGTGTGCTCAGAATATTACCTTATAATCAAGACAGGTTGAAGTTTTTAAATCCTGTCCAAAACGCAATTTCACAGAGTGACTGTGAAAACACGTCTGAGGGTATTTAAAGGACCTGCTTTTATTCATGAGGTGGGGTAAGCAAATGGCTATGTTATAAACGAGGGTGGGTCAAAATCTGGAAAAATAGCAAAGTTGAGAGTAAATGCAGAAGAATTTCAATGTTTCTTCATAATTTTGTTGTTTTTGAGATTTTAACTGCAAGGGCTATGTTGAACATTTGGAGCAAAAATGTTAAAAAATGACAAAGTTATGAGTAAAAGTCCAAAACGCATTGAGAAGCCATTAACTGAACTTACCTTGTTTTCCGTCAGGTCCTGGTCAGTGTTGGAAGAAGCAGGATGTGTCAGTAGAATCAGCAGGCTGTGCCCGGGGACCAGATAGGCAAGTGAAGGGTGCAGTTGTGTGTGTGGGGAGGTGGGTGCTGAGAGGGGGTTTGGGGTGGGGGGCAAAGGGGAACAGAAGTCATCACTAGATTGTATTCTTCTTTTCAGGTTGGGGGAAGCAATTGGGAGGTGGGGGGGGCTATGGCAGTGGGCGGGATTATTAGTAGAGACCAGGACTGGAAAAATGATCAGGAGGTGGGTGGGCTATTACAGTGGATGATACTGTTGTTAGAGACCAGGGCCGGGGAAGCGATCAAGTGGTGGGAAAGCTCTGGCAGTGGGTGGGACTGCTGTTAGAGACCAGGATCAGGGAAATGACTGGGAGGTGGGCGGCCTATTGCAGCGGGTGGGACTGTTGTAACAGACCAGGGTCAGGGAAGCGAGCTGGAAGTGGGTGGGTTATTGGAGGGAGTTGGGATTGCTTTTAGAGACTGAGACCAAGGTAGCAATTGGGAGGTGGGCAAGCTACAGCAGTGGGAGGGATTGTTTTTATAGACCGGGACTGGTGAAGTAATTGGGAGGTGGGCAGGCTTCAGCAGTGGGAGGGATTGTTTTTAGAGATCGGAATCAGGGAAGCAATTGGGAGGTGGGTGAGCTATGGAAGTGGGTGAGATTGTTTTCAAAGACTGAGACTGGGGACGCAAATAGGAGGTGGGTCGGCTATGGTAATGGGTTGGATTGTTTTGAAAGACAGACCAGGGAAGCAACTGAAAGGTGGGTGAGCTATGGCAGTGAGTAGGATTGTTTTCAAAAACTAGGACTGGGGAAGTGATTGGGAGGTGGGTGGGCTAAGGTAGTGGGTGGGATTTTTGTTTACAAACTGGGACTGGAAAACTGGATTGGGGTGGTAGGATGAGCAGCAGGCTGATTGTGATGCCACTCAGCTGGCTGCAGTGCGGCATCTTGCAAGTGAAAGGATGCGGTTGCATTCTAATAGGTGTGGCTGCCTCCTTTCAACTACACAAAATTTCCACCATCAGCCAGACAGAACACTGTCACTATCACCCTGCTCCTTATTGGGCTGTCAGTGGCAAGCCTCCTGCAGCCTGAGCTGCATTGGATGCTATGCCGACACACCTCTGCAGCCCCTACTCTCCCAAGTAGTCACAAGATGTTCGCTTCAATAGATAGATAGACAGACAGACAGACAGACAGACAGATACTGCCTAAATATAGATACCATCTAGATATATAGATAGATAAATACTGTCAGATAGACAGATACTGTTAGATAGCTAGATAGATAGATAGATATATATATAGATATATAGATAGACAGATAGAGATAGACAGACAGACAGATACTGTTAGATACAGAGATAGCAAGACAGATACTATCAATAGATAGACAGACAGACATATACTGTCAGATACCGTCAGACAAACAGACATATACTGTCGATAGATAGACAGATAGGCAGGTAGGCAGAAAGACAGACAGAGAGATAGACAGGTAGGTAGGTAGTCAGAAACTGTCAGTAGGCCGACAGATAGATAGACAGACAGACAGAAAGATAGATAAATACTGTCAGTGGGCAGACAGACAAACAGATAGATAGATAGATAGATGATGATAGATAGATAGATAGATAGATAGATAGATAGATAGATAGATGGATGCACCAGTTGCATTGCAATTCATTTATTTATGTAATTTTGTTGACTGTGAAAGGAGGGCTAGAAAATGCATTTACACTGGTCATAAACATACAGCCTATTTGCATATATAAATGTGGCATGCAAAGGCACTTTATACAGCGAAGCCTCTTGAATGCAACTTACTCTGCCTGCCAATGGGTTCATATAGCCATTTTCATGATTTTTTTCCTAGTCTTTACTTATAATAGCTATTTTGTTTTGAAGAGGTTTGGCAAATGAAAAAGCGGAGATGGCTCCTCAAGAAGCCCGATCGAGCCGGCCTGGTGGCGCAGAGGGCTGAGGCGCTGGCACCTTACCTCGCACCATGTCGGCGACCTGGGTTCAGGAACAACCTCGGGCTGCCGGGGTGCTGGCTTGGGGGGGGAGGATTGGAACGGGATTGAGCCATGTCTCTCCCTTCCATTGGGGTGGATGCCTGCTCCACCGTAGTCCCGCTCCCACGAGGTGGAGGTCCGGTGGGCAGCACAGGCATTCAGGAGCGGCGATGCAAGTCTGGGGAGGGGCAGAAGGGGCCACCGGATCCTGGCATGTCTGTGCGCCTCCACGCATGTACATGCATGTGTATGCTGTGGCCCCGGGGGGAAAGGGAAGCAAAATAGAAAAAATAAAATAAAAGAAGAAGAAGAAGCCCGATTGAACAGCACCCAAGAATTCTCAGTAAACTCCCAGTTTTAAAGACACGGATACCACTATACTAGTAATATAGAATATGGAGCACAAGCACTGCTTCTCTGTTTTTATTGCAGCGGTGGGGACTTAGGTGTTAAAAGTATACTTTACCGACAGCTAATTGTAGACCCAAACTGTCAGTATACTTTTATACACGGAAGTCCCCACCGATGCAATAAAAATGTAGAAGTAACATCTGACCCCTGCCTTTACTGTTACTAGTACTGCTGGATCAGCATTACTAAAACTGGGACTTTACCCAGAATCCTCGTGTGCTGCTTGATCGATCTCCTTGAGGGGGCCACCACCACTTTCACGTTTGCTAAAACTCTGCAAAATAAAATAACTAAGACTGGCCCAGACATTATGAAAAATGACTATTTGGACCTCTTGGCCAGACATTATGAAAATCGACTATATGGACCCCTCGGCAGGCAGGGTGAGTTACTCTCTTCAGGCTGCCCTGTACAATTTATAGGTCACCTTTAAAGGACCAGAAGCAGTTAGCCTCCCTTAGATGAACCACTAAGGTGTTCAAGAGTTTGGAAGTAACGTAACCAAATAAAGTGCTGTCCCACAGAAGTTTTGTGTCAAGGAGCTGATAGTAATTTAGCTGCTGAGGATCTCAGAAGCAGAGATGCCTACGTAAACCTGTAAGAGAGCCAGAGCCAAGGATTTTGTACACAGTGCTGCTCCAGTAAATATCTGAACCTTGCTTTCAGGCCATCTCACTTAGTACACAGTTATTTGAGGAATATTTATGGTTTGCTTGCTCAGAGTCCAATGATTATCTGAGGTGACTATACCTGTCATACCTGGCTGTATACCTGTGAAAAATATCAAATAAGAACACTTCCGAAAACAAACAAAAAAAGTTATGGTGGCCAGTCTGCCCCCTGATTCATTCTATGTGGGGCTTTGTAAAAACTTGAAAAATTCCTGTGTTGACCTGATATACTTTTGGATTGTCCACAGAAGGTCGAGACCCATGAAATAAAATCCAGTGGTGCCTTTTTGTTTTACAGTATGGTGACACAACAGCCCCTCTGTAAGTTACAACTAGAGTTGCCACTTCAGTTCTTAAAAAACGCCATTCTGCTCTGCAAGAGCCAATCTACGGACATTTGTCTCATTTTAATCTTATTTTTTTACCACATGTAAGGGATAACACATGACAGGGTGGGTGGTTATAAGAGAACAGAGCACACCTTGGGTGGTTGGTAGGCATAAGACATGGCTGAGTGCAGCAGACACCAGAGAATTACATTATTCCAGAACAAGCACACATAATGGCGTTGGAGTATGTTATCCAGCTTATAAAATGAGCTTTTACTTGCTAAAAAAAAGTATGTCATTTAGGCAAGGTTGGTAGCTGTCAGAAAATAATCAAATGGTCATGTGACATGTGTTGACCAGTTGTGCTCAGTACTGAATTTTCATGGCCTATCATGTAGAAACATAGAATTTGATAGTCAAAAAGGACCACTTGATCAATCCAGTCTGCCCAGCTATTCCCTGCCTATTCTGTCTCTGCAGATCCTGTCTGGTCTCCAGCAACCCTCTCACCTCTCTGTCTTCAATTTAATATACATTTGTGTCTATTCCATGCATTCTTGAAATCCCTCAACTGTTTCATCCTCTACCACTTCTGATGGCAGTCTGTCCCAGGTGTCTACCATCCTTTCAGTGAAGAAATATTTCCTCACGTCAGTCTTGAATTTTCCTCCCTCCAGCTTCATTGCATGCCCTCTAGTCTTGGTGCGTGTTCTCATTTGAAAGAGACTCTCCACATATACACTATTCACCCATTTTAGCAAGCAAGCAAGCAAAATTTATTTATAAAACGCTATTCCAAAGAAAAGACCAACGCATTGAACATACATATAAAAATATCAATAAAACTTATAAATACATGTCTTATTCATAAAATCAAATAATATCAGTAGGTTTTCAAATATCAGAGAAAGCATAATCAAATAAATAAGATTTTAAGGCAGATTTAAATGCCTCCGTGGATGGGCACTCCCTAATCCAACGAGGTAGTTGATTTAAAGTAGTTTTTTTGGTTCCATTTCAGTGTGTTGGACATTGTAGTTGAGGTCTGTCTTAACTGACTTTTTTGTGTGCTTTTACATTTGTTTGGGTAGGATTAAGAGAGTGTAGCAGACAAATTGGTGATTGTGGATTTAAATGTTGCTCTCTGGTCTGTAAGTGCAGGCATCATATTTCAGGGATTAGTGCTGTTAGAGGTGTGCTGAACTGCCATCTGAGTCAGTCTGTAGCTAGAGAAGCGGGAGAAAGGGCTTGTAGCTGCTGAGTGTGTTTGTAAGTTGATTTAAAGTAGTTTTTTAGCTTCCATTTCGGTGTGTTGGACATTGTAGTTGAGGTCTGTCTTAACTGCCTTTTTTTGTGTGCTTTAAAATTTGTTTGGGCAGGATTAAGAGAGTGTAGCAGACAAATTGGTGATTGTGGGTTTAAATGTTGCTCTCTGGTCTGTAAGTGCAGGCATCATATTTCAGGGATTAGTGCTGTTAGAGGTGTGCTGAACTGCCATCTGAGTCAGTCTGTAGCTAGAGAAGTGGGAGAAAGGGCTTGTAGCTGCTGAGTGTGTTTGTAAGTTGATTTGAAGTAGTTTTTAGCTTCCATTTCGGTGTGTTGGACATTGTAGTTGAGGTCTGTTAACTGCGTTTGGGTGGGACCTTCCTCCAGAAGAGGTTGCAGTGCTTCGAGGTGCACTGAGGGGCAGACACAGGGCTGATACACTCTCGTGAGTCAGGTGTGGGCCCTAATCCCACCTCCCCCCACCCCTCCTCCCTGGATCACAGCTCATTTATAGGGGAATGCCTGTCCTGCAATTGGAGGAAGGGGCTTCAGGTGCATCTCATTTACTCCTATCCAATACTGCAGCCAAGGGGTAGGGAAAAGCACAGGTAGATCTCAAATAGGAGTACAGCATCCACAGTGAGTTGCTGATTAGAGGGATAAGTGGATATTGTGGGGGGCCTTCAACTGGAATATATCAGGTATTTCTGTTAGAGGCTGTGCTAGGATTACTTAAGTTCTACTTGCTGTAGGGATAGTTAGTGTGCAGAGGCTGTATAGGTAGTGTGGACCATGGGTAGGATTGTTGGGTGCAATGGCTGTGGGGCAGCAATGAAGATGAATATACTGTGGAGGCTAGAAGGGTGCCCAATATGCCACAGGCTAAGGAGGCTTGAGGGACAGGTTTAGTGGCTGGGCAGGGAGCTGGGGAGGTTGCGGGATGAGGGGAGGATTTCGTTGGTAGGAGGGCTGACATCTGAGAGTACTGTGGGGACACCACAGAGACGGAACAGTGAGTCAAGGGGAGGGGACAAACTAGATAGGAAGCCAGCTGATGAAAGGTGGACTCTAGTAGAACCTAGGAAAAGAGGAGCAGCAGTAGGTAGGAGGGGGGAGAAAGCACATAATAATGCCAAGGGGATGAACATGTTTACTTTGCTAGAAACACATAGAAAAGAGGAGGCAGGAGGTGATTGCACAAGGGATAGAACTCATGAAGTGGGAGTGATAGGCATTACTAGTGGAGAGATTGAGCATGGTGTGACAGGGGGAAGGATAATACTCGGAGAGGTGAGGAGGGAGAGGGAGGTTGGCAGTCAAACAGGAGGAGAGGGAGGGGTCTTAATTGGGAGGGACAGGGGGGAAGACACTGGCGCACATGGTAAAAACACAGTCTTGAGTGGCTCCAAAAATGAGAGCCTGGGTTGGGGGGGTGGCGATGGGCACAAGGAAAGAGGAGGGGGGTGTACTGGTGTTGGGCCTCCATACTCAAGGGGATCAGATGGGGTGGTAAGGGGGAGAGGCACAGTTGGATATGGGTGGAGTCCATACCAGGGTTAAAAGGCAGATATGGCAGGACAGGCAATCCTAAGGTGCGTAAAGAGGGGTTGAAGGAAACCACACATTGTGGCACATATGGAGACAAATGACCTAGCGGGGGAAACAGTGGATGTGATCAGGTAGAGGACTGAGGAAGTGGGAAATTTGTGCAAGGAGACTGGGGAGTCTGTGGCCTTCTCCGAAGTGCTCCCAGTACCCTGTGCAAGCACAGTGAGAAAGGAGAAGATTAGAGAGTTGAACACATGGTTGATAGAATGGTGTCGAACTAAGGGGTATGGGGTTGTGGGCAGCTGGGGAAGTACCTGGGATAATAACAATCTGTTTGCAAGGAATAGGCTGCACTTGAGTGGGGAGGGGAAGTAGGTATTAAAGCAAAGACTGGAGAGGTATATTGCGGCAAGAGTAGATTTAAACTAGATTGAGGGTGTGGTAAGTGGACAGCAGGTAGGCAGGGATCCAATAGAGTGGAGTCACAGCCTACCCCACAGGCTAGCAGGGAAGGACTCAGGGAGGCCAAAAAAGGAGGGAGTAGAAGGGATGAGATGGAGGCTAGTGAGGGGAAGGGGGCCAGAAGCCTAGGAAACAAATCCACTGAGATACAGGCACTCTTAGCAGTGTGGAGGGTGGATATTGCAGCTGTCACAGAAACATGGGCAACTGAGCACCAGGACTGGGATCTGGCAATCCCAGGATACAAATTATACAGGAAGGACAGTAAGGGGGGTGGGGTGGCAGTCTATGTGAGGGACGGGATCAAATGCACAAGGGACGAGGGAGAAGAAAGGAGAACAGAGGCAATCTGACTTCAGCTCCTAGACTCAAGGGGTAGGAAACTGAGGTTTGGGGAGGTATTCAGGCCACCGTCCCAGTTTGAGGAGCTTGACATGGACCTAGCAGGACAAATCAAAAAGGTATGTGGGAAAGGGAAGGTGATCATCGTGGGGGATTTCAACTTGCCAGGAGTTGACTGGAGCATTCCGGTTACCTCCAATGCTAGGGAGCAAGTGCTCCTGGATGCAATCCAGGTGGGTCTCCTGACACAGTTGATTATTGTATCTACTAGGCTAAAGAACACTTTAGATCTGGTATTGTCTAATGGGGAGGCAGTGATGGAAATAAAGGTAGAGGACCCACTATCCAACAGCGATCACCAAATGGTGTGGTTTAATATCACGATGATTGGGGAGCCAGAGAAATCAGCTACTCGGGTGGTAAACTTGAGGAGGGTGGACTTTGGGAGTTTGCAGAAAGTACTGAAGGGGAAACTGGAGGGCATAAGGCATGAGATGGAAGTGGAGTTGAAATGGGATATTATTAAACGGGGGGTTACAGAGGCAACAGAAGCCTGCACCAAGGCACAGAGTAAGAGAAGCAGAGCAAGAAAACCATGCTGGTTGAACAGCGAGGTTGTGGAGGTGGTGAGGGCAAAACGAGTGGCTCATCAGAGGTTTAGGAGGACAGGAAAGGAAGTGGCCAGGGAGGAATATGCAAGATGGTCCAGGGAGGTGACCTGAAAAGTGAGAAAAGCCAAAGCCCAGAGGGAGCTGAGATTAGCACAGGGAATTAATGGGGGAAGACTTCTTCAGATACAGTACATCAGGGAGAAAAGAAAGTGCAAGGAGACAATAATGAGGATAAAAGGGGTGGGGAGTGGATGGAAAAGGGGGAGGAACAGGCAGAAGCACTGAATGAATACTTTTGTTCCGTGTTCACTGAAGAAAGGGGACCACTACCAGCATGGGCTGGGAGGGTGGGGACAGGAGGAGAGGAGGCAACAGATGGAAGAGTTAAGGCAAGTAGAGTCCTAGAGCGACTGAGAGCACTGAAGGTAGACAAAGCACCAGGGCCAGATGATATCCACCCCAGGGTGCTGAGGGAGATGGTGGAGGTATTGGCAGAGCCGCTGGAGGATCTTTACAGCACCTCACTGGAGTCGGGATGTGTGCCACTGGACTGGAGGATGGCACGTGTAGCGCCATTACACAAGAGCGGGCCAAGGGATGAACCAGGTAATTATCATTCAGTAAGTCTCACCTCCGTAGTGTGCAAACTCATGGAAACAATACTAAAGGAAAGACTGGTGTCGTACTTGGAGGACAATGGCCTCCAGGATGTGAGGCAGCATGGGTTTGTTTCAGGGAAGTCTTGTCAAACCAACCTGATACAATATTATGACTGGGTGACAGGTGAACTGGATAAGGGTCATGCGGTGGGTGTTCTTTACTTGGACTTCAGCAAGGTCTTTGATTCAGTGCCTTATGGGCGGCTTGGGGGGAAGCTAACTGGTGTAGGAGTAGGGGCCAAAATGATGAACTGGATTACAAGCTAACAGAGTGGGAGGCTGCAATGGGTGGTGGTGAGAGGGGAGCTCTCAATTCCAAGGCCGGTGACAAGCGGGGTGCCACAGGGCTCTGTGTTGGGGCCAGTATTGTTTGGGCTCTTCATATCAGACATTGGACATGGGGTGGTGAGCAAGGTATAAACACAGAAACATAGAATTTGATGGCAGATAAGGACTGTTTGGCCCACCCAGTCTGCCCATTTCCCTACCTGATGGATAAGCTGCAGATCCTAGTTAACCAGCAGCCTACTTCTTCCTACCCCACCCCTAGAATTGCCTTATGCCTGTCCCATGCATTCTTGAAGTCCCTCACTGTTCTTGACTCACAACCTCCTCAGAAAGGCTGTTCCATGCATCCACAACCTCTCTGTGAAAAATACTTCTCACATTACCCCTGAGCCGTCCCCCCTCTATCTTCAAATTGTGCCCCCTTGTTCTTGCACATCTCTTTTTCTGGAAGATGCTACCCTCTTGGACTTTGTTAATTCCCTTGAGGTACTTGAAAGTTTCTATCATGTCCCCTCTCTCCCTTCTTTCCTCAAAAGTATACATATTAAGCTCCTTTAGTCTTTCTTAGTATGTCTTCTGGTGCAGACCCTGCACCATTTTGGTTGCCCTCCTCTGGACAGCCTCCACTCTGTCTATGTCTTTGCGGAGATGAGGTCTCCAGAACTGCACACAGTACTCCAGATGGGGTCTCACCAACTGTCTGTACAGAGGGATAACAACTTCCTGTTTTCTACTATTGATGCCTCTTCCTATGCATCCCAGTATCCCCCCAGCCTTCCTTACTGCCTTCTCACATTGCTTGCCCACCTTTAGGTCATCTGATATAATTACCCCAGGTCCCTTTCTATTTTCACTGTTGTCAGTATCTCACCCTCCATTGTTACGCTCCCTGGGTTTTGTTTCCATGCATTACCTTGTACTTCTTTGCATTGAATCTGAGCTGCCATACATTTGACCATTCCTCCAACCTTGCCAAGTCCTTCTCATCCTTTCCACTCCATCTTGTGTATCAACCCTGTTGCAGATCTTGTGTCATCTGCAAAGAGACATACTTTTCTTTCCAGTTCCTCTGCAATGTCACTTATAAAGACATTAAAAAGGACCGGTCCTAGTATGAACTCCTGCAGCACCCCGCTAGTAACCCTCCTTTCCTCACTGTTACCCATTTACTACTACCCTTACAGTCCTGTTGTCTAGCAATTTTTATCCAGACTACCATCTTGGGACCCATTCCAAGGCTGGCTATCTTGTGTATTAATCTTTTGTGTGGGGCTGTATCAAATGCCTTGCTAAAATCTAGGCAGACCATGTCCACAGCCCCTCCCTGGTCTACTACTTTGGTCACCCAGTCAAAGAAATCTATTAGATTCATCTGACATGACCTTCCCATCGTGAATCCATGCTGTCTTGGGTCCTGTGCCCCACTGGCCTCTAGGTACTCAACAATTCTTTCCTTCAGAAGTGATTCCATCATTTTCCCTACCACTGAGGTCAAACTAACTGGTCTGTAGTTTCCTGCCTCTGTCCTGCTCCCACTTTTGTGAACAGGAATCACATCTGCCCTCCTCCAGTCCTCGAGTACCACCCCATCCTCCCATGATTTGTTAAAGAGAGTAGTCAGCGATGTCACTAGTTCTACCTTTAGTTCTTTTAGAATTCTTGGGTGAATCCCATCAGGCCCCATTGCTTTGTCCACTTTTCAATTTTATTAGTTCTTTCAGAACCCTTTCTTCTGTAAATGGACTGTATGACCCCGTCTTCAGAGTGTTTCTCTTGTTTGGTTTAGGTAACTCCTCCTCTTCCTTTGTGAATACTGAGCAGAAATATTCATTCAGTATCCCTGCTTTTTCACTGTCACCCTCTACCCACATTCCTCCCTTTATTAAGCTTCAGTATCCCTCCTTTTGTCTTTCTTCGCCCTAATGTACCTATAAAGGTCTTATCCCCTTCTTAACAGAATTGGCTATCCTTTCTTCGGTTTGGGCCTTTGCTATTCTGACTGCCTTCCCATCCTCTTTCTGCTTTAACTGATAAAGTTCTCTGTCCTACTCCTTCTGTGTTTCCTTATATTTCCTGAATGCTGTCCTTTCTCCTTAACCTTCCCTAGCCACCTCTTTTGTGAACCATAGCGTTTTTTCCTTCGTTGTGTTTTATTGATTTGCTTTACACAAAGGCTTGTTGCCTCTGTGATGGCTGCTTTGATCACTCCCCATTGTTCCTCCACTCCTCCTTCTTGCCTGTTTGCTAGTGCTTTTCTGAGGCACTCTCTCATTTTCCCAAAGTCAGCCCTCCTAAAGTCTAGTACTCTTGCTTTTGTATGGCTTGATTGTATGGCTGTGTTTATCGTGAACCACACTGTTTGGTGGTCGCTTGTTCCCAGATGGCTACCCACTTCTAAATCTGAGATTCTTTCTCCATCCCCATTTGAAAGTACCAGGTCCAAGATTGCTCCTTCCCGAGTGGGTTCCAGTACTAGCTGTCTGAGGCATGCCCCTTGTAGGGCATCAAGAATGACCCTGCTCTTGGATGTGCCTGCAGCAAAGGTGCTCCAGTTAACATCTGGCATATTCAGGTCCCCCATCAACAATATCTCCCCTTTTTCTGCCATTCTAAGAAAGCCTTCTATCATTTCCTTGTCCATTCCCTCCCCCTGAGATGGGGGTCTGTATACAACCCCCATGCGGATTGTGGTGCCATTTCCTGTCTCCAGGGTGACCCAAAGTGCCTCATCTGTTCCCTGTTTACTCTTTAGTTCTGTTGCTTTGATCCTTTCCTTTACATAGAGAGCTACTCCTCCTCCTCTTTTACCCTCCCTGTCTCTCCTGTAGATTGTGTATCCTGGTATGTTGACATCCCAGTCATGGTTCTCTGTGTACCATGTTTCTGTGACTGCCACAATATCTAGGCAACCCTCTTCCATCAAGGCCACTAGTTCAGGGAGCTTGTTACACAGACTACGGGCATTGGTACTCATCACCCTCCACTTTTTGATAGCCTTACCCCTTTTAGCCTCATTTCTGTCCTTACTGCCTGGTAAGTCTGTTTGCTGATGACACCAAAATCAGAGCAGTGGTGGATGAAGAAGAGGGGTGGAAGCAGCTGCAGGGGGACCTTCCAAAGCTAGAGGAGTGGTCAGAGAGGTGGCAGCTGGGGTTCAATACAAAGAAGTGTAAGGTTATGCATTTTGGGGTGAAGAACCCAAGGAGAGAATACTGGCTGGGGGGGTTAAGCTGGGGATCACTTAGGAGGAGAAGGACCTTGGGGTAATGATAACAGGGACCATGAACAACACTACCCAGTGCAGGAGAGCAGCTGCAAAAGCGAACAAAATGCTGGGGTGCATAGTGAGGGTTTTTTCGTCCAGGCGAAGTGAGGTGATCTTGCCCCTCTACAGGTCGCTGGTAAGGCCGCACTTAGAGTACTGTGTGCAGTTTTGGAGGCCATACCTAAAGCATGATATCAGGCTGCTGGAGGGGGCGTAGAGGAGGGCAACAAAGATGATATGTGGAATGGAGGGGACAGACTATGACAGCAGGCTGGGAGACCTAAATATGTACACCCTGGAGGATAGAAGGGACAGAGGGGACATGATAGAGACATTCAAGTATCTGAGAGGAATCAATAATGATGGGCAGATGGTGTCTTTAAATTAAGGAGGGGAAGGGTCACCAGGGAGCACGGGCTAAGAATGGAGGGGGGGAAGATTTAGGAAGGAAATGAGGAGACACTATTTCACAGAGAGGGTGGTAGCAAAATGGAGCGCCCTACCAGAATGGGTGGTATCGTGTAAATCTGAACAGCTTCAAAAGGGCATGGGACAGGGAACAGGGGAGAATTGAGGTAGTGGGTGACAGTGGGATGACAAAGGGAGGGGGGTTAAGGGCAGGTTCGGACTAGGGGTGTTGGACGCACACTGAGCAGACTTAGATAGACCTGGTGGTCTGTTTCTGCTGGCACATCTGTATGTTCGTATGTAATTCCACAGGCTCGGAGCTGTAAATGCAAATGACCTAGCTCCAGAGTTTGTCAGCTGGACCCTGGGAATCTCTAGCAATCCCTTGTCAGTGGAACAGAGAGGATGAAGGGGTAGTAGGGACAAAGGAGATCTTGTAGATACCACGGCCCCTATCCGTGTAGCGCTTCATATGTCAGTAAACCAACTTTGAAGTGGATCCTCCACCACACCAGCAGTCAGTGCAGGCTACAGAGCACAGGTGTGACATGGCAAGATCTCGACAAGCCAGTCAACTACCTGGCTGCTGCATTCTGCACCAGTTGTAGACGGTAAAGGTCATCCCAAAGTAGCCCTAAGTATAGGGCATTGCAGTAATCAAGGCATGAGGTCACAAAGGCATGGACCAACGTTGGGAGATCATCAGGCGAGATCAGGTGCTTTATCCAAGTGATGTTCCTCAGGTGGTAAAATGAGGTCTTGACAATGGCAGACACCTGAGATTTCAGTGTCGGCTCTTTGTCAAGTACAATGCCCAGATTCTGCACTCGGTCAAAGGTTAACAGCTGGTTGCCCCCCAGACACAGTCCAGAGGGTTGTCCAGCTGCCCACTCCCTCAGCCTGATGACCTGAGTCCACAACCAACACCTCAGTCTTATCTGGGTTCAACCTGAGCCAGTTGGCACTCATCCAGTCCTGAATTTAAGACAGGCAGTTATTAAAGACAGCATCATTATGCTTGGGCACAAAGGGCATGTACAGCTGAGTGTCATACACATAACAGTAGAAGCTCAGTCTGTACCACCTAATAATGTCTCCCAATGGCAGCATGTACACCACGAATAGCATGGCTGAAAGCACAGAGTACTGTGGCACCCCACACGACAGGGAGTGAGGTGCTGAAGAAAAAACTCCTGACTCCACTCTCTGCACCCTGTCTGCAAGGAAAGATTGGAACCATCTGAGGACTGTACCAGACAGTCCACAGAATAGCCGCAGGAGCCCCAGCAATACCTCATGATCCACGATGTCAAATGCAGCAGAGAGATCAAGGAGGACTAAGATGGAGAGATTCCTCTGATCTCTCGCTATCAGGAGATCATTTAGTACCCGAATCTTCGCTGTCTCAGTACTATGCATCTTCCTGAAACCAGACTGGAGAGGATCGTAGATATCATGGGTGGTAAGATGATCCTCAGGCTGCAACACGACTGCCTTCTCAATAACCTTACCAACAAAAGGCAGGTTAGAGACAGGCCTGTATTTTGTGAGACAGTCAGGGTCAAGAGAAGGTTTCTTTCACTTTATCTTTTTATTGAAATTTTCACAAAGATAATACATACAAAATTACAGGTATACAATGTATTATATATAAGAAGTAAATATGCTGGTTAACTAGGAACATAGCAGGAAGAACACAATATGTATATATATAAAAAAAGAGATTACTGTACTATGAATAAATGATACTAGAGTTGTGATACAACAATAGAAACAGTTAGGTTTATACTATCCGTAAAGTATAAAAAGGGAAGTCAGTAGTACCTAAGGATAGTGCAATTGCTACTTTGCATATTGTAAAACAGAACAAGAAAAGGTGGTTGCATGTGACCTGTAAAAAAAGAGATAGAGGGAAATAAACAGAAGACAGTAATGCAGATATAAAAGAAGCAAAGAACAGAGAGCAAAGGACAAAAGAGCATCTGTGATATAAGTTGTCGCGACCCTAATCTATTGAATAGATGATGAGAAAAAGAGAAGAAAAAGGGGGAATTGAATACTTATAAATTAGGGCATAAGGTATTGGTAGTGTCAATATACCTGAAATAATCCTGCCAACATCTATTATATAAACTGAGTCTGGCAAAAGTACTATGAGATAAACGGTCCAAAGATGCATATTGAGATAGGTTTTGAAGAATGTCTGAGAAAGTTGGTATATGGGTTGATCTCCAGTTCATGAGAATCAGACGTTTAACTAAGAGAAACAAAATATTTAGCCATCTAAAATGTGCATGTGAGAGGGTAGGATTGTTTGGGGTTAATATACCTAGCAAAAAAATATTTGGATCTAAGGGAATTTTATGTCTGATAACTCTGGAGGCTAATGTATGAACTTTATGTCAGAGTTTATTAATGGGAGAGCAAGTCCATAGAATATGGAAAATATCACCATTAGGTAGGTTGCAACGCCAACAATTATTTTTATTTAAAACACCCATATGATGGAGTACGGTCAGGGTTCTATACCAAGAATATAGAATTTTAATTTGAATTAAAGAGTTATGGGCATCTTTGAATACATTATGAGATATACTCCAACATTTACTCCACTGTTTACTCGTTATTTTATAATTGAGTAAGGAACTCCATTTATTTTTATCTGATAGAGTTTGATCGGGTAAGGCATCTAGAATGTCTCTATATATGGAGCTATTACATTTTATAGTTAGTTTAGTCCAACTTGTAATGTAATGTAATGATCCTGTAAGTTACGGTTATGAATATAATGAGAGAGAGGTATAGGCAGTACGAATTTGTAAATATTTCCAGAAATCTTGTTTTGGAAGATTCCAAATGTTCTGTAAATCTGAGAAGGGTTTAAGTGTGTGAGTTTTGGTTCAGAATATCCCCTAAGAAGAAAACACCCTTGTTTTTCCAAGAGTGGCAAAAGATAGTCTTCTTCTCTAGAGCCAATAATGGGTTACCCATAGAGGAAGAGAAGGTTTCTTTAAAAGAGAACAGACCACCACCTCCTTCAGGGTATCCGAAAACACCCCAGTCTATAACGAGCACCAGACTATCTTCGCAAGGACCAGTCCAATTATCTCCATGCACCCCACCAAGAGGTGCATTGGACCTGGGTCCAAGCTACAGTATGTTGGTTGCAAGCCCTGGATAATCTTCACAATATCCTTGATCGCCAGCTGGTGAAAGTCGGACCAGACCGACTGGGTGGCTGTGATCTCTAACTGATCACCACTCTGCCCATTTGAGTGAGCTGTGCTGATCTCTGACCTAATGGTGACCACCTTATCTGCAAAGAATTGAGCAAACTCCTCACTTCAACTGTGAAAAAACTCCCCTGCTCTGGAGACAGGCTGGATTGAACAGCCTGTCCACAGTTTGAAAGAGCTGAGACGGTCAGTTCAGTGTAGCCACAATCTCTCTGGACAGGAACTCTGCCTTCTTACAGGAGACTGTGGATTGATAGTCCCTATAATGGGACATCAATCTAAGTTTGTCATCAATAAGGACAGATTTCCACCAGTATCGTTCCATCCTTCTCCCCACTCTCCTCATCTCCCTCAAAGTTCCATCAAACCATGGGGACTGAAGACAAAGGGTAAGGGGAGAATCCGGACAGGAGCTATGGAATTCAGAGCCACCACCACTGCCTTATTATAGGCTAGCAGGAGTTCCTCTGGATCCCAGCTCACACTCGAACTCCCCGATATGTCCAAAACTGCCATAAGACCATCAGGGGTCAAGCCCCATGAAGAGTGGTATCGGACCATCTCCGTACTTGTAGGTCTCTATCATGTCCCCTCTTTGTCTCCTCTCTTTCATGGTATGCATGTTGAGGTCTCTCGGTCTCTCTTCATAGGTCTCTTATGTAAACCATGTACCATTTTAGCTGCCCTCCTCGGGACTGCCTCCACCCTTTCTATGTCCTTTCTGAGGTGCGGTCTCCAAAAATGGAAGACAGAACTTCAGGTGTGGTTGCACCAGCGGTGATATAACAGCACACAGCCTCCTTCCTCCTGCCAGCAATACCCCTCCCCAATGCACCCCAACATGCCATTAGCCCTACCCACTGCCTTGTCACACTGCCATGCCATGTTGTGGTCCACAGACATGATAACTCTGAGGTCTGTTTCCTGTTTTGTGACTGTCTGTGCCTCCCACACTGTCCAATACTCAGCACCGGGACTCTTATGCACCAGGTGCAGGATTTTGCACTTTTTGGTATTGAACTCTAACTGCCATACTTTTGACCATTCCTCATGTTTTTCAGGATTCTTGTGCATTTTTTTCCACCCCTCCTGTCTGTCCACTCTATTGCAGATTTTGGTATAATCTGCAAGGGTATACCTTCTGTTCCAGTTCTTCTGCAATGACCCCTATGAAGACACTGAAAAAGACTGATCCTACAACCAAGCCCTGTGGTATCCCACTGGTCACTCCCCTCCTCAGAATGAGTGCCATTAACCACCACCCTCTGCCTTCTGTTAACCAGTTTCTAACCAGTTTGCCTACTTTGGATCCCACTCCTAGGCTGGTCAACTTCCTAAACAGTCTCCTGCGTGGCACCATGTCGAAGACTTTACTAAAGTCAAGGTAGGCCACGTCCACTTCTCTCCCTGGTCAATTTCCCAAGTCATCCAGTCAAAGAAATACATTAGATTAGTTTTCTGTGATCCCTCCCCCCCGTTAATTCTTGCAGACCACTAAACTCAAGATACTGTACCAGTCTTTCTTTCAGTAGTGTTTTTATTAATTTCTCCACCACTGAAGTGGGACTAACTGGCCTATAGTTTCTCACCTCCTCCCTCTTGCTGTTCTTATGTAGAGGAGCCACGTCAGTCCTTCTCCAGTCCTCCAGAATCACACCTGTTTCTTGTGAGCTGTTGAACACGGGTGTCAGAGGGGCAGCTACCACCCCTTCCTTAGTTCTTTCAGTACCATGGGGTGAATCCCATTTGGTCCCATAGGTTTGTCCACCTCCAAGCCTGCAAGTCCTTTCTGGACTCTCTTCTCTGAAAATTGACTTGTGCCAACTAGTCTACTATTCCTGCTTCTAGCTGGTACTCCATCACATCCTTTCTCCACTGTGAAGACTGAGCAAAAGTGCCTGTTTAAGATGTCAACCTTCTCTTGATCCCCTTCTGCACAGTCTCTCCCTTATGCCCTTCTAACCCTTACTATCCCTCCCCTTGCTTTCCTTTTCTCACTAATATACTTGAAAAACATTCATATCCCCCTTAGCGACCTCTTTGGCAATCCCTTCCTCTGTCGGTGTCTTTGCTCCCCTCACTGCCTTCCTTGCCTACTTTCTTTTGCTTTACTAGGTATATCTCCCTTCCTCTTCTCTCTGTGTTTTCTTATATCTCTTGAACGCAACCCTTTTTTCTTTAACCGCCTTTGACACTTCCTTGGAGAACTGTAATGGTCTCCTTTTACTTCTGCTTTTGCTCACTTCCTTCATGCAAAGGCTGATTCCTTTAGTTACTGTATGCCAGTTCTAATGTCATAATAGCAAACGCAACACAGGTATCGCTATCATTGCAAGTGTATATCGCCAAAAGCAAATTGGTGATATACACATGCTGGCGACCAAACATCCAGCAACTAGACTTAGTGTTTATGCGGGGGAGCTGTGATCACCATTCCTCATGTGCGACATCAGTAGCATTACTGCAGCCCCATCTCCCCCCGCACCCTCCCCTCATGGGAGGCTTTGTCCCGCTACTCCCCGCTAAAGTTGCTAACTCTGGGGGTGCATATCAGGAGGAGGCGACACTCCAGATTTTAAAAAGCGGCAACCAGTGGCAAATTCCCCCGAACCCAGCTCTGAACCTAGCACCTGCTGCGCTGGAGCTAGCCACCCTCACCACCACACCACATGGCTAGCTCAGCTGCAGTTGGCACACTTCCCACTAAAAAACCCTCTTCCTTATCCCTCCCCTTCACCTTGCTATCCTCCCCTTCTGGTCGCCCTCCCCTATCGTCGCCGCAGCATAGCGTCACTACCCTTACGGGTAGCCCAGGAGGTTAGTGCAGAATATGAGTCGCCGTTCTGATGGTTACCCATATTCACTCACTATCATCACAGGATATCCTGTATGCCCTCTCTAACTTTTCTGTACTGTGCCTCTACTCCTTGTTGGCTATCCCCTCACCCTTTTAGGCAATTTCTGAGGCAGTATCCCATTTCTGAAAAGTTCGCCCTCCTGAAGTCCAGGACCCTTGTCCTCATGTGGTTTGGCTATACTCCTGTCTTTATGTTGAACCACACTGTTTGGTGATCACTGGTGCCCACTGGACTGCCAACTGTGACCTCTTTAATGTTGTCCCTCTTTGCAAACACCAGATCCAGTACTGCCCCATCTCTAGTGGGTTCTTTAACTAACTGCTTGAAAGAAACCCCTTTTAAGATCTCAAGGGTGGCTCTTCTCATTGCTGAAGCTGCAGCTGCAAGGCTCTCCTTCTCATCTGGCAGGGTGGAGTTGTTACCAATTAGCAGCACCTCTCCTTTACTTGCCATTCTGGTGATGGCTTCCTCAGGTGCCTTATCCATCTCCTCACCCTGTGATGGAGGCCTGTACAACACCCAGGAATGAAAAGCTGTCCTGGAGTCTAACTCTAGGGTGACACACAACACTTCTACCCCCTCCTTTTCCTCTTGGTGCCCCTGTACCTCTGAGCCTTAATACCCTCCTTTGCATGCAATACAATACAACTCCTCTTCCCTCTTTATAACTCCAGTATTGATGAAATGTGTTGAGATCACACTCTGCAGCAGTGCACAGAGTATTGTTAGTAGAACTCTGGGGAATTCTGCTCTCTTTCTCTCTCGTATGTAAGGATTGCTGCCAACCCTCTTCGTTCTGCACCTCAAAATGATCTCTGTGTTTGTTTTGGAGTTCTGAACCTCAGATTTTTTGTGGCTACGTTTGTCATTTCTGCGACACAGAGCACTGAGCTCTGGGCTATACGAGACCCTTTTCTGTGGAGCCACACTAAACCTGTTGCTTAATGTTTGCCCTCTGGAGTCCAGATTTTCTGTCCCCACAGAGCTGATCTTCACAGAACAGTCACAGCAAAAGGGACATTCAGTGTCATCTCTAGCTATTACTAGGGGAATGGTACTTCCTGGCACAAGGGAGCACTCCTGTGGAAGGATGAGTGAAACACATAACTCCTGGTTCCTGCTGTCTCTACAGCAATGTTGGGCAACGTGAGATGGACTGAGGGCTAAAAGTGCAGCCCTCCAATCACCTGGAGGGCTGCATAGGCACGCAGAACCTTTACAGGAAACAGGTGAAGACTCACCTATATACATGTTCATTAGAATGGGGGGGGGGAAGCTAAATTTAAAACAAGAATAATGCAACCTGATTGTCTGTGCTAGGACAACCACTTTTCAATTATCCATGCGCCAAGTAAGCCAGATTACTAAATTGTAATCGTAATACCCCGACACCGGTCCTGACAACCACTTTCCAATTATCTGCGTGCCAAGTAAGCCAGATTACTAAATTACTCCCTGTCCCAGTTCCGGTCCAAAAGTATGCACAGCTTTCAACGGAAACTCTTCAAGAGACTGTATCAGGATACTTCCGGTTCCAGTACGAACCCGTAGGCAGCACCAAAGTGAGCCCTCCTGCAATCACAGAACAAATTAGTCGACTTTAACTTGTCTCCTGGTCCAAAAATTCTTGAAAGTTAAGGTGCTGTACTGGAGTGAAGGGTTACTGGGGAGATTTTATTTTCGATGGCAAAACAACAACGGAACCGCTTTTAGTTGCTCGCTGATTCAGACGACCATGAGGATCGGGCGCATCAGACACTGAACAGGCCGCTAAATCCAAAAAAGATCCTGGCACTTGTAAATCCACCCTCACCTCTAAATCAGGAAAAAAAAGGGGACAAGACTCACAAATGGGGACAGCATCTTAAAGGCAATTGCGGAGTTCCGAGGTGAAATGAGGGAATCAATCGAGGAGCTGAGGTCAGATATTGGGGCCTTGCAGTCACGCATGGAAGAAGCAGACCACCAGACTGGCATGAACACCACTAGGCTGGACTTCCTGGAGGACTGTGTGAGACCCATATTTGGGGAACAGATATACATATGGCAGCAAGGCAGGAAGACGCCGAAAACAGAAGTAGGCACAAAAACATCCCAATTTATGGTCTGCCAGAGGGGTTGGAGGGGTCAGACACTGTTGCTTATTCCGATTACCTCCTACACCTAATTTTGAACCTTGAACCTGAGTTTGCCATTTATATCTAAAGGGCCCATTGAGCCCTTGGACTGAAGCCCTCCCAGCCTAATTCAAGACCACGGTCCTTTGTAATTAAGTTACAAAATTACTACATGAAGGTACAGCTACTCAAAAAAGCCTGGCAGATGGGCTGCACTATGCTGGGGAATCACCGTCTTATACTGGACAATGATTATGCCCCTTATACCCAAAAGATGCGGAGAGAATACACCCCGTTGTTCCCCTTGCTTTGGGCACAAAAAAGTAAGTTTCACACCCCCTACACATCTCGTCTATGGGTGCAGCTCCCCACAGGCCCAGTCACCTATACAATGGACCAAAAAGCAGCTACTGATCTATTATCTAAGGGAATCATTAAGGATAAACCAGCAACCTTTTCTGGAAACAGACCTGTCCTGAAAATCCATCAGGAACCAGAAGAACGCCTTTGCAATGCTCCATTGGCAGAACAGCTGGACCGGCTACATCAATATCGGAATCCCACCCTGTCCACCTGAAGGATGATGGTAGGCTCGTTCTGAGCTCTCTCTTATTTCCTTTCTTTCTGGGACTCTTTTACCTACAAGTTCAGCCCTGTCTGGGTCTGGGTTTGCTGGGGTGAGGGTCCTATACTTTTGCCTTGGGGCTCCTAATAAGTTTATCCCAGGCAGCCACTACTAAAAATACAATGACAAATTCAGAATGTTCCTCCTAAGGGCTGCATGCTGTGATGAGCAGTCGTTAGATGGCGGAGGTTATCTCAGATTAAGTGGCTATACAATCATTGGCCTTTATCACTTAAAGGGACGCCTCATGTTTTAGAGGGACCCCTCCTCCCTTTGCTTTCATCTTATCCTCCCTGGGCTTTCCAGAGCTACAGCCTCTCTAAAATACCCCACTTGGGGGGGCTGATAGGGCTTGGGCAGGGGGATGAGGCCTGGAGGGATGGAGGGAATTGCTTGGAGGCAACTCTGTCTCCGTAGGGTAGGCCTTAGCTCTGAACCTCTTCAACCCATCATGCGGTTTCTTTTTGGATCTGCTTGTTCTTTTTTTTGGACACCAAACGGGGACCAATTTCCATTCTTATATTCGACCGTTCGAACTTACTTACAGTTTAAGCTACCAAATGGAAAGAGATCTTATGTTCCACTAGGTCCATAAGTTTAAAATTGAGATTTCTCTCTATATTTTCTTTCTTTTAAAAAGTAACAGATGGTAACATATATTCCATTGCAATTGCTAAACAGGGAGGAATTATTTTCTCTTTTTTCCCTCCTTGCCACATTCTTTCCCCGTGAACACAAGCCCAGGAATGGACTGGGGAAACTGCATTTTATCAACATTTGCAGGAGGGTTGGTCTTGTGTAATGAGCCAACCATGCCCAGGGCTAATATCGGACCACACTAATGGAGGTTTACTTAGGGGAACCCTCATTTTTTGGGTAATCTTAAATTCCCTTAGGGGGCTTGTCACCCATCGGGGGAACGAAAAGAACCCAGCCTCATAGCGTTCCCTCCTAGGGAACTGCCCGAGGCCACTAACAAGTGTCCACAGATGGACACTTCACAGTTGGAAGTCACATTGTTAATGGTTAAACTATTTAAGTTCCTATGGTTTATTAGCCATTATGAAATGGACACCATAAATCAGTACTTCTGATTGGCTGCTAGGGATGTGATATTGGTTCTTACGCACTGTAAGAAGCACCAGCAGTGCCATGTGGGCATTGATTCTAGTAATGATGCCAGTTAGAATGTTGGCAAATTAAAAAGCAGTCATCTTGTTCTTCAGCAACAGCGAGTGACAGCTTTTCAATTTGACAGCATGGCATCATAACCAGAAACAAGCTTTGAAATCAGCCTGACAGAAGAAGACCTAGAAAACTTAATGAGCATACAAAATGACCCAGCAGATAAGGTATCCACAGCTTCTCAAATGAGTACCTCTGCCCAGGAAACAAGCGACATTAAACCCATGCATGACACAGTGCCCAACCGTTTCTGCACCTACAGTGCCAACCAACTCGACGTACTGGAACAACAAAAATGAACTAAACACTGAAAGATCAACTGCATGGGCACTAAGAGTGTTCAATGATTGGGCCATGAGTACAAAAACAGAGATAGACTGGCACACTGTCTCTAAACAGGAGCTAAATGGCACACTCCGAAAGTTTTACGCGGAGGCTCGCACAACAGCAGGGCTCGAGTATGCTATTTCGAGCTTCTGCGGTCTGCGAGCTGCCCTTAACCGCCACCTGGGGTCGCCGAGCATCGGAAGGGCCTTCAACCTCATGACAGACCCTGAATTTCGGTCAAGTAACAATGTATTCAAAGCAAAGCTCAAAATGTACCGAAGGGCCCAAAAAGATAAATCGACCCACCATGAAGCACTAACACACCCCGATTTAACCAGACTAAGAAACTAACCAACTTGTTCTCCATGGACCGTGCCTGGCTTAGTCAGGAAAGTCTTACTAGATATTCAACTGTGTATGGCCAGGCGTGGCCGTGAAGGTTTGCGACAGTTAAAACCACAACATTTCTGTATAAAAAAAGACGAAAATGGAGCAGAATTTGTCATACTGAACTTTCACGAACAGGCAAAGAATCATACGAACCCCCTTGAACCAGGAAAATCAGGACACTGAGGATTTATGTATTCTCAGCTGGGCAATCCTCTTTGCCCAGTTGAAAGTTTTAAATTATACCTCAGTAAGCTGCCTCAGGAGCCAAAAGCGTTATACTTGCACCCCCGAAGACTTCCTCAAATGCAGCTAGATTACCTACCAGTATGGCATACATCAGAGCCAATGGGTGTCAATTACCTGTCCACGATGATGTCCTGTTTAAGTGAGGAAGCCGACCTCTCGCAGCGCTATACGAATCACTGTCTGCGAGCAATGGCGGTGCAACTGTTGTCCGATGCCGGCTTGCACAGCCGCGAAATAATGTCTGTGATGGGGCACAGAAATGAATCCAGCCTGCAGAGTTACTGGCGTGCCAAGCCAGATGACAGAAAGAAATGGAGCAGTATCTTGGCCCCAAAGCCGGAAAACGTCACACCGCAGAAACGAGCAAATACCATGAAGCAATCCACATGTGAAAACCAGAAGTTAATGTGCACCACACTGACATCCCAAGGCAATACGTTGGAGAACTGCACAACAGGGCAACTAACAAATGAAATTCAGGAAAACCAGACCCAAAGTCCACAGTTTGCAGGTGTAACCATGCATAACTGCAACATGACTTTCAATGGGACAGTTTATTTTGGAAAATAAATGAAAGGCAACAGTGTTTAAAACGAAATAGTTAAAAATGTAATAGTTATTCATTAAAGCTACACTAAATACTTAATTAAAGTTACACAACTTGTGTTTTGAAGTTTAAAAAAATTAGTTTTTTATCTTAAAATAAAGTTTAGTGCCCAGCTATATGGGACTATTTTATGTATGAATGTTATGACATTAAATAAACTGAGAAATCTTAACTTTAAAAGTTCTAGTCTCGCTATTTATTTCTGTAATTTTATACACCATTTCATAAGCGCAATAAACACTCCAGGGTGTCGTTGAACAGTTTAACACACAGCTAGGAGGCTGGATGCACTCGGCCGTTGGCCTCGCGCCTCACTACGCCTCCTAGCCGTGTGTTAAACTGTCTATCACACACCCTGTCATGGCTTATTGCTTACTAAATTGTTCTTTAGTACTTTAGTGTTAATATTTGTATTAGGCCCCACCGTTAAAGGGACCATGTTGTACATAGTTGTGGGGTTTAAAAGTTGTGAATTTATACAGGTGACTATTGGGGGGGGGAAGGGACTGTACTAGTTGGGACTGGTTTTAAGATTACCGAGGGAGGAGGGCATGGGGATATGGTTATTGGGGGATGGGATGGTTTGAAAAATCATGCAGGCACAACAGGTATATTGTTTACAGAAAGTTTATTGTTACTGGAACACCTTGGAGATACACTGGTGGCTCTTCTTCACATTGTGCAGGTCCTCAGGGGAGAATGGTCCAAAGGGCTGGAAGGGTCCTCTCCCCAGGGAACAAACAGAACAACTTCAGTTATCCAATGTGTCATGACTACCCTACCAGTAAAAATCTTTTCCCAGAACATTGATGGTCTCCACAACCCGATAAAGCATTCACGCTTTATGCAGTGTATTAAAAAACAACGTGCTGACCTTTTTGTGATTTAAGAAATGCATCTTTCAGATGATGAACACAAGAAGTTAAGTTGGGGGGGGATATAGAATTTATGCCTCCTCTCACCCTGGTGGTCGCCGAAGGGGGGTGGCCATCCTGGTCCTGGCTTCTACACCTTTAGAAGTCACCCAATCATACATGGACAGCAAAGGTAGATTTGTCATTTTACAGGGGAATTTATACTCCCAGGAAGTGACATTGATGAGTGCTTATTTACCACCCATATCTAAACCCTCTGTCGCTTGGCATTTAATAGAGCGGATAATGGATCTCCACCGAGGACAACTTATCTTAGGGGGGATTTAAATATCACAATGTCTGCCCATTTAGATAGTTCCAGCTCTCACCATAGGCGTCAACCGGGCATAACCAAATATTTAAAACACACTATGGACCATTTGGGCATAGGAGATGTCTGGCGCCGTCTATTCCCCTCTGACACGGGTTTTACTTTTTTTTCAAATAGGCATCACACCTATTCAAGAATGGGCTATATTTTGGTGACCTGTGAGCACCTGGGTTTGGTGCAGGACATCACAATTAACCCTATGGTCCTCTCTAACCATCATCCCTTCACTATTAGTTTGGAATTGGGTAGGAGGAAAAAACAAACATTATGGCGCTTTAATTCGATCCTGTTAAAAGATAAACAATATGTGGAATACATTAAGACGCAAATTCCTCTTTTCCTTCAGGAAAATGCCTCCCCAGATATTTCAGAGGCCTTGATTTCGGATGCTTTAAAGGAAACACTCAGGGGGAGATCATGGCATATGCTTCCAGGAGGCGGTGGGATTTGGAACTTAGATACAACATTCTTTTGGAACATTTAAATATGTACCAATTATTGTACACAAAGGGGGACCGTGAGGTCCAGCAATGGATCCAGGAAACAAAGGCAGAGATACAGAAATGGACATAAAGATTCAACAGGCCCTTCTCTATCTCAAACAGGCCAGGTATGAGGGGGGATCCCGGGGTGCCCGTAGACTTGCCCAACGCCTTTGGAGACAGAAGGCCTCTACAACAGTTTTAAAAATAAAAGATCCAACTTCCGGGAGGTCATTATATAGAGAAAGGAGGATATTATCCACTCTTTTTGTAAATTTTTATCAATACCCATATCAGGGAGACGATTTGTCTACCCCTGAAGAGAGGTGGCCCTTTTTGGAACTGTCTTCCCCTTTCCCATCTCATGGAAGCCTAACGGCACCTGCTGGAACTACCTATAACACTTAACGAAATTTCACACAGCATTAATTTTTTTCTTCCCACCGTTGCCCGGGACCGGATGGGCTTCCATCTGAATGGTATAAAATGTTTGGGGTTGAGATTTCCCCCAGGTTACTTTCCACTTTTAGAGAGATTGCAGGAGGTCCCCTCCCAACCCGGGCCTATGCCACATTGGCCACCCTATTAAAAGAAAACACTGACCCCACTAACCCCTCTTCTTATCGACCGATTTCAATCCTTAACACTGATTATAAACTTTTCACAGCCATATGGGCGTCTCAGTTGGAGAGGATCCTGCCCAGTCTAATTCATCATGACCAATCTGGCTTTGGTAAAAATAGAAACACGACAGATAACATTTGCAGGACTCTAATACTGATAGAATATATACAGGATCAACAGATCCCAGCGACGGTCATTAGTTTAGATGCAGAGAAGGCTTTTTACAGGGTGTCCTGGCAATTTTTGTGGGACACCCTGTCGAGGTTCCATTTTCTGGAGTCATTTTTGGAATGGCTAAGGGGCCTCTATGCCACTCCTCAGGCATATGTGAGAGTCAATGGAGGGGTTCCCCCCCTTTTACCTTATCCCGGTGTACTCGACAGGGTTGCCCCCTTCCCCCCTTTTACTTGCCCTTTTTATGGAGCCATTAGGCACGGCCCTTAGAACCTCTTTTGAGAAAGAGAGCATTCTCCTGGGAAAACAACAGTATAAAGTCAGTATGTTTGCTGATGATGTTCTTCTAACCCTCCTATCTCCAGATACATCCATTCCTGCGGTTTGGAGTATCCTTCAGAAATATGAGGTTATAGCAGGATTTAAATTAAACATCACTAAATCGGAAGCCCTTCTTTTAAATTTCTCCCCAACAAACACTCTTCGCCGCCTCCTCCCCATGAGGTGGCGGTGTACAAAGATGAAATATTTAGGAATACATATTCCATTGAATCTCGGGGTGCTGGAGCTGGTGAATTATGAACCACTTACCACTATAATACAAAAGGACTTGGACAGATGGCCCTCCCTTCCATTGTCATTCTTTCAACGGATCGAAACACTCCATATGAACCTTCTCCCTTGACTCCTGGATCTTTTTCAAAACATTTCCTTTTTCCCTCACCCTTTTACATTAAGTCTTGGGACAAATTATTCTCTAAATTTATATGGGGTAAACAACGCCCCAGAGTCTGCCTCTCTCTCCTTCAGCTATCTGAGGAGTAAACCTATCTTATCTTAAACTGTACGCCCAGGCTGCATTTCTTTGTATCCTTGTCAATTGGCTGACTGACAGCTTTTCGGCACCCTGGAAGTCCTTGGAGTTCATCTTAAATGATATGCACGATATTACCTCTCTTCTTTTTTCATCCACAAACAATACCCCTCCTCTAAGACTTTTTACACAGATAACATCCCATACTCTGCAGGTCTGGTACAGGTTGAGAAACAGACCGACAATCAAACCAATACATGATCTGTGTAAAATCATCTCTAAAGATGACCTTTTTCAACCTGCTTATATGGACCTGGCCTTCTATTATTGGCACAAATCTGGTCACACCTGTTCCAGTTTCTAGATGAGACGGGGATCTTGCCTTTTGATAAACTCAAAACCCAATATGGGCTCTGAGATACAAACTTTTTTAGATACCTACAGGTGAGGAATTATATACGGACGTTCCCCGCTAAACTTCCTACCCCAACTCCTCCCTTACTTAAAATTTTTATTTACTCCATTCGTGGGAACCAGTGTGGCCATCTTATAGGGAATACATATAAAGCATTAAGAGAGCTATTGGGAGATTCCACGCAATCCATATTAGATAAATGGAATGAAGACCTATCCTCGGAGGTGCAATTTCTTGATTGGATTGCCGTGACCCTGCCAGCTATTAAAGTGACCTCTTCTTCTTTCTGGCAGGAGTTTTCCTGGAAAATTAGACTCGGGTATTTCCGGGCACCTGCGATTGTCTCCAGGTTCCTCCCGGCAACATTTGGCGACTGTTGGAGACAATGTGGATGCGCCTTGGCAGAACTGGGCCACATATTATGGCATTGCCCCCTTCTGATGTCGTTTTTGTGCGGCCTCCAGCTGGAGCTGTCTACTTGCCTGGGGGAACTGGTAGAGTTGATGGGGGAGATTATATTGCTCTCTGTATACCCAGACCACTCTCCCCCATGGACCAAAACGTTGTTGCCAGTGTTTCTTATAGCAGCCAAGAAGGCTATCACCAGAAAATGGATGTCTCAGCAAGTTCCTTCTGTTCAGGATTAGAGGTCTACAGTGCTGGAAATCCACCCAATGGAAAGTACTACTGCAATGCTCCAGGACTGTATGGAGGGTTTCAGGTCTAAATGGCAGGACTGGGTGCTCTACTGCTCGGGAACAGACTCATCTTTCATTCCCTGAATATAACATACAACATTGTTCATTGTGTTTTGGGACAGATGTTATGGGGGAAGTAATATGAACTTTTGGAGACTCTAGTAATGGCTATGCTACCTGTATACATTATTGCATTCTGTGAACATATTGTAAGATGTACGAAATATAAATATTGCCTGTGTGTGTGAAAATACCTAATAAAAACAAATTTAAAAAAAGAGACTGTATCAGCCGCACACTACTGGTCCCTGTCCCATCAGTATACCGCAACTGCGAATCTGTACTCACCGCAACAGTCACAGAAAAATTACCTTCAGCATCCATGTCACACAATCCCACATACACCCCAAAAAAGCTGGCAAATGTGCCATCATTGCAAGAAGCTCCTCACCTCCAAAACAGTATGCAGCCTACTCAACAGTGACTGTATTCTGCAGCCTGAAAACTGATACAGCAAACCGAACCTGCGTCATTATGAAGCGCACGTGGAACGACCGCAGGCATAATCTTAAAGATACAGCACTTTAACTAATTTATTTTTTTAATTTATAGATCATCTTGGGGGCTGCAAAAATTGCATCAAGAGTGGCAGGTTGCCCACCACTGCTCTAGAGAGTGCATGCTGTTCGGCACAAGGGAATACACCTGATGAAAGGTGATGGAACTGCAGCACCTCCAATCCATGCTATTATTACAGTGAGGCTGTTTTTTGGCACAGATGAACACACCTGTGTAAGGGATGATGGAAACACATTTCCAGTAGTCCTTGCTGTCCCTAGAGAGAACTGATCTTTTGTCACAAGGGGAGCACAACTGTGTAAAGGTGATGGACACACATTCCCACCAGTCCTTACAATTTCTGAGAGAGGGTGTCTTGTCACAAAGGAGCTCGCCTTTCTAAGGGTAACAGAAACAAATTCCCACCAGTTAGAAATAGAAACACACACATTGATGGCAGAAAAAGATCAATGACCCATCTAGTCTGCCCATAATACCATATCATACCCTGAGACCTTTTGTCAATACTGGATCTTTGTCTACACTATCCACCCCTTGCTCCCTGTTCTACTACAACCCTCCTGAGTAACTATTAAATCCTTAATGATGTCCCATCTATTCTTGAACCATTAATGGTTTTGGTACCCACCATCTCCATTGGCAGATAGTTCCATGGTTCAGTCATTCCCCCTGTAAGTTTCTCACGTCCCTCCTGAAACTCCCCCACCATATTCCACTCATGACTTCATGTTCTAGATTTGTAACAGTTCCTTGCAGTTCACCTTGTTCATTCCTTTCATCACCCCGTCTCGCCTAGCCTCCTGCGAGTACATGTTCAGTGCCATAACCTGATCCTCATAAGATGTGCTCTGCTGACCCTAAATCATTTTGGTTACCCTACACTCCACCATCTCCAGCCTCTCCCTGTCCTTCCTTGGGTGAGGACTCCAGAACTGAGCACAGTACTCTAGGTGTGGTCTCACCAGTGATTTGTAGAGAGGCAGTAATACCTGCCCCTTCCTGCTGTCAGTACCCCTCCAATCCACCCCAGCATCCCATTTACCTTACTGTAGGCTTCATGACACTGGCTTGCTTGTTTAAGAGAGTCACTTATGATGACTCATAGGTCCCTTTCCTCAGAAGTGGTGTCCAGCCCTCCCATCCAATTCTCTGTTCTGGGGTTCTTGTTCCCTATCTGCATCACGTTCCACTTTTTGGCACTTATTTTCAGCTGCCAAACCCTGGACCACCTCTCCAGCCTTTGCAGATCACTCTGGATCTCCCTTACCCTCCCTCCTCACTGTCTGCTCTACCACAGAGCTTAAATCATCTGCAAAGAGACATATTGCCCTGTATTTCTTCTCCTATGTTGCGATGAACATACTGAAAAGGATTAGACCCAGGTCAGATCCCTGTGGCACTTCACTGCTTACAACTCTCTCCTTGGATCTGATTCCATTTATCTTTACCCTCTGCTGTCTCCCTTCAAACCAACATCCCATCCTTCTATGTCCTTTGCTGCACTCAGATACCCTAGCTTCTTCAGCAACCTTATGTGTGCCACCAAGTCACATGCCTTGCTGAAGGGAAAGTGGAGTAAATCCACTGCATGACCTTTATCCATTGTCTTTAGGGGTGGGTAAAAGTTGTGAATTCCTCTTTTGGGGAACTTCCATGAAATTTCCAAACTTTTCTGCTAGACACCAGGGAAATGAAATGTTTTTGGGGGCCATGATAGGTGGAAGTGGGGCTACTAGACACCATGAAGGGATTGGAGTTTTTGTTTCTTTTTTATCGGGACCCACAGGCCATAATCCCTGGGCGTGGGGGACTACTAGACACCAAGGATCAGGGATCTTTTACATGGGACTCACAATTGGTGGTGGGGGGGCCCTAGACACCAGGAGGGTCCAAGGGAGGGATTTTTTTTTATTTATTTACTGGGATATCTGATCAGCGGGGAGTGGATTAATGAATTAAACTGCCGTTAAAAAAAAATTCAGAACTGACCATTGGCAGTGATCCATTCTGTGGATTTTTTCCCTACAGTTTAATAAATTAACCTACAGTCTGTATATTTATTCTGCAGTTTTAAGGAGGAATTTCTGCGAAAGTTGTGAAAACTATTTCCGAATTTTTGCGGAAGTGAAATTCGCACTTTCGTGGAAATTCCACTGGCGGGATTTTTTTTTTGAACACCCCTAATTATCTTAGTTACCCAGTCAGAGAATGCTATTAGGTCAAACTGACAAGACCTCCCTGCAACAAACTCATGCTGTTTACTGCCCTGCAGCCTGTTTTTCTCCAGGTGTCCACTAGGTCCTCTTTGACTAGTGGCTCCATCACTTTTCTCACAGTGGTGGTAAGACTGACAGGTCTGTAGTTACCTGGCTGATCTCTGCACCCCCCCGCCCATGGAGCGAACTGTGTTCGCTACCCTCCAGTCCTTTATAACCATCCCGTCTGAATAAAGCTATTGAATGGCTCTAACTTGGGTTCGGCTAATTGGGTGCATCCTGTCTGGCCCCTGGGCCTTATCTATCTACAGGGCTGCTAGCCATTTTCTGACCCTTTCACTATAGTAAATACCTGCTGTCTCATTTCCGGGACTGCCCTTTCAGCAGTCTTTATACCGCTCTCCAGCAAAGACCTGCTGTCCTCCCTAATGAATAGTGAACAAAAAGGTATTCAAAATGGCTGCTTTGTGCTCATCCTGATCCTGATCCTCTTCTATTACACTGTCTCCCTTTGTAAGCCTACCAGTTCCCCCACCCTTCATTCTTTTTTACCTTATATTCATTATGAAAAACTGTTTTTCCCTGCACTTGACCCCACTGAATGCACAGCTCTGTATCTGCTTTTGCATCCCTGACTGCCCTCTTTTTTTCTGTAAAATATTTTTATTAATTTTCTACTTACAAAACATTTATAAACTGTTGAGCTTCTGAGCATTACAACATTTGCTCATTATCACAATGGATACATGTTCATATTTGTGTACGCAGCATTTCTGGTGCAGCAAATTATGCCAAGATTTGTATATTATTGCTATAGCTCCTATGCCTCTATATACTGGTCATTTCGATTAAGCAATATGACATCATGGGCCCCTCTACTGTCAGCATATTTTCATTGTTTGACCTCTGCCAATGCTTTGTCAAGTCTGTTTCATATTCTATAGTATTGGGCAGTTTTCCCCACTATCACATCCTGGGCCCTTTCTATTTTTAGATATTGGAGTAGATTGTTGGTCCACTGGCACATTGATGGTGGGTTGTCTGACATCTGACACTGTGCTATAGTGTTCCGAGCATTTACTAATGCAAGTGACCATAGTGGAGTGTCCTGGCCCACTGACCCCCTTGCAGGATCTGTCCCAAATAAGAACTCTATTGGTGATCTAGGTGGTGATTTACCCAGTATATTTGTCATTGTTCTGTGCACCCTGTGCCAGAATTCCAATATTTTGGAGCACATTAAGGTCATATGGATAAATGTGCCCTCTGCAGTCTTACATTTTGGGCAAAAATATGGTTTTGAAGGGTTCCGTGAGTGCATTTTTGCTGGTGTAATATATGTTCTGTTTAGCATATTTAACTGGGTCTGCCTCAGTCTGTTGCTTCTAGAGCAGTTATTGAGATGCTTCACCATTCCTGACCCTATTTCTGGTGTTATTTCACTTCCCGGGTCATTTTCCCATACCTCCCTCAATCACCCAAATGGGTCTGTCTGTTCCATCCTTGATAAGCATTCCATGATATACAGACAATGGCCTAGAAGGAGTGCTTGCTGTGGAGAACATCTCTGTAAGTTTTGCTATTGTTTTTTAAACTACAGGAGAGAAGGGTTAGTTAATTCTACTTGCTGTTGAGGGAGTTAATGTGTAGAGGATTTTTGTAAGTTTTGATATTGTTTTACTTTTTTTTAATTTAGCTTAAAGTGGAATTTAACTTAAAGGTTTCTGTGGCTGGAGTGGAATATTCTTAAATATTGAAATACCACTGGGGGATGGGTTTGAAGGCTGTGAGGGAGGAGCTTGGGGAGCTGCAAACTAACCTGAGCCCTCAGAGCAGGTCAGGAAGGAGTAAACGAGGAACAACCATCTGAGCTAATTCTTAAAGATATATAAATATATATAACTTATGAGTAGGTCTGTAGTCCTTATGAGTAGGATTGTGGTTTCCAGTTAGTAGTGTACTTGGCTGTCTTATGCTGCGTGCAAGGGCATTTGGAATTAAAATTTCTGTTAGAGGCTGGGCTAGGATTAGTTAATTTTACTTGCTGTAGGGAGAGTAAGTGTGGAGAGGCTGTATAGGTAGTGTGGACCATGGGTAGGATTGTAGGGTGCAATGGTTGTGGGGCAGCAATGCAGATGTACATACTGTGGAGGCTGGGAGGATGCCCAATATGCCACAGGCTGAGGAAGCGGTTCAGTGGCTTGGTAGGGAGCTGGGGAGGTTGAGGGATGAGGGGAGGATTGCATCGGTAGGAAAGCTGACATCTGAGAGTATTGTGGGGGCACCACAGAGAAGGAACAGTGGGTCAAGGGAGTGGTCAGGGGGAGATGGCAAACTAGACAAGAAGCCAGCTGATGAAGGGTGGACTCTAGTAGGACCTAGAAAAACAGGAGCAGCAGTAGGCAGGAGGGAGGAGAAAACACATAGTAAGGCAAAGGGGGTAGGGAACATGTTTGCTTTATTAGCAACAAATGGGAAAGATGATGCAGGAGGAGATTGCACAAGGGATAGCTCTCACAAAGAGGAGGGAGTGAGAAGCATTACTAGTGGAGAGATTGAGCAAAGTTTGGCAGGGGGAGGGATAATACTCAGAGAAGTGAGGAGGGAGAAGGAGAGGAGGTTGGCAGTCAAACAGGAGGAGGGGAGGGGTCTCAATGAGAGGGGCGGAAGACACTGGGGCACATGGTAAAAGCAACATCTTGAGTGGCTCCAGAAACGAGAACCTGGGTGGGGGGGTGGCGATTAGCACAAGGAAAGAGAAGGGGGGTGTACTGGTGTTGGGGGACTCCATACTCAAGAAGATCAGATGGGGCAGCAAGTGGGAGAGGCACAGTCGGATATAGGTGGAGTCCATACAAGGATTAAAGTCAGACAAGGCAGGACAGGCAATCCTAAGGTGCATAAGGAGGGGTAGGAGGAAACCACGCATTGTGGTACATGTGGGGACAAATGACCTAGTGGGGGAAAACTGTGGAGATAACAAGGGAAAGGACTGAGGAAGTGGGAAGGTTGTGCAAGGAGACTGGGGAGTCTGTGACCATCTCCGAGGTGCTCCCAGTACCCTGTGCAAGCACAGTGAGAAAGGAGAGGATTAGGTAGTTGAACACATATTTGGTAGAATGGTGTCGAACTAAGGGGTATGGGGTTGTGGGCAGCTGGAGCAGTACCTGGGATAATAACAATCTGTTTGCAAGGGATAGGCTGCACCTGAGTGGGGAGGGGGAAGGAGGTATTAAAGCAAAGACTGGGGAGGTATTTTGCGACAAAGGTGGATTTAAACTAGATGGGGGGGTGGCAAGTGGACAGCAGGTAGGCAGGGATCCAATAGCGTGGAGTCACAGCCCATCCCCCAGGCTAGCAGAGAAGGACTCGGGGCAGCCAAAAAAGGAGGGAGTAGAAGGGAGAAGATGGAGGCCAGTGAAGGGAAGGGGGCAGGATGGAGGGTGGTCTCATTGAATGCAAGAAGCTTAGGAAGCAAATCAGCTGAGCTACAGGCACTCTTAGCAGTGTGGAGGGTGGATATTGCAGCAGTCACAGAAACTTGGGTAACTGAGCACCAGGACTGGGATCTGGCAATCCCAGGATACAAATTATACAGGAAGAACCATAAGGAGGGGAGGGGTGGCAGTCTATGTGAGGGACGGGATCAAATGCACAAGGGACGAGGGGGGAAGAGAGTAGAACAGAGGCAATCTAGCTGCATCTCCTAGACTCAGGGGGTATGAAACTGAGGTTTGGGGTGGTATACAGGCCACCATCCCAGTCTGAGGAGCTTGACAGGGAATTAACGGGACAAATCAGAAAGGTATGTAGAAAAGGGAAGGTGGTCATCGTGGTAGATTTCAACTTGCTGTAGGTTGACTGGAGCATTCTGGTCACCTCCAGTGCTAGGGAGCAAGTGCTTCTGGATGCGATCCAGGAGAGTCTCCTGACACAGTTGGTTACCTACTAAGCTAAAGAACACCTTAGATCCGGCAGTGTCAAATGGGGAGGCAGTAAAGGAAATAAAGGCGGAGGACCCACTAGCTGACAGCGATCACCAAACAGTGTGGTTTAATATCACAATGTGCGGGGAGCCAGAGAAATCAATTACTCAGGTGGTAAACTTCAGGTAGGGGGACTTTGGGAGGATGTAGGAAATACTGAAAGGGAAACTGGATGGCATAAGGCAGGAGACGGACGTGGAGCAGAAATGGGATATTATTAAATGGGGGGTTACACAGGCAACAGAAGCCTGCACCAAGACACAGAGTAAGAGGAGCAGAGCAAGAAAACCATGCTGGTTGAACAGCAAGGTTGTGGAGGTGGTGAGGGCAAAACGAGTGGCGCATCAGAGGTATAGGAGGACGGGGAAGGAAGTGGACAGGGAAGAATATGCAAGATGGTCCAGGGAGGTGACCAGAAAAGTGAGAGAAACCGAGGCCCAGAGGAAACTGAGATTAGCACAGGAAATTGGGGGGGAAGACTTTTTCAGCTACATCAGGGAGAAAAGGAAGTGCAAGGAGACAACAGTGAGGATAAAAAGGGGTGGGGGGGTGGACGGAAAAGGGGGAGGAGCAGGCAGAAGCACTGAATGAATACTTTTGCTCAGTGTTCATGGAAGAAAAGGGGGGACCGCTGCCACCATGGGCTGGAAGGGTGGGAACAGAGGGAGAGGAGGTGACAGATGGAAGAATTGAGGCAAGTAGAGTACTGGAGGGACTGAGAGCACCGAAGGTAGACAAGGCACCAGTGCCGAATGGTATCCACCCCAGGGTGCTGTGGGAGATGGCGGAGGTGTTGGCGGAGCCGCTGGTGGATCTGTACAGCACCTCACTGGAGTCGGGATGTGTGCCACTGGACTGGAGGATGGCACATGTAGTACCATTACACAAGAGCGGGCCAAGGAATGAACCCAGTAATTATCGTCCGGTAAGTCTCACTTCCATAGTGTGCAAATTTATGGAAACGATACTAAAGCAAAGACTAGTGTTGTACCTGGAGGACAATGGCCTCCAGGATGTGAGGCAACATGGGCTTGTGTTGGGGAAGTCCTATCCCACCAACCTGATATAATATTATGACTGGGTGTCAGGTGAGCTGGATAAGGGTCATGCGGTGGATGTTCTTTATTTGGACTTCAGCAAGGCCTTCGATTCAGTGCCTCATGGGCAGCTTGGGGGGATGCTAACTGGTGTAGGGGTAGAAGCAAAAATGATGAACTGGATTACAAGCTGGTTGAGTGGGGGCTGCAATGAGTGGTGGTGAGAAGGGAGCTCTCAACTCCAAGGCTGGTGACGTAAGGAGTGCCACAGGGCTCTGTGCTGGGGCCAGTATTATTTGGGCTGTTCATATCAGACATTGCACACTGCGTGGTGAGCAAGATAAGTCTGTTCGCTGATGACACCAAAATCGGAGCAGTGGTGGATGGAGAGGAGGGATGAAAGCAGCTGCAGGGGGACCTAAGCAAGCTAGAGGAGTGGTCAGAGAGGCGGCAGCTGGAGTTCAATACAAAGAAGTGTAAGGTTATGCACTTTGGGGCGAGGAACCCAAGGAGAGAATACTAGCTGGGGGGGGGGGTTTAAGCTAGGGATCACTGAAGAGGAGAAGGACCTAGGGGTAATGATAACAGGGACCATGAACAACACTGCCCAGTGCAGGGGAGTGGCTGCAAAAGCGAACAAAATGCTGGGGTGTATAGTGAGGGGGTTTTCGTTCAGGCGAAGAGAGGAATCGTGCCCCTCTACAGGTCGCTGGTAAGGTCGCACTAAGAGTATTGTGTGCAGTTTTGGAGGCCATACCTAAAGCGTGATATCAGGCTACTGGAGGGGGTGCAGGGGAGGGCAACAAAGATGATATGTGGAATGGAGGGGCGAGACTATGAGAGTAGACTGGGAGACCTGAATATGTACACTCTGGAGGACAGAAGGGACAGGGGGGACATGATAGAGACAGTCAAGTATCTGAGGGGAATCAAAAAGGATGAGGCAGATGAGGTCTTTAAGCTTAGGAGGGGGCATGGGCTAAGAATAGAGGGGGGAAGATTTAGGAGGGAAATGAGGAGACACTATTTCACAGAGAGGGTGATAGTAAAATAGAATGCACTACCAGAATGGGTGATATCATGTAAATCTGTGAACAGCTTCAAAAGGGCATGGGACAGGGAACAGGGGAGAGTGAGGGTGGGGAAGTTGGGGGGTGGCAGTGGGATGACAAAGGGGAGGGGGTGGGGCAGCTGCAAACTAGGGGTGCTAGCTGCACACTCGAGCAGACTTAGATGGTCTGTTTCTGCTGGCACATTCATATGTTCGTATGTAGATAGTGGTTGAGGCCTGAATAGTTCCTCTTCATACGGATCTTTTGTTTGCATGTTGTTACTGATGTCAAAGTGGCCTTCCAATCTATGTCTAATTAGGGACTAGGTGGTTGAGTCACTTTGTGGCAGTGCCCATTTTCCCTTCAATACTTCAAAGGCAGCATGGCCCCCCCTTCAGATACTTGTGCATTGTAATACAGTCCCTTTTTCCTCCATCTAAGGAGCATGCTATGTACAAACTGGTCTGGTCCTCCCCAGGCCCATCGGGGCTTCGGATCCCTCCTCCTCACATGCCAGCGCTGTCGTGGACCCACCGCTGTTGCCCAAGGAACCCACCGCCGGACCCGTTTGCCCAGCGGCACCCACCGAAGTTTGCACCTCGCTCCTCCAAGAAGCCTGTTGTCAGGGGCTGCCCGCTGCACTCTCGCCCAGAAGCGGAACCAGGAGCCCGGCCGCTTGCTGGTACCTTGTGCCGCTAAAGCCGTAAAAGCCGTACGGTCCTCCCCAGGCCCATCGGGGCTTCAGATCGCTCCTCCTCGCACCCCAGCGCTGTCGTGGACCCACCACTGTTGCCCAAGGAACCCACCGCCGGACCCGCTTGCCCAGCGGCACCCGACGAGGTTTGCGCCTCGCTCCTCCAGGAAGCCTGTTGTCAGGTGCCGCCCGCCGCACTCTCGCCCAGAAGCAGAACCAGGAGCCCAGCCGCTTGCTGGTACCTTGTGCCGCTAAAGCCATAAAAGCCGTAAGGTCCTCCCCAGGCCCACTGAGGCTTTGGATCGCTCCCTCGCACCCCAAGCTGTTGTGGGACCCACCGCTGTGCCCAAGGAACCCACCCGCCCGGGACCCGCTTGCCCAGCGGCACCAGCTGAAGTTTGCGCCTCACTCCTCCAGGATGCCTGTTGTCAGGGGCTGCCCGCCGCACTCTCGCCCAGAAGCGGAACCAGGAGCCCGGCCGCTTGCTGGTACCTTGTGCCACTAAAGCCGTAAAAGCCGTAAGGTATGTTTATCTCCAATTTCAGCTGCCAGCTCCCTTCAGGTAAGCCTGAGGCACTGTCTGGATTGTACCTTTCAGCAAAAGCGGCTGTTTTCACCGCTAAACTTGACTGTTGGACTGCCTACTGTGCTCCGGGACTGGGAGCGCCGCACACCGGTGTGAGCAGCCCACTCTCCCCGCTTGAGGAGAGCCTTTTCCTGGACACAATCAGCAAGTGGTACAGCTCCTCCTGTGACCATTTGTCCTGTGAATATTGTATGAAGTTCTTTTGACTTTTTTACTAAAAGTGTAGAGCCTTAGTATACCTGCCTGAAAATTGTAGAAACTGCTCAAATTTCCCTCTGTTTCTCAATGTCCTCCCACTTTCTCACTTCCCGCCCTTTTTCTTTGTCCGCTAAACCTTACCTCACTGCACCTTTACCTACTTAAAGCCTCTCCCTTGCTGTCCTCCTTAGGTCCTCCCCAGGACCATCGGGACTTCGGATCGCTCCTCCTCGCACCCCAGCGCTGTCGTGGACCCACCGCTGTTGCCCAAGGAACCCACCACCGGACCCGCTTGCCCAGCGGCACCCACTGAAGTTTGTGCCTCGCTCCTCCAGGAAGCCTGTTGTCAGGGGCCGCCTGCTGCACTCTCGCCCAGAAGCGGAACCAGGAGCCTGGCCGCTTGCTGGTACCTTGTGCCGCTAAAGCCGTAAAAGCCGTAAGGTACGTTTATCTCCGATTTCAGCTGCTGGCTCCCTTCAGTTAAGCCTGAGGCGCTGCCTGGATTGTACCTTTCAGCAAAAGTGGCTGTTTTCACCGCTAAACTTGACTGTTGGACTGCCTACTGTGCTCCGGGACTGGGAGCGCCGCACGCCGGTGTGAGCAGCCCACTCTCCCCGCTTGAAGAGAGCCTTTTCCAGGATACAATCAGCAAGCGGTACAGCTCCTCCTCTGACCATTTGTCCCACCGGCGCTTTGCACTGGCTCCCCACCCGCCCTCCACCTCACCCACCCTGGTCGACCCTCTAGCTTTATAGGACTCTGTTGGTCATATGACTAAGTGTCCACTTTCCCATTGGCTCCTTATATTCTCTCACCACTGGAGGTGATCGACCTGCTCAACGCCTTTCAACAAATAGGTCACTCACCGAGCGAAACCGCCTCCCCTGTTACTGCCTCAGTTCTCTGGAACTAACCTTATAGTCTAATTCCCTCCTTTCTCTTCCTCCATAACTCCCATCTCCCTCTTCTCTCTCTCCTGTGTGTCCCCCTCCTGCTCTAAATCTCTAAACCTTGATCTAGTGTTACCCTAGCAAACCTCCCCTGTAAATCCTTGCTGCTCAGCTAACCTAGCCACTGTCTCTGAAGCGCTGTCATGTCTCTCCTCTTTGCGGGCCCCCCGCCCCCAAGTGGCAGACCAAAGGTACTACCTATACTAATCTGCCTCTTCTCTCTTCGGTGCCTGAATGTAATCTCTCTGACTCTACCATGTGTGACACACCAGTAACCCCCCTCAGTAATTGATTTCAGTTTCTCAAACCTGTTAGCAGCCAAGCACTACCCTAAACCCACTTGGCAATGCCTTCTCCTCAACAAAGGCTGCACTTATCACATACTGTTTACCCTCAACAAACGGTGGAGGAAACATCAATCCACAATAAGTCACTACAGCTTAAGGCTAGAGTTCCTGGCATCTCTCCTGCTCAGGCTAGCTGGCGACAGAGCCAAATCCAGGCCCCCCCCCCGCAACGGCGCTCCCAAAAACTCAAATGGAAAATCAAATAAATGACTTTTTGTAGCCCATATGAATATCAGAAGCTTACAGAGCCACATGCCTGAACTGGAAGCCTGGTTCAAAATCTATGAACCTGACATACTACGCCTCTCGGAAACCTGGCTAAAACCACGAATCCCTGATACCCTGTGTGACATACCTGGTTACTCAATTATACGGCAGGACAGGCCTGGGTCCAAAAGGGGTGGGGGCGTTGCCATCTACCACAAGTCTCACCTCAGCATCAGTGCAGCCCCTGCCCAAAACTCTCCAATGACCTGTGAGTCAATACATGCGATTTTGTTCCTTGGTGCTAAGAAACTGCACATCATTTGCCTCTACAACCCGCCCTCTGGAGGAGTGGATGGTTTTCAGGAAGTCCTCAAACTAACACTACAAACCATTAACATGAATGAAGCTATCATCCTCGGTCACGTGAACCTAAATTGGCTGGGCTCCTCTCACAGTGCCCTCGCATCACTAGTCCATGGTTTTAACTTCCACCAGCTGATAACTGAGAACACTAGAATGGTCACCGCGCAGTCTGGTACACTGATCGATTGGATTCTCACTAATAGACCCGAACATGCGACCAAGGTAGGGGTCCTGGCCGATACAATTACTGACCACTCCCCCATCTTTTGTCAATGGCGCTCGGGTCCACCACCCCCCCGACTGGTCATTTTCACTAACTTTGCCCAAAAGGACATCAACGCCTTCCTCCTTGATATAGCTAACATAGACTGATCTGAAATCCACCATGCAGACAAAGTTGAAGATGCCCTAAAAGCATTCCTGACAAAGTTCAGTGCAGTACAAAATAGGCATGCACCCAAAGTTAAAAGAAGAGTCAGAGGAAGCAAACTAGATGGCTCCACAAAGATCTGCTCCTGCAACTACGGCACAGGGATAAACTTTGGAAGCACTACAAAAGCACTGGGCTGCCCAGTGACCACTCCATATACAGGCAACACAGAAATTCCTGCAAAAAGCATATACGGCTTGCAAAAAGCAGGTACTGTCAGAACCTACTAACCAGCTCAGCCCACGACCCCCGAAAATTCTAGGGCCATATAAAGACCTTCCTTGGTACACCACAATCTGTTACCCCCTCTGAGATGGTCCTTAGCGGTACCCACTGCAATGACTCCCTCACCATAGCGAATGCTTTCAACAATATGTTCTCGGACCTCTCACCCTATACCTCTACACTACCAATAGCTCCCATCTCATCTCTGCCCTCAACTGACAGTAAACCAGCATACCTCCCAGCCACTCAATAAGGGGCCCAAAAAACCCAGCCCTTTTATTTCAGAGCTATAACAAGCTCTCAGGTTTTGAATCTCCTAAAAACTATATCAGACAACCAGTCCTGGATCTGACTCTCTGGAACCCCGCCTGTTAAAAGTTGCTGCACATCTCATCTCCGAACCTCTGGCAAAAATATTCACACTGTCCCTCTCCTGTGGTACAGTCCCGGATCTCTGGAAAACTGCCAGGATTACTCCCACCTTTAAGAAAGGGAACAAAAATGAAATCTCTAACTACAGGCCGATGGCTATTCTATCAACACTAAGTAACATCTTAGAAAAACTTGTGGCCAACCAGACCCTTGACTACCTAGAATCTACAAAACAGCTTTGTGATGCTCAACATGGCTTCAGGAAGAATCACAGCACTACGACTGCCCTTGCCAAATTCACCTCGGACATTCTCTCGAACATGGATGAAGGTCGGCTAACAGGAGCTGTTTTCATTGATCTTACCAAGGCTTTTGACCTTGTGGATCACTCCTTGCTCCTGTCCACCCTTCAAACAATAGGCTTCTCCTCCCCTGTAGTAAACTGGTACAGGAGCTACTTAACCGACAGGACCTAGGCTGTAAAATTCAACTCTGCAATCTCTGACAGCACCACAATCAACATTGGTGTCCCTCAAGGTTCGATACTGGGCCCTCTTCTCTTTACCCTATTCATAAACAACCTACCAAGCATTATCCCAGCCTGCTCCTCTCTTCTCTACGCTGATGACCTGGTCATCTAAGCCAGCTCTCAAAATGTGGATCACCTAAACCTATCTCTAACCACAGCCTACAACAGCGTACAAAACTGGCTAAACTCTCATCGCCTTATCCTCAACTCCAGCAAAACTAAAGCTATGTTCCTGGGCACCGCCCAGAAACTTCGATCCTGCACCTCCTCACTGAAAATACTTGACCTTAACGGGTCCTCTCTTGAGGTCGTCACTACCTTCCGCTATCTTGACATCTTACTAGACCAATCTCTGGACCTAAATCTCCACATCCAAACAACCTGTAAAACCGTAAATTGTAAGCTGGGGGCGGCCTACAGAACCAGCTATATGCTTACGTCATCAGCCAAGTTGGCCATCGCCAGAGTGATCCTTTTACCAACCCTAACCTACTGTGCTCCCATCCTCACTACTGCCCATAAAACAGCCCTGCAAAAAATGGGACATCACATACAACAATGTATGTCGATATGCTTCAAAGGCTCCACGACTCCAACACTATTGTCAACTATATAGTGACCTCGGATGGCTCTCCCCCACTGCCACCACACTATACTATCTTGGCTGTCTATGTGACTCTATCATCAGGCTAGGTCAGCCTACATCACTTGTTGAGCTGCTTCATCCCGCTACCTCAAGTCGTGAATTGAGATCGACAGACAAATCTCTATTGAGAGTTCCCCGTTGTCACACCTCCAAAGGAACTGGAGCTTTCAGGCATGCTGCCCCCCCCCCCCAGATGTGGAACAAGCTACCACAGGATCTTAGGCATACCTCATCGCACCATCTATTCAAACGAGGGCTATGACACCACCTGGCCACCTCTGACCAATGTACCTGTTTTGACCCTACCTGACAGCCTTGCCTACTCCTACACTCCCTCCCCTCTAGCTCACCCACTTTCCTCATGCCTACTCTATCCTGTCTGCTCCCACACATTAACTACCTGCTGCTCTTTAAGTACCCCAGCTAAAACTACTTGGTTTTATAGCACACTGTTCTAAACAAACCGTATTAATGATATGTACAATTTAATGTTTTCTTCTGGATAAGCCCTTACTGTTATATGTTAAATTCCTCTCTACTTGCTGTTATGCTGACTGAACTAAGCTGCTTTACTCTACCCACTGTTATCGTTAACTGTTACATGCCTTCTCTCTATATGACAGGTCTGCTTGTGACTAGATAGGTACTGGTACAACTAGGGTCCTTGGCTCTCTCCTGCCCTCCTAGTGTATTACTCCCCTGGAGGCCCATGGACCGGGTCTGCTCTCCGCTTTCATGCCTAGTGTCGGAACCATGAGCCCGGCTACATGTCCCTTCTTTCAACCGCTAAAGCCGTAAGGTTGCCGAATCTCCCACAAAACCCCGACCGCTCCCGCTCATGCCCGCCTATGGTACCATGAGCCCGGTTACTTACCCCCACGCTTAGCCGCTAAAGCCATAAGTTTTTACCGAATTTTCCCACAAAACCCCTGGCCGTATGCCGCTCTCATGCCCGCCAACGGTACCTTGAGCCCGGTTACCTACCCCTACGCTTTGCCGCAAAAGCCGTGAGTCTTGCCGAACTACCCACATAACCCCGGCCGTACGCCGCTCTCATACCCATCAACGGTACCATGAGCCCGGTTACTTGTCCCTACGCTTAGTCGCTAAAGCCGTAAGACAGCCGCTTCTCCCGCTAAACCCCGACCACACGCCGCTGTCGTGCCCGCCTACGGTACCATAAGCCCGGCTACTTATCCCTATGCTTAACTGCTAAAGCCGTAAGTTTGCCGAACTTCCTTTAAAACCCCGACTGCACGCCGCTCTCATGCCCGCCATCGGTTCCATGAGCCCCGATTACTTATCCCCACGCCAAGCCGCTAAAGCCATAAGATTGCCTTCACACACCCCCAAACCCCAGCTGCTCGCTGCTCCCTTGCCCTGCAACAGAACCATGGTTTCGGCTGACTGTCCCTACTTATAGCCGCTAAAGCCGTAAACTTTATAATTTCCATGAAATTCTTCTCCTAATCTCTCCTGTGTAGACTTTGTTGCACTCCTCCCGTGCACCAGAGCTGCCGAGGTTCCCCAGCACTCTCAAGGACCTGAATTTCAGATTGTTTTGCCCCTAGGACCAACAGAAATGGATCTCGCCTTATGCCCCGGGCTAGTCTGCTATCAGGGGATGCTGTCATATTCGTTCCCAGGGAGCAGTTCCATGAGCCCGGCCGCTTGTTAGCACCCTGAGCCGCCAATGCCGTACTTTAGCGGCATAGCTGCTCCAAGCGGTGGTCCTCCCCCTTTCTTCATCTAAACCCCCTCCACTACTCCTACCCTCCATCTCCCCCCTCCTGAACTATGTTTTCCAGGGATTCAAGGAATTCCTCCGTCCTTGTACCAGTACTCGCTCTGCCTGTATATGCTATACAAATCAATGTTTTCTTAGATTAGTGGACACTATGTTACTTTAGCCTAATTAGCTTCTCTGTTTTTACACTGTACTGCCTCTCTAATTGTATGGTATATGTTATACATTCCTCAGTATGTATCTTGTCTTGTACTCTCCCGGGTCGTGCCTGAAAATAGTCACCTGCTGGCTAGTGCACTTACCCGGTTAACAAAAACTAAATAAATAAAATAAACACATTGTAGGACAGTGATTTCCACGTGGTGGATTCAATGGAGGCATTTTGTAAGGGGGCTAGTGGTATCTGGGAGTGAATGTGCATCTTCCTCCAAACATTAAGGACGTTTCTTGTGAAGGGGTATGTGCAGTATCGGGCCCCATTAGTGGATAGGGATGCATGCAGCAAATCTCTTCTAACAGCCTGCATTCCTCCTTTACTTTCTATGCTCATCCAACTCGCAGGTAATGAGTCTGTTCCTGCTGGTAGGAAGGCTATCTGGGATGCCCAATAATACAATTTAAAGTTAGGTAAGCTGCCCCACCTTTTAGGGCCGGGAGTTGGAGTATTTTCCTCCTGATTCTGGCACTTTCCTTCTGCCACAAGAATCTATGGATTATTCCATCTAGCTGTTTAAAAAAACCTTCTGGTATGTGAACCAGCAAGGACTGGAACAGATACAAGCACTGCGGCAGGATATTCATTTTTATTATGGCCACTCTACCCGGTAGGGTCAATGGGAGATCCAGCCATCGTTCACATGACTGCGTGATTCCAGAAAGGAGGCCTGCATTATTCATAATGTATAGCTTAGAAACTTGAGCCGATATGTATACTCCCAGATATTTGATCTTAGGTACCACCTTTACCCCATTTCATTACCAGCCAGACCCTATCTGTTTCTGTCCTCCACCAGAAGTATTTCACTTTTGGACCAGTTTATAGTATGACCAGATATGACTGCATACTCAACTAAGATTTCTTGGATGTATTGCAGCCCAACAATCGGGTCCCGAAGATATAGGAGCAGGTCATCTGCAAACATAGATATCTCATGTTCCTCTCTGTCACCATAACCCACAAAACCCTGCATGGTTCCAGATGACTGCTGTGAGTGGTTCTAATGCTATTACATATAACAATGGGGACAGGGGGCACCCCTGATATGTTCCCCGGTGTAACTCAAACTCTTTAGATAAGGAGCCATTTGTTAGAATTTGGGGTTTTGGTTTTGTGTATAATACTTTTATCCATGAGAGCATTGAAGGCCCTACCCCATCAGCTTGCAATGCACTGAACAGGTATTCCCACTCCACATGGTCAAAGGCCTTCTCTGCATCCAATGTCAGGACTGCTGCAATATGTGCGCTCCAAGTTTGGGCCCTGTTGTAGATAACGTTCAGGGTTTTCCATACATTGTGCTTCCCCTGACAGCCTTGAACAAACCCACTCTGGTCGGGGTGAATCAGGGTTGGTAATACCCCTCAAGCCTTGCTGCAATAATTTTAGCTAGTATTTTATAATCCGATGTGAGCAAGGATATTGGCCTATTGGAGGAGCACAATGCGGGAGCTTTGCCTGGTTTGGGGAGCACAGTTACGGTGGCCGACCGCATGGAGCTAGGGAGAGTCCCTGCCCTCACACTTTCTTCATATGTTACCAGCAGCAGAAGCACCAATTCTCTATGAAAAACCTTGAAAAGATCCATTGGCAGCCCATCTGGTCCTGGTGCCCTACCCCCTCTTAGGTATCTGATAGCCCCTTCTATCTCTGACGTGACCATTCTCTCATCCATCTGCTTGGAGCACCCAGATCCCACAGGCATAACTGAGGCTTTTTGTAAAACCTCCTGAATTTGTGTGGGCATTGGAGAGGTCTCAGAGGAGTATAGTTCCTTGTAAAAACGGGTAAAGGCCTCCCCTATCGACTGGTCATCATGCACCAGCTGGCTGTCAGCTGACCTTGTTGTCTTTATTGAGTTCTCCCATTCTCTTTGTTTTAGTTTCAAAGCTAGTAGTTTCCCTCCCCTATCACCATCAAAGTACTGTCCCTCTCCTGAATAGCAAATTCCTCTCCAGCTGAGTACTACTACGTGAGCTGAAGCTCAGCTTTTGTTGTTGCAGCCTTATATATAACTCCTGAGAGGGCTGATTCATATGCACCTTCTCCATTTTCACTATTTACCTCTCAAGATGAGCCATGTCCCCCTCTTAGACTCACCTCTTGTATGCTGCATATGATATTGTTTTCCCCTTATAAAAGCTTTCAGAGCCTCCCGCCTTGTCATGTGGGTTGTGTCTCCTTTGTTGTTAGCTAGATACTCTAAAATTGCAGCTCTCATATAGGTGACATAATGTTCATCCTTCAGAAGGGAGGGAGGTCTAGTCTCCATGGACGGGTAACAGGATCCCCAGTTTGACTAGATAATTGCGATGTCAGTGGAGTGCGATCTGAAACTAGTATGGATTCATACTTTGTTGGCCCCAATTTCATGACGAGCGAGGTGGAGACTAGCAGCCTATCCAGCCTGGCGTATGATTGGTGTGCATGCGAGTAAAAGCTATACTCCCTTCCTGTAGGATTTCGGTGCCTTCATATATGTACTAGAGAGCAGGTGTGCTCAATTACCTGGAGTGCACCTGCGTTTTTTGTAAGAGGCACTGGGGTTGGGTTTGATCTATCTAGAGTAATGTCCACTACACAGTTAAAGTCCCCCCCCCAAGTATCCAAGGGCCTCGACAGGGAGACATGTCCAGTAGTAACTTGTGATAAAATCCACTCTAGTCTATCTCTGGACCATACACTGCTCCCAGAGCTATCAGTCTCCCTGAATTTAATTGTATGTGTGCCAGGACATATCTGCCACCAGGGTCTGCTAAGGATCGCAAAACAGTTCCCGGAAACCTCCTAAGAATCCAGATCGCCGTACCCTAGCCCTGGCTGTGCGGGTGGCTGCAATCCACGTCCCTCCCTGTGCTTTTTTGATTTTTTTTCCACCTCTTTAGCCCGCATGTGTGTTTCCTGCAGGAGGGCGATACTGGTTTTTAGTTGCTTGAGTAGGGTTAGTACCCTCTTCCTTTTGATTACATTTTTGAGGCGATTGACATTCCACATTGTGACACTTACTTTGGGATCTATTTCTGCTTATTACATGATGACCTACTCCTGTGGGTACCACATTTGTGACCCAGCATTACAAATCTTCTACTTTCCATTAGTTGTAGTTTCCGACATGCATCCTTATTTCTAATACTCATAACGCAAACATTTGTGTTAACTGTTAAACCCACAACTTTTAAAACCATAACTTTTTCCCCACTTTTCCCCCATCCCCCCTTTATCCTCAGGTCCCGACTTACCCCCCCCCCACTTCTGCTTCCCAAACCATTAGACACCCAACAAGGCCAATGAGAATGAGAGCTCCTGGAAGTACACAGGAACATGACTGAACAGTCAATCCGCCCCCATCCCCTCTGTTCATAATGGCAAACATTAACTGAGGATCAGAGTTAGTATGTTCCCCAAATCTTATATCCCCAACACAGATTAAGCAGAAAGGCATCAAAGTGCCCCATCCAGGTAGCGAAGAGGTGCAATCACCTCCCACCTCCACCCCACCCGGTTTCAAATTTCATTATGGCAAAGCTTAAGTAATATATTCAAAAGTTGATCTGTAAGGCTTCTCCCTGGTCTCCTCTTGATTGCTCTAGGAAAGCAGTGTTGCCATGGCATCTCCTGGCCCCCTGGTCCCCTGGTCCTCTCCCACACATACAGTCTCCTGTTTTCCCAGCAGCAGTTTTTAATATTTACATATTGCCACATTTGTGAATTGTCACCAAGTCAATGCTGCAAATGCTGTACAGAGTCTCGGGTTCTTTCTGGCCGACTAGACATTTGATCCCCCCAAGTTGAGACCTGCACCCCTCATGACGCAGTCGGAGGGGAATAGAGACAATAATCACTGCATAGATGTTTGATAACAATAACAGTTAGTGCATGGGTAAATCCTTCATCTTCCTTACTAGTCTACCCTTTTTAAATCCCGCAGCAGCCGAGTAACTGACCTCATTATCACAACCTTGTCCCAGCCCTGAGCAATTTGTAGACAGCATCAATTTAAATAAACTGACAGTCATGTTCCTTGTCCCCCCCAACCCCACTGCAACCTTCACCCCTGGGCACAGTCGGGAAGGGGAGTATGGGCCACATTGACAGGGTGTTATATTTGCAGGTGGGTTACAGTTAGCTTGCCTGGCTTTCTTTTTTTTTTACTTTTTACCAGGAGAGACACAATAAGCTGATAGCTTGTTTCCAGGTGCAATCTGGGAGCATAAGGAAGTTAAGTGACTTGCTCAGGGCCACACAGTATGCAAGTAAGGGCTGTGGGATTTAAACCCAGGTCTCTAGGTTTGCAGCTCAGAGCCTTAAACCACTGCACCATACTGCCCCCATACTGCTTTCGTGGTGCCCTCTTCCTGGTCCACTGCCTGATCCACTCAAGTATTTCTGCAGTATGCTACTAAGATCCCCAATCATTTATTTATTACAGCTCCTGGATTTGTTATCCATACCTGACTGCCGAAGAAGTCAAGACCATCAAGTGCGGTTGGAGCACTTCTCGCTCTCCGTGCTCATGCTGGTGCATGCGTTTCTTTAAGTGGTGGAGCAGCCATGAGGTGACGGCCTAGAGAGTCAGTGTGAAGCCTTGTCTTCAGGTGATTATGCCAGCTGTGAAACTCACATTGCCTGAGTTGACACTGTCAGGTGCCGGCTATCTTTTTTCACCCCCTCGAATCCTTTTTATGTACTTTTCTGCTTCTTGTGGAGATTCAAAGAATCTGGGGGCTCTTCCAGGAGCGGAGATGCAGAGCTACGACAGGGTAAAGGTGTGCAAACCCCCATTCTTTTTGATGCAACATACTCTTCACGCCATTGAACTTTTGTCTGCGGAGCTGTAGGTCTGTACTGTAGTGTTGTATGACAAATACCCAGCCCCCTCCTTCAACCGCTATTGGACCATTGGATTTTGCTGCCCGCTGTACCTTTTCTTTTGTGGTATATCGGAGGTATTTAATTAGAAAATGACGGTGCCTCTCTCCAGGTTTGGGCCATGGACCTGAACGATGGGCCCTCTCAATTTCAAAGTTGGGCGCCTGGTCTTCCAGTTTCAAGTGTCGGACCAACCAGGCATGGATCTTGTCTCCTGAATATTTCCTCTCCAAACCCTCTGGTAAGCCAATGATGCAGATATTCGATCACCTTGACCTGTTCTCCAGGTCATCTGATTTTAGATAGAAGTCCTGTACCTGTTTCTGGAGAGCAGTTTTTTTCTTTAGTGATTTCATTAATTTTATCCTTGGCATCCCTGAGCCGCTGTTCAACTTCGTCCAGTCTAGATGAGTGAGCCGCAGAGGTCTCAACTAGCCCTGTTACTACAGACTGCAGGTGGGTCATTTGTGCAGTCATATTTTGAAACCTGTCTTTCATTTCATTTTGCATATTAAATTGTGTTGTCAGGATGCCTGCTAATGATCTTTCTAGCTCCGTCATCCTACTGTCTGTTTCTGGTGGTAGTGCTGCCTGAGGGCCCAAAGGTACCTTGTGTGGGTGCCCACCTGCAGATTGGCACTTTTGGGCTTGAAACTGCAACTTAGATTGCTTAGTATTCACCTTACTAGATGGCACTTGTCCTCTACCAGCCATATATATCTGTTGGTTATTGTTAGCTTTGATTTCTCCAGTTTTCTGTTTATTTCTAATTTAGTTCTGATGGAGCTGGTCTGAAAAGCGTCTGCCATCTTGCCCTGTTGGCCACACCCCTTCCCTGACTGCCCTCTTACCCTCCCTAATTCTTACTTGGTACTCCCCCTATTCTTCATCCAACTGCTTCTCCTTATACCTGATGAAGGCCTTCTTTTTGGGGCTTCATTGCCTCCCTGACCTTTTTAGGGACAATACTGGTCTCTTGTACCCAGTTCTCTTGGTAACTCTGCTCATGCATGCCTTTGTCACCTCAAGAATGGCTCCTTTTATTTCTCTTTATCTTGCTTCACTCCCCTGATACTGTCTAGAGATGGCGAGGTCGGCAAAATTCACTCCGTGGATTAATTCACAAATTTCCCCCACAAAATACTACACTTCATGACAAAAACCCACGATTCGGAAGCTCGCTAAGTGCTTAATTTGCAGCACTTCTCGCAAACTTCGCTGGCAAAGTTTTACTTTGCCAGTTCTCTAATACTGTCCACTCCAGTTAACCTGTCCTGGACTAATTCCCTCATCTGGTTGAAGTCTGCCCTTCTGAAATCCAGAATTTCAGCATTTGGCGAGGGCTTACTTGTTCCAAGGACAACTCGAACCATATGGTGTGATGCTCACTGGACCCCAAATGGTTCCCCAACCCAGACTCCACCTATCCTTTCTCAGCTGGTAAGCACCACCTCGACAATGGCAGTCTGCCTTCTAGGTTCTTTGACCAACTGCACCAGCAGGCAGTCCTACAAGGTATCTAGCAGGTCAGTTCCAAAAATAGCTGCAGCAACCTCAACAGTGCAGGGTTTACTCTAGACATTACCGAGCAGCCAGCCTGCGAAAAAGACACAGTTCAAACAGTGCTGCTCAAGTGAACCACATGCAGTCAAAGAAATCCACTGCAAATTGAGTTTTCATAGTTTTAGTGTAAGCCAATTCTTCAAATTTACAACAGTCCAAGCTGGCTTCCTGCTAGCTTGGACTGTTGACAAGTTGAAGTACCGACTTGCAATAAAACTTTGAAAACTTTGAGTCGCAGTAAGTGGATTTTTTTTTTTACTGCATCTGGTTCACTTGTGCTACACTGTTTGGACTAGGTATCTAGCAGGGCCTGGCTTCTATTGCTTCTAGTGGCTGAAATGTCCCATTTAGTGTCTGGCAAGTTGAAATAACCCACTACTACTAGAGATGTTATGAATTTTTAATTCCCCCGTGAAGCTGGCATGAAGCCGCCTTATTTGCTTTCACAAAAAATTGGGAATTGTACAGCAGAAGCAGATAACTTTGCCAGCAGCTTTAAAGGAAAGCTGTCCTGATTGTACTCTCCCTCCCCAGCCAAGTTTACCCTCTGGAAAAGCTTTTTATGTATGTTGAGGTGTTTTTTTCATGCCACAACATACATTATTTTAACTTTTAAAAAGTTGCAACCAGGAAGTATGGCGCATGTAGGGGAGGCTCCATTATCTGTAAAGGTGCGGCGATGCACTGCTCGCTTCAATACTTCATACATTAAAAGGTTAGCCAGAGGGTAACCTTGGCTGGGATGGGAGGGTACAATCAAGACAGCTTTCCTTTAAAAAAATAAAAATAAAAAAAAAAAAAACTCCACCTACCCACTGTGCTGGGAAACCACCCCTTCCCCACCCAAGAACATAAAAATGAATCAAAAGAACTGCCTAGGGACCCTCACCCCTCTCCCCCAGCAGTCACCATGCCTGCTGCTGCCTCTGTAAAAGAATAGGTAATCCCCCTTACTCCAGTACCTCATGGAGGACACTAAAGTTCAACGTCTAGAAAGTAAATTTACATACAAAGTTTCTAAGTTACAATGCTTCATTCATAGTTATAACAGATATGATAACTTCAGAATACATGAGACAGTGTATTACAGGATTTACACTTGTTTTTTTTTTATTTTTTTATTTTGTTTATTTATTTATTGAGTTCTTGGATTTCATCTGTAAGCTGTTGCTCATTTATGGGTTCCACGTTAGTTACAAGGACAAAGGTACATCAAAACAGTAGTACATGTTTTAGACAGGGTAACAGTAAGATACAGCAATACAGCAGTACATTTTTAGACAGAGTTCCTATGGTGAACACACCAAATTTAGGATCATAGGCAGCAAGTAATTTGCCTGAGTCAAAGTTAGGGCATTCTACTGGGTTTCATGAGAGGAGACGAAAGTAGGAGGATAGTGGTAAGGGTGCTAGAGGGTGGGTAGGGAGTGGGGGGAGTGTATACAGAATGGGTGGGGTAGAGGTGGCAAAGGTTGTGAGGTAGGGTGGTGACCTGAAGTGCTAAGAATAGGTCACATCAGATGAGTAGGTTAGACGTGAGATAAGAGTGCTAGGGTGCCCTGGAGGCACAGGAGGAGTGTTAGTGGAGGCAGGTACAGCTGCTGGTTGAGATAAGGTGCTGTCGTAGTTTGTATTTGAAAACACCAATAGTTGCAGCACCAGAAATGTCAGGTGGCAAGATATTGGTCCAGTGAGGAGCACAGTAATAGAATGTGCATTGTGCCAAGGCAGTGCTAAGTCTAGGAATTTTGTAGATCTGGATGGGGGAGTTTCTTATGAAACGGGAGCTTGAATGCATGGTAAGGAGTTTCTGGACCCCTGCCAGTAGTAGACTGAGAGAGCATTTCTTGGCAAGAAGGCAAGATTGATATCTTATTCTTTCCTTTAGTTGGAGCCAACCATATTGTGAGTGAAGGTCACAGGTGTGCGTGAGTCTTTCAGCACCTGTGAGAAGGCAATACGCCTTATTAAGTGCAATGGAAATGTGTTGTAGGGCAGTTTTGGTTGCCGATTCATGGATCGCCAGTCCATAATCAACAAGGGAGACTACTCAGCTGTTGATGGCCAGATTCAATGCTTTATAGGTTAAGCAGTAAATAATCCCTGTTCTTGTACTGATAACCTTTGCAGTGTAATCAATGTGCTGGGCATAAGACAGAGTGGACTCTATCGTGATAACCAGGTATCTGAAAAACTGGACGTGCTCCAGGGTGTCACCGCTTTCATTTCTGATTGCAAGTGAACTTACTGTGGGTGCTGGAGTACAAGATTGTCTTTGTTTTTTTTTGCAGTTCATGATTAGTCTCTGCTTCTTAAACCATTTCTCTGAGGATGAGAATCCCCTTTGGAGTTCTGCTGTTAGTCATTCCAGATGGGGGTTTCTGGTGAAGATAACTGCATTGTCTGTGTAAAGGAGCATCAGGGTTGGACAGGAGGCTGGCAGTTGGTTTAGGAAAAGACTAAATAGTAGGGGCCCCAGAATTGACCCCTGTGGGACCCTGGAGTGGACAGGTCTGCTAACAGAGGTGGTGTCTCCTAGCCTGACCTCTTGCAATTGATTGCGAAGGTAGCTGTTGAAACATGAAACGGATTCTGGAGAGAGCCTAATAGCAGACAACTGCTTCAGAGGGCACTCATGGTGCACCGTTTTAAAGGCTTTTGATAAGCCAATAAATGTTGCTCATTCTAGAAGGCCTTGGTCTAGGGAGTGGTAGATGTAACCTGTGAATTCCAGTAATGCTGTGATGGTACTTTGACCTGGTCGAAAACCATGTTGTTCCGGATAGAGGAGTTGGTACTGGTTCAGATACTCGACAAGCTGATCTGCTACAATCCACTCTAGAGCTTTTTTTGGGGGGGGAGTATGGAGATAGGTCTGCAGTTGTTGTGTAGAGTCTGATCACCTCCTTTGCACACAGGGGTTACTGATGCCTATTTCCATTGCAGGAGGAACTTGGAATGGCAGAAGAAGAGGTTGATAATCTGAGTGAGATGGCCGAGGGCTTCCACCAGTGCCATGCTGATGAACTTAAGGTCCAGGGTATCTCTGCTGTGTCCTGATTTTCACACAGCTCACACAAGGTACTTTCTTGCTCCAGATTCGGAGATTACCTCGAAATGGAACAGCGGTCTGTTGGAGGGTGGCTGCTGAACTGTGTTAGGGTCTTCTGGGATTAAGGGATTAAAGTAGTCTGCTGGTAGTACACTGCTGATGTTAGTGAAAGCATCATTAAGTGCACTTGCAATTCGCTGTTGGTCCAAGGATAGTGCCCCATCAATCATGAGCACTGATGGGGCATTTTTGGGTTCTTTGCCACTTATGTCGTTGAGATTATCCCAGAATGACTTGCTGTTGTTCCAGGAGCTGGAGAGGGCTTCCTTGTAGAATGCACTTTTGGCATGTCAGATGGCTTTTGTGCACTTATTTGGGGCTTGTTTGTACCGTTGGATGTTAGTGGTGGTACTGTGCACTCTCATGATCTGCCAGAGGAGATCTCTGGCATTGAGCTGATCCAGTAGGTCCGGGGTGATCCAGGGATTACTTTTATTTCCTTGCTTTATCGGGACATGCTTGTCACAGATGGTGTTAAATTTCTTTATGAAGTGGTCAAGGGCTGTGTCTACGTCATTAGCCTCATTGAAGTCAGTCCAGTCAATGCCCTGAAGCTCGGCTTTTAGCAGTGCAAGGTGACCTTTTAGTAGAACACAGCTTGTAATTGTTCTGGAAGGTGGCTTGCAGTAGTTGTAGGACTGAGTATTGGTGACAGGGAAGTGGTCGCTCGGTGTATCAGGGAGAACAGCAGTATTGGCAATGTGGGCAGAACCCAGTACAGGAGGGTGCTGGTCCCAGTTTTGTAGTTAACTATGGTTGCTGTCTCGACCATTTGAGAGAAGTGGACCACAGATAAGGCGTCCTTGATTGAGGCAGTGAGGGGGAGAGCCAGTTGATATTGAAATCTCCCAGCATCATGATTTCTGGGTTTAGGCTCAGGGTGCCCACATGGTCCATCAGGTCACTGGTGCCAGCCACGGTTAGTTTAGGCAGGATGTAGACAGAGAGACCCGTCAGTGTCCTGTTATGGGGTCCCTGCTGAAGTTTTACGGTCAGAACGTGGAGGTTGTCGTCACTGGTGGGCGCGGGAAGTATGTAACCTTGAAGGGGATCCCTAATGTATAGGACACAGTCCCCACTTCTTTTTGAGAGTTGTTCCTGTCTGAACAGGGTGAATCCAGGCAGTGTAATGGAGTCCGGTACCTTGGGGGAGAGCCAAGACTCTACTATATAGAGTATGTCCGGGTTATGCCAAGTGACCCATACTTTCAAGTTGTCCATCTTTGGGAGTAAACTGCAGATATCTATGGAGGCAAGAGTGAGTCCCGCTGTGTTATGGGACTGGCTTACATTGTGTGGTGGTAGGCCTGGGTTCGGGTGCACATTTCCTGAGAGCAGGAGAAGGAGCAGCATCAGGCGGGAGAGATGGTTTAATAAGAGCTTGTTATTCTGACCCCTTTTTCTCTTGCTGGGTACTGGCACTTTCATGGTGCTAAAGTGCATCACAAAACCTGGGAAAAAGGCCACCAGGCAGGGGTCCTTTAGCTGGAGATCTTGGATCCTTGGTATATAATCCATGTGCATGGTGAAGGCACACTTGTTACATAATGTGATGGTGCCATATACATTTAGCACTGTTGTCTCGAAGTTGGGCTGTGCGGATTGTGGGAAAGGTCTGCCGGATGGGCCTGCGAGTGATATTAGGGCAAGTAGAAAGATGCCCCCTACAGTCCCAAGTGTCAAGTGGGATATAGTTGCAATGGCTGTGGAGTCAGAATGGGTTAGTTCTGGGCAGAGTATTCTGCATAGTAATACGAGTCAAATAGCTAGGCTGTTATAACAGCATTATGAAGCCCAAGTGTGAAGAGTAAATTCAGAGGGGTAAGCTTTTCAAGAGTAGAACTATGAGACCATGGTTTATTAACTTGTTTAAGAATATGAGGGTAAGCTGACATTACCTAATTGATAAAACAGAGAACAGAAATTTGTGAGAGTGGTTCATTAACTTGTTCAGAAATGTAAAGGTGAGCTGGCATTATCTAAATGATAAAACAGAACGTGTAATGCATAGAAACAATGTTTTACAGCATGAAGTAAAGTCTTTGAGACTAGATGATTAGAACTGTTTTAACATGCTGTTTGTTAATTAGAAAATGTGGAATTTTATTCTTTAAAAGTAAACTTGAGGTCCTAAACGTAATGACACTCTTTCAGTGTTTAACTACATGTAACTGATAAGAGAATGGCATATAAGTAAATTATTTAGTTTGTTTAAAAAGATAACACTGTATGATTAATTATACTAAATATACATTAATTCAACATACTTCTTCAAACTCAGGCATATGAGACACCTAGGAAAATGCAAAAAGTGCAGTATGCAGCAGTTGAATGAAGAATATAAGTTATTTTACATGCGTTATATGATTTATTTATGAGAAGAAGTATTCTCAGTGGTTTAATAACATTTATAACATAAATTTAAAATATATATTTTTTTAATTTTCATTTTGTGCATTTGTACATCCAAAACAATATTAGAATTGCAATGAAGAAACAGGTTTCTATAGGAACTTTATAACTGAGGTATTTGACATTACCCTTAGTAAATCACTTTCCTGAAAGAAATTATGTTTATTTATAGTGATCTAGTAATGAAATGTAGTTATTAATTTATCATTTTTGAATTATTTTATTAGTCACAATCCATAAACAAGAGATCAGTTTTGACTCTTGAAATGTTGGCTACCAATAATTGTTTAGTGGCAAGTGAAAAAATAAAGAAATTTGGCTACCAATATTTGTTTAGTGGCAAAATGAAAGAATGAAGAACTCTGAATCAAGTGAATAAAACTATTTGATTTTAAAGAAACTGTCCTGTCCAGTTCTTTTGAATGGTGGTACAAGAATATTTCGGGACACTGGACTGTAAAGCATTTCAGTTCACTGAGAAGCACAGAAACATAAAAACTGATGCCAGTTGTTTTTTATTTTAGTTGTTTAACCAGGAGTAGCACACTAAGCTGAAAGCTTTTTTACAGTTGCAACCTGGGAGCACAGGGAAGTTAAATGACTTGCTCAGGGTCACACAGTATGCAGGTGGAAGCTGTGGGATTCAAACCCAGGTCTGGTCTGCTGGATGTCACCAGATTTGCAGCTCAGAGCCTTAAACCACTGCGCTATACTGCCTCCCTTTAAAGGCCACTAGGCCCATCCAGTCTGCCCATTTTCCTTACCTACTGCAAAAGTCACAGACCCTGCTTGATAGAAACATAGAAAAGTGACGGCAGAAGGAGACAATAGGTCCATCGAGTCTTCCCAAGGGTTCCCAAGCCCTGATGTGGGTTCTGAGATCTAGTCCCCCTTTTGCTTTTTACCCTTCCCTCATCCCCCAGGTCCCCCCTGAGCCCTAGTTCTATCCCACCTCCCTTTTTTATTTTATTTTATTTTATTTACATGCTCCCTGTTGACCTTTCTCGACCAACCCCCCCAGCCCCATTACCCTGGCTCCCTCAATACTCACCCTCACTATTGCCCCTTCTGACAGGGCTTTGGGTGTCTCTAGCCATCAGGTGTAGGGCCTGCAAGGGGTCGGTCATCATGTCACTGTCACAGAAATTTTTTTTTTTTTGCAGATTTTCTCCCCAGGTCCACGGATGTGCAATGGGCAGAGCAGTCAAGCTCTGCTTCTGCAGAGACAGCCTATGCCTCTGAACATTGGGTCCCTTTCCTTAAGTGGTGGTGGTGTGAATGTGCTGACACCCAGCTACTGTTGGATGTCAGGCAGTAGCGCGCCACACAATCCCCCCTCCCTGAGGAAGGAGAACTGTCTGCGAACATTTGATCCTTCCTCCCTGCTGGCCCCTGAGGAACCTGAGTCCGTTTCTGACCCTGGCCTCAACCCACTGCCCCACTGAGCCAGCTATCCCACCCCTTTTTGAAAGCTGATATGGTCCTAGCGCTTACCACTTCCACTGGTAGGCTGTTCCAGGTCTCCACCACTCTTTCTGTGAAAAAATGCTTTCTCACATCTTTTCTGAAGCTCCCGGCCCTTAACTTCCATTCGTGTCCCCTAGTGGTTGAGCTGGTGACCCTTTGGAATAACTCTGAGTATTGAACCCTGATGATGCCTCTCAAGAATTTGAAGGTCTTGATCATATCCCCTCTCTCCCTCCTTGTTTCCAGTGAGAACAAGTTAAGCTCTCTCAGGCTTTCCTCATACCAGAGACCATGTTGGCCCTGTATCATCCTGGTTGCTCTTCTCTGCCTAGCCTTCAATCTATCCCTATCCTTTTTATTATGTGGATTCCAAAACTGGATGCAATACTCCAGGTGGGGTCTCACCAGAGACCTATAGAGTGGGAAGATCACCTCCCTACTCCTGCTGTCAAATCCTTTCCCAGTGCACCCCATCATTTTGTTTGCCTTGTCATAGGCTTTGTTGCATTGACTTGATTGTTTGAGGGTGTCACATATGATGATCCCAAGATCCTTTTCTTTCTGAGAGGTGCTGAGTTTGAGCCCATTAAGCCAGTAATCTGTCCTGAATTCTCCTTCTCCAGGTGTAACACTTGGCAGTTTTTGGCATTGAACTTCAGCTGCCAGATGTTAGACCATCTTTCCAGCTTTTGCAAGTCATTCTGAAGTTCCTTAATCACCTCCATGCTGTCGACCCTTCCACCCAGTTTGGTATCATCTGCGAAGAGCACGAGCTTGCTCTGAAAGTCTATGCCTGTATCACAGATAAACATATTGAACAGAACCGGGCCCAAGACCAATCCCTGAGGCACTCCACTGGTGATTCTACCTTTATTTAACCTTACCCCATTGACAACAGTGCCCTCTGGCTTCTATCCTTGAGCCAATTTCAAACCCACCTGACAAAGTTCTTCGCAATGCCAAGGTCCTCTAACTTTTTTTAGCAAGCACTAATGCAGCACTGAACTGAAGGCTTTGCTAACATCAAAGTAGAGTAGGTCTACTGGGTGCCTATTATCCACTTCCTTAGTTACCCAGTCAAATAACGTAACAAGGTACATCTGGCATGACCTGCCCACCACTAAACCATGTTGTCTGTTATCCTGTATATTGTTTGTCTCCAGATATTCCACTATATCCTATTTGATGAGGGTTTCCATTAATTTCCCTACTACAGATGTGAGGCTGACTGGTCTGTAGCTGCCAGCCTCCTCCCTACTTCCCCCCCTTATGGAGTGGTACTACCTACACTCTTCTCCAATCCTCTGGCACCACCCCCATCAACAGTGAACGGTTAAATAAATTAAGCCAATGGGTCATCTAGTTCACTGGCTAGTTCTTTTAGAACCCTTGGGTGCAGTCCATTAGGCCGTAGTGCTTTGTCAGTTTTTAAGTGCATTAACGCTTCTCTAACCCTGTTAGTGATTTATGGAGTCTCCATCTGTGCGATTTCTCTATCAGCTGCCCTAATGCCACTTTCAGGCTGTGGTCCATTGTGTTCCTTGGTGAACATTGAACCAAAGAAGTTGTTAAAGACTGTGGCCTTTTGCCTGCTGTCTTCTATGATATATGTGATTGGGGTCATTTGATATTTTGTTTTACTTTTTCTCTGTGGAGTGGTACAGTCTTATTGTAGTTATTAAAATGTTTTGGAGGCCTGCCCCCACGGTCACGTGCTATACGTCCTCTGCCTTCACGCCCTCCGCCTTTTATCTCCCCCCGCTGCAATTTACAACCTATCAGTGCTGTAGGGCGCTGGGTATCGCTCGTCGGTGGTGGAGGGGCCGGGGGGTGTGAACGGTGAAGGATGAACGAGCGGGGCCACTGCATCGGGGTCATAAAACCAGAAGAGGCCTGGGGTGAAATGGAGCCCCGATCGTGGTTTGCCATGCCTGGTTTTCATATCAAAGGGCACCACCAATCTGGGTGGGCAGGTCATTTGGGCAGCCCTGGAAGATCATCCAACTCAAGCTGTGTTATGCAATGCCAGGTCCATTAAAAACAAGACTGCAATTATTGCAGATCTTGTTGGAACAGCTGACCTGGCTTGCATCACCGTGACCTGGCAGAATGAGAACTCTGGCCCTATATTGGAGGCTGCAACTCCAGCCGGGAAATCAGTGATTCACCGCTTGAGATTGGGTCGCGGGAAGGAGAGGGGAGGTTGTGGTCTGCTTCAGGACCATATTGGGCCTCATGAGTGTACCAGTTGAAGAAACCGAGTCATTTGAGTGTACAGAAGTAGCAGGTGTAGGCTGTAGGATTGCTCTAATCTACCGTCCACCCGGTGATGAGAGGTATTTCCTTCAGGAAGTGGCTGACTTCATGATTGACATGACGTTTGAGTCACCTAGGCTGATGGTCCTGGGTGACTTCAATGCCTGGGTCAATGATGAACTCTCACAATTTGGACAGCACTTCCTCCAATTAATGATTTCTTTGGGCCTCACACAGGTTGTTACCACTGCTGCTCACAAACATGGTCACACTCTTTACCTGGTCTTTCTCCTGGGGATCAAAGCCTCTGATTTGGGGGTGGAACCTGTCCAGTGGTCTGATCACCACACCATAGGGTTCAGTTTTTGCACCCCCCCTCCATAGGCCTACCCCTGTGGAGATGGTCAGGTATCGCTCTTTACGAGATGTAAGCTCCGAAGGCCTGGCAGCAGTGCTTGACCTATCGGTCCTTCCATCGGCAAACAATGACCCAGAGGCCTTAGTGATGGCCTATAATAAGGCCATTTCTATGGACTTGGATGCTGTTGCTCCTGTCCGAGTTCACTGTCTCTCCCTTCACCCTCCGCCCTCTTGGTTTGATGGGACTTTGAGGGAGATGCGGGGACTAGGTTGAAGGTTACAGCGTTGCTGGTGGAGATCCACCCTGGATGCCGACCACCTTAGATTAATGGATCTTTATTGAGCCTATCAATCTGCAATCACCCATAAGAAGGCAGAGTTCCTGTCTGGGGAGATTGCGGCCACTCAAAATTGACCAGCTCAGCTCTTTCGAACCATAGACAGACTGTACAACCCAGCCTGTCTGCAGGTTCGAAGAGCCTTTTTGCAAACAGAGTGCAGTGTGCTTGCTCTAGTCTTTGTGACTAAGGTAGTTGACCTCAGGGTGGACCTCCAACCAGCACACTCTATGGGTGTTGCTCTGGATCGGTGCTCAGTTACTGCTCCTCAGTTTTCCTGGAGTACCTTTGACCAGTGAGAGTTCATGGATACCATGCGGATTGTCCAGGGTATGTGCCCTACATGCTGTAGTTTGGACCCAGGACCAACGTCCCTGCTTATAGGCTGTAGTGACATCATTGGTCCAGTTCTAGCATGGATAGTCTGCTCCTTGGAAACAGGTGAGTTTCCTAGCTCCCTGAAGGAGGCAGTGGTGACACCCCTCTTGAAGAAAGCTTCTTTGGACCCAGACTGTCATGTGAACTACAGACCTATCTCAAACCTTCCCTTCATAGGGAGAGTGATTAAGAAAGTAGTGATCCTACAACTGGAGAACTATTTGACCATCCTTGACATCTATGAATCCCTTCAATCTGTTTTTTGAAAGAGGCATAGCACTGAGATGGCGCTGGTTTGGGTGCTCAATTATCTCCTGATGGCAAGAGATCAGAAAAGCTGTTCCATCCTGGTTCTTCTCAATCTCTCATCAGCATTTGACACTGTGGACCATAGGGTTCTACTCGATCACCTGAGGTTCATCTGTGGCCTGTCAGGTACAGTCCTCAGGTGGTTTACATCTTTCCTCAATGGAAGAACTCAGAGGTCAGTGTCAGGGAGTTATTCCTCTGACCCAGTTCCTCTGTTATGTGGGGTCCTCCAGGGATCGGTGTTGTCCCCCATGTTGTTTGCAGTGTACATGCTACCCCTCAGAGACATTGTAAGAAGGTATGGGCTGAGGTTTCACTGCTATGCTGATGGTACCCAGCTCTACCTTTCTTTTGCACCCGACTAGGATAGAGCCCTCTCAGTATTTAACAACTGCCTTGTGGAAATCCAGGATTGGATGAATTCGAGCTGGCTGAGGTTGAACTCAGAAAAGACTAAGTTGCTGGTTGCGGACCTGGAGTGCCGGATAGGGAGGTCGGGGGCTGGGTCACCTTCGAGACTTTTTCTTGGGGGCTCGCCACTCCCGACCTCTGAATGGGTGTGAAGCCTGGGGGTAATTTTTGATGAAGGGCTGATATTGTCATCAAATCCTCTTTTTACCACCTGAAGAATATCTCCAGGTTTAAGCATCTTGTTCAGTCTGGTGACCTCCCTATGTTAGTCTGTGCCTTTGTGTCTTCATGCTTAGATTACTGCAACTCCCTGTACCTAGGGCTTCCTGGGGTTGATATCAACCGCTTGCAGCTGGTGCAGAATGCAGCAGCCCGGTTGTTGACAGGGACCTCTCGATCCTGTCATATATTTCTGGTGCTGTGCGAACTGCACTGGCTGCCTGTACAGTGGTGGATCACCTTTAAAGTAAGACTTCTGACTTATAAAACCCTACACGGACAGGGCCCAGACTACCTTAAAGAGCTCCTGGTTCCTTACTGCCCTGGGTGATTGCTCCGCTCAGCTGACGAGGGGTTGCTAGAGATTCCAAGGGTTTGTTTAAGATCTTCAGGGGCGTGTGCATTTATGCATGCAGCCCCTACCCCTTGGAATTCTCTACCCCATCAGCTATGGGAGTGTGCGACCGTGGAGGAATTTAAACAGGTGCTCAAAACCTATTTGTGGAAGTAGGCATTTAGTGAATGATCTAAATTTATTTTATTGTTTAATTGTATTCTAATGTATTTATTATTGTGTGAATCTATGGTTTATCTGTTTTTATTGACTGTTAGGTGCCTTGGTTTTGGAAAGGCACCATACAAATAAAGAATAATAATTATAATTATTATTATTATTCTGTCCGCCTCCCTGAGTTCAACTATCCCACCCCCATCTTCCTTTTCTTCGGGATGTATTGGAAGAATTGTTTGTTGCCTGCCTTGATATCTGAAGCTATTCATTGTTTGGTGGATGTCTTAGTTAGCCTTACAATCTTCTTATCTATTATTTATTTATTTATTGAATTTTGTTTCTTGGCCACCTTACATTTTTATTTGATCCCAATTCTTATCATTCTGGTTCCTTTTATATCTGTGGAAAGCCTTCTCTTATCTCTAATTACTGACTTGACTTGTTTAATGAACCATATGGGATTTTTATCTTTTTCTCTTCAACACTTTTCTTATGCAAAGTTTGGTAGCTTGTAGTGTGGCTTGCTTGTCCAGCCCCCAAATGTCTTCAGCATCTAGTTTTTTTTTTTTTTTTTTTTTTGCATTATCTATTTATCCACCCCCTGCATCTGACTGGCCTCTCCTTCGGGCCACCGGGGACTGCCTCACCTCCTCACCGCCCACCAGGATGAAGCACAGTGCTGCAAAATTCTGCAATAGATTTACTGCAGCAAAGAATGCAGTTTCAATGGGAGTTAATCCCTTTTGTCATGCAGTAAACATGTGACACTGTACTTCATCCTGGTGGGCTTCATTGTACCTGTTTCCTTTTTTGCAATCCCTTACTCCCACCCGCATGCCAAACACACTCCTCCCACCCAAGTCTTGCTATCTTTCATTTTTAGTTCCAGTCCCCCACCCAACCTCCCCTCTGGTCCCCACCACCATCCTCCCCCCATGAGCACCCACAAAATACAGACTGCAAATAAAGAAAACAGTCTCCTGGTAAGAGAGTGTCTACTCCATTTGTTTCCGACTCATCCATTCCTGTCTCATAAAATGCTGTGAATGAATGAATGCTGACATCTTTGTTCCTAGTAACACCGGATTGGTTAAATGTTCAACCAATCAAGTTTTAGTAGGAGTCAAGCTGTCACCATTTATTCATTAAAGCCATTAATATGAGACAGGAGCTAAGAGTTAGCACCGAACAGAGCAGACGCTCTGCACTGGGGAATCATTTTCTTTATTCACAGTCTATATTTTGTGGGTGCTCATGGGGGAAGGATGGTGGTGGGGGACCAGAGGGGTTGTGGGGGTCTGGAACAAAATGAAAGAGAGTGGCACTTGGGTGGGGCGAGGTGTGAGGAGTGTTTCTGGCACCCGGTGGGAGGAGGGAATACCTATTCTTTTCAAGCTTAACAGCAAGCATGATGTTTGCCAGGGTGAGGGGAGGCTGACAGTGGGGGTGTTTGAGGAGGCTAATAGCTGGCAATATTAAATTCACCTTGTTATTCGCCAATAAATGGCCATTTACCAGGTGAATTTTGGCCAAAGTGCCTGGAAAATAACAAGGTAAATTCCGGTCTCCAGCTCTTACATGATGTCTGTGTAAGCTGAACCCACAGCGATTCTGTAACCCCATTATCTTCCCTGATGGATCCATCCTCGCATTCCTTCTCTGCCTTGATTCCTTCCCTGTGCAGAGCAGGCTACTCCAGCTGCTATACCTTTTCCCTTATCATACCTATACATGGTGTAGTCTGGGATTGTCTTGCCCCAGCTGTTCTCTATAGCCCAAGTTTCCCTAATGGTGAAGAGGTCCAGCCTAGCATCTACTACCATCACCTGGAGCTCACCGATTTTGCCTTTTCCAGGCTCCAACACCCCCTTTGTTTTTTACATGACCTTCCCCTTCATTTTTCCCTAGCCTCCTTAATGTCTTGTTTTCCCATTTCTTGCAGGCTTAGTGAGCCCCCTCCTTGCCAGTCGTCTCTGTCCTTATGAACTCATGCCTTGCTGCTTCTTCTTCACAGTGCTTCTATTCCCCACTTCAGGGGGAGTCCTAGCTTGGTTCCCCACCTCCCGAACCTTCTCAGTGGTATTCACAGCATCAGCCTCCATCCCAGTCAGTTTAACTGTCCACCAATGTAACCATCAAACTTCCACCCCAGCACATTGTTTCCCTCTCTTGTTAGGTGAACTCCATCACTCAGGAAGAGCCTCCTGTCTCAGAAGCCCCCAGTCACCTACAAATCCATAATCCCCTTTCTGACACCATCCCTTCAGCCACCCGTTTAAATAATCAGTTTCCTCCTTCCTCACGCTATCCTTTTCATTCCCCCTACCCCACGCAGGGAGGACCTCAAAAAAAGCCAGCGAAGTTGAGTGTGCCTTCAGTATGTCACCCAGCCTTTGGAAAGTTTACTGTTTCCACAGACTGGTTCTCCAGATCATTGGTACCAAAGTGTGCCAGCACCCCAGCTCTCCTACACTCTCCTGTGTCTTTCTCCCTATCCTATCCCTATCCTGAATGGTCAATGCTCCAGGAAGGTATCTAACCACCCTCCCTTTCCTTTCCCTGTTCATCCATCATCTTCTCCACCCCTCTAATGACTGAATCCCTTGCCACTAAGATACTCCTTGCTCCTAACTTCCTCCCAGTGCCACCAAGTCACTCTGCTCTTTCTCCCTGACTGACTCAGAGTCCCTCCTGATGGGTTCAGGCACCTGAGCCTCCTTCAGGGGTGCAGAGCAATTTTTCTGTCAGGATTTTGTGGGTCCGGCTAACCACAGTATGAATGTCCGTGCCTCTCTTTCCCTTCCTCATGTCCCAGAGCAGTGGGTCTTTGGGGAAACAGGGGGGGTGTAGTGTGGGTAGCAGCTCAGTTGGTGTCACAGCTGAGGTATCTTCTCTCTTGCTGTTACCAGATAAACAAGAAATTTCCCAAAAGTCTTGCATATGGAGCAGTGTCCCCTTCTCCAGAATATAACCCTAGAGATGAGCCCCTGACTGTGACTGCAGCTGACTACCTCCCTGCTGTATCTATGCTCCATATTGCCAACTGTCTCCTTATACCCAATAACTGTTGGACTGCTGGTACTACTCTTCCTACAGCTACCTGCCTATTACCCTTTACCTTAGACCCAAACTGACCTAACCTATATAGGGAGTTTATTCTAAGCTACGGCTTTACCTGGTTACCTGCCCGATACACCTTTGGATGCCTCCCTAATACCCCTACCCCAGAGAGGTAATTGGCTATTCTTCCCTTATGTCTCTGCTCTAGATAGGTAGTTGGCTAGTCTTTCCTTATGTCTCTGCTCTAGATAGGTAGTTGGCTAGTTTTCCCTTATGTCTCTACTCTGGATAGGTAGTTGGCTATTCTTCCCTTATGTCTCTGCTCTAGATAGGTAGTTGGCTATTCTTCCCTTATGTCTCTGCTCTAGATAGGTAGTTGGCTAATCTTCCCTTATGTCTTTGCTCTAGATAGGTAGTTGGCTATTCCTCCCTTATGTCTCTGCTCTAGATAGGCAGTTGGCTATTCTTGCCTTATGCCTCTGCTCTAGATAGGTAATTGGCTATTCCTCCCTTATGTCTTTGCTCTAGATAGATAGTTGGCTATTCTTCCCTTATGCCTCTGCTCCAGATAGGTAGTTGACTATTCTTCCCATATGTATCTGCACTAGATAGGTAGTTGACTATTCTTCCCTTACAGGGACCTGCACTGGCAGAGTACCCTGTGGATACCCTGCAAATGCTCCTAAGACAGATGCCATGCTCCTACTCTGTGACAATCACATAATGGAATGCCATGTGATGAAATTCTGGCAGCTTGGTTTAAATCATCTGTCTCCTCTAAGCCTACGTCAGCTCCTCCCACAATCAGATGACTGTTTTACAGATAGTAACTAACTTCTCTACCCACAAGAGACTGCAAATATTCTCCCAGCTAATTCCCCTGTCTGGCTAATAAGAATTACTGAAATTTAAAGAACAGCCCTCCTCAAAAAAAAAAAAACTGAATAAGAAACACTTCTGCCTACTCACTGATAAAGACCCTTTAAGTATGAAATTAAATAAATGACCTTTCCTGCTTAAGGTTAGCTGCTCTGTACTCCCTTCCTCTCAGCTCTTCCAGTTCCTGCTGCTGCTGTCCCCTGATATCTCTAGAGACAATAGGCCTTTTGTCACATGGGAGCACAACTGTGTAAGGGTGATGGAAGTACATTCTCACCAGTCCTTGCTGTCTCTGGAGAGAGGATGCCTTTTGTCATGAAGGGGAACACCGGTGAAGGTGTAGCAGAAACAGTCCCACCAGTTCCTATTGTTTCCATAGAGAGGGTGTCTTTCATCACAAGGGAATAGCCCTGTGTAAGGGTGATGGAAATGCATTCCCACCAGTTCTGCTGTCTCTAGAGAGAGGGTGCCTTTTGCCACAAGAGAAACAGTCCTGCTGTGTAAGGCTGAAGGAAACACATCCTCATGAGTTCCTGTTATCTCTAGACAGAGGGTGATTTTATTACAAAAGGAACAGCCCTGTGTAAGGGTAACAGAAACACTGTCCCACCAGTTGCTGCAGTCTGTAGAGAGAGGGTGCCTTTTATCACAAGGCAACAGTCCTACGTAAGGGAAATGGACTCAGATTCCCACCAGTTCCTGCTGGGTCTAGAGAGAGGGTGCTTTTTATCAGAAGGCAACAATAAAGTGTAAGGGTGATGGACACATTCCCACTAGTTCCTGCTGTCTCTAGAGAGGGTGCCTTTTGTCACAAGGCAACAGCCCTATGTAAGCGCAATGGAAACAGATTCCCACCGGTTCCTGCTGGCTCTAGAGAGAGGGTGCTTTTTATCAGAAGGCAACAATAATGTGTAAGGGTGATGTACACATTCCCACTAGTTCCTGCTGTCTCTAGAGAGGGTGCCTTTTGTCACAAGGCAACAGCCCTATGTAAGCGCAATGGAAACAGATTCCCACTGGTTCCTGCTGTCTCTAGAGAGAGGGTGCTTTTTATCAGAAGGCAACAATAATGTGTAAGGGTGATGGACACATTCCCACTAGTTCCTGCTGTCTCTAGAGAGGGTGCCTTTTGTCACAGGGAAACAGGCCTGCGTAAGGGTGATGGAAACACATTCCCAGCAGTTCCTGCTGTCTCTAGAGAGAGGGTGTCTTTCATCACAAGGGAATAGCCCTACGTAAGGGTGATGGAAATGCATTCCCACCAGTTCTGCTGTCTCTAGAGAGAGGGTGCCTTTTACCATAAGAGAAGCAGCCCTGCTGTGTAAGGCTGAAGGAAACACATTCTCACGAGTTCCTGTTGTCTTTAGACAAGGGTGATTTTATTACAAAAGGAACAGTCCTGTGTAAGTGTAACAGAAATACTGTCCCACCAGTTGCTGCAGTCTGTAGAGAGGGTGCCTTTTGTCACAAGGCAACAGCCCTACGTAATGGAAATGGAAAGAGATTCCCACCAGTTCCTGCTGTCTCTAGAGAGAGGGTGCTTTTTATCAGAAGGTAACAATAATGTGTAAGGGTGATGGAAACATTCCCACTAGTTTCTGCTGTCTCTAGAGAGGGTGCCTTTTGTCACAGGGAAACAGACCTGCATAAGGGTGATGGAAACACATTCCCAGCAGTTCCTGCTGTCTCGAGAGAGAGGGTGTCTTTCATCACAAAGGAATAGCCCTCTGTAAGGTTGATGGAAATGCATTCCCACCAGTTCTGCTGTCTCTAGAGAGAGGGTGCCTTTTACCACAAGAGAAACAGCCCTGCTGTGTAAGGCTGAAGGAAACACATTCTCATGAGTATCACAAAAGGAACAGCCCTGTGTAAGGGTAACAGAAACACTGTCCCACCAGTTGCTGCAGTCTGTAGAGAAAGGGTGCCTTTTATCACAAGGCAACAGCCCTACGTAAGGGAAATGGACACAGATTCCCATCAGTTCCTGCTGGATCTAGAGAGAGAGTGCCTTTTGTCACAAGGCAACAGCCCTACGTAAGGGAAATGGAAACAGATTCCCACCAGTTCCTGCTGTCTCTAGAAAGAGGGTGCATTCTGTCAAAGGGGAGCAGCCCTGCGTAAGGGCAATGTGTTGTGTTTGGTGGCCGAAATAAGTACCTTAAACACACACGGGTCTTGGTAGTAAGAAAACCACGCCACATTGAAATCTAGGCCTTCTGTTTTACTTCCATTCAGCAATGCATGCAAGAGAAGACTGGCCTCAAACTCAGGCACACTTACAGGAAGTGCACATTCTCTTAAAGCTGTACTGTCGCTAACATTTCTTAAAGCTGTACTACACATAACAATCCCTACTGAGTTAGCTAGGAAGTACTCAAATCAATAATTCAGAAGTAATATGACACTATTACAGTCATTACTGCAATGTCCCTTTTAGTTAGTCTGTGTCATTAGGCTATATCTCTACAAGTCCATTCTCTTTGGAGGACGTCTTATACATCCTGACCGATGCAGTAGGACTCGAGGCTGTTGCACTGGAATCTGATTAGCTTCAGCCACATCTTGTCTCAGACACTGTGGTTCCACTATCTCTTCCTGTTCTTGTTCTGGAACAAATAATGCTGGATAACTACCCCGACTCTGGGTATCCCTTTTTTGTTCTGTCTCAGTTCTAGTACATAATTGGTCCACATGTTTTTTCACTCTCCTCTTGTTAGTCAATCAAACACTATAGACAGCATTTCCAAACTTTTTTCCCACCACGCCTTCTATCCAACTCTTCAGGCCTGCATATATCCTGACTCACGCAAGATCATTGGGTTTGAAGGATCTGGTCTTAGGAAGCATTTCAGTTACTGATTTATAGCCTAGAAGGCAAAGAAGATCCAGCTGAGTTAGAATCTGACGTGAAAACAACAATTCTGCAGGGGATATTCCTGTGACACAACGTGGTGCTGTTTGACACATCACAAGAAAGTCCAAAAGGGCTATTTGCATTACCATTGGTGTAGTAGGATTAGCTTTGTCCATACTCTTTTTAAAAGTCTAAATCAGGCGTTCCACTTTGCCATTTGAACTTGGATGGTAGGGTGGTGAGAAAATATGGTGGATACCACATTGCTGGCAAAATGCTTGGAATTCAACAGGTGTGAACTGTGGTCCATTATTTATTTATTTAGTTTTTGTTGACCGGGTAAGTGCACTAGACAAATCCTGCCTATTTTCAGGCACGACCCGGGGGTGGGGGATACAGGTGAATGCCAACTGACCTTGAACCAGATTAAGCTGTTGGTGGTATTTTTAGTGAATGAGGGAAATTTGGCCAGGACACCGGGGAAATTCCCCTACTCTTTTCGATAAGTGCCATGGGATCTTTAACATCCACCTGAACTACCACTAATCCAGGCAGATTGGACCTTGGTTTAACATCTCATCCGAAAGGTGGCACCTCAGACGTGCAGCACCCCTCTCATGCTGCACTACAGTGTCAGTACTGGGATATTAACCCAAGTGCCAGATGTGGGAACTGAACCCACAGCCCTCTGATCTCCCGGCCTCAGAGGTGAGTGTGCTACCTACTGAGCCAATGACACTGTTATCCAAGACAATCACTTGAGGGAAACCATGGGTAGCAAAGATAGATTACTCTCAGTAGTTGTTGAAGACATCAGATGAATTTCTGGCCATTTACTGTAAACATCAGTTAAGAGTAACCATGTGGAATTTAAATAGTGTCCCGCAAAATCAATATGTACCATTGCCAAGGTTTTTCAGGTCATTCCCAGTGGTGAACTAGGGCTGTTGCCAGAATTCCCTTTGATACAGCACAACCTTTTCATCTTTGCTCAACCTGGTATATGTCTCTGTCAATGGAAGGCCACCATATGTGAAGTATGGCCAAGGATTTCATTTTAGCAATGCCTGGATGGCCCGCATGCAAAAGAGTCAACACATTTGAGTGATAACATTGGGGTTCTATGACATGCAATCTCCATAGAAGACACCCCTCAGCAATGGACAACTGCTGTCTCTTTGTATAGTAGGGTTATGAAACCTGTGACCTAGCAAGTATTGGCAACATTTCTGAATCTGGGCATAATTCCATTCATCTGCAGTGAGTTTGCGTGAAGCGTGGGATATCAACTTCTCCACTCCTTCTGGATCTGTATGGAAAAGGACAGTTCCTATACCCACAGGACTAGCATCACAGGCCAATGTGATAGGCAAGTTAGGGTCATAATGAGTTAAAGTATTCAGATCAGTTAAAGAGAGTGTGATGGTTTGAACTGCCTTACTGTGGCCCTTGGTCCACTTCCATGGAATACCCTTATGTAACAGTTCATTTAGGATAGCACATTTAGTGCCTAAGCCAGGTATGAACGGTCATAGTAGCGTACCATACTCAAGAATGAGTGCAACTCTGAAACATTCTGTGATTCAGGCACGTGCACAATGGCTTCCACCTTTTCATCATTCGGACGAATTCCATCTTTGTCAATAGTGTGACCTAAGTACATGACGCTTTTTGACAAAATTGGCGTGTTTCTCTCCTACGCCTGAATCCACTCTGTTGCAATCTTTTTAAAGTCTTTTGTAAGTTAAGTGAATGTTCTGCTTCTGTCTTGCCCAGGACAATGATGTCATTCAAATAACAAGCATCACCTGGTATATCACCTTCCATTTGCTCAATCACTTTTTGAAAAATATCAGGTGTGGAACTAAGGCCAAAAAAGAATCATTTGTACTTGTATAGTCCTTGGTGTGTATTAATCACTGCCAATTTCTGAGAGTCTGCATCCAGCTCCACTTGAAGGTATGCATCAGCGAGGTCCAGTTTAGAGAACCCCACACCACCATTCAGCCTATGAAAAAGTTCCTCTTGTAAGGGTAAAGGAAATACACCTATGCTAAGTACTGGAGTAAGTGTCACCTTAAAATCTCCATGTATTCGAACCTTACCACCAGGTTTAGATACCACCACAATTAGAGTGGCCCAATCTGAACCTGAAACCTTTTCCAGCACACCCGCTTTTTCCAGTCTGTCCAGTTCCGCCCTAACGACCAGTTTAAAAGCAAAAGGGAGTTTCCATGGTTTACAAAACTTAGGGACTGCATTAGGCTTTGTAACTAGCTTGGCTTTAGCTGTTGTGCAACATCCCAGGCCTTTCCACAACTCTGGATACATGTGTAAAGTCTTCCCAAGCTTGGGCGGACTACTGGTTTGTGGTACCTGGACAGCAGCAAGTAGGCCAAAATCTGCTGGATCAACATGAATGTTTAGAAGAACTGGAGCATCTCTGCCCAAAATGTTGACACCCTGTTAGGAAACCAGAAAAGTTAAAGGTGTACCAGTCTTGAGAGAATCAGTCCTGCATACCAACATGGTAAACGAGCCCAGTGGCTGAACTGATTGCTCTTCAAATGCATGCAGCGACTTATTACAAGGAGACAATGGTGGCTTATCCAGATCAGACCATGTTTGATGGTTAATAAAAGAAACTGGGGAAGCAGAGTCTACCATTAAATGCAACTGATGCCTCAATTCTGGCAATAAAGTAACACAGAGAAAGGAGGAACATCTTTAGTCTGCATTTGTGGTGCAATAGAAACTACCGCACTGTCTGGGCTTTCCGAACCGACTGCTGCAGTTCTCCTGCTCATGCAAACCTTAGCAATATGCCCCTGATGTTTACATGCATGACACTGAGCTTCTCTGAATTTGCACTGGTACCTGCTAGATGAGATGATCCACATGTTGCACATTTGTTATGGCCATGCAGTTTGGGTGGAATGGTTGAATTTTTCTTTGAAAACAGTGGTTTAAACTTAGGTTTGAGCTGTTTCGATTTGGGGGTTACTGCAACTACCTGTACCTCATTTATAGTGTCCATCTTAGCATGTGCTTCATTTTCTGCAGCCTCATACATGAGTGCCAAATGTAAAAGTTCCTCAGTAGACTTCTTGACACTTACAGAAAGTAATTGCTGAATACGATGTTCATTATTCAACCCCATAACAAACTTGTCAGCTAGATTAGATTCAAGATGCTCCCTGCTCCACTTACACGTGAGAGCTAAGCGTTTGATCTCAGCCAAATATGATTGTAATGACTGACCTGGTTTCTGGCAGTAACTGTAGAATTTATAACATTCAACCCTTGGAAAAGTTATTAAACTGTATTGTGCATTCAATTTAGCCTTTAGCTCATGATATGACAAATCTTCTGGCCGGTCCGGTGCAGACAGACTGCATAAATGTTTGAAGGTTTCACTCCCCAAGAAAGTACAAAAGGCATCTCAAATAAGCTTTTCCTGTTGCTCATCATTAGCACCTTATATGGCAGGATTTAGTAATAACCGCTGATGAAACTGTCGGGACCATGTATCCCAGTCCGTTCCTGTAAAAATTTCAAAGCTGGCTGAAGTTGCCATGATATTGCGCAGTTCCAAATTGCTTACTTGCCTCCAATACAGAAAGTCACAAAATAGTGTAATTCAGTAAGCTGGAGCTATGAAAATGTCCACCATCCATTGCCGCCAGTTTGTTGTGTTCGGTGGCCAAAATAAGCACCTTGAACACACCAGGGTCTTGGTAGTAAGAAAACCACGCCACACTGAAATCTAGGAGTTCTCTTTTACTTCCATTCAGCAGTGCATACAAGAGGAGACTGGCCTCAAAAACAGACACACTTACAGGAAGTGAACATTCTCTTAAAACTATACTGTCTCTAACATTTCTTAAAGCTATGCTACACATAACACATGGAAACCCTGCTGTCTCTAGAGAGAGGGTGCCTTTTATCACAAGGGGAACAGCCTTCTGTAAGGGTGATGGAAACACATTCCCACCAGGTCCTGCTGTCTTCATAGAGAGGGTGCCTTTTGTCACAAGGGAACAGCCCTGCTGTGTAAGGGTGGCGGAAATACTTTCCCACTAGTTCCTGCTGTCTCTAGAGAGAGGGTGCCTTTTATCACAAGGGGGACAGTCCTGTGTAAGGGTGATGGGAACACATTTCCTCCAATTGCTGCTGTCTCTAGAGACAGGGTGCCTTTTGTCACAAGGGAACAGCCCTGCTGTGTAAGGGTGGCAGAAACACATTTTTCATCCCACTTTTCCCTGCTGTCTCTAGAGAGTGGGCTCCATTTGGAACAAGGAAGCACACCTGTGTAGGGGTAACAGAAACCCATTCCCATCAGTCCCTGCTGTCTGTAGTGACAGGGTGCTGTGTTGTACCCTTGCAGCTGTGTACACAGCTTTGCACTCCAGCCCTGTCTTCAGTGGCATACAATAAAAGACCCTAACCTAAATGTTGATTGTGCCAAGTCTACAGCTTACATCCTGATGAAAGGGACGGGGCGGGGCAGGAGGGTCTGATACAATTTTAAACACTAAAATGTAAAATTTCTTTGGGGGTGGATAATGGTAAAAAACGTCTTCATTGGTCCTGGGGGCAGGTGCATTATGCAGCCACATCAGAATAAGCTATGAATTGGTTAATGCAGGGTACAGCAAGAATATCCCCTTATTTAAATTATGTTTCTCAGGGTAATCTATTTATTTTAGTTTTTTAAGAACAAACACAAAATACTGCAGGCCAATTAACTGGATATGGAAGCCCTGGAGAAAAAGCAGTACCGCAAGCATTTAGTCCAAGCCAAACAGGGGTTTCTGACTCAAGAGTTCACTACCATGCTCACCACAATACATCCATCCTCCTGTGGCTGAGCTGGGGTACAGGCAAGAAGTACAGGACATCCAAACAGGGACAAAAGGTCATAACATTTTGGATCTGGTTTTGAGCAACCTAGAAGAACAGATCAGTGATTGTATGACTCTTGAACTACTAGAAGGGAGCAATCACAATGTTATCATGTTTAAAATTTGGGGTATGAACTATAAAGAAAGTGGTAAGACTACAATTAAATGTTTTAACCTGACAGCTTTAGATGAGATGAAAGAAGAGTTAACAGCATGGGAAGGGTAAAACTCTAGAGGAGTTGTGGAATGGATTACTGTTCAAATTAAATGAGCTTATACTGTCAGGACTCACTTATCTGGCTCTCTCTTATCTGTCACACTTGTTTTCCATCCATGTGGCTAAGCTATTTTTTGATATGTTTGTTATAGAATTGGCACTCAGATAACCATCACGCTCCATCTACGACAATGGGAACAGATGGAATTGGATATCTGAGTGCTGACTGTAGCTAAGTATGTCCCAGAAAAATCAAAATATACTAATAATGGTAGGAAACCAGGATAGTTAAATAAAAAAGTCGAAAGGAAAGAAAGAGGAAGAAGGCTTATAGTAAGGTGAAGATGGTTAATAGTACAATATTATGGGAGGAGTAAAGGAAGAAAACAAAAGAATGTAAAAGGTGCATAAGGAAGGACAGAAGGGATTATTGAAATTCACATTGCAAGTAGAGTCAAAGATACTCACAAATCTTTTTATGATTATGTCAATCAACAGAGAACTTTTTCACAAGTGAGTCGACTAGTGGACAAAATGGGTAACAGAATGATGAATGTAAAGCAGATGTCACAGCTACTAAATAATTTCTTCTCTACAGTTTTTTGACCTAAGGAAATGAAGCCATTACAGAAATATTAGGAGGGAAATTATTAGAGAATAATAATAGATGAAGCAGTTATTAGAGCAAGATCAAAAAGGATAAAACCCAACAACTCACCAGGCCCTGATGATCTGCACCCTAGAATAATAAAAAATTGGAAGAGGAGTAGACATGACCAGTAGCAAAAATACGTCAGGTCACCCTGGATGAGGGACAAGTGGTCTCTAGTTGGAGGAAAGCAATGTTATCCCACTATATAATCAAGCATTTGTCAATGCCAAATGTTGTCTGTCTGGCTGGCATTGGCATTGGTAGTGCAGAAGTTAGAGAGATACATAATAGGAATGGTAGTGAAGTATTGAACTGACACCAACCCCACCCCCAACCTGCAGAGACTGACAGGCACCAGAGTGTACCTTTGGGTCGTTGTCCACAACGCTAATGCCATTTCACCTCACCCTAATCTGCAGACACCAACAAGTGTCGCAGTGTGCCTTGGGGTCTTCGGGCCTTACGCTCACCCCATTCCATAAGGAAATATGCTGAGGTGGGTGCACTATAGGAGAATGGGGTGAACTTTGGGGCCAAAGAGTCCAAGGAACACCTCAATGCCTGTCAGTGGCTGCAGGCTGGGGGTGGAATGGCGTAAGCATTACAGCCAAAAATGCCAAGTCACACCCATGATGCCTGTCAGTCTCCACAGGGTGGGGCGTTACAGTTGGAAACCCTAATGTCCCAGGCATTTGTTGGTTATTTTCACTCCAAATTTTCAACATGGTCTTTTTGTGACCCCACCTCATGAACAGTGGCACTATCAGTGTATTAGTCGAAAGGTGATTTTGCACAGCAACTGCGCCATTTGGTGCCACAGGTGAAAAAACACATTTTGGGCAGGATGTGAAAAACTACAGTTGTACCGTTCATGAGGAGGTGTAAAAAAATGGTGATGTTGAAAATCTAAAGTAAAAATATGGAAAATTGGTGAAGACATGAGCATGCATAGAAACTGGGCAACAGATGTCCATAACGCAATTATTTGGGGGATATTTTTAGCCAGATTTTCAACATAGGCATTTTGGGACCTCCACTGATGAACAGTGGCACTGTGATTTTGTTAATGTGTCCCGAACATTGATTTCCCACAGCAACCGTGCCATTCTGCGCCAGGTGTGCGAAAACACATTTTGGGCAGGATGTGAAAAATGACAGCTGTACAATTCATAAAAAGGTGTGAAGAAATGGCAATGTTGAAAATCTGGAGTAAAAATATTAAAAAATCTCGAAGTTACGAGAATGTGTGGAAACTGCGCAATGCACGCTTGTAACACAGTCATTTTGGGGAATTTTTTCACCAAATTTTCAACATAGGCATTTTGGGACCTCCGCTGATGAACAGTGGCACTGTGATTTTCTTAATCTGTCCTGAACATAGATTTCCCACAGTGACCACGCCATTGTATGCCAGAAGTGCGAAAACATATTTCGAGTAGAATGTGAAAAATGATAGCTGTACTGTGCATAAGGAGGTATAAAAAATGGCAATGTTGAAAATCTGGAATAAAAATATTAAAAATTCTCAAAGTTATGTGCATGCATGGAAACTGTGCAATGCACGCTTGTAACACAATCATTTTTTGGAATTTTTTCACCAGATTTTCAACATAGGCATTTTGAGACCTCCACACATGAATAGTGTCACTGTGATTTTCTTAATCTGTCTTGAACGTTGATTTTCCACAGCACTCGCGCCAGCCCATTGTGCACCAGATGTGCGAAAACACATTTCAGGTAGAATGTGAAAAATGACAGCTGTACTGTTCATAAAGAGGTGTAAAAAAATGACAATGTTGAAAATCTGGATTGAAAGTATTAAAAATTCTCTAAGTTATGACTGTGCGTGGAAACTATGCCATGCACGCTCATAACACAGTCATTTTTTGGAATTGTTTCACCAAATTTGCAATATATGCTTTTTGGGATCCCACCTTATGAACAGTGGCACTGTTGTTTTGTTACTTGGTTCTGAAAAGTGATTTTGCACAGTGACAGCAAAATCACCTTTAGGGGTGGAATAACGAAATGACAGTGACTGATTTCATGAGGTGGGGTCCCAAGAACCCCATGTTGAAAATTTGGAGTCAAAAGTCAAATAAATGGCTGAGATATCCACCTAAGTTGAAACCTCCCCTATTGATGCCATTATACAGCTTACCAGCATTTCTGCAGTTCGCGGTCGGCTTTGAAGAGTGCAGACATGTTCCCGCTCCCCCGAAGATTGCAACACTGAGCCTCTGGAGGTAAGTATGGGGTGAGGGGGGTGTGGGGAGGTGGGGTGCACATAGAGTGGGTGCGGGTTGTGGGAGGGAGGCCCGCCAACAGCAAGGGACTGTTTTCTTTGTTTCAGGTTACAAAAAAAAAACAAAAAAACCAGCACGGACCATTTTCTTTCTTTACAGGTGTATGAAACAATGTTGGGGACACTGGGGTGGGCTCCCAGTGTGCCCCATGACTTTGGGGGTGTGGTGTTTGCCACACTGGGGTGGGCTCCCAGTGTGACTTACAGTGGGGGTGGGTGGGGGCAGGAAAATGCCGACCTGGTTGGCTTTCGACCAGAAGAAGGCACACTGGGGTGGGCTGCCAGTGTGCCACACAATCTCGGGGGGGGGGGTTACATATGCCGACAAGGGGACTGGAAACCCCCAAAGTCGTCTTTCTAGGGATTGCAAGAAGCGGACAGCAAGTCATCTAATCCTAATCCAGGCAAGCCACATAGCAGAGGTATGTCATTGGTGCTGCTGCATAATGAGCTTGGCTCTGATTGCAGCGGCAAAATAATTTCAAGTTGGTGCCACTGCAAAACACTTGTGTCACTGCTAGCGTGCTCGCTAATTGGCAAATGAGGGATGCACCTTCTAAAGCATGCCTTGCATTCACCAAAACTGACACACCTCTGCATTTCTCCTACTAATCTCGTACTGCCACAAAATGTTGCTTGCGCGAGTGCAAGACAACATAAAAAGGGAATAAGTTATGTTGCAGTAACTACAGATAGGTTAGTCTGACTTCAGTCCTGGGAAAAGAATTACAAAAAATTGTGAAAGATGAAACTGAAAAATTCATAAAAGTAAATAACCGTGGGGCATGGCTTAATAACTGATCAGAGCAAACGCATCTTAGATAAGTCCCCGGGAGAAGTCCGTTTTGTTTTATTTTAAAGCTGATTTTTTATTTCAACTCGCCCTTTCTTTGTAGTTTATACTGCATAGAAATCAACTATATGTAATTATGGGCAAACAGAAGAACCCCACTGCTTCTACAGACATTTTTAAGTCGAAAACCGACCAACAGAGGGACGCTAGGCCTCCGCAGCATGAGGCAGCCTCGGGAAACAGTGATGCTGGCACGGATGAGGTTACACTGCAAATACTGAATACCGACATAGCCCATTTAATCCATACAGTCCAAGATACTGAGAAAAAATTGGATGGACTTACACCTCAAGTGACCACACTTAAAACCTGTTTAGATGGCACAGAGCAACTAATACAACAGGTGGAGGGTTCCGCTCGTAAGGCTGCAAACGCTACCGGCAATCTCATCAAAGAAAATTCACTTCTGCATCAGTGACTCGAACATCTTGAGAATCAGGCATAGGAGAGAAATCTTAGAGTGAATGGGTTCCCAGAGGAAATAGAGGGTGATGAGCTCCTAGATTTTGCCAAACGTTTTCTACCGCAGCTTCTGTGTCTCTCTGATGAAGATGTTATGTTCTCCATAGAAAAGGCTTTTCGGATTACCCCTCGGAGAGCTTCCGGAGATGCTGCGGCCCCTGCGCACCTTTCTGATAGTGTGTACAGGAGCTGGAGATCAGGATTGTGCTCTACAGTTGGCCCGAAGGATTAGATGACTGCGCTAATGCGAAGCCAACATTTCTCTTTTCACAGACCTTTAGTACCGGAACTGCACTTCGTCCAGAAGGCTTTGACCAGGTTAGAAGTGTGCTCAAAACTTTAAAAGTTCAACACCAATTGCTAGTTACTGCTAAATTAAAGGTCTTCTGGAATGATCGCACCTACCTCTTTAACAATCCTGCAGATGCCTCTAAAAATAGTGATGTACATTGAGGCAGAGATGGCAGTAGGGGAAGATGCTGGATTAGAGGGCTCTGGCAAGGACTGAGTGGATCTTGGACTTGTTCCGAAAAATGACTGTAAATATGCACTATAACTGTGGCATTACATGTTCTACAATGCTGAATTGATAATTCCCAAGTTCTATTATACATTATGTTTTAATGGGGTGCTATATTATAGTTGTTGCTGATACCTCTTTACTGTTATATCTGGCATGCGGTTATAGGGAGATATAATCTTTTTCAATGCCACTTGTGAAATGCTGTGAACAGTGCTGGTGGGTTGGCAAGTTTTGTGCGGGCATTGTTAACTACTGTGGGTATCGTGGCAGCTCATGCCTCTGAAAACCTTTTCTAGTGCCCCCCTCTTTATTTCACTATATTCCTGACAGAGTGCACTGAGGCTGCTCGATATGTACGCAGGCACCAACACTCAAGAGGCTGGCTCCTCTGGTGGGTTTCAATATAAGGTCTGCTGTTTGCAAACTGTTTTTTATTTCTCTCATTCTCCTGTTGTTGGATCAGTGTGAATAACTTAGCAAGAAGTCATATGCCACTATTTGAAGCATGATCCTTGCTGTTGCTTTACATAATGGTATGTTGTCTATCAGGGGTGAAGTTAGGGCTATTCCAGGATTTCTCCACAGCACTTCGCTAGTTTTTGTATACCAATACTACTACCTATTGGGGATGTTAGAGGTATATCACCTAAATGATAAACAGGACATGGTATTAATGTATTTCATTTAATTCACCCCTGGCTTTGCTCTGAGTTGTATGCCTTTGTAATAACTTTTTTGTAATTGCCTCCTATACTTGTATTTCCCCCTTTGGTATAACGCAAGGGAAGGGGTCTTACACATCATTTTAAGAGAATGTATTTTGCTTATCTCTCTAACATGGTAACCTTCTGTGATTACTGTTTGTAAGTAATTCTTGCAAATTTTTATAAATAAAAGATACAAAAAAAAAAGTAAATAACCTGACAGACTCTACCCAGCATGGTTTTATCAGAGGCAGGTCATGTCTGACAAATCTCTTGAGTTTTTTTGTAAATGTGAGCAGAGCGCTAGATGGGGAGTTATCCAGTGGATGTAATTTTTCTTGACCACAGTAAGGCATTTGAGACAGTGTCACACCAGGTTTTGGTAACGGACTTGGCCAATATGGAGATGAATGGAAGATTGGTTGAATGGATTGAATCGTGGTTGAAGGATAAAGAACAAAGAGTTTTGCTGATGGGAGAAAATTCTGAGTGCTGGGGTACTGACAAGTGGGTTGCTTCAGGGGGTCAGTGTTGGGACCATGTTTATTTAACATTTATGTGTCTTCTGTGACAAGCAAAAAGCCAGAGTAGCTTGCTAAATTTGCAGATGACACTAAAACAGTGTCAGTAGTCCATTGTAGCAGGGAAATAGAAAACTTAAAGAGCTACTGACGCCTGAAAGAAAACTTTAAAGAGGACCTTCACCTGTCCTTTTGACTTTCGTGCATAAATTACCCCTTCTTGCATTGATTCTGGAATTGTATTTCATTACTGTCTGCTGCAGTTAGTTTTTGCATTGTGAGCTGCTAAAAACTGCAGGGTGTACCAGGGCTTCTATGGCAAACCTGGTGTTGCTGTGGACCCAGGGTTGTACTGCTGACATCACTGTAGGGCAGAGTCAATTTCACATAAAAAGACTTATTGACAAGGCATTTGGATTTTGGCATAATGCATTGCTGACAGGGTGTCTTGGGGGAGGGGGAACACAATATGTATACTGAGTACTGGTAGGTTTCCCTTGCAACATTTTGCAACTGCATGGTACTGCACAGTGTGAGTCACTCCCCTATCCTACAATGATGTCATCAGGAGCTAGCAGCCCAGCAGCTGAACAGCAATGGCAAGTGCAGCAGGGCTCAAAAACAAATCCAAATTCTGGAAGGCAGAGTAAACCTTGGCCAGAAATAACAAATGCACACACCTTTTCAGGTCTAGTACTGCATATAACGACTACAAGCTGTAACTGTTTGGACCATCATGAATGTTCCTCTTTAAAAAAAAAAAAATAATTAGGTACAATTCCGCTTGCATTGCATTTATATTTTATATATTTCTCCTTCCCAAAATTAATTACTAAAGAAACGTGTACAAATACATGTTCGTTATCCCTTGCAGTTCATTTTGAGTTTATCTGCCTCTATAGCTTACTCTCTACTTCAAGTCATAATCCTCAGTTGTGACATCACAGTCTGTTGCCATGGGAGTAACTGTGCAGTCACAAGCAGTGCTCTATGACTTCAGGTAGGGAGAAAGTAGCAGGAATAGATGAACTCTTCTGGAGCAAATATCCTGTTTTCATGCAAATGACCTCACTAATAAATAATGGAGAGGAGGAATACGGAACTGATGGGAAATACAAGCTGGACAGTGCTTAAATATCATGTTTTGTTAAAGTTCTCCTGAATGTGTCACCAGCTCTTTAAAGAAGAAACTGGCTGAATTAGAGAAATGGGCAGAGGACCACAAGTTGGAATTTAACATTGAAAAGTGCTCAGCAATGCACTTGTGAAGAAATAACATAACAAGCATTTGTCAATGCCAAATGTTTGCTTGCTGGTATTAGCATTCGAAGTGCAGGAGTTAGACAGATGCAGAATAGGAATGACAGTGAAGTTTTGAACTTCGCGCCAACCCCATCTTCACACTGCAGAGATGGGCAGGCATTGGGGTATGCCTTTGGGTCATCGCCCATAACGCTCATGCCATTTCACCTCACCCTATCCTGCAGACACCAAAAAGTGTTGAGGTGTGCCTTGGGGTTTTCAGCTTTACAGTCACCCCATTCCATAAGGACATACGCTGAAATGGGTGCAGTATAGGAAAATGGGGTGAACTCTGAGGCTGAAGAGTACAAGGCACACCTTGATGCCTGTCACTGGCTGCAGGGTGGGGGTAGAATGGCATGAACATTACAGCCAGCAATCCAAAGGCACACCCCTGACACCTGTCAGTCTGTACAGAATGGGACAGTATGGTTAGAAACCTCTAACGCCCTGGGCATTGATTGGTATTGCACTACAAATTTTCAACATGGCCTTTTTGTGACCCCCCACCTGATGAAAGCATTTGGGACCTGTGGCACTGTGATTTTGTTAATCTGTCCCAAACGTTGATTTCTCACAGTGACCGCGCCATTCTGCACCAGATGTGCAAAACCACAGTTCAGGCAGGATGTGAAAAATGACAATGGCACCATTCATAAGGAGATGTGAAGGAGGTGTGAAGAGATGGCAATGTTGGAAATCTGGAGTGAAAATATTAAAAATTCTCAAAGTTACAAGCGTGCTTGAAAACTGCACAATGCACGCTCGTAACACAGTCATTATTTTGAATTCTTTCATCAAATTTTCAACATAGGCATTCTGGGACCTCTGCTCATGAAGTGTCACTATGATTTTCTTACTTTGTCCCGAACATTGATTTCCCACAGCGACCGTGCAATTGTACCCTGGATGTGTGAAACCACATTTTGGGCAGGATGTGAAAAATGACAGCTGCACTGTCCATAAAGAGATGTGTAAAAATGGCAATGTTAAAAATCTGTAGTGAAAATATTAATTCTTGAAGTTACAAGTTTGCATGAAAACTGCGCAATGCACCCTTGTAACATAGTTATTTTGTGGAACTTTGTCACCAAATTTTCAACACAGGCATTTTGGGACATCCGCTCATGAGCAGTGTCACTGTGAGTTTCTTAATCTGTCCTGAACATTGATTTCCTACAGTGACCGCGCCATTGTGTGGCAGATGTGCGGAAACACATTTCGGGCAGGATGAGAACAATGACAGCTGTACTGTTCAAAAGGAGGTATGTAAAAATAGCAATGTGGAAAATCTGGAGAAAAAAAAATCTCAAAAATTCTCAAAATTATGAGCGTGCGTGTAAACTGCACAACGCATGATTGTAACACAGTCATTTTTTTGAATTGTTTCACCAAATTTGCAACATACACTTTTTGGGAGCCCACCTTATGAACAGTGGCACTGTCATTTCATTAATCAGTCCACGCAGTGACCACAAAATCACCTTTTGGGACGGAATAATGCCATGACAGTGACTGAATTCATGAGGAGGGGTCCCAAGAACCCCATGTTGAAAATGTGGTACCAAAAGACAAAAAAATGGCCAAGATATCCACATAAGTTGAAACCCCCCATTTATGCCATTATGCAGCTAATCAGCATTTCTTTAGTTCATGGTCGGCTCTGAAGAGTGCGGATGTGTTCCCGATCTTCCCAAGATCGTCGTGCCTGGCTCCGGAGGTAAGTGTGGGGTGAGGGGGGGTGTGTGTGGGGAGGTGAGGTACACAGAGGGTGGGTGCAGGTTGGGGGAAGGGACCCAAGAGCAAGGGATTGTTTTCTTTATTTCAGGGGGAAAAAAAATGTTGCAGGAAGGTTTTTTTTTTTTACAGGTTTGCTTTTTGCACACTGGGGTGGGTTCCCAGTGTGCCACCTGCATTTCTGGGGTGGAGGGACTTAAACTGATGGGGATTGGGCCCCCCATCGGCAAATGAACTGGGGCCGGGGCATGCTGACAGGGGGATTGGGTACCCCGTCAGCTTTTATGGGTACTGTGAGTGGATGGTGACAGCTGCCGCCATGTTGTTTTGAAATGTTACACCAGGCAAGGCACGCCTGGCAATGATGGGTCGCAACCCCATTGCAGCGGCTAATTCATTTCAAATTGGTGGCACACTAGCTGAACTAGTGTCAGCAGCAGCATGCCATCGCATTGGGAAATGAGGGCCAAGCCCAAATAATGCAGTGGTGGCACTGGCCGCCACAGTGCCGCACCTCTAAAGCCCACTTCTCTCCTTAGTTGCCACATAATGTTTCTTGTGCATGCGTGCAAGCAAACATAAAAATCACTTGTAAATTGAAGGGAAAGGAACAGCAAGTGATACAGGAGGGAAAGGATTTGGGAATTACTATCGTGGATGACTTCAGCTTTAAAAAACATTGTAACTTAACAGCAAAAAAAAAAATGTTATGGTATTCTGGGCTGAATTAGAAGGCACATACACAGTAAGGATAGAAAAGTAATAATGCCACTATATAAATCACTTATGAGACCACATCTAGATTACTGTGGTCAGTTTAGGCACTATAGTCAAAGGAAGGAATTAAAACCTTAGAAGGAGTACAAAGAAGAGAGACAAAAATGATGGCAGGGATGCAGATTATTGACTATGAAGACAGGTTAGATATACTGAGGCTTTATCTGCTGGAGTATAGAAGGATGAGGGAAGACTTATGCTTGGTATATGAGGTCTATAATAGCCATGATTTTAGAGACAGTACAGGACTAAGAATGAAGGTATTGCCATATGGTACAAGATCCCATTTGCTACAACTAAGCATGGCTATAAACCACACTAAAAAACAAACTCTTGCAAAAGCCAATATGACTACAAAACAATGGTATTGCGGGCAGTGAGAAATATGTAAACTAGCCATTTTTGCACTAACCACTGAGCCACCTAACCGCACTTTCCAATTGTTTTGATACACACACACTGACTAATATATATACTCATATTATGCATACCAGTATATATTCCAGTGTAACACAGCAATGCACTGTCTACGTACATTGTTACAGATATTAAAAAAAAGACATTGAGGGACCGTTTTGTTCTTTTCAGACTCTGAGGGACATCAGAGAGTGGGAAGTTGCTACTAGACAACTCATTTCAATCAGCAATGACATGCATAAGGCTTAAACTGATCTAGATCGAGGGGGGAATGTAGACTAGCAGTTTTTGCACTAACCACTGAGCAATCTAACTTCATTTTCTAATTGTTGTGACACACACACACATGCATGCATGCATATTCCAGTATAACATAGCAGTGCACTGTCTACACCCACAGAGCATTGCCACACACATACTATAACACATACACTGCCTTATATGGCATTTATTTACTTATATACATCTAACCCTAACTTTTACTGTATTTAGGATAAGCACTGTGTTTTGCACTAACTCATTGTACTTATCTATGGCATGACTGGGTAACTAAAGTAGTGGACTTGGGAGGCCCAGTGGATGTGGCCTATCTGGACTTCAGAAAGGCCTTTGATACTGTCCACCATATAAAGCTGATTAACAAACTGCGCAGGCTAGGGGTGGATCCAAAAATAGTTCTGTGGGTGGAAAACTGACTGAATGGCAGGAATCAGAGGGTTGTGGTAAACAGGGAGTACTCGCAAGAGGGAGAGGTGATGAGCAGGGTGCTGCAGGGGTCGGTGTTGGGGTTGATCCTCTTCAATGTCTTTATTGGGGACATTGCAGAGGGACCAGAGGGGAATGTATGCCTCTTTGCAGATGACACAGAGGTATGCAATAGGGTGGACACTCCAGGGGGTGTTGAAAGAATGAGGGAAGGCCTTACAAAACTGGAGAAATGGTCTGAAGAAAGGCAGCTGGGATTCAATGCAAAGAAGTGCAGGATCATGCACATAGGGCACAAGAACCCAGGACAAAGTATGAACTAGGTAGGGAGATACTGACAGTCACAATGCAGAGAAGGGATCTGGGAGTTATCATCTCGGAGGACCTAAGAGAAAGTAGGCAGAGTGATAAGGTGGTTGGAAAGGCTATCCAGATGCTTGGATGCACAGGTCAAAAGAGGGAGGTCATCTTGCCCCTGTATAAGACACTCACGAGACCGCACCTTGAATACTGTGTCCAGTTCTGGAGACCCCTTCTGAGAAAGAACATAGACAGGGTGGAGGGGGGTGCAGTAGAGGGCAAGTAAAATGGTGCCGGGCCTGTGGGATAAGATCTATGAGGAAAGACTAAAGGCGATAAATACATATTCCCTTGCAGAAAGGGGAGGGGACATGATTGAGACATACACATACATCACCAGTATAAACAGAGTACAGGAAGGAGGCATCTTCCAAAGTAAGAGATGCTCCAAGTCTAGGGGGCACAAAATGAAGTTAGGAGGGGGAAGGCTCAGGGGAAACATAAGAAAATATTTTTTTCACGGAGAGGGTGATGGATGCCTAGAAGAGCCTACCAGGGGTGGTAGGGGCTAAAATGGCCACAGAATTTAAGAAGGAGTGGGATAGACACAGAGGTATCCTGGAGGCAAGGGGGGCTCCAGAGTTCCATTTGGGCATGGGGCCTTACACTAGATAGGGATTAATAGGGCAGACTGGGTGGTGATGTGACTTCCACTGCCCCAGCCCGACCTCCCACTGAGCAACCACCACCCCACACCCTCAGACTCCGCCACACACCTGAGCTCACCTGAACAGGTCCCACTGTGAAGATCCACTCTCCCATTGAAGACATGTCTTGCTGCTGGAACTGAGGACTGCTATATGAGATATAAGGTAAGTGTGTTTCAATGTATTTCAATGGGTTTTAAATTGCACTTACCTTATTTCTCGTACAGTAGTCACTGGTTCCTGCAGCAAGACGTGTCTTTCATGGAACAGTGGATCTTCACCCTGGGATCTGTTTAGGTCAGTAAGAGTGTGTGGGGGCATCTGGGGTGTGTAGGGTATTGGGTACTCAGTAGGAGGTCGGATTGAGAATGCAGGGTTCCTTTTTTTGCAGATTACAAGAAGACATCGAGGGACCGTGTTCTTCTTTTCAGGTTCTGAGGGACATCAGAGGGTGGGGGGTTGCCACTAGACATCTCATTTAAATCAGCAACAACATGCATACATTTCAACTGATGCATGTCATTGCTGATTTACATGAGTTGTCTAGTGGTAACCCCAACCCTCCGATGTTCCTCTGAGCCTGAAAAGAAGAAAACAGTCCCTCAATGTCTTTTTATTTAATCTGAAAAGTGTGTGTAGACAGTGCACTGTTATGTTACACTGGAATATACATGCATATATGTGTATATGTATTAGTCTGTGTGTGTGTGTGTAGTACAACAGTTAGAAAGTGCAATTAGGTGACTCAGTGATTAGTGCTGTACACACACATACACACACACACACACACATACACCCCACACATCAGTATAGGTAACATATACAATGAGAAAATGCACAAACATACTTGTACTGTAACACAAGATGAAACCATATCCAAACTTAGCCCCTGATAAACACATATTAAGCAGCATCAAATTATGATAACAATGGGAGCACATGGGCACCTCTGCAGAGTCCCCTCCCACATACATGCAGTAAACAGTATGACTTCATATAGTTCAAAACTGGTGAGTACAAAGACATATAAAAAATATAGATATACAATTTGTGATGCAGCATAGGTGAATGAGTCGCTATACAATATATGCGTGGGGGGCTATCACAGATGATATGACAATGACCCCTAGATTACAGATAAAGCAATGATTAGGTATTAATAACTGCTAACCAATCCAAGGTAAGTCTCTGATTTGTGTCATCTGAATTAGAACTGTCAGTCTCTAAGTCAGAATCAGATGCAGTTTGTGCCCCCCTCACACTGATTAACATTGGATATTGTGGGCTATAATTGGTAAGGCTGGATACCAATATCAAAGTTTAAATGTATGTCCTCTGCCTCAAATATGTGGATTCTTTAAGAAAAAAACTCAGTTAGCTTAGCATAAAAGAGGATCTTTACACAGATTTTTAGCAAAAGGTGCCTTATTTAAAAGGTTTAACAGGATGTGCTCTACTGCAGTGAACACTACTCGGTCAAGCTACATTAGTATGTAAAAGTGAAAGTGATTTAATCATTCAGGGGCTTCTCTGACAAAACCTTTAACAACAAAAAAAATAACAGACTTTAGATGGGTTTTCACTAAATGAGCCTTATTTAAAAAGTTTGCCAGCATGTCCTTCAGAACAGTGAACAGCGTTCGGTTACGCTACATTATTATATGAAAGGAACTTGCATTTAATGGAAGACAGGCTGAAAAATGGTGGGATCTACCAGCTAAGTTCTTTTTGTTTTTAATTATTCGTTCTTTTTACCTATAAAATCATGGCAGGATCAACCAGATAACTGTCAGCTATCAGATTAAAGCTATTAGGATCATCCCAGGACCAACCAGATCACCTACTGCAAAACAGAAACACAGACCTGTGCCAGACAGGAACTACTTTTTTGTATCCACTCTCAAAGACTTGTGGCCATTTTATAAGATAGATAATCCATTAAAGAGCGTGCGGTCATGCTCTGATACACGTACGCCTTGGGTGGTTGAACGCACACCAATGCATGCGTATATCAGAGCATGACCACACACCCTGTAGTGGATTATCTATTGCACATATATAATATATGTATATATATATATATATATATAAATATATATAAATATAGATATATGCTTGTGAGGATAAATTTCAGAAAATATTTTTGATATTGTGAGGGTGGCCAGATCTAGAGTGAGAATATCGCATTTATCCTCACTCTTGGTCAGATTTATCCACATAGTGGGTCCATAGTGACAATGAAGGAAAGTGATGCACATTGACGATCCATACTGTTGAAGGTGGACACTGAACAATCACAATGCAGGATTTTGTCGTGTCTGAATAAAATCTGGTCCCAAGTGGGAATCAATAGGCTTTGCGATATTTTGACCAAGGTCACTTCCACTCTGATGTCATTTGAAGAAATAAGAGGTTCATATGGATTGCCAGGTTTCCATTTTCATTTTTATTTACAACTTAGAAATATGCTCAAAGAGAATATACTCACAAATGACTATTCAATTCCAGACAATAAAGAACGGGATCAGCTAATCAGAAAAGCACCTTTAAAGAAAGGAGCCAGCTTTATTTATAAAGTACTTAATAACTGTCTCTTAACCTCATTTTAATCTACCCAGCCAAACCGAAGTGGGAAAATGAACGTAACACCCCCATCTCTGACTCAGATTGGAATGAAGCCTGGGACCTTGCTTATCAAGGTAATACTGACACTCAAGGGAAGCTGATTCAATTTAAAGTATTGCATCAGTTTTACCTGTCACCTCTTAAACTTGCAGAAATGGGCCTGCGTCATAGCAAGGACTGTTGGAAATGCCAAACTCCCAGTGCTACTTTATCACATATGTTATGTAGTTGTCCTAAGATAGTTCCACTCTAGACGGAGGTTATTAGGATATATACAACCTCATTACCGATAACCTTAACCCCATCCCCTTTGATTTTCATTCTTGGCATTTTTCCCAATGATTCCTCTGTCACTCCTCGACAAAGACTCTGGCTTTCAGTGACGGCTGTCTGCGCTAAAAGACTGATCCTAAAATACTGGAAAAATCCCAATCCTCCTGACATGGTGGAATGGATTAACTTGATGGGTTATACTGCCAACAATGAAAGGATTACCTGCACTTTAAGAAATAGACTAGATACATTCTTAGACATCTGGGGCCCCTTTCTTCTTCAATAATTGACTTAAATTTAATTTCTAAACCCAGAACTTTATACAAAGTTTAGCTGATATTTGTGTGTGTGTAAGTTACTGTGATGATTTTTATTTTTGTTTCCTTGATATAATTTTAACTATTATAAAGTTGATTTATGTCATTTACTTTGAAGTTTAGGAATGTTTAAGGTTTTTATCTGATACAGTATGATATTAAGAGTGAGGTTTCATATTTAATTGTATGTATTAGTTAACTAAATCTACTAAGAAAAGAAAAGTGTTTAATATGAATTGTAATGCTTGTATGCTTTTTAAGACAAATAAAAACTCTATTATGAAAAAAAAGGGTTTTGCCTTGTCATTTTATAATTAAATGCATTGCATAAATCAAAAATGCCATGGCCCTACTGAAAATATCACTGAAATTTTACTTTGTGCATTTTGATTTTTTTGACATCACTTGTGGCTTCGCCACTTGTAATGACATACGGTTAAACTGCACTCGAGAAAAATATCAGTGATATTTTCAGTAGGGCCATGACAAATCCTTTATATGTGCTAACAAGGGATATACAGTTAGACAAATGAATTATCTATATGAGTGCAGTTTGACCTTGGGTAACCTCACGAGTAGCATACACCATGAGTGAGGTGGCCAAGGGCAAACTGCACAAATATAGATAAATCATTTCTCTAACTGTCCTTCACTGCATATTTCATTGATGCCATAGGGATACGGTAGGATAGTGGGAGTAGTTAAATTTTTAAGTTGCATTTGTTTAAAAACAAATACAGTGGACTTTTTGGTGGTGAGGCAGTGTGTTACTATGGTGGCCAGAATGGTTGCTAGGGGTTACTATGGACCATCTGATGTTTTTACACTCTGACGTCTCTTCCTATTCATGGAGTGAGTGTAAGTGCAATTTTAAACTGAAAAAATGGCGGATTCTCTTAGTGCGGAAATCTGCTCATTGAGTCTGCATGTGAGCTCCTTGTAAACATCTTAAGTTGCAGAATTTTTTTATTTAGACAACAGACATGATTTAAGTGAAATCAGGAGTATTACTCTGTGGTCAATGTTTTGTTTTATAAAATGAGCGAGCGGTGTGGCTTTGGGAGCTGTAGGACCAAGTGGTATGGTGCGGATTTGGGGAAGGTGTGAACAAGAGAGGAAACGGTCAGTAATGGAAATGTGGCTGATTATAAACATCTGTTTCCTTCTGTGAGCTGGGGACACATGGCAAAGGTGCTGTGAGTCGGGGACACATGGCAAAGGTGCTGTGAGTCGGGGACACATGGCAAAGGTGCTGTGAGTCGAGGAGACATGGAGCTACTTCGACGGGTGGGGTGGGCCAGAGGAGAGGCAGGGTTGACTAATCAGTCAGAAAGGAGGTATATAAAAGAAAAAGAAGGGCTGAATTAAATTCTTGCTGCAAATACTGCTTACTAAGAAAACAAAAGCATTTTTTAAAATGGGTGTGTGATAAGTTACCTGACCGTTTTCTATGAGGGAGGAGTTTAAGGTATTGTGAGGGTGCATACATTAAGACACACTGTTGATGTTCTACTGTGCAAGTAGGGCCGGCAGGCAGGTGGGGGGGGGGAGCTTGATAATGATGATGACAGTACTGGGGGGTGTGGACATTGGAGGACGAATGAATGCACCTCTCACATTGGTGTGGTTAGGCCCAGAAGATGACCTGGGGTGAAATGGAGTCTGGAACGGGGTGCTCCATGTCTAGTCTCCATACCCAAGGGCACTGCCTCTTGTGGCAGGCAAGTAGCTGGGGCGGCCCATGAAGCCCGTCCAACTCAAGCAGTGTTATGCAATGCCAGATCTATTAAAAATAAGACTGCAATTATGGCAGATCTTACTGAAACAACTGATCTGGCTTGCATCACCGAGACCTGGTTGGACGAAAATGCTGGCCCTATTTTGGATGCTGCAATTCTGGCAAGGTACTTGGTGATACACCACTCGAGATTGGATCACAGGGAGTGGGTGGCAGTCTGTTTTAAGACTGAGTTGGGCCTCACGAGTGTACCAGCTGAGGAAGCCAAATCATTTGAGTGTACCGTGGTGGCTGGTGTAGGTTGCAGGTTAGCTCTCATCTACTGTCCACCCGGGGACGAGATGCGATTCCTGCAGGAAGTAGCAGATTTCGTCACTGACATGGCATTTGAGTCGCCCAGATTGATGGTACTGGGTGACTTCAATGCCTGGGTCGACAACGAACTCTCGCAGTTTGGACAACACTTCCTCCAGCTTATGACATCTCTGGGCCTTACACAAGTTGTTACCTCTGCCACCCATAAACACGGTCACTCTCTTGATTTGGTTTTCCTCCTGGAGATCGAGGCCTCTGACTTGGAGGTGGAACCTGTCAGTTGGTCTGATTATTACACCGTGAGTTTCAACTTTTGCGCCCCCCTTCAAACTCCTGCGCCTGTGGAGATGGTCAGTTACCGCCCTTTATGGGAAGTGAGCCCTGAAGGCCTAGCACCAGTGATTGATCTCTCAGAGTTTCCTGTGACCAACTCGAGTCCAGAGACTTTAGTCATGGCCTATAATAAGGCCATTTCTGTAGCCCTGGACTTGATTGCTCCCGTCCGTGTTCATCCTCTCCCCCTTCACCCTTGGGCCCCTTGGTTTGATGGGTCTTTGAGGGAGTTGCGGTGAGTAGGCTGTAGGTTAGAGTGGCGTTGGCGGAAATCCACCCTGGAAGCCGACCACCTTAGACTGGTTGAGCATTATCAGACTTACCAATCAGCGATCTCCCATAAGAAGGCAGAATTCCTGTCCGAGGAGATTGTTGCCACTCAGAACCGACCAACTCAGCTCTTTCGAACTGTTGACATGTTTTGCAACCCAACCTGTCTGCAGCTCTGAAGACCTTTTTCACAAGTGGAGTGCGATGAACTTGCTCGGTTCTTTGCAGATAAGGTGGCCATCAGGTCAGAAATTCTTTCCACTTGCTCTATGGGGGCTGCTGATGATCGGTGTTTGGTCACTTCACCTCAAGCTTCCTGGAGCACCTTTGCCTTGCCGGAGCTCGCAGATGTCAGGCGGATTGTCCAGGGTATGCACCCTATGTGCTGTAGTATGGGTTGTTGGGATATGATCAGCCCAGTCCTGGCACAGATAGTCCGGTGCTCCCTGGAATCTGGTGAGTTTCCAAGCTCCCTGAAGAAGGTGGTGGTAATCCCCCTCCTAAAGAAAGCTTCTTTGGAGCTGGATTCTCTGGCCAACTACAGACCAATCTCAAACCTTTCCTTTATCGGGAAGGTGACTGAGAAAGTAGTGGCGGTACAGCTGGATGACCACCTGACCATCCATAACATCTATGAACCTCTCCAGTCCGGTTTCCAAAAGAGGTACAGTACTGAGACAGCGCTAGTTCGGGTGCTCAATGATCTCCTGATGGCAAGAGTTCGGAGAAGCCATTCTATCTTGGTGCTCCTTGATCTCTCCTCAGCCTTTGACACTGTAGACCATGGGGTGTTGTTTGGATGTCTGAGGTCCATCTGTGGACTGACAGGTATGGTCCTCAGGTGGTTTACATCCTTCCTCACTGGCAGGAGTCAGAGAGTGGTGTCTGGGATTTTTTCCTCAGACCCTTTCTCCCTGCCATGTGGGGTACCTCAGGGTTCAGTGCTGTCCCCCATGTTGTTTGCAGTGTATATGCTGCCCCTCGGAGACATTGTAAGACGGTATGGGCTGAGGTTTCACTGCTATGTTGTTGATACCCAGCTCTACCTGTCTTTTGCTCCTGACCAGGATAGAGCTGTCCCAGTATTTAATAACTGCCTTGCCGAAATCCAGAACTGGATGAACTCAAGCTGGTTAAAGTTGAATGCCGGAAAGACAGAGGCAATGGTAGTGGACCCAGGTCGCCAGATAGAGGGGTTGTGGGCTGATCAGCCCTCTGGACTTTTTCTCGGGGGACCTCAGATCCTATCCGCTGAACGGGTGTGAAATCTGGGGTAGTGCTTGATGAAGGGCTGACTTTATGAGCTCAAGTGTCAGCTGTCATCAAGACTTCCTTTTATCATCTTAGGAATATCTCTAGGATTAAGCATCTGGTTCCATCTGGGGATTTGCCTACATTGGTCCATGCTTTTGTGACCTCTTGCCTTGATTATTGCAACTCCCTGTACTTAGGGCTTCATGGGGTTGATATCCGCCACCTGCAGCTCGTGCAGAATGCAGCAGTACGATTGTTGATGGGGGCTTCTCGAGTATCCCATATTACTCCTGTGCTGCGTAATCTGCACTGGCTGCCGATTAGGTGGTGGATCACCTTTAAAGTTGGTTTACTGACTTATAAAGCCCTACATGGACTGGGCCCCAACTACTTGAAAGAGCTTCTTGTGCCTTACCGCCAATGCGACAGTTGCGTTTGGCTGATGAGGGATTGCTGGAGATTCCAAGGGTGTTTTTGAAATCTTCGGGGGCCTGTGCATTTATGCATGTGGCCCCGAACCTTTGGAATTCTCTACCCCGTCAGCTTCGGGAGTGCACGACTGCAGGAGGGTTTACACAGTTTTATGGTGTCATGCTTTTGGTAGCGCTGGATAATCTGGATCCTCAGTTATTTACTTCATTATTGTTCATTGTTTTTATCTTTTTGTAAAGTGCCTTGATGGCCTGAAAGGCGTGTTTGCGAAATAAAATTTATTATATTATTATTATTATATAAATAAATCAGTGATGATGATAGTACTATATAAATAAATCAGTGATGACAACAGCACTATGTAACTAAATTAGTGATGATGACAGTACTATATAAATAAATGACAGCATTATATAAATAAATCATTGATGATGACAGTAATATATAAATAAATCAGTGATGACGACAGCACTACATAAACAAGCATCTGTCAATGCCAAATGTTGGCTTGCTGATATTAGCATTGGACATGCAGAAGTTAGACAGATGCAGAATAGGAATGGCAGTGAAGTACTGAACTCACGCCAACCCCACCTCCACCCTGCAGAGATGGACAGGCATTGGGGTGTGCCTTTGGGTCGACGCCCATAATGCTCATGGCATTTCACTTCACCCTATCCTGTAGACACTGACAAGTGTTGAGGTGTGCCTTGGGGTGTTCAGCTTCACAGTCACCCCATTTCATAAGGACATATGCTGAAATGGGTGCAGTACAGGAGAATGGGGTGAAGTTTGGGGCCGAAGAGTCCAAGGCACACCTCAATGCTGTCACTGGCTTCAGGGTAGGGGGTGGGGGGTGGGCGTGGAATGGTGTAAGCATTACAGCCAGCAATCCAAAGGCATACCCAGATGGCTGTGAGTCTGTACAGGGTGGAAAATTATGGTTAGAAACCCTAATGCCTCGGGCGTTTGTTGGTATTTGTACTACAAATTTTCAACATGGCCTTTTTGTGACCCCCACCTCATAAAAGCATTTGGAACCTCTGCTCATGAACAGTGGCACTGGTATTTTGTTAATGTGTCCCGAACTTTGATTTCCTATAGCGATCATGCCATTCTGTGCCAGATGTGTGAAAACACAGATCAGGCCAGATGTGAAGAATTACAGCTGTACCTACTTTTTTTCTTGTTAACACTGTGAAGGGATACATTTTATTTCTTAAACTATAAAATCAATTAACCCTTGCTGTCCCGTGAACTGATGTATCAGTTCAGAATTGCTATAGGTTACAATTCTCTTGGCAGCCTAATGGTTAATAAATCTATTCCAAAATATAAGAGAGCTATCTAAAGTCCACCCTGCCCAAAAATGCTTGCTAGAAAGGCAATTAAAATAATTGTAATGTCACAACCAGAATAGAAAGTGGGACTGCATTCCTAAAGACCAATATCAAGAGTTCATCTGCCTCATTAATTTTATGATCAAACAGTAAATAAATGGCTACTTTCTTAAATACCCCAAAATATTCCACTTCCTGCTTTCCTCCATATGCTGCTATAAGCACTATGGTTTGAGGAAAATCATTACACAATGTATGACATTTTATGACATTTTTCGTACAGGCCTCTGCTTTTGTACCTCTGTTAAAAGTGATGATAAAATGGCTACATATAGTCTCATGTCAGAATTTAATTCTGGATACGATCTGATATGATTGTTCATGTCAGAATTGTACCCCAGGATAAGATAAGATCTGTCCTGATATGCAAATATGAACTCTAATCCTACACTGACTAGCAATACACCTATTGCTAGTCCGTGTAGGATTGTTTTTGATATTTGATAATTGACCTGTTTAGATTGTTTGGCTATAGAGGCACAATTGTCCTTAACCAGTTCTCACTTAGCTTATTCATCCCACGTCAGCATCATGCTATATTTTTTGAACTGAAACAAATTAATCCTTAACTAAACATTTAAAAAGTGAAAAAAAAGTCAAATCAAGTTATTTCACTGACCTTTCAGTGAACTACTGCTGAGACTACTGCGGTCTCTCTGAGTTTGCAATCTGTTGTCCTCTTAATCTTTTGCGCTGTGCAATTTGTGGTATAAATGCAAGTTTTGTTTCAGAACCATGGAGCTTGCCGATAGTATTCATTTAATAAACAAAGTGAGACTGTGCTGTGTGGCAAGAAAAGATAAAAACACTACAGATGTGCCATCTTATTTCGTTTGAATACCATCCTCTATACCGAAAAACCATTTGCACGTGTCTCTGTTTAAATTTCAGTAGAAAAAAAGAGAATATAGATATAAATGGCAAGTGGCAGATTTGAGTGACGGAAAGTAAACCTTAACAGGAGTGGATATGGGCAAAAATTACTGAAGCTTTGCACTACCCACAGACATTCAAAGATCAAATGGAAATGTTTTCATTTCTCTTACTTTCTAATTTGTTTGCTGTCAGTGTAATAGAAATTGCCTACTGACTCTAAAGAAACATGTCTTCTGTGTCTTTTTATATTCATTTTGAAGAGCGAAACGTGAGTCCAGTCACAATGGAGTTTTTTCCCCACTAACTCAGCTCTGTTTCAGTCTGCACATGATGTCAAAGAAGGAGTGATGTGTTTTCTGAAGGGTCTTGCTCGTCTCCAGACTGCACTGCCATTTATATACAGTTGAGATTTTTTTTTTTTACTTAAAGGGAGCAATCAGCATGTGTTACCTGTACAGTAGCATTCTGGGATGGCAGCAGCCCTCAGGGGAAAGCATTCAGGGAAATGGTGGCAGCACTCAAACTGGATGGGGGGAGATGGGCAGAAGTCAGGCAGGCTGGCTAGCGAAGCAGAAGCGGTGCTTAATGGGGTACACCTCAGGACTGCTAGAGTCCAGCTCCAGTGTCCATGAGTGGTGGAGTGCTGGACCAATTGGTAATTTGTATTGAGTTATAAATCTGTGGCTGTCAGTTGCAAGATTAGAGTGACTGTAACACCACCGACCCATTCCAGGCATTACAATGTACAGCTTCAACTGGTATGCTGCAAAGTATGCTAGCTGCAGTCCCCACATCATTCCATGACCAAGACAAGCTAGCAGCAGTTTCAAATTGAGCTGCAGTTTGCGACTCTTCAAAGGGGTGGTGCGCGGCATTGCGTCCAAGTCTAAATGCACCACAGGTGAGTCACTGTATGGAGCTCAGCTAATTCAAAAAGATTGTTACAGTAGGTCGCACTTACTGAGTAGTGCTTATTGCCAAACATTTCTAGATATTAATCACTTTTGTCCCCGATTCAAGTCATCCTGTCACTAATAACAAATATCCCAAGCAGGTGTGTAACGTGCGTACATGTACGTGTGCATATGTGTGTTTTGTGTGTGTGTCAGGTGGGATTCAATTACTTTCACTATGTTTAGCCGCAGTTTCAGTAACAGTACGTGCTACGCAGGTCAATATGTGCAGCTTTGTTTCCCCCCATGTAAAGCACCCTGTGAATAATAAAGTGTTTTATTTCTCTCCTGTTTCTATGTTTTTCTTTCCCATATAGTTTTTTTGTGGCTCCGCAAAAAAAACAAAAAAACAAACATGATTTACAGTTCTGTCAGCTTTATTTATTTATTTATTTTTTGTTGACCGGGAAAGTGCATAAGACAAATCCTGCCTATTTTCAGGCACGACCCGGGGCAGGGGATACAGATGAATGCCAACTGACCTTGAACCAGACTAAGCTGTCAGTGGTATTTTAATGAATGAGGGAAATTTGGCCAGGACACTGGGAAAATTCCCCTACTCTTTTTCGATAAGTGCCATGGGATCTTTAACATCCACCTGAACTACCACCAATCCAGGCAGATGGGACCTCGGTTTAACGTCTCATCCGAAAGATGGCACCTCAGAAGTGCAGCACCCCTCTCATGCTGCACTACAGTGTCAGAACTGGGATATTAACCCAAGTGCCAGATGTGGGAACTGAACCCACAGCCCTCTGATCTCCCGGCCTCAGAGGCGAGTGTGCTACCTACTGAGCCACTGACAAGCATTTACTGTTACTAGGATTGGATCCTTTCTGTTTGGGTATTACCATGTGGCAAACCATTGCAAAACCTATGCACCAGGGTATTATCAACGATTAGGACATGATGCTCCATCAAATAAAATCTAAATAAATATGACAGTGCAGCTGCATCCTAGAAGACATGTCCAGTGACCACGTTCTCATCTCACTCACAAACAGAAACAGGCATCTAGTCATATAGACAAGCTGTAAGACAGGGAAAAATCACAAAATAATACTTACATAGACAGTAATTAATAAATGGTATTTCTGGAGGGGGAAGGGTGAACCAGAATATCCTTCTCACTGTAACTTTAATTAATGTATGAATTTTTATCTCAAACAATTTACAGGGAAAGACATTCTGAGCTTGTAGCAGACCCTTTCCTGATGCGTCCTGTCTCATGGGTGAGGGGATTGTCAGAGATCAGTAACAGTAAAAGAAAGCGCAATAACTACAAAAAATTAAAGAGGCAAAACGCAAATAGTAGGTGCAAAGAAAACAATACACTTCCTGATGTTTGCCCTGTACAGAGCGGATGGAGCACTGAATGAATGAATGAACACTGACAACTAGCAGCTTGTCCAAGACACACAGAATACCAAAGTGAATATAACAGTGCAGCCACATCCTAGATGATATGTGCAGCAACCACTTCTCATTGCAAGTTTTGTAAAAATCTATTGATTCAAACTAGCACAGTGGCACCAAAGATCCCTCGTCTGACTGGGCGTTTGCACTGAATAAAACAATCCTGGCAAAAACCATAGGTGTACTAATGAAAGAAATCTGGCCCAATTACAAGTGTTTAAGCAGAGGCAGAGACTAGTGACAGCCAGTGGCAAATTACATGGGTCAGACCCACACTCTGGAAAATGATAAGCAAATTAACACCAAGCAACTAATATATGCATGTGTAGTTGATGCAAAACACACACACACACACATTACACACGTCCCCTTGATGCTGTACCACTGGAATGATATTAAGCCTGCAAGCTGCTAAATAAAAAAAACACATTGAATATGCAACACTGAGGGGAAAACAGCCAAAACAAAAAAGGAAAACAAATGGTTTAAATTAATACTGAGTAAATACATGGGCAAAGAGAGCATCAAATGCCTCACAAATAGAGATATTAGGCCAGAAGCATTAACTTCTGTTCGTAGTTCCCAGTTCAAAGGGAAACCAAGCAGCCTCAGAAGTAACTCTTCCATTAAATTCTAGTTCAGTTTCTTACAGCTGCTTCAGTTTCCGACTCAGTTCAGCTCCTAACTTTGTGATTCTTTTGTTTCTCCCTCATACAGATAATGGGATATGATGGTAGTCAGTGGTGTTAAACCACTGATGTTACATTCTTTGTTTGTAATTTAAAGTTACTCACTCATCACTTCCATTGCTAAATTTACATGCAGTCTGCCGAGGAACAAAATGATAATGAACAGCAAGCAACAGATTCATTCTCCGTTTACATTTACTTCGCGATTGTTGATCTGTCATGTCGCAATGAGATAGTCACAATCTCCTAGTAGAAACATAAATCTTGAGGGAAATACCCAAATTATGCAACACCGTGCCATTTCAGCCATCAGGAAATCAGGCTTGCATTAAAGTGCCTTGTACGCATATATTTCAACTACGAAGCCACTCACTTTTTTTTCAAATAGGCCATTTATGATAGCTTATGTATAGAATGGTATAAGACCAGCAATGTATATATTCACTTATTCAAAACCATTATGGCACTAAGTTCAAAACCCCATCGAAACTGTACCTTGAAAAAGGACACCTTAAATATGTAAGCTCTCAGTCTCACTCAGATTCTGTGGAGCCACTTATTCTGCTAAAAATCCATTGTGTAAGCAACAGAAAATCATCTCGTAAAAAAACCTACTGGTATCACAAGAATGCCACTTAATTTTCAAATGTGCTTTCCGGCTTAGTCAAGTCGAAAAAAGTAAAAAATGTTATGTTGTGAAAAATACAGTAAGCCCTGTCTACAGCAATACTAGTGCTTGCGAACCTGTAGAAACTCTAAACCTTTGAAGCTGCTATGCTTACTAAACTGCAACCACTTTTCTCCACTTGGAGTCCGTCTTCTATGCCACAATATAGGTTGAGTCATTAAGTGAAAAACCTTTTAGCTTTTTAGCAAAATTGTAAAGAACAAATAACAGACTGACATTAAGTGACTTGGCGTGCCTTTGATCTTTTTGAAGCTTGGACTCCTCATGGAAAAAAGTGCTGGCGGCTTGGTAAGCACGGCCGCTTCAAAGGTTTGACGTTTGTTTAACCTTGCAGACTCTGGTATTGCCGTGGAAGGGCCTTATTTTGCCCAACACATATTTTTATTGTTTCTACTAGACTAAGCTGGAAAGCATGTCTGAAAATTAAGTAGCACTTGGCCACTTGGGTGATACTGGAAGATGTTTTATGGGATTATTTCCTGTCACTTGTATTAGACTTGAGTTGAACATCCCTTGAAGCCCCTAAAGTGATTTTGAAGTCTTTATATGCTGTGGTATTAATGCCCAAACGGTATTGGAGCAGTGCCTTTGAGTGGAGCAGCATTTCGGTCAGGTTATCTTTCTGCTCTGCCCCCTTGTGAAAGTCTTCATTTAAATTACAACTTTAATTTTGTTTGCTCCAGCACTGCAATAACCGTGCGGTCTGTCCACTCGCACACTCTCACTGGTCATGAATTTGGTAAATGTCCAAACATTTATGAACTTGCAGTGACAGTGCTAACAAATATGAGCATTAAAAATATAATGCCATCAAAGTCATGTCATACACAATGATTTTGGACAACTGATGATCATCACAAAATAACCAGGAACAATTACCATGATACAATTATTTAAAGACCCACGTTCAGATAGCAACTTAGACAGCTGTGGAAAGGGGGCTCAAATGACAGGACTGTAATATAGTATTATTGTTTTTTTTCTCAATAGCTAGACTATAAGGCACTCCTTTAACTGAACGGGTTCCCTATATATCATACTCCTTATTACTCTAATTTCCCATTTCTGTGGGATATTAGGAATGTCAACCCGTCCCCATATGTATTCCAACTCTCCCCATAAGGTCTCTGCAAAATATCTGTTTAGCATTATTACAATCAAATCGGCTATTAGTTCTGCATTATTATTGGCTATTGGAAATTAATAGATGTATCTTGAAGGAAGGAAAAACACTTTTCTGACTTTTCACCCTTAATCTTATCATTTTCCTTTGAAATACCCATTGTAACATATATAAATATAAATGTGCTGATTTTTTTCTGTTAGGACTTCAGAACAATCTGTATGGTCTGCCCTCAGTACTACTAAAACTTTTAAGTGAAAGAGGGTGTAACATCTGTTTGGCCATTTTTGTCAATTTATTTTCAGCCCTATACTCTTTTTGTCAAGCAGTACTTCCAGAATGCTGCCTGTCTAATGACAGAAAACAAAAATAATGCAAACTATTTCACAGGTTGTAGGCAATTATAGACAAATATGTAGACTGCATGGCATTGTCCTTTGAAATACCCATTATGAAATATACAAATATAAATGTATTGAAATGTTTCTGTTAGGATTTCAGAACAGTCTGTTATGGTCTCCCTATATAGCATACTCCTCATTATTCTAATTTTCCATTTCTATGGGATTTTAGGAATGTTGACCCGTCCCCATATGTATTCGAACTCTCCCCATAGGGAAGCACTCAGTACTAGTAAAACTTTTAAATAAAAGAGGGTGTAACATCCGTTTGGCCACTGTTGTCAGTTTTTTTCAGCCCTATACTCTTTTTTGTCAAGCAAGACTTCCAAAACACTGCCTGTCTAATAACAGAAAAAAAAATAATGCAGACTATTTCACGTTACAGGCAATTTGGGTGTGCAGTGCATTATAACGTTGATGTACTTTTGATATTCCAGTTTTTTACAAAACTTCTATAGTATCTTCTGATCCTGCCAGGGCCAGTACTAACAATATTGTGACTTTCTTCTCAGTCATGAACAGTTCTCATATCAGTAATTTTACAGTTACTAACATTATGCTGAACATTCATTATTATTAATTGGTTCTGGATCTGAAACACTGGGCTTTGAATATGCCTGACAACATATGTAGACTGCAGTATTCAACATGAAATGGTCCATGGATTGTAGCAGCCCACAGCCAAACAAAATTTGCCTCGCCTTTTTAGTTAAATATCGCAGACCTCGCAGGCAGCAGATCCTTTTTGTTAGTATTATTATTAATAGGCATCTCAGCTCCCAGCTACTTTAAGGTGACATTTCTCCAACTGGTATCCTCATGCCTGGTAGCCAATAAGATTAGAATCTGCAGGACTAAAACAAAGCAATGTAGAATGAAAAGAGAAGAACTCTGTACCTCCCCATGGTACCATGGCCAGAAAAACACATATTACAAAACAAAAAAAGAAGTACAAACAGATTGAAAGGGACTATGAATGCCCCTTGTTTTGTTTTCTATTATATGCCTCAGCTAGAATGCAGGACTGTTATTGTTGCTGTCTCAACACTGCATGATCTCTATGGATCTACATTCAGAGGGAGAGGGGAGGCTGACACCGAAACAAAAGCAACAGGAAGTTGCCCCCCGAGTGACAGATACACACACTTCGGAGAGACAGAGATCAGATAACGGTATTGGAGTAAGTTTTGCCAGGTCTCCTGTACAGTACAGGAAAAATATACAATTCACAGGGAGATTTATTGATGATAGCATCACAGAGCAAAGAACTTCAACATCATACATTGAGGAATCCGTTGCTCTTTTTAAAAAAAAAAAAAGTAGTATGTGATGGCATTTCATGATAGTCCAAGGTGTACACAGACCACAGGATATGGCAAGCACTGATCAATGCATCAAGGTTGGTGGCCGGACACACACAAGCATGATGGAAACTTTGCCAGTAATGTACTGACCACAACAGACCAATGTGGGTATTTTATTTTTTTTGGGGGGGATGAGGGACAGTAAAACTAGTGTGCCTGCTACTCCTTAATCTGTGTTACCTGGTAGAAATGGAGGAGAGCAGCTACACAACAGCTGTCAAAATCCAATCTCGGGGCAATAGTTTGCTTGACACAGTGCAAGGCTGGACAACACTGGGTGCATGTCCCCACAGTGAGGCAAGCCACGAATTGTGTTATAACTGCATGGATGTACAGTGCTGTGTGGTCAAGTCGAGCAGCTCTTTAGTTTAAAGTATACATAAGCAGATCTCCTTTTGTACATTGAACTCAAACACCCAACAATTGAAAAGATCACGCAATGTATAGTAAATCTTTTTCCCTGTGACTTTATGTCAGGTAATTATATGGGCAAAAGTTAAGGTTTTGTACCGGGGGGTTTTGTTTCAAGTGTTATCTCCTTCCCAAACCACTGCTGGGTGGTAAATTGTGTTTATTCCGAGGGTGGTGCCACCACAGCTGCTGCTCAGCCTGTCTCCTCCTTGTGCCCAGTCCTTGGGGGTGGGCCGGGAGGACTATCCCAGGTTAATCAAGCAGAAGTAGTCATGATTTATTGTGGCAGGCAAAACAACGGACACTCCTTAATCTGTGTTACCTGATGGAAACGGGAGAGCAGCTACACAACAGTTGTCAATATCCAATCTCAGGGCAATAGTTTAATTACAGTATATGGGCAAAAGTTGTTTTTTGTACTGGGATTTTTTGTTTCAAGTGTTACCTTCTCCTGTATATATGACAATTTCTCACACCAAAGAAACGAGCTGCCTATGACAGCAGTTCAGATGCAGTGGTGAAGTGTAGGTAATTTGCATAATGCCAATGGCAGTATGCAAATTGGCTACATGTTACCACCGCTGATTGTAGCAGTCTTTGGCTTTCAACTGTACACCACTGCATCTGAACTGCTGTCATAGACAGCTCGGACATTCACTGGTGTGGTGCGGCAGCGCCTGCAAAACCGAGCAGGGCATCGGAAGGGGAGTGGCACACCTACAAAAACTTGTATGGTGGCACTATGTTTCTTGCACATGTGTGCAAGCATACATAATAAATCAGTGATGATGACAATGCTATATAAATAAATCAGTGATGACAATAACGCTATATAAATAAATCAGTGATGACGATAGTACTATATAAATACATCAGTGATGACAACAGTCTATATAAATAAATCAGTGATGATGACAGTACTATATAAATAAATCAGCGATGACGACAATGCTATATAAATAAACCAGTGATGACGACAATGCTATATAAATAAATCAGCGATGACGACAATGCTATATAAATAAATCAGTGATGATGACAGTACTATATAAATAAATGATGACAACAGTACTACATAAATAAATCAGTGATGACGACAATGCTATATAAATAAATCAGTGATGACAACAGTACTATATAAATAAATCAGTGATGATGACAATGCTATATAAATAAATCAGTGATGATGACAGTACTATATAAATAAATGATGACAGCATTATATAAATAAATCATTGATGATGACAGTGATATATAAATAAATCAGTGATGACGACAATACTATATAAATAAATCAGTGATGATGACAATGCTAAATAAATAAATTAGTGATGACAACAGCACTATGTAACTAAATTAGTGATGATGACAGTACTATATAAATAAATGACAGCATTATATAAATAAATCATTGATGATGACAGTAATATATAAATAAATCAGTGATGACAACAGTACTATATAAATACATGATGATAGCATTATATAAATAAATCAGTGATGACGACAGTACTATATAAATAAATCAGTGATGACGACAGCACTACATAAATAAATCAGTGATGATGTCAGTACTATATAAATAAATGATGACAGTACTATATAAATAAATCAGTGATGATGTCAGTACTATATAAATAAATGATGACAGTACTATATAAATAAATCCATGATGACGACAGCACTATATAAATAAATCAGTGATGACGACAGCACTATGTAAATAAATCAGTGATGGCGACAGCACTATGTAAATAAATCAGTGATGATGACAGCACTATATAAATAAATCAGTGATGATGACAGTACTATATAAATAAATGATGACAGTAGTATATGAATAAATCAGTGATGATGACAGCACTATATAAACAAATCAGTGATGACGACAGCACTATATAAATAAATCAGTGATGATGACATTACTATACAAATAAATGATGACAGTACTATATAAATAAATCAGTGATGATGACAGCACTATATAAATAAATGATGACAACAGTACTATATAAATAAATCAGTGATGATGACAGTACTATATAAATAAATGATGACAACAGTACTATATAAATAAATCAGTGATGATGACAGCACTATATAAATAAATCAGTGATGATGACAGTACTATATAAATAAATCAGTGATGACAACAGCACTATGTAAATAAATCAGTGATGATGACAGCACTATATAAATAAATCAGTGATGACAACAGCACTATATAAATAAATCAGTGATGATGACAATACTATATAAATAAATCCGTGTTGATGACAGCACTATATAAATACATCAGTGATGACAGTACTATATAAATAAATCAGTGATGATGATAGTACTATATATATATATATATATATATATATATACACGTCAGTGATGATGACTGTACTATATAAATAAATCAGTGATGATGACAGTACTATACTAATAAATTTGTGGTCTCCAGTTTATTCATACAGTTAGTCTGTATCTATATATATCATAGGGGTGCAGTATCACCCCTATAGTTAGGGTTGAGCAGAGCTTTCTATGTTAAACCTCACATTTTCCACTTTAATAACTTTGCAACTCTTCAACAGATTTGCAAGAAATTTTGCATGTGCAGCCTTGTTTCATAGATCATTTGACATGTCAAGTTTTGTTTTGGTTGGATTTGGGGAATTCTGAGCTGCGCATAGTGATAAAATGTTAAAAAATAGCTGTTTTTTGTCATCACACTGTGCCCAGATGGTTTGGAATTTTGGTGTGACATTTTCAGCATAGAAAGGGCTTGCCTCATAGAAATGCCTTTTGCTGATTTGGTGAAAAAATATTAACCTGTTCCAAAATTATTTAATTTTAAACTCTTGAGTTTTGAATATGCTCAGTACAGTCTTTTGGATAGCTTCCTGGAATGACAATAGAATTTGGTCTAACAAAAAAGAATTCTTTTTTTGTGAGGGTCCAATCCTTTTTTGTGACAAAAAAAAAATCCTGTTTTCTTTTGTTTAAATAAAGTGTCAAAACTCCCCAAAAAGACATAATATGTACTGTATCTTGCTCATCGGGACTTCATTGGGTGGATTCTGCACTTTTTTGTTGGAAAAATTACACTGGAACTTTTTTATTATTATTTTAAATCCTTTTTCATGACTCGTTAATATTCTGTTTTGTGAGTCCTTTCTTGTTCAAACAAAAAAAGGATCATGTCTCATGAAAAAGGATTTCAGGATAAACAAAGTCCGAAATCCTTCTTTGTAAGATGTGATCCTTTTTCATGTGAATGAGAAAGGACTCACGATAAAGGATCCTTTGTCACGAAAAAGGGTTCGGGAAAAACGAAGTCTGAAATCCTTTTTCGTGAGATGAGATCCTTTTTCGAGAGAACTAAGAAAGCTGACGAAAAAGGATTTATTTTCACAAAAAAGAATTCAGAAGAAAACTAAGACCACACAATGCTTTTTCGTGCTAAGGGATCCTTTTTTGTTTGAATGGAAAAGGGTTGTGAAAAAGGATCCCTTGGCATAAAAAAAGATTTGGGACTTCATGTGATAAAAAAGGATTTATTTTCTATGCTCCTGTCCATTTTCTTGCTTTTTTCTTGTGCCCAGTGGTACCCCCAACTCCCATGTGTGCCCCACTCCCCGTTAAGATGGTAGATGTATACTTGATGTCTAGTAGCACCTCACCCTCCAATTTCCATATAGATATATATCTATATCTATTGATATATATGATATATTTATTTTTTTATTTTTATTTATTTATTTTTATTTTAGCCTTTGGTAACCGGGTAAGGCCCACTAGGCACAAGTGCCTGTTTTCAGGGGTGACCTGGGAGCACTGGGCAGTTAAGTGACTTGCTCAGAGTCACACAGTATGTAAGTGGATTTTACCTGATGTCCAGTCGTACCCCCCAACTTCCCATGCCCTGTTAATGTGTGTTCTCTCCCTGGTGTCTAGTGGTGCTCCTACCCTCTGACGCCCATTGTCTTGTTTTCTCCTTGGCGTGGTGTCTAGTGGTCCCCCCACCCTCCCACATCCAAAGCATCCTGAAAATAAGAAAATGGTCCCTCGATGTCTTCATTTTTTTTCCAATCAGTAAAAAAAAAAGTCCACTGGTGATGCTCACCCACACCCCACCTGATCTCCCACTGTGCATCCACCACCCCGCACTCCCCTAGACCCCCAAGACACAATCAATCATAATTTATTTGTAAAAAGCGCCTTTCCACAACCAAGGCACTTGTACAATGACACATCAAATACAGTAAATATTTCCAAAAATAATCAGTAGAATCCTATGTTTTAAAAACAGCCACAGTTAAAATATTATCAGTTAGAACCACCAAATGCTGATTCAAATAAATAGGTTTTGAGTGCAGTTTTAAACTCCTGGATGGTCAGGCAATCTCGTATCCAGTGAGGTAGAGAATTCCACAGGGTCGAGGCCACAAAACTAAAAGATCGGGGCCCCAGATGTTTTTAAATGGACCCTGGGAATCTCTAGCAATCCCTCATCGGCGGATCGGAGAGGACAGAGGGGACAGTAAGGGCAAAGCCAATCTTGCAAGTAACTAGGTTCCTGGTTGTGTAGGGCTTTATAGGTCAGCAAACTGACCTTGAAGGTGATCCTCCACGCACTGGAAGCCATTGCAGTCCATGGAGCACAGGCGTTATGTGACTGGCTCTAGATGTACCAGTCAGCAGCCTGGCTGCCCGAATTCTGCACTAGCTGAAGGTGGCAGACATCAACCCCCGGTAGCCCTAGGTACATAGTATTGCATTAGTCAAGGTGAGAGGTAATGAAGGCGTGGACCAGCAATGGAAGATCTTCGGGAGGAACCAGATGTTTCACCCAGGCGATATTCCTCAGATGGTAGAAAAAGGTCTTGACAACTGCTGACACCTGTGATTTCAGGGTCAAACTGTTGTCAACAATAACACCCCAAGTTCCGCACCCAGTCTGAGGTAGTCAGCGCCATATCCCCAAGACATAGTCCTGAGGGTGAACCTGCTGACAAACCCGCCTCACGACGATCAGGGTCCACAACCAGCACCTCAGTTTTGGCAGGGTTTTACCACAGCCAACTTGCACTCATCTAGTCCTGGATCCCTCATTCAGCTGAACTGGTCCTACTGTGAAGATCCACTCTCCAATCAAAGACACATCTTGCTCCTGGAACTGTCGATTGTTGTATGAGAAATAAGGTAACTGTGGTTGAAAATCCCACTGAAATACGTTGAACCGCAATAACCTTTTTTCTCATACAGCAATTGCCAGTTCCAGCAGCAAGACTTGTCTTCAGTTGGAGAGTGGATCTTCACAGTGGGACCAGTTCAGATGATGAGGTGTGTGGAGTGGGTCTAAGGAGCGCTGGGGTGGTGGATGCACAGTGGGAATTCGGATGGGGTGCGTGAGCATCACCGGTGGATTTTATTTACAGATAAAAAAAAAAAAACATTAAGGGACTGTTTTTTATTTTCAGGATGCAAAGCACCTTCAAGGGTTAGGGGTCACCACTAGACACCAACAACCTGCATTTCTAAATATATATTTTAAGTATACAAGTTTATTGCCAGGCATTTCTTCTTGAATCACATATTTCCTAAAGAGGGAACACACCTTCTCACAAACATTTTTTAGCTCTGTTTATGGTGATCAAGTTTATATATAAAGTGCTGCATAAGCTGAGAATAAAAAAACAAACCAAAAAAAAACAAACATTTGATCAATAATACATTATGTCACGCAAAGCGGTGCTCTTCAATATAACCATTTTGTACATGATTGCACTGTTACTTATCTACCCTATACAATATCCCAGTTATTTCATATAAGCTGCCATTTTCTTAGAATAACCTTACACATAGACTTATTTAATAGCTGGAAGACAGGCCATACCTCACCAGTATCATCAGAAATAATTGTATGTATCAGCTGAAATTATTTTTAAGGTTGCCTTGATGGTAGATTGTAAATCCAATATGCAGAAAATAGCAGCATATATGCTATGGTGGAAAAAGAGTCATTTTAACACCAGGGCATTCAACAGCAATTTTTTGAAGTTGGGGGCAGGCACCATGGATGGTGTGTCCCAAGATGTAGAACACAATCACGTAGATTACCATGCCATAGTGACAAAAGTCACCTAACATTTCTGCTTTTTGGCACATTAAACCTGCTGCATGTATACTTACATTCTCCATGATATTTCCATATATGTATTTATTTATTCAAGGGGTGATTACAAAATGATGGAGGGAAATTGCAAATCTACATAAAAGCTGCATGTTTTAAACAGCAAAGGCCACGCTGTGCCACCAAATGTCTCCGAGTTGTTTTTCTCCTTCTATAGGGAGATAAACTTCAAGGACAAGAATGCCTAAAAAAATCTAACAACGAATAGAAATGCACTGAAAAAAAAACTAAATTCAAATGGCACTTATATAATTTAATATCATTGTGAATATCATTGTGGTTGTTGCAAGGACCTTGAGCTCAGTTTCACCTCTGCTGCCATATTTGCATATATGATCATTAGCTATAACTGACATCCTGACAGCCAGTATTTATAATCATTATTTGCTTTTCATTCAAATAAAAAAATCTGATCTCAATAACCCCCACTTCCTACTCCAAAAAAAAAAAGAAATCAAAAGAGATGAATCAAGCAGACCTGACAAAATTTGCGTATCATCTTTTTAAAATATAATATGTACCCTTTACATGTGGGCTAAGTGGAGGCCTTCATCACAGCTCATATATCCATACGCCTTGAAAATCTCCCTTTTTCCTTGTCAACCAGTCCATTCTCATACAGTGAGTATGTTCACTTACATCCTTGGAACATATAATACCCATGACAGTTATATCATACCAATATCATTCTCTTGGCAAACAGTACACCTGTTTATATTTAGAAGGGCAATATTTTCAAATACCTTAATGCTGTTCCGCAATGAATCACATATGGATTTTTTACTGGACAGGTGCCAGAATACATGGTGTAGAGTATTAGTATGGATTATTGTCAGTGGAGCGAGTTCTTTTAGTTCACAAATCATAACCAAATACATAACGCGTCCCTGGTATGTTTGCTGGGGGTGGAGGGTGATCTCTCACAGGTATATAGCTTTATATACATGTCAGACTATGGTGTTACATTTGCCCCCATTAAAATGAATGGGAAAGTAATGTGAGATCCTCTTTTTAAATCTTAAGAGTTTTGTTTTTCACTGAACTGGCAGCACATCTTCACACACACACACGCACACACGCAAGCATGCACACACTCATTTCTTTGTCTTGCATTGGCTAAGTGGGAGAGGGGCCAATGCAGGTCCCCAAGTCTCTGTGCTGCTTTCATAACACGCCTTTTCATACAGCAAAATAAGGATATGATTATACTATCTCAAAAGTAAGGAAATAATTTGCAAAACACTTTGTTAATACACCTGTCTAGCCTGTTATACCTACTGTTCTCCATGCCCAATGTGTGATACCTACTCCCCAAAATGTACCAGCTTATCTACTGCACCCTAATGTCTATGTATGTACTCACTGTAACTAAAAATGTATTCATTATAAATTACTGTATTTTATACCTATGCATGTAAGTATGTTTTGTAACTAACCCCGGGTCACCCCTGAAAAAGGGACCTCTGGTCTCAGTGGGTTTACCAAAATCTAAATAAATAAATAATGCACCAGTTAGGGTTAAAGTGACAGAAGCAGGGTAGTGTGGCATTAGGGATCTTACTTCGAGGAAGGCTCTTACAGCAGGCCAACACCAGTAGGACTTTCTAGCTAGCAGTCTACCACGGGGGACTGCCCACCGCCAACATCAGCCTCTGACATCAGCCTACCCTAAAAAGGCAGGCGGCTCCCCATACCCTCCTCAGTTCTTTTCCCACCATTGACCCATGCACGTCAGACCTTAGTTGATGCTGCAGCTACAGTCGACCATCATTACTCGCGCTTGCCATACTTTTTTTATTTTCCTTTCTTTTAAGTAGTCAGCATTGAATTTTGGGTGTTTCAGCCATCAAGTTTTTGTCTTCTCCACCGGCCTTATCTTCCAAACGCTCCAAAGTGTCCCTGTGGCAAACAAATTCCTAAAAAAGATGGCTACTCTGCTTTGCATCCTTTGCCTAGGCCCCAGCCATGACACTGAAGCCTACCAGATTTGCTAGAAATTCAACCAGGCCACTTGGAGACATCGTCTTAAGATTCTGGAGAGCCATCTCATCAAGCAGAAGCTGGTTGTGATGTAGAAGGAACTGCAGGCCAGGAGCTCTTCTACCTCACTGGCACAGTCCTCCAGGTCTTCCTCATCTTCACAATCCTGAGATAAATCCGATGGGAAGTATAAGCACCCGTAGAAGCATTGGGACCAGGGCCAGTCTGCTTCCTGCTCACGGTCACCTCTCAAACCTGTGACCACGTCGGGGTCATCCTCCAAAGGGGGGGTCAGCCACTGTAGCCCAACCAGCTCTTTCCTCTACCAGGCTCCCAGCAGCTCTTTGGGGCAGGAGACTTCATCTCCTGCCTCTCAGCTCCTGATGCTCAGGCCCATTTCTTTCACAGGCTCTAAGCCAGGAGGCTAGACCAGTGTTGGTGTCTCAGGCAAAAGTTCCTTGACCGCCCCCCCCCAACCAAAGCACTGCTGACATCGCTCTTCTCAGCAGGACCTGATGCCAGGCCTTCCATCGCCTCTGCTTTCTCCTGGGTGGCCTCCATCCCCCCAAGTGCCTGCCTTTCCAGCGCTGGCAGATTCTTCTCCTGGGCACTTTCTGCTGATGCCCACAGGACCACTGCCAGTCCTGCCATTGCCCCAGCCTGCCACCCTGGTGCCGGTGATGCCTCTCCCACAGTATGCACCCTTGCCGGCCCCTGCAGACTCGATGCTGGACCCACAGTTGGTGCCTGGTGGTCCCTTGCAAGAGTACCCAATGCCAGCCCCACAGCCATCATACCCTTTCCTGGCGCTGGCATATCCTTATCCACTGGTTTATCATTTTCCTCCTCTGGTGTATTATAACGCCTTGTTCTCCATGTGGTGGTCTTTCATTCAGAAGCAGACCCCCGCTCCTCAGGGTCCACCACCGGTGTACCTCCAACTTCCTAACAGGGAACCTGGGCCCCAGAACCAGAGCTGGTCTGGAGGCAGCGGCCACAAGAAATTGTGGTCCTCTGGGTCTAGTACAGATGGTGGCTCTGGCACTCACCAGGACAAAGACCTGCCACCAGAGAGTGACTAGGACAAGTCCAACAAGGATGACTCAGAGGGTTTGGAGTCTTCCTCCTCACCAGGGGACCCTCCAAGGTGGTTCCAAAGCCCCTTCTTGACGATCCATCTTTCGTGGACATCATGCACCATATCCAGTCCATTATTGGCTGGGAAGCAGAAGAGCAGGATCCAAAGCGGCATCGACTGGCCATTTATTTGAGACAACAGGATGCCCTGGTGGTGGTGGTGGCTTCCTTAATTGAGTCCTATGAAGCTGTCACCAGGGCGGCTTAGAATCACCCCATATCTATTCCTCCATTGGTTAAGAAGCCAGACAAACTCTACCATGCCTCTGCAGGTAAGCTTTTCTTTGGGATGCACCCAAAGTCTGGCTCAGTGGTCATCAATGCGGCACAAGACTGTACCAAAAAGCCCAAGCACTTTAGTGCTCTTCCTCCGGAAAGAGAGTCCAGACAGTTGGATCACTTGGGTAAGCACATCTTTGTGTTCACTACCCTGGCTATCTGGGCCATTAATTACATGGCCCACATGGTCCGATATCAGAACGTCCTCTGGGACCAAGCCAGGGACCTGGTGCAGGCACTGCCTGAGGACCCCAACTACGATGCAGCTGGCCCAGCTTCTCAAGTAAGGCTCCGACATCAGCAACCATGTCCTTCGGGCTGCCTGCGGTGCCTTGGATGCCTCAGGCAGGGGAGCGGTCACTGGTGTGTGCCTCTGGCACCATTTGTGGCTCTGGGTGTTCGGTTTCACCTTGGATGTGCAGTCCAGCATCTTGGATGCCCCCTTTTGGGGCTCCGTCCTCTTCAGTGGAGATGCTCAAGACATAATTTCTACCCTGAAGTAGTCAGGCTGGGCTCTCTGGTCTGTCCATTCACTGTACCACACCCAACCTAGAGCAAGTCAGTGTCCTTCCTTTCACCGCTCCTCCCACAAACCACCTTGCCAGCCTGCCAAAGGTCAGGACAAACATAAGGCAGCGCTGGTCCCTGCTACCACTGCTGCTAGAGCCCCTCAAGCACCCGCAGTCATCCTTCCGGCACCACCGTCTGACTCCTTAACCAACCCCCCGCCAGAAAGGGTCCTGGGGGAGGTGGTCAGGGTCGGTTCTCCCTCCGCCTCGACAGGTGGCAGGACATCACCACAGACAACTGGGTGCTTCAGATCATAGATCACAGTCACACTCTCAAATTCCTAGAGCAGCCTCCAGAAAATCCTCTGGTAAACTTCTCTTAACCCCCCCAGTCAATCTGCCCTCATTTGGGAGAAAATTCAGACTCTTCTGCAAAAAAGAGCCATAGAGTCCATCCGTACAGCTCAATTGGGGGGGGCGGGGCGGCGATTCTATTCTCACTTCTTATTGGTCCCCAAGAAGACTGGGGATCTTTGGCCCATTCTAAATCTGAGTAATCTGAACCTGCACACAGAGTACAAACATTTTAGAGTGGTCACCCTTCTAGGCTTGATACCCCTTCCATACCGGGGGGATTGGCTCTGGTCTCTAGACATGCAGGCTGCTTACTTGCATATCCAGATTTTTCATACCCATCGTCGCTTCCTCCACTTCTACTTCCAGGAGGCCCATTTTCAATTCCGGGCCCTCCCTTTTGGCCTTTCCTCGGCCCCAAGGGTCTTTACCAAGTGCTTGGCAGTGGTGATGGCTACTCTCAGGAGGCAGGACTTCTATGTCTTACCCTACTTGGATGATTGGTATCTAGCAACCCCCTCCAGAGCCGTCTGGTTCAGACTCTGGAATACATCTTCCATCCATTTTAGGCCTTGGGGATCACCGTCAATCCACCAAAGTCCCTGCATTTCTCCCTGCCAGTGCCTTCTTTACATAGGGGTGGTTCTGGATACCAACCAGGGCATTGCCTTTTTGCCCACGGACAGGGTGCAATGACTGATGGAGCAAGCCCATCTGGTTTTCTCAAGTCAACAGGTCCTTGCCAGGGTGTTCCTGCACCCCCTGGCCCATATGGCGGCAGCCATTGCCATGGTCCCCCTCTCCCTCCTGCACATGCAGGTTCCTCAGTGGACCTTATGGATCTAGTGGGACCAACACACAGATGACCTGGACCAGTTAGTCATGGTCTTCGGCCCGGTCAGGAGAGTCCTGTCATGGTGGTTGGAGCCAGCCAACCTCCTTCAGCGGATTTACTTTTAACTTTCCACCCCTTGTAAGATTCTCATGATGGACGCATCCGACCAGGGATGGGATACCCACCTGGATCAGTTAGTCATGGTCTCCGACCCAGTCAGAAGTCCTGTCATGGTGGCTGGAGCCAGCCAACCTCCTTTAGGGGGTCTCCATTCAACTCGCTACCCCCCTGTCAGATTCTCATGATGGATGCATCTGACCTGGGATGGGGTGCTCACCTGGCTGATCGCCAGACTCAGGACACTTGGACAGAACTGGAACAGGGGCTCCATATCAGCATCCTACGCTCTGTGGGCCTTTCAGACTCATCTCCTCCCCGATCTGCTGCCAGTGCAAGTGGACAACATGTGTGTGGTATATCACATCAACAACTGGGGGAGAACTCACTCTTACTCCGTGTCGGGATGCGACGCAAGTTTGGTATTGGGGCATCGAGCACAGTCTGGAGCTCTCGGCCATACATGTCCCAGGCATCCAAAATGTCCTGGCAGGAAAGTCTCAGCCACTCCTGATTGCAGGCTCACGAGTGGGAGTTTCTGACCCCATGGTAGAAGATCTCTTCGACAGGTGGGGTCGTCCAGAGTTGGACCTTTTTTGCATCCTCACTCAATGCAAAGCTGCGGCTTTTCTGCTTGCTTGATCCTGGGCCTGGAGTTTTCTGGTGAGATGCACTGTCCCTCTCCTGGAAGGGGAGGTTTCTGTATGCCTTTCCTCCCTTCCCGCTGCTGCTGCAGAGGGTCCTGCTCAAGCTCCAGATGGAAGGTGTGGGGATGATTCTCATAGCTCCCTTCTGGCCATGTTAGATTTTGTTCCCCTTGCTACAACAGCTGGTCGTGGAACCTCCAGTGCCCTTGCCTCTGTGCACTGGCTTGCTCTCCCAGGACCATGGCACCCTGGTCCTTCTGGATCTGAAGTCCCTACACCTCCATGTGCAGCTCCTGCGGACCTAGCTATCGCCCAATTTGGGGTGTCCTCTAGGGTCGTAGATGTCCTTGTGGCTGCTAGAAATCTCCCCACTAGGGCAGTTATGCCATAAAATGAAAGTGTTTCACCCTTTGGGCTGCTTCATGCCTCATGGATCCTTTCACCTGACCAATGAATCAGGTGCTGGAGTACCTTCTCTCCCTCTCAGACTTGGGGTACTCCTCCCACAAGCTGCATCTTTCTGCCATCTCTGCATACCATGCACCTATTGAGGCAGGACTGTGGCTCAGCTTGAGGTGTCCTGCACCTTCCTGTGGGGCATCTTGCATCTGAAACCTCCCATTCGTGACTCGGTTCCTCCATGAGACCTCACTTTTATGTTAGAGAAACTAACTTTGCCTCCCTTTGACCCAGCAGCGTGTTGCGAGCTGCACTTCCTGTCATGGAAAGCACTCTTTTTTTTTTTTTTTTGCATTATTTATCGTCCCTGTGTTCAACCAGCCACTCCTTCAGGCTCTGTCAAGGGAGCCCCTGCATCTCCCTCTGAACCTCTCATTGCCACTCCTGGCCTCATATTGCAGCCGCCCCAAGGTAACCTGACGTATCCCTTTGTCGGACGGGTTATCTCCTTCTGGGGAGAAACTGCCTTCCCAGCTTACCTTTCTTGGCCCTGCGTACTGCTGAGGTTGGCCTTGACTGTCCAGGAGCTCTGTGTACGCGAGGGTCCAGACGGCCGTCATCCGGTTGATCAGGATTCCATTTTTGTAGTTTTTCCTGGCTCCCTAAGCATCATGCTGCATCTGTAGTGCTCTCGGTCTCCACCAGGGGCTGCTACAGAGTGAGGCAATCTCCCTAGCCCACCCCAGGAGAGGAGAGGAGAGCAGTCCTCTGGAAGCTCAATCCTCTCCTCCCTCTGCCAATCCCCGGTGCTCCAAGTCCGTTCCTGAACCCGGGTCACCTGCAAGACACAAGGTAAGGCACCAGTGCCTAAGCCATCTGTACCACCAGGCCAGCGAAAGCACTCTTTTTAGTTATTGTTACTTCCACTGGGAAGGATTTCTGAGCTTTAGGCTGTCATGTGTAAAGAACCGTATTTGTTTTTTCACAAAGATAGGGCGTCTTTGCATACTAATCCTGAATTTCTTCCTAAGGTGGTGTCGGAGTTTACTTTAAACCAATCCATCCACCTTCCCATTTATTTCTCTGAGTACTTTAATCAGGAGGAGGCTTTGCTCCATACTTTGGATGTACATAGAATCCTGCATTACTATGTGCACTGGACCAAGGCTTCTAGGAAGTCTGACTAGTTGTTTGTTTTGTTCGCCCCAAAGAGAGAGGGTGCACCTGTTTCCAAACAGTGTTTGTCTAAGTGGTTAGCCAATTGCATTGTTTATTGTTATCGTAAGTACAACAAGGACCTTCCGGGAGTGGTCAAGGGCCATTCCATCAGGGGTATGGTTGTCTCCACAGTCTGTTTCTGGAATGTGTCCACTGCGGACATTTGCACAGCTGCCATCTGGAGTTCTGTCCACACATTCGCCAAGCATTCAATGATGATTAAGCGATCAATGATTTGGCCTCCCCAATAGCATTTTTATTTAACTACTCTTTGTGTCATGGGGTTTTACCAAAGCTTTGGAAATTGGCAATCATTAAACCTACACATAAATCGAGTAGTAGGAAATGTGTTTCCAACTACTGACCAATTTCCCTCCAGGCCCCACTTTAACAAATTCTAGAAAGGTTCACTTTTGATCAAATCATGAATTTGTTGGAAAAATACAACTTGCTAACCTGCTCACAACATGGATTTAGATCAAAACAAAATACTGAGATGGCCTTGGTGAGGTTCACAAGCTGTGTGCAGAGTGCTTTGGATAAAGGGCACTCTGCCGCAGCAGTTTTTGTGGACCTCAGCAAGGCCTTCGACCTTGTTGATCATGGTTTGATGTTAGACTCTCTTTCGGACTTACATTTTTCAAATGATATAATAATGTGGTTTTCTTACTACCTGGGTAATAGGATGCATAAAACTAGAATTGCTGGAAGTATTCTGGAATCACATTTGATCAAATGTGGGGTACCACAGGGCTCAATTTAAGGTCCCCTTCTTTTTTCATTGTTTATGAATTCAGCCCCTGAATCCTGTAAAGAATCAGAGATCTCTCTGTATGCAGATGATGCACTTAGTATTAGTACTGGGGCTCAGTCTGAGGATGTTCTGAGTGTTTTACAAAAAGATTTTGATTCATTTCAGGAATGACTTTTGTCAAGACACATGCTGTTAAACACAAAAAAAACCCTAAAGGCCGTGATTTTCACAGGTCCATGAAATAAAAGAGATTTTAATTGCCCTATAGTAGACTTTAAAGTTGAACCCATTGAAACGGTTGATAGTTTTAAATATTTAGGGATTATGTTAGATAGCAACCTCTCCTTTGAACTCCGTGTTAAACATGTTATTAAATTGGTCCATCAGAGAATGTGTCTTCTATTTAGAATCTAGATTTATCTTGTACCAAAATCACAAAGACCGCTGACAAATAGCCTATTGTTTAGTATGCTGGATTATGGATTGATTGTATACTCAGCTACTAATGACAGAATTCTTGCTAAACTAAAAGTGGCATATAACAGTGTGCTTCAATTTATGACCAGTCTTCCAAGGAGAACACATCACTGTACATTGTTAAAAACAGCAGGTTGCCTTTCACTTGAACATAGATGCAACTTAAAGATGGGCTGTATGCTCCATAAGGAAATGATTGGTTTGCTACCTCAAATAGTTACGTCACCATTCCCTAGAGACATAAATGACAGGGAACCAGGTCTCAGAGCAAGCATGTCTTTAGAATTCCAGTATTCAAAAAATCAATTGGACAAAAATCTGCTCTATTCGGGGCATCAGTCTTCTATAATTCTGTACCCGGCGAAATTGCCAACTATACAACTATCAGAACGTTCAAAACCAGATTAAAACAATGGCTATTTTAAAGAATTAATGCACTTGTGTATCTAATGTTTAAATGTATGTGCTGTATTTGTATTAATGTTATTTGTGTATATTGTATTTTTTTAAGTTTTTTTTGTATTGTATTGTACTCATTGTTTATCATTACTTGCAATTTTTTAACTTGTCACTTGTGAAAACGGGCATTTTTGCTTATTAGCTGACAAGTATAAAACATGAAAACAAAAATGAAAGCACTACAGTCTGGACATCACCTCGCAGTGCCGGGCCCATTTTGGCCCACAGTGCTTCAGGGCCTTCTCTCTTGAGCTCATGGCTTTGGGCTGTCTTCCTCCCAGTGCTCTTTTCCTGGTCATGACCAGAACTGCCTGGGACTCGGTCCTACTTGTGTTGACCTGCTGCAAGACCTTTCTTTGAAGTAAGATAGTACAGTTACATAAGAATTTTATGTAGCAGTAGATCTCTGAGAGATGCTCTTGCAGCAGGCCCTCCTTTCCCTCCCTCCTTCCACCTGTTGTTCCTTGTTCTTCTCACCCCAACATCTGTATTTCTTTCTTTGGCTCTGGGAACCTCCACAGTTCTCCATTCGCTGCCTGCTCTGAACTTCCAGCAGAAGAACTGAGGAGGGTGTGGAGGACCGCCCGCCTTTATAGGATAGGCTGAGGTTAGAGGTTGACGTTGGCGGTGGGCTGTCCCCCATGATAGACTGCTAGCTAGAAAGTTTTCTGTATGGTCCTGGCACCTGGCAGCTAAGTCCTACTAGGCTAGTTGGCCTGCTGCAAGAGCTTCTCTCGAAGATCTACTGTTATGGTAAGTTTTAACATAACTGTACTTTTCCAACCCTAACACCCCCAACCCCCTTCCAGGTATCACAGCAGGTGTAGGGTGTGCCTTGGGCTTCTGAAGTCTAACTCTCACCCCACTGTCATACATTATAAACATATGCCCTTATTTAGGGATAGAATGGGGTAAGGGTTAGGCTTGAGAACCCCAAGGCACATCCCACCCCCGCTGTGATGCCTGGAGGGGGCGGGGGGGGGTTTGGGGTGTTAGAGTTAGAAACCCTAACACCACATTTCCCTACTTTTGTTGCTTTAACCCTAACTAGCACATTAATGAAGTGTTTTGCACTATAGATAGATAGACAGACAGACAGACAGGCAGGCAGGCAGGATACACAATGGCCAGACTCAGAATATCCCATTTTATCATAATGTCAGGGGGCAGGACCACAGTTCATGAGTGGTAGAGCCATGAATGAGTTATTGATGTCCTGACCCCTCACAAGGGATGATAAATGTCATATTCTAAGTGAGGCCATTGTGTGTCTAATTTATACAATGTATTTAAATTGCAAAGCTTTCAGATTAGTTCTTTTAATGAAGAACAAACTGTTTCTGTTTAATTTCACTACTCTGTTTTGAGTGCAGCAGAGAGCACTGCGATGTCATCGGCATTGTTCAAACTGCTCTCCCACTGGTTAAGAGATACCTTGCGACCAACCTCAAGTGATGATAAACGGTGATGACCCTCCTCTAGTGGTGATAAATGTTATCATCACACCAGGTCCTACTGACATTTAAATATTTCATTTATCTGTACATTTTTGTCTCACCCATATTGTATTGTGTTGTTTATTGTTCGGAAGATACCTTTGAGCAAAAGCTCCTTTACAAAGGTTCCACGTCAAAAACGCATTACATACAAATGAAACAAGCAAGGTACATCATGCGTTGTACAAAACAATGGTGCTAACCTTATACCAATGGTCAGTAAATTACAATGGAGCAACCTTTTACAAATGGTCAGTAAATTAGCATGTACTAAACAACAGGGTGAATAGGTGTAACAGGTAGCAGCCAAATGGACGGCCTTGTTATAAAGACCAGGTGGTCAGTGTGGTCAGAGTGGCAAAGTTGGAAGGGCTTGAAAGCAGGGGTAGCAGGGCGCAGATTCAACCATGAACCAGGGAGTTCACATCCGGAGGGTTAGTGCAACTATGAGGCAGTGGGGGGGATTGAGGGACCAATCAGTGGTGGAGCCAGGGAGGTAGGTAGTGGGAAGAGCAGACAGAGTGGAGGAGAAGAAGAGGAAGGGGACGGGTGATCCTTCAGGGATCAGTTGATTCTTGGAGTCCACGGATGAGACTGACGCATGGTGTTAGGCAAGGGTGGCATAGCAAGAGGGGCTTGGAGGTCAGCACTGGGCAATGGGCTCTTTACTGACACTCACAAGTGCTATTGCTAACTAGGAGCTGTTTCAAATCAGATTTGAATGCCAGCAAGTTCACAGAATTGGGTAAGGCCTCCGGGACCTCGTTAAGCCAAAGGGGGCACTATAGGAGAAAGAACGATGCCTGAGTGCTGTTCTCCGAAATGAGACTTGGAGCAAGCTCAGTGTGTTGCCTCTGCTGCTGTACTTGTTTTCAGAAGGGGATAACATATCTGCGATGTAAGGGGGTGAACGTCCAAACAGGACCTTCTTACCAAGAAGGCAAGTTTGGAACTTGATTCTGTTTCCAAGGGTGAGCCAATCTGTTTGCTCACATAGTGTGCAGGTGTGGGCGAAACTATCTGCACCGAGGGTAAGCCTACATGCCTTATTTCTGCACCTTTTCCAAGGGTTTGTTGATTTACCTAAAGTGCTGTAAAGTATTGTCTGTACATTTGTCCTCTATGGACCAAAAACTGTACTTCAAATATTGTTATGTCTATTTACTATATGTTCTGTTAGTTTTGTCTGTATATATCTACTAGGACCTCCTTGTGAATGAGCTTGCTCAGTGGAGTGTTTCCTGCAATAAACTTGAAACTTGAATTTAGGGCTATGACTACCCTTTTAAGAACCGTGTTGGTGGCTGCGCCATAAACTACCAGCCCGTAATCTATAGCAGAAACAATTGAACTGGAGACTGAGAAATGGAGTACAGTAGGTGTGAGGCTATGCTAGTGTCTGTAAAGCACCCCGAGCCTGGTGTTAACTGCCTTCACCACCTGGTCGATATGCTGAGCATAAGGGAGGGTATCAGCTATTGTGACCCCTAGGTACTTGAAAGAACACACTTGCTCAAGCGGGATAAGCTTGTTGTTGGTGATAGATAGAATGGGGTGTCTTTTCTTAAGTTGTGGGCCAGAGATGAGCATAACTTTTGTTTTTTTGTAATTAAGTAAGAGTTTTTGTGAACTGAACCACCCCTCCAACTGGTGAAATGCAGATTACAGCTCATCCTCCAGTGCCTTGATATGAGAGCTGCTGCTGCTGAGGATGACAGCATCATCCGCGTACAGGACAAGCTTGCTGTTGCAGGCCTCAGGGAGTTCATTCAGGAACAGGCTGAACAGCAGTGGTCCTAGTATTGAATCTTGCGATACTCCTAAGGTGACTTGTCTGGAGTTGGAGACAGCTGGGCCTACTTTAACTCTCTGTGATCTGTTGGATAGGTAATCTGTGAACCAGTGAATAACACTTGTGGCTATTCCAGGGACCATAGCTGCTTCAGGAGGAGCGGGTGGTTGACCGTGTCAAATGCCTTTGTTAGGTAAAAGAAGACCGAACCCACCATCTCACCTTCATCCAATGCTCGGTGCACATATTAAGCGAAGTCTGCTAGGGCAGTAGCAGTGCTGTGATTTCTCCAAAATCCGTGCTGTTGGTGACACTGCAACTGGTATTTTAGAAGGCAGTCTGTGATTTTATCTGCTACTATCCTTTCCAGTGCTTTGGAAAGTGGGGAGAGGATAGATATAGGCTGGTAGTTAGCAATGCAGGACCTGTCACCACTCTTAAGAACAGGGGTCACCATGGCTTGCTTCCAGATGCTGGGGAATGCAGCCAAGGTTAGCAATTTATTAAAGATTTTGGAAATGGGGCAGATCAGCACATCAATGACCAGGGCAACCAGCTTCATGTCTAGGCTGTCACACTCTACTCGCATTTTTCCCAGCCCTTTTTGACAAATGACATGGTCTTCTTAACTGATACTAATTTAAAATAGAAGTTAGGGTGCTCCATCGCACTGGATTTACTGTTCTGGTACAAAGATATATAGAGTTTAATGCATGGAGTGCTGTGCATTATGAAAATTTAATGCACACCCAAGGTGTGGGATGCTGCATAAGCCCCGAGAGCATTGTTTGAGGGGTTTATAAAAGCATCCCACACCATTAGTGTGCATTACATTTGAGTATTCACACCACCCCATGAAAGACTTGTGAACAAGCTGGGTAGCCTGGGAGTGGGTCACAAGGTGGTAAACTGGGTTAGGAACTGGTTGAGTGATAGAAGACAGAGGGTGGTGGTAAATGGTGTTCAATCTGACGAACTTAGGGTGGCCAGCAGGGTGCCACAGGGATCAGTCCTGGGCCCAGTCATGTTTAATGTCTTCATAAGTGACATTGCAGAGGGGTTAGAGGGGAGGGTGTGCCTCTTTGTTGATGACACTAAGATCTGCAACTGGGTGGACACTCTGGGAGGGCTGGAAAAAAAGTAGAGGAATGGCCCAGAGTGTGGCAGCTGAGATTTAATGCGAAAAAGTGCAAGATCATACATTTGGGGCACAAGAACCCAGGGGAGGATCACATGATTGAGGGGAGAAACTGATGGTCACCAAACAGGAAAGGGATTTGGAGGTAATCATATTTGATGACCTAAAGGTGGACAAACAATGTGCCAAGGCTGTGGGAAGAGCCAGTGGGATGCTGGGGTGCATAGGGAGAGGTATCACCAACAGAAGGAAGGAGGTGGTGATGCCACTGTACAGATCATTGGGCCTCATTTGGAATACGATGTCCAGTTCTGGAGGCTGCATCTCCATAAGTATGTAGACAGGGTGGAGGCAGTTCGAAGAAGGGCAAAAAAGATGGTGCAGGGCCTGCACCAAAAGCCATATGAGGAGAGACTGGGAGACCTCCATATGTACACCCTGGAGGAGAGAAGAGGCAGGGGAAATATGGTAGAAACTTTTAAATATCTAAAAGGCATAAATAGGATACCGCAGGGTAGAATCTTTCAGAAAAGGAGATGTCCAGAAACGAGGGGGCATGACATGAGGTTGGAAGGGGGTAGACTAAGGGGTAGCTTGAGGAAGTATTTCTTCACACAAAGGGTAGTGGATATATGGAACAGACTCCCAGCAGAGGTAGTGGAAGCCGACACAGTGGGGGGATTCAAGCATACATGAATCAGGCATAGGGGAACCCTAACAATAGGAACAAGGAGGTAAATTTGTCTAGTGCACTTACCTGGTCAACAAAAACTAAATACAAAAAAAAAAAAAACAGAGATCAAGTAGGGTCTGCAGCTTTTATGGTAGGCAGGGAAAATGGGCAGACTAGATAGGCCTAGTGGTCCTTATCTGCCATCAATTTCTATTTTTCTGTGTTTATTTTTTATAATTTCTGGTGAGCAATTTTTTCCCACCGGAGTTCGGAGTTGTGCCTTTTTATCATAGCACAGTACCAGGGAAATGTTGTATGTTGCTACATTTCCAGAAGGAATAATAAGATGTAGAGGTTTGTAAATCATAAAAATGTTATAAGAAATACCTTTTCTGCAGAAATGGTAGGAGGCAACATGGTAGGAATGGCAGCATGAATGAACGGCAAAGTTAGGAATAGAGCAGAAATCGGGCTAAGGACACTCAGAAACGTAGTTTTTTTAAACTGCTTATACAGAAGATTTGAACTGCATTGTGTTAAGGAGAGTGGTGCTAATATTCAGATTCTTTAAATCAAAGCCTCAAAAAATGGATTAGAAACTCTAAGAAAGTGAAACATTTATTGGTCTGTTTTCTTTCATCTTTCTTCCTTTTTTCGGGCATGAGATGTGGTTGCCATAGGGATTACAATGTCTTTTCCATGTAGCGTCATACCATTTGTGCAGAAAAGATCTTTTTTACAACATTTTTATGGAAGGTAAATTTTATTTATGTGATGTTAGAAAAGGCACTGATTTTGTGAGTAGTTTCCTCTTTGTGTTGAGCAAGACAAGGAACGAGATTTCTCAGAGGTTCTCACAGCCGCAGTGCGAATGACTGGAGACAGCAGCTGCTAGGCTGTGAGAATGGTGCTCGTACTCAAGAGTGTCAAACAAAGCATGTGTTTACCATAATAACCAGCCAGTAATTACAGCAAATAACTGGGTAAGCCCATAGAAAAAATTGCTCACCAGTTATTACATATATATAATATTTATTTACCTGTCTTCATTGTTGTATCATGGAGTGAAATTTCTTATTTGTTATCGTATACTTACTTTCCTTAATCCTGCTGGAGAAACTTTTAGTTTACGTGTAATTAAACTGTACGTAAAACTGTTTAGAGAGAGTTAGAGTATTTTTCTTCTGTGCCCAAAACTATTGTTCCATTCAGCTAGAGATGCGGCAAAATTAAATTTCCGCGGCAAAATTGTGAATTTTGTGGCGCAAAATATTTACCAACACTTGTGGATTTTGCTGATGAATTTCACGGGTCTGAAATACAAAATTCCACCAGCAAAATTGCGAATTTTACCCACAATATGTTGAATTTAGCCCGTGAGTGGCGGAATTTTGCACGAGAATGATGAAATTCTGTGCATTTGCAGGCAAAATTCTGCATTTTGTGGGCAAAATTCACAATTTTGCCAGTGGAATTTCGCAATTCGCACCCACTAAATATTTCGCAAAATGCACAAATTTCGCTAAATATTTCATGGAACAAAATTCATGGATTTTGCACATCTCTACATTCAGCTGCATAGTTCTCTATTTTTTTTTATTTCTACTCCCACAGCTCAGCCTGCCTTGACATCCAGATGCCATCTTCTCTCCATTCAGCCCACAGGCTCACTCACGTCCGGCTAGCACATGAAGTGCCCACGGAAGGTTCCCCACTCCCTCTCACCAGCTGGGATCAAATACCAGAGTGTGATTCCTTGTCAGGCCCCCTTGGTGAAGAGGCATGGCCACCAAGCTGCCCCGACTGACTGCCATTATCCTCCAGCTTGTTACACCCCTTGAAGTACAGACATGCAATGATGTCCAGGCACTGCGTGCCAATGTCCGCTGTACTTCACCCCTGAAAGCACCACTCCTGCAGTGTCCCCCGATATCCATCAGGGGCCACTGCAGAGCGATGGAAGCCCCGAACCCTCCCCAGGGAAAGGAGAGCAGTCTATCGGATACTCAATGCTTTCCCTTCCCAGCCAACCCCCGATGGCCTGGGCATGTTCCCGAACCCGGGTCGTCAGTGTGGCGTGAGGTGTGGCTTCCAGCACCTTAACCCTCAGCACCACCAGGCTGGCTCATACAGTTCTCTATTTAAATATTTAGTTTATAAGTGAAGTACGAATATTTGTGATGCTCTTCAGAAACATTTTGTGGGATCTGGGTGCAGAGTTTCTTTACTCTTAAACTCAGATGGAGTCTTTTTAATTATTTGTTTTTGGACCTGTCTAGTCAACTTATGAACTTTCACTGCACAATATACAGGTAATTGGATTTTTGTTTTATATATATATATATATATATATATATATATATATATATATATTTTAATGGGTTCAACCCTTGGTTTTTATTTTTAAATTTTGTAATAGTTTATTAACAATAATTCTAATTTGTATATTCTTCCTATTGTATTCCTCTTTTACTGCAGTACGTGATATTTGAAAACAAAAATTATAAGACAAAAACTGGTAAATTTAAAGGTGCATCACTAACCTTTTTCTCATCTCCATCTCGTAAAAGCCGAAGGTTGCTTCTCTTCCCACTCTCATTTCTTTTCAGTGAGTTATTCTGGTGCTCCAGCAGATCTGCTGGTGGTGACACACTTCGACCTAAGGGATCAACCCAGGTGTAAACATGGTTGGTGACATAGCCGCCAGGAATACGCCCCACCGATTGAACAGACATGGTCAACTTCTTCGACCCCTTCAGAACCTAAAATAACAATTACAAGCCATAAAAAGGAGATCAGAAATTCATTTCTATATTCGTTAACCATGCTGACTACCAACTCAGCAAATCCCACCCCAACCTCTGAGACCTTCCTGCCCAAACTACTAGCCACTTCTATGGGTTTTAATTCCCATCCCCTTTCGCCTCTTGCTCTTAACATTTTGGCTTGTACTTCTGGGAACTACGCATGCATGCTGGGGGGTTGGGGGGGCCTGTTTTAGTCTTTACTGTTTTTAGACTACCAGTATCTGTACCACTGTATGCCTGCTATTTACCATTTGTAACTCCGTTTAATTTTGTCACTGTATTGTTTCACTGTTACTGCTGTTTCTCATGTTTGTATTGTTATGCTGTCAGTGCCATCTATATGGCCCAGGTCATGCCTGAAATAAGTATATCGGATCAGTGCACTTACCTGGTAAACAAAGACATAAATAAATAAATAAATTATCTGATAGCACTCCTGGAAATCTTTCAGGCCACATACAGTAGATCACAGAAATGAAAAAGTGGTTCAATAAAATGGCAAACTGATACAGTAAGAAGTGCAAAATTTACACACAGCTCCCAAAAATCAAGGCATCATAGATAACATATGTAACCCTCCATGAGTAATGGGGCAGTGAGTACAGACTTTGAAACCATAGAAACATAGAAAATGTCTGCAGAAAAATACCATCCAGTCTGCCCTGTTTTACCCTATACTATACAGGGACCTGATATCTAGTTGGGGTTATTACCCGCATCTCCTCCCTTCCCTCCTGCCCTCTGCTCTACAGCTTTACCCCTGTATAGAAACAAAAGTTTGATGCAGCTCAGATTTCCTTAGATAAGATTGTTCATGGTCCTACAGGGGATCGAACCTACAATCCACTGTCCTATAAATCTGTGCTTTTACCCTCTGCACCATTCAGCCAGAAACAGATTACTGGTTCAAAGTCCACTACAGCCAAATACTGTGTGACCTTGAGTGACTCATTTAACCTCCAGTCCATCCAGCTGCGGAAATGGGCAGAAGCAGAACCTTACCAAAAAGATGTTGCATCTCAGCTGGGCTATCTTTGGTAAATAAACTAAAAAAGGACTTTAGGCTGGCCTAGCTATAGCTGAAAATACTGTATAAGGGGCCAATGGCCTCTCCTACAATAAGTATCACTTGTCATATATTGTACTGTGAAGTGTTCAAACGAGCTAGTTAGTGGTGTCAGGTTCTACTACTACTAGATGGCAACAATTCCTGATATTTACAAGAAATGAAATTACAAGCAGAATGAACAAATGAGTGAAGGAATGAATTAACTGAATTAATCAATTTTTGGTTGAATGTAGTTCCTTCGATGCACAATGCACTTCTTTAAAGAGCTGGTGACACATTTAGGAGAACTTTAACAAAATAATATTTAGACACAGTTCAGCTTGTATTACCCATTAGTGCTGTATTCCTCCTCCCCATTATTTATTACTGAGGTTATTTACATGAAAACAGGATCTTTGCTCCCGAAGAGTTCATCGATTCTTGCTGCTTTCTCCCTACCTGAAGTCACAGAGCACTGCTTGTGGTAGCACAGTTACTCCCTTAGGAACAGATTGTGATGTTACAACAGAGGATTAGGACTTGAATTAGGGAGCAAGCTATGGAGGCAGATGGACTCTAAAAGAACTCTAAGGGATAAAGATCATATATTCATGCAAATTTCCTCAGTAGTAAATAATGGGGAGGAGAAATATACAAAATATAAATGGAATGCAGGCAGAATTGTACCTATTTATTATGTTTTTTGAAGTTTTCTTTGAGGCGTCAGTAGCTCTTTAAGTCTAGATTTTGGTGTGGGGTTTATGATGGTAAATCATTTTTGCAACTGTGTAACCTGATTTTGTGTCCAGTTCTGCCCACAAAAACAGATGACGTGCCCAATGGTGACCACAAGACAGATTTTGCCATCTATATTGGATGGCAAAATAATGACTGTGATGTATCTAAACTTGGCAAGGTAAAGGGGGTCAACTTATATGTAAGGTCGACTTATAGGTGAGTTTATATGGTATCTCAAAGAGCTATACAAAACAATGACTGGGATACTGGTAGTGCAGAAACTATAGGCATTAAGTTGCTGGCAGTAGGCACCCATCCACACTGACAGGTATGTTTTATTTGATTTCTTTTGTTATTCTTTTGTTATTCAGAAGATTTGTCTAGGAAAGCACTCCAAATTGAGCTAGCTCATTTCCAACGGCATCCTTTGGGAAGGGGAAAAGGATACAGTACATTACGTGGTGTAAAAATGAATGCATACAGCATTATTAATGGGCACATTTTTTAGCGGTAAGATCTTTTTATTGTTCAGCCACTTTAGCTTTTACAATCTGTTAGAAAAAAAAGCTCTTAAATGTTACAGCATCAGAATATCGTGATTTTAAGAAAAATAATTTTCAGCTCCTCTTTTAAAAGTGTAAAAGTAGATTACATTACACGCTGAAGTGCACTGATTAATAAATACGTCAGCCAGGTCTTTTGTATGTTAATAATGGTTGTCAAAGCTGTGTTTCAAGGAAAAATGTCTACACTCTGGAAGGCAGCACATCACAATTAACTTTTGTTTTGCTTTCACTCTTTTGTGATACAGTATGAGTGAAAAAGTACAAGTCAGTTTCTTGCTGCTGTTAATCATGGTTTTGCTTTTCTCAACAATAGACGCAAGAAAAGAAGGGAGCCTTTCCAAAACAATTGGATCATCAGCATTAAACAGAACGTTCAGTCTCTCGACTAATGCTCTATATTGTGTTGACAACACTGGGCCTAAGCGCCCGGCTCCATAAGAACCATATCAAGAGTATATAGAGAATATGGGATGGGCTGCCACGCACAACCAGTCTGTGAGTCCACAGAGGGGTTCTAATTACATACGGCCTCAAAAGTGAAGCTCAAGAGGTCAGATGCAATCAGAAACCTCGAGACGGTAGCTCAGTAGAGTTGGGCATGTGGTTTTCCATCTAGTATTTTTTTTATAGTGTATAGATGAAAACAACGCTGAAATACAGGCTCTTGCTTTCCTCTTGCTTTCCTCTGTCCCACCATACTACAGTGCTGCGTCGCTTACCCACTCTGCTTTTGTGAATGCCTTGCCCTTCTACTGCAGCTTCCTTTCCATAGTAATATCATTTAAATGTGTTACCACAATGCTAGTAACTACATTTATATTTTTATAAACATCTGGTGCTTTTCGCTCATCCATCATTTTTGAATAAATCTCTGTGGCTATTTCTCTGCTGTGCTTTTAGTTTGGTTCTGATGTTCACCCAACGGTCTCTACAAGCGGCTTGTGGAGTTTCTTAATCAGATGGAACTTTGTTGTACCACACAAGGGTACAGTGACATTCCATGGCCTTTGAAATGTGGTACAACAATGATTCAGCTGGTATAGAAATCCATGCAGAACAAGCCCTTACTATACGTTATGGACCCTACGCACAAAGGACTCCTGGCCCTATGTGCCACAGTATGCTGCATGTAGGGCTGGGATATACACATCCTGGATGTCCATTGGACACCCGAAGATACATAAACACTGGACATCCATTGTGCAACCCTGCTGAGGGCTGCACAACCAGCCCAGGTAGGGGAAGGGTGTAGGTGTGCCCACATTTGGTCAGCAGAGCACGGCATGCACAGTTCTGGATATGTTCTGCTAGGCCTGTGCCGGGGGGGGAGGGTTCCCATTATGTCAGCCAGATGGTTACTGTAATGGGTGCCCATTCAATGACTGGCATGTAGATGCCCATATGGTGCTCTACAGCCATAGATCCCAGGTGTCCTCTATTCCACAGAAGGCTTGGCATGGAAGATGGCTGTGGGGCACAGTTAGCAAAGAAAGAAAAACATTAGTTGGCTGTAAGTGATATGGTAGTCCTTACACGGGCCACCAGGTCCCACAATCCGCTGCTTCTGCAGAGCAGGGGATTCACTGTAGGCTGATCGGGGCTTCAGATTGGAAGTCTATACTCCTGCCCTCCAGATGGCCTCACCCCATGCATGGACCAATGTGGCCTCGCATCAGGCTTTAAAGGTTGTGCATCCTGGCCCCACACATCCAAAGGGGTCTGGGTATGAAGCTTGTAATTGCACATAGTTGCATGGCCCAGTGTGAGTCCTTATCGCATGTGTCTGGCCCATTAGGCCATAGGGCCCTATGTAAGTACTTGGTCAGTATGTTTATGACTACCTCATCCCACATGGACAATTTATATGTGCTGCAATATACGGAAACTTTTATATCCAGCCTGTAGATGTAAAATGATGGCAGAAAAAGATGCTTGTCTGGCTAGTCTGCCCGTAAACCCCAATCTACCCTGAGACCTAGTGTCTATATAGGGTTTTTGCTCATGCATAAATGTTTTGTCCAACTTTTTTGGTTAATAAACATTTCCATGTATGGTTGCAATTCATGCAAATAAATATCGTTTGCCAGCTGTGGACTAAACATAATGTTTTCAGTGCTTCAAGATCTCTCAGTTTGGCTATGTTATTGAATTTTGTTTGAATAACTTTCTTATAAGCACTGCTTAAATTTACATTTAGCACTAGCAAATAGCACAGATTAGCCACTCTGCCTTAGGCCAGTCTTCTGTTAATAAATGTGATCCAGAGGGCGGGCCCTACAACACTTGAATGGTGTTTATTATTCATAGCCAATAACTAACAAATCTGATAGATAATTGTGTTCTTATATCAATCTGCCACAGTCCAGCTCTCAGTGTAGTAGCAGGAATGCCTTGTGGGAGAGCTAAAGGTATTCTATGAAATCTTGAGAAAATCTTTTCTATAGATTTAACATTTATGAGGCCCCAGAACTCTGCTGTATACAGCGCTGGAACATTTCTGCATACAGTAATTTGCTTGGCAAACAGGGAGATCCACCTAGCTTCTGCGTCTGCCACATGTTTTGTTGAAGCATGATAACCCTTATTTATGTACGGTCTGCATTGTCTGTATATGTCTTTTTTCAAAATCAGTAAACATACTATAAAAATACAAATGGTTGTGGCAGCTTACAAAATAAATTATCTGCACGACGTTTCAAGTTCATATGTTTTTATGAATGTTAATCCCAAATATGCAGAAAAGTTAGTTACTTCCAATACAATATTGTGACAGACCCCGCAGCAAGACAAACCTAGGCTGTGCACGAGGTGCTGCCACCACCTTTAGTATACCGGTTCAGTCTGATAAACTGCGGTTCAAAGATGAGTGCTGGAGACACTCCAGTATGACTGAGTCACAAGGGCTTAGGCTCTTGGTGGACTCAGTAACACAGAAACATACAAACTGGCGGCAGATAAGGACTGCCAGGCCCACCCAGTCTGCCCAGTTTTCCGACCTTAATTGGCAGCCGATGTCCCTATCTGGTCATTGGCTTTAGCCTCTTCTTCCCACCTCTAGGGTTCCCTTATGCCTATCCCATGCATGTTTAAATCCTCCCACTGTAGATGCTCCCACTACCTCCTGGGGTAGGTTATTCCATGCATACACCACCCTTTCTGTGAAAAAGAACTGCCTCACATTTCCCCTTATCCTTCCCCCTTCCAGTCTCATATTGTACCCACTTGTTCTTGTGCCCCTCCTATATCGAAAGGTGTCTCCCCCTTGCACCTTGCTTATGTAGTAGTAGTAAAAGTAGTAAAAACTTTTATTTTGATACAGGAAGATATGTCCTTTAGGTTGTGCAACCCAGTTTACAAGACAGACCTGTTGAAATTATTGCTGCCTAAACATATACTTGTACTACACATTATAAATACATAACCTATCAAAATATTGAAATACAATATGTACTTTCATAACTTAAAGCAACAGTGCAATGAAAAAGGGCTAAAACTTGACCTCACCGGTTTTCTTCCTAATTGATGCCAGATGTCTTCCAGTTTATTTTGGTGGTGAAATTTTCAGTTTTCATTGTCATTTAAGAATGTTATGAAAGTTTTAAAGCAATTATTTCTCAAGAAAAAAAGATTGCTGCCTCAAGTTTGCATAGAAATAATACTGAGGACTCGAGGAGGATTAGAGTCCAGACAAAAATGCAAATGTACAGTACACAGCATAGGAAGCATCCAGAAAACCCAAATCAACAGTTCTGCCAATATTTTTTATAACCATAGCAGAAAATTAGCTTTTTGGAATTTATTTATTTATTGAAATTGTTTCACCAGGAAAGGCACACTGAGCAAGAAGATGTTTGTCTCCCGGTGCGACCTGGGGGGAGGGGGTATAGTGGGAGATTACTCGCAGGTTATCAAGAGAGTTACATCTAACAAGGTATACAGTAGACTGAAGTTACAGTTGTACAAGTTACAGAGGTAGAGTTACAGTTATACAAGTTACAGAGGTAAACAGGGATACGACATTTGATACAGTTCAACCAGCAGCACAAGGAAGGCATGGTTTACAGTTTAATAATAGACAGCGACATTGGATTGCTGTTAAACTTGTAGCACATGGAATACACTGGTTACAATAGTGTGGCACATGGAATACACTGGTTACAGTAGTGTGGCACGTGGAATACACTGGTTACAGTAGTGTGGCACGTGGAATACACTGGTTACAGTAGTGTGGCACGTGGAATACATTGGTTACAGTAGTGTGGCACGTGGGATACACTGGTTACAGTAGTGTGGCACGTGGAATACATTGGTTACAGTAGTGTGGCACGTGGGATACATTGGTTACAGTAGTGTGGCACGTGGAATACATTGGTTACAGTAGTGTGGCAAGGGGAATACACTGGTTACTGTAGTGTGGCACATGGAATACACTGGTTACGGTAGTGTGGCACATGGAATACACTGGTTACGGTAGTGTGGCACATGGAATACATTGGTTACAATAGTGTGGCACATGGAATACACTGGTTACAGTAGTGTGGCACATGGAATACACTGGTTACAGTAGTGTAACACGTGGAATACATTGGTTACAGTAGTGTGGCACATGGAATACATTGGTTATAGTAGTGTGGCACATGGATTGAGATAACACTGAGGCGAAAAGTCAGAGTATCAAGTGCAGTTTAGGACAGGAAAAAGAACATAGACCAAGAAGTGCTGTAGTTGGTTTAGATAAGCCAGCTTCCTTAGCGTAAGCTAGGTGCCGCTGGTCAGGCAGTCGGGGGGTAGGGCCATAGGGGCCACTTGTAAGTATCAAGTGCAGGAGCAATTTATCATGAGGTAATTTGCCAGCACTGTAGATAGGGAGTGGGTAGAGGAGGAGTGGCGAATTTGAGGAGGGAGCTCATTCCAGAGTTTGGGGAAGCGATGAGAGAAGGCTGCTTGGCCCGATAGTGGTCTTCCGCCTTGGGATTAGCAGCTTCCGGTGGTCAAGGGATCTGAGGGCCTGAGTAGGGGAGGGAGCTGGGGAAAGTAATAAAGAGAGGTAGGATGGGAAGGCGTCGAGCCAGAATTTAGATACAAATTTAGCAAATAACTTTTTTCGTTGCACTGTTGCTTTAATACATCAAATCATGTACTATGCACATAGTCAAGACAAGACAAGATCCAGATAATCAAGTTATAATCCATCTGCAGCGCAACTACAGGATCTTAAATAGGAGTCAAATAGCTGTTTGTATTTGAATTACTAAATTCATTGCATTGATTATGAGGTATTGCAACCAGTGACAGATATTTTATACTTTAATATGGACATGTATGTCCTAGAGGTACCCCACTGGTCACTCTATGCCCTTAAGATACTTGAAAGTTTCTATCATATCCTCCATTCCCTCCTTTTCTTCCAGCGTATACATATTGAGGTCTTTCAATCTCTTCACATATGTCTTCTGGTATAAGCCCTTCACCATCTTCGTCACCCTTCTCTGGATCACCTCTACCCGGTCTATGTCTGTCCGAAGGCGTAGTGTCCAGAATTGTACACCGTATTCCAGGTAAGACCTCGCCAATGTTTTGTATAGTGGTATCACCACCTCCCTTCTTCAGCTTGTGATGCCCTTTTCTATGCACCCCAACATACCACTGTCTTTCCCTACAGCCTTTGTATTTTGCTTGGTTACCTTTAGGTCTTCTGAGATAAAATTCCCCAAATGTCTTTCTTCCCTGGTGACTGTCACTAACTCCCCCCCTCCACCCATCCTGTAGCTCTCCCCAGGGTTTCTACGGCCCAGGTGCATGAATTTGCACTTCTTCGCATTGAATCTCAGTTGCCACTCTTTGGACCATTTTTCCAGTTTTTCTACATCACCTCTCATTCTCTCCACCTCATCAAGAGTGTCTACCATGTAGCAGATCTTTGTGTCATCTGCCAACAGGCAAACCTTCCCTTCCAGCTCCTCTGCAATGTCGTTAAAGAAGACGTTAAAAGGAACGGCCCCAGGACTGATCCCTGAGGTACCCCCCTAGTCACTCCCCTTTCCTCTAACTGGATCCCATTTACCACCACCCTCTGCTTTCTATCCTCTAACCAGTTTCTACCCATTTTACCACCCTGTGTTCCATAGCCAGGCTCCCCAATGTGTTCAACAGCCTCCTATGTGGATCAGCATCGAAGGCCTTGCTGAAATCAAGATAGGTGACAACCACCACTCCTCCCTAGTCCACCTCCTTCATCACCCAGTCAAAAAAGGTCTATTAGATTTGTTTGACATTATATTCCTGCAATGAATCCATGCTGCCTCGGGTCCTGCACCACAGTGGATTCTAAGTGTTCCACAATCCTCTCCTTTAGCAATGCCTCCATTATTTTCCCTACTATTGGGGTGAGGCTGACTGGCTTGTAATTTGCTGCCTCCTCCCTACTACCACTTTTGTGTAGGGGGACCATGTGTGCCCTCCTCCAGTCCTCTGGAACAACCTCTGTGCTGAGTGACTCACTGAACATGGCCACCAGTGGAGCTGCTAGCTCCACCCTTAGTTCCCTCAATATCCTGGGATGTATGCCATCTGGTCCCTTTGCTTTTCTGCCTTAAGTTTTCTGAGCTCCTCTAGGACTCTACCTTCTGTAAATGGACTGGTGTCTACCTCCCTCCCTTCTTTGTTTTTGGTACCTAGCTGTGGCCCCGCTCCCTCTACTTCCTCAGTAAATATCGAACTGAAGTATCACTTCAGCACTGACATATTTTCCTGGTTCCCCTCCATACACTCCCCCTCTTCCCCTCTGAGCCTTACAATCCCTCCCTTAGACTTCCTTCTTTCGCTGATGTAACTGTAGAATGTTTTATCCACTCTTTTCACTGCCTGTGCTAATCTTTCCTCTGTCTGTGCCTTTGCGCACATAACAGCTTCCCCTGCTTCCTTCAGACAGTTCAGGTACTTCACCCCATCCTCTTCCTTCTGTATAAGGAAGCCACTGATTTCTCTACCACATGGGGAGTCAATAACCAGCCTGAGTTTAACAGAATAACACAGCTTTCTTAACTGACCACCTGCAGGAAAGAGAGTTAGTCAACTTTAAACACAACCCTCTTAGGTGCCCACCTAGGCAGGGCAGATCTACCCCTTAACACCTGGTATGAGGTTTTAAACAGACTAAAATGGGAGCTCCCTTAACTTTGTCCCTGGGCACTAGAATCACTGCAGGCCCATAGATGTTGACACGGATTGGCATTGGTGCACTTTAAACAACCTACTGTGCTGAATCCCCCAAACCTCACAGGCCATACATATGCTTAAATGGCAGAACGACCCTCAACACAGGGTATTTGTAATCCTAATTGTGAAACATGGTGAAATAACAGGTTCTGCCCCTTGAAACAATGCCACACTGTGGCATACTGATGGTTCCCAGACCCAGATGGCCCCTCCTGATGCAGCAGACCACTGGATCTCTGCTCCCCCAAGGTGTCTATGAAGCAGGCAGACTTCCTCCCTCTGCTCTAGTCTGAACTGGCTACTTTGGGCACTAGCCGCAGGTTTTTCCAACCTCCTTCCATTTATTCCACACTGCTGAGGCCCAATTACTCTCACCTTTATTTTATTTATTTATTTCAGATTTGGATTAACACCTTTGAGCCAGAAGGCTCTTTTACAAAGGTTCCAGGTCAAAGTTTACAAAACAGAACAATACAATGCACACATGGTACAAAAATACAAAGAGCACACAGTAAAAGTGTAGAGTACAATGGGTGCAAAAGGACAAAGGGAGCAGGATTGAGTTAGACATGAATTTACAACTGAATCAAGATGACTTCTACAAACATATTCATATTACAATAAAGTTCTAAGGTTTAGTTAGTTGCTAAGTGCTGAGCAGAGGCTGTGGCAGCCAGTAGGCATTGTCAGATTGGGGGAGCGAAAAGAGGAAGGGGATGAAAATGGGATGATAGGTGGTGACGGGTGCAGAAAGAGGGGGCAAAATGGAGGTTAGGAGCAGATGATCTTGAGAGTGGCAGTCACAGAGGTTTGCTTGGACAAGATGGAGTCGGTGGTCCCGTTCAAAAGGACCAATCTTACAGTTCTCCTGGAGGGCCGAAGGGAGATTGTTCAACCACTGGGGCCCCTGTACACGAGGGTTCACTGGGCCAAGGAAGTACGCATGAAGGGGACCTGGAACGCGCCCTTCACTGTACTTCAGGTCAATTTTAGTGTATTGTTATGCTGGTGTAACCCCTAGATGGCGCTATCCCAGGGGCTACTACCCCTGCCTGATTTGCCACTAACAGGTTGAGGGGCCTGGATCCAATGGCGGGTGCCTCCACCCAGAGGTCAGGGTTTGCAATAGTTAAACTAACTTGGTCACAGCCCTCTGGGACACTGCAACCCCCCTTTCTTCCCACTAGTGGCCCACACAATATATCAGAATTACCTTCACAGTATACACTTACCCCCAGGACTGGTTCCGGCACTGGGACCTCCTGTGAAATGAGATACAGTGCAACAATCACAGTACAGTACTTTAACATAGACAAATACCTCAGGCAGTATAACTTTGCTGAAACAAGCAGCTCTGATTTATTTGGGGGATATAACAAGGACAGGGAAATCAGGTTAATTAGCTTATCACTCTAATAATCTACCTATGGCTCTGTGCACAGGCCTATCCCTATCAGTTACTGTCCCTGGGTACCCAAGCCCTAGTGGCTAGTCCAAACCGTGGCAGCTGGTAGGGCCCTTTCACACAGAGAAAAGGAGAATTAAACAGTCAGCAGTACAGTAATTCCATTTGGATGTAATGTGGCAATTCAACAGGAGGCGACCCTGAATTAGTACTCACGACCTCCAAATAAGATAGGGTCCTTCAATGTCAGCAGGGCTCACTTGAGGTACACAAACCTCTTTACACATCCATATAAAGAAGCACTATACCAGGCAGGCTGCATCTGTATCGATCGTAATTACTGCACAATACCGGGAGAACACACAGCAGATTCAGTTCCTGACAGACCGAGTGCAATTTTCAGCAATTCTTCCAGTCTTCTACAGGGTGAGCCTGGTTTCTACTCTTCAGAGATCCTTTGATTCTTTTCACAGGACAGATTCAGTCCTAACAAGCTGCAGACGGAACTCTGGGCCTTACACCGTTTTTGACTAAAACTGCACACTGAAAAAGTACAGGGCTCCTTCCTTCTTCACTGCCAAAGCTCAACAGAACTCCAACGACAAAACCGGGCACTTCCTTTGAGTTCCTCCCAGTTCTTGACTGGATTGGCTGTCACTCACAATAGACTGCTGCTGTTGGTCAAAAAGGCACTGAAGTCTAAACTACATCTCCCAGAGTCACTGCCCATACAATCCTCTTGTGGCTGGCTCAGATTATGAGTCCAAGTTCTGATTAGTCAAGGCACCATTTTAGAGCTAGCTTACCCCACACTGATTGGTCCAGTTCAGCAGTTCAAAACTAGAATGGGAACTAGCAGACACAGTTCTGACTGCAAAAAGCAGGTTAGACAAACTGTAATTTCATTATTACTCTAAATAATTTCTGGCAAACAGTTACATCTTTCAGATAGGTTCCTTTGCACTCCTAGTGACTGCAAAAATGGAGTGAATTGGCAGTAGCTTGAGTGGTACTCAATCAAAGAAACACACAGTCCCCATACAAACTAATTATGTCTGCAAGCAGACAGCTCTTAAAGAGACAGTACCAGAGGTTCTAAAAACACTCACTGATAAATGGCTTAAATGCCAAACACCATTCAGGCTTGGAGCATTCAAGTAAGCTCCTGGAAGTCTTTTGGGAACCCCCATTTGCAGGGGGGTTACACCCTTCCTGGCCTGGGAAAGCTTGACGTCCGCTCAAGCAAGTACCCCATAAGTTTCAACTGCAACCATATACATTTGCATTAGGCTCTCATAGTAATCATCAGTCAATATATCATTTTACCAAGAACACATTTCTGAAACATTGCAGTACGTCACTCTTTACACAGTATTACATACACATTGTACCATAACTCAAGTTATTACCTCTTGTACATGAAACTTGAAGAGGGGCCCTTCCTATCAGTTACCTTGGGGCTGGATGGGGCAAGGGCACCATATAGAGGGCAACACAAGTAACTTGAGGTTAGCACTGGCGCTCAGTTTGGGCAATGAGCTCGGGGACACATACACTCTTTTATGGACAACATTGAGAGGCAAGTCCACGGGCCTCCCAAGTGAATCATAACTGAGGTGCACCACAGGCTTTACAGCTCGACCAGTCTTTCTAGGGGAACTGTTATAGTCTCTGCACTCTGAGCCTCATTTTCAGCATTGTCCTCACTTGTCAGGGAGTCTCCATGGGGTAGAGAGCTAGAACTTGGGGCACTTTCAGCTCCAGGAGTTACAGTTTCTGAGTCCACAACATTTGGCTCGCATGGAGAGCTTTCGGACACTGGCAGTGGACTGTCAGGGCACTCAAAATACTCTTCTTGTTCGGTGTATCACCAGTCTGCCCCAATCTATCATTTCCTCCTGAAGCTCAAACAGTTCAACCATGCACAATGATTCCATTTCATCTGATCTGATGCTTTGCACTTCACTTTCTGGGAGCATTGGCTCCAGGGATGAAGCTGGGGCTTAGACAGTCCAGAAGGCCCAGCTTTGTCTCCAGTATTGACTAGGGATTGCCCGAAACAATTGACTCAGTTCGTAAGAAGGATAGTATTCAAAGTCACTCTCACTTTCTTCCGATATGGACTGACAGTCATGCTCAACTGGGACTTGTGGAGGGAACACTTTAACTTTGCTTCTGTAGGTGCAGACTTTCTTGGTCTTTTCTTAGCAGCAGCTCTAGTCACTGGTCCAGAGGGGCATCTTCTAGGGCTCAGACTCAATTAAGATTTGTCCAATGGGCAGTAAATGATTTCTATGCATTGTTTTACATCTTTTGAATTATTCTCAGGCCTTACTTTGTACACTGGCAGATCATCTAGTTTGCCCACTACAATGTGAGGAGATGGTGCCATCTGTCAGCAATCTTGTGCTTGCCATGCAGTCCCAGATTTCTTAGCAATACCCGATCTCCCTCCTGGAGTTCCTGATGCTTTCACCTTTTATCATACCTTTCTTTGTTGGCCAGATTTCTTTTGGCAGCCATGGTTTGAGCCAGTTGGTACGCATGAGTTAGCTGGGCCTTTAACTTTGCACATACTGTAAATAGTTGTCAGCTTGAACCCCATCAGGAGACCCCAAAACACACATCTACTGGTAGTCGAGCTTCTCTTCCAAACATCAGGGTAGGGGAGAATCCAGTGGCATCACTTTTGGTGCAGTTATAAGCATGTACCAGGGTGCTAATTTGTTGGCTCCATCTAGGCTTGTCCTTTGGGTGCAGGGTGCCTAGCATATCTAGCAAAGTGGGTTGAAGCGTTCAGGCTGTGGGTCCCCTGGGGTGGTAAGAGTGGTTCTGGACTTTCGCACTCCCCACAGAGAAAGCATCTCTTTGATCAGACGACTCTCAAAGTCTCTCCCTTGATCAGAATGGATTCTTTGTGGAGCCCCATAGTGAACAAAAGTTTTCTACAAGTACTTTGGCCACAGTGGATGCTTTCTGGTCTTTGGTGGGAAAGCTTGGGCATATCTCGTGAAATGGTCAGTGACCACCAGCATTACTGATATTTCTTTGATCTGACTCCAAACTCAGAAAATCAATACAGACCAACTCCATGGGTGCACTGGTGGTGATGTTAACAAGGGGGCAGCCTCTGAGGCAAAAGCTTTCCTCTGTAAGCAGCGACTACAAGTTCGATATGTTGCTCCACATCAGCCCCATCTTAGGCCAATAGAATCTGGATCTCACCAAGTCAAGTGTTCTGTCTATACCAAGGTGCCCCATGTGGTTGTGCAAGGACCTCAGTACTGAGTCTCGAAAGGCAGTGGGCAGCACTAGTTGTTGTTTGTCTACTTGTCCCCTCTGTCTACTGTTTCTCTGTATAACAGTTTATTGATCAGTTTCAACTTAGGACCTTCTTTGTATAACAGTGCAGTTCTCAAATCAGTGGGCGTAATTTGGACACATCTTTTCCTGCATAGAGGGCTTCTAAAGCTGCTTTGATCATGGGATCGCGGGATTGAGCCCGCTGAATACTGTCATTGTCCAGCTGAGGCAGTGCACCAATGTCTATTGCAGAAAAGTGGCAATAAGCAGCAGGTATGCAATTCTCAGAGGCTCCCAAGCAATCCACCATGCAGTCCACTGCGTCCGTGGACATTTGTTCCTCCCTGTCAAACTTCCGGCAGAGTGCCCGAATGTCAGGTTCTGCCAATCGGACCCAATCATTCTGGGGAACAGGCCTCCGGGAGAGAGCATCAGCATCTATGTGGTTCAGACCTGCTCGGTATTCGAGAGCATAGTCATATGTAGATAATGCAGAAAGCCACCTATGGCCAGTGGCATCCAACTTAGCTGAGGTCTGCACATAGGTCAAAGGATTATTGTCAGTTTTACTAGTATTTTAGCCCCATACAAGTACTCATGGAATTGGTCAACAATAGCCCACTTCAAAGCTAGGAACTCTAACTTATGTACAGGATAGTTCTTTTCGGATGGGGTCAGGCTTCTACTGGCAAAGGCCACTGGTCTCAGGCCATTCTCGTGCTCTTGGTACAACACAGCCCCAACCCTTGCAAGCTAGCATCAGTGTGCAGGGCGTAAGGTTTTCTTGGATCGGCATAGGCCAGCACTGGAGCATGGGTAAGTTGATATATGATCTCATGAAAGCAGTCTCACAATCAGGGTCCAGCGGGCCCCAAATACTTCACTCGGATGAAAATACACTCTTTCAGTCTTGAGGGACGCTGACTTTTGGTATTTTTGTGGGTTGGGGATACCCTTGAGTAAGGTTAAGTAAAGGCGGATCACTCTTGAATAGTCCTTGATGAGCGCCGATAATAACCACAAAATCCAGGAATCTTTCAGTTCTTTTAGATTTTGGGCTGTGGCCAGTGGTCAAGGCCTCAACTTTACTTGGGTCGGTCTCTATTCCCTCGGTGGATACTATGTGTCCCACATACTTTACTGATGTTTGAAAGAATTGACACTTATCAATGGACAGTTTAAGGCCAAAGTCCTCCAGTCGGTCCAATACCTTAAATAATCTGCTCTCATGTTCCTCCAGTGAGCTGCCAAACACAATAACATCATCTAGGTATACCAGGCACTCTAGTAAGTTCATGTCCCCCACTGCACGCTCCATCAATCGTTGAAAAGTGGCTGGGGCACCTGAAATCCTTGAGGCATCCTCATGAATTCATAAAGCCAAGCGGACAGATAAAGGCCGTCTTCTCACGGTCCTCTGGGGCCATTGGGATCTGGTAGTACCCACTGCGGAGATCCAGCACAGAGAACCACTTGCTCCCGTTTAGGCAGTCAAAGCATCCTGAATGCGGGGCATTGTGTACTGATCAGGATAGTCCGCCGGTTTAGGTGCGATAATCCACACACATCCTTACTGTTCCATTCTTTTCCTCACTACCACAATGGGGAAGCATAAGGGCTTCTGGATTCTTGTATTACACCAGCAGCTAACATCTCTTGCAGATGCCGTCTCACATCATCTATGTCAGCAGGTGCCAGGCGTCGAGACCTCTCACGAAATGGTCTTTCGTCATGCAGCGGATATTGTGCTCAGCTCCTTGCACCATCCTACATCCCATTCCTTTAAAGAAAACACCTGGTCTCTGGGCAAGCTTCTCACTGATCCTCACTTTCCATTCAGCTGGCAGCGGGAGTCGCCAAATCAAACAAGTCAGGCGTTACTCTGTCATTCTTCCTTGAACTCTTGCTGCTGGGTAGCACTGCAGTGTCTGCACAATGCACATTAGCCAGGATGCAACCTCTGTTTACTCGAATGTCTCTTTCAGACACATTATGAACTTGGACCATTACCCTTCTGGCATAAGCATGGGCTCTAGCGGGCAAAATACTAGGCTTGACCAGCAGTCCCTCTGGCAATTTTCCATCGCCTGGTGCATCCAACATTAATATTTTATTCTTAACATCCTTTCTGATACGGACCTCTCCCTGTAAGGTACACTGGGCATTTGGCGCCAGGATCAGAGACTCAGGATCCTTCTTCCATACAATTCCAACCGGTTCCTCTGGTTCTGTTTTTTTCAGCATCTCTCTGTGCCTCATAGGCCTTCTTAATTAAAGCCGGAACTCTGAAAGCTCTACTAGTCTTTGACCCCTGTTTTTCATAACACAACTGTGCCAGCCTTCCGAACATATGAGCATTTGTTCCAATTAACAAAGGGACACCATCATACAGTCCAGTGGGGGGACACACTAAGGCTAGGGTCTCTACTTGTTCGGCCACTCCAGCCACGGAGGTGGGGAAAGACAGCCAAATTCGGATATACCCGGAATAGGGGTAGGCCTTTTCACTTAACCCCCCATACATGCAGTCCTTCTAATGGTTGTAAGGGTACGTCTGGCAAATGCTTCTGATACCAATCCTGGAACATAATTGTCACTTAGGGAGCCACTGTCTAATACAGCTCTTGTAGACACTCCATTCACCTTTACAGTGGTCTCCATGGAGGAACCCACTATTCTGGACCAGTCTGGAGAGGCGGTAGTGGGGGCCTGGGCAACTGACCTTGCCACAAAGGGCGTGAATTAGCATTTTGGTGCCCTCACTGGGATCATGTGCACCTCTTAACCACTGATTTCTTCTCCAAGCTCTCCTTGTAGCCTATATGCAACTTTGTCAGTGTCTTTTGGGACTGGCATTCCCTTTTCATGTGCCCATCTTTCCCCAATTATAGCAAAACATACTCTGGAGTTTGAGCTGGCGAGGCGCCACACTGGGAGCCAGGCGCGGGGTATTACTAACTGGAAACCTGGGTGCCATCTCTGTCTCGGCGTGATAAGCATTTGGAGACATCTCGTCAGTTTCTCCACTTCCATGGTCAAGGATTTGAGTTTGGAGCTGTTATCAGCAGGAGATACATGGGTGGGTACCCCCACCCCCATAGCAGATGCAGTCGGATATAGGTCAGGGCCCGTACTTGCAGGCGTGGCCTTCATAAAGGGACTGTTTTTGAATTCCCGGATCTCTCTCAACAGTTCGCCCCATTGTGGCATATCTTTTTCCTTGTCAGAGCACTCATTGACTGTCAACCTCTGCCCCTGAACTTCACTTGATGGGTCACCCTCAGTCACTCGGGTCGTAGCCACAGCTGTTGGTGCAGGTACCTCCCGAGGTCGCCTTTTCTCAACTCCTCGAATTTCTCTCATTAACTCATCATAGGAGGTGGGGATTCCAGTCGATTTGCCAGGCGTAACTGAAGCAACAGCAGTTCTGAGAAGGGGGCAGACTTAAGGATTCTGTCCAGTCTGGTTCGGTCCAGTTCAATCGCTGGCAAACTACCCTTTCTGAGGCATTCTTGCAACAATTTTTCCAGCCGAGAGACATACACAGACAACAACTCCCCTTGGTACTGTTGTGCATTTCTTACTCTCCACCATAGGTCCTCATCAGAATCTGGGCTCCCATACACATTCTCCAAGGCCTCAAGATAGGCCTGTGCAGTCGCTTCAGGGTTACTGGCCCGTTTGCTTACGGATGGTAGCCAGGGCAGGACCTCGGAGGCTCTCACTAACCCTCTTTAGCTTTTAGCCTTCCGAGCATTGCCATTCTAGCACTTGGGGGCAACATAGTCTATCCAGGTCTCCCAGTCATCCTCCCTTGGGGGTGGGAGGGTGCCAGAGAAGATCCTCCAACCTCGGTAGAGTCATGACTAATGGCAGGTGCAGAAATAGGAGTCTGCATTGGTTCAGCCACCATTACGGGCACTGGAGCAGGAGAGGGTGTTGGGGAGGAACACCCCAGGTGGCAAGAATAGTTTCTTCAAGTCCTCCACAGTTTTCCCCTCTCCCAGCAACCATTCAGCAAATTTCTCCTCAAAAGTTTCAGATAGTGGTGGGGGCTGATTCCCCCCCGGGTCTTTACTGTCCTTAGTTATCACTCTCCAAGCAGTGAGGGCTCCCTCTGGGGTAATGGTCTGTGGCACTTTGGAGCTATCTATGGGATCCTTAAACTCTACTAGGGCCAGGAAAGTGTGGGTGAGCAGATTAGCATGCCGACCCACCACCACAGGGTTTTGTAAACCTTCCACCTTGGAAAGTACTCCTGCACAGTGTCCATATTGATACCAGGGGATGTCCAGGATAAGCATAGCATTTTGGGGGTCGATCTCCTCCCCAGTACACCACTCCACCAGCCGGTGCACAGCCACTTCTGTCGGGGTACCCATTTTTTCTTAACAGTGGTTCGTAAATATGGCCACTAGAGGACACACAATCCCAGCGGTGAGCCTCCAAGATGTAACCCCTAGATGGCGCTATCCCAGGGGCTACTACCCCTGCCTGATTTGCCACTAACAGGTTGAGGGGCCTGGATCCAATGGCGGGTGCCTCCACCCAGAGGTCAGGGTTTGCAATAGTTAAACTAACTTGGTCACAGCCCTCTGGGACACTGCAACCCCTTTCTTCCCACTAGTGGCCCACACAATATATCAGAATTACCTTCACAGTATACACTTACCCCCAGGACTGGTTCCGCACTGGGACCTCCTGTGAAATGAGATACAGTGCAACAATCACAGTACAGTACTTTAACATAGACAAATACCTCAGGCAGTATAACTTTGCTGAAACAAGCAGCTCTGATTTATTTAGGGGATATAACAAGGACAGGGAAATCAGGTTAATTAGCTTATCACTCTAATAATCTACCTATGGCTCTGTGCACAGGCCTATCCCTATCAGTTACTGTCCCTGGGTACCCAAGCCCTAGTGGCTAGTCCAAACCGTGGCAGCTGGTAGGGGCCCTTTCACACAGAGAAAAGGAGAATTAAACAGTCAGCAGTACAGTAATTCCATTTGGATGTAATGTGGCAATTCAACAGGAGCGACCCTGAATTAGTACTCACGACCTCCAAATAAGATAGGGTCCTTCAATGTCAGCAGGGCTCACTTGAGGTACACAAACCTCTTTACACATCCATATAAAAGAAAGCACTATACCAGGCAGGCTGCATCTGTATCCCGATCGCAATTACTGCACAATACCCGGGAGAACACACAGCAGATTCAGTTCCTGACAGACCGAGTGCAATTTTCAGCAATTCTTCCAGTCTTCTACAGGGTGAGCCTGGTTTCTACTCTTCAGAGATCCTTTGATTCTTTTCACAGGACGGATTCAGTCCTAACAAGCTGCAGACCGGAACTCTGGGCCTTACACACGTTTTTGACTAAAACTGCACACTGAAAAGTACAGGGCTCCTTCCTTCTTCACTGCTGAGCTCAACAGAACTCCAACCGACAAAAACCGGGCACTTCCTTTGAGTTCCTCCCAGTTCTTGACTGGATTGGCTGTCACTCACAATAGACTGCTGCTGTTGGTCCAAAAAGGCACTGAAGTCTAAACTACATCTCCCAGAGTCACTGCCCATACAATCCTCTTGTGGCTGGCTCAGATTATGAGTCCAAGTTCTGATTCGTCCAAGGCACCATTTTAGAGCTAGCTTACCCCACACTGATTGGTCCAGTTCAGCAGTTCAAAACTAGAATGGGGAACTAGCAGACACAGTTCTGACTGCAAAGAAAGCAGGTTAGACAAACTGTAATTTCATTATTACTCTAAATAATTTCTGGCAAACAGTTACATCTTTCAGATAGGTTCCCCTTTGCACTCCTAGTGACTGCAAAAATGGAGTGAATTGGCAGTAGCTTGAGTGGTACTCAATCAAAGAAACACACAGTCCCCCATACAAACTAATTATGTCTGCAAGCAGACAGCTCTTAAAGAGACAGTACCAGAGGTTCTAAAAACACTCACTGATAAATGGCTTAAATGCCAAACACCATTCAGGCTTGGAGCATTCAAGCAAGCTCCTGGAAGTCTTTTGGGAACCCCCATTTGCAGGGGGGTTACACTGGAATAAGTAAGTGGTTGATTCCGGTGTTCTCACATGTCCAGGTTTCCAAACCCATAGGTCAAAGGCAGCCCAGCACCATGCTGAAGTGTCTGCTACAGGACCCAGATCAGCAGGTCTCTGCCTTTTTCTCCATTCTGGATCTTCGGCCATTGCCCATGTGCTGGCTTGCGCGCAGTTTGCCAACTCTCTTCCTCTCTGTAACTCAGCAGCTCTGTTCAGTTTGCTCTCTGCTTTTCAGGCCTCGGACATCACAGCTTGCACCCACTTCCAGCACTGCAGACCTTTCCACCAAAACAGTTCTGCCAGCTTTGCCCTCCTCCCATACAGTCCTGCCTTTATAGGCCCTGCTCACAGTCTGTGTCAGCTTGTACCTAGGGCTGCCACTCCAGAAACTCAACAGCCCACAAAACACAGAAAAGATGCCAGCATCTGATGCCCCTTCTTTTCCCAGAAGGCTCCCAGAGTCCCCTCACCTCTGAGGTTTCTGAGGGCAGGGGCAGGCCCACCTGAGCGGGTTCTGTACAGTATTGTTATAGTCTATAGTGGAACGCTGTTCTGCATACAAATGAATGCCTAGAACAACATTGTTTTGCTGAAAAAGTGATGTCAAAGTGCTGCTGCTGTGCAGCGGTAGGGGTGCCACTACTGCAGCACAACTATGAATGTCCGCTTGTGGCCAGCGCCTGCAGCCATGGAAAGTGTGTATTTTTTATTTCAGATAAAAGTAGCCAAGAAGGAGACAGAAGCCCCCAAGCAGCACTGCTGACCCCCATCCCCCTACCTGGCTGTGCTGTCTTCATGCCAGCCCAAGCTGCGGCTGCTGTTTTACCCCACAGATCATAAATCAGATTGGAGAGAGCACACCAACATAAAGTGAGAATGTGTTTTGACTAGATTTGCTGAGAAACGAATGTGCTGGTTGTTCAGCACCATGGCTGTTGGAAATAAAGAGCTGACACTTACCACAGATTTAAACTGCAA